>CM055092.1:3519321-4216821 GCA_029204225.1 Diphasiastrum complanatum | reverse complement strand
CGAGAACGCTCCACTATCTAAAAGAGGAACAATGAAAGTGGAAAGGAATAAAACCGTTTTATATAGAACTTGCTTTCGTTAATTCATGTTACTTGATTTTGTTTCCAAGATTCTCTTTATTGTTTTGCTTTTACCCCAACATTCACTACATTATTTTAATATATCTTATATGATTTCAATTTTGAAAAGCTTATTCATGTTATTTTCAGTTTATTATTGATTTCTTTGTTATTATAATTTTAATGTACATTACAAAAGGAAAATGTAAAGACCTCATTCAATTCATATTTCCCCCCAAACAAAAATTTCTTATATCAACATCTACAAGCAAATACTCTTTATATTAATTTTCTTACAACATACTAATTGTATATAATCATTAAGACAATATTTCAACAGGAAACTAACTGAATTAATATATCAATCATTTCTAAAATTTTGATTTTCCATTTGAATTATAATTTATTATATATGAATTTTACATTGCATATGAAATTGGAATTGATACATATGTTTTTCGCCACTTCTATTATGCGCCAAATTTTTCAAAACAAAGTTTTGAAGCTGCTGCCTCTGAGCTCATGATTTTAATCTTTAGGAAGTTTGAATAATTGGTGACTTTGATGTGCTTTTGTGACTCTTTCAGGGATCACCTCCCTTCTCCTACTCATTCTTGATAGGATAACATATCAGATTTAGCATTATTAGCCCACTCAGCTTTCCTATATTCAACCTCTATCTTCAAATCATTCTATCAATCAATAATATTCTGGGTAAGAAGTGTAAAGAGCGACATAATGATTTTCATGTGAGTACCATTGGCGAAGAATATGGACTGTATAGGCTTCAAAACTCAGTGAGATGCACAGACTAGGCAGAACAAGGCCATCATTTAAATGGTACATCTTCCCTCATTGCAACAAGGAAAGTCTACACAAAAAGATAGCCTCTTATCTTTAACACAAAGATAGCTAAATCAATTCTCCTCTCGGCTGAATGATACACTCTTCTACATGATGAGCTGTATGTTCAGAGGAAAGAGGTGTGCTTAAGTACAAAAGAAGATTCTGGAGTAATATTGACAGTGATTATGCACTCATAAGAACCAATAAAGCTCTGTTCGTTCCAATGAAAAGTGTAATATTGCATTCATAGGACAAGAACACAGTGTAGTCCAAGCAGAAAAGGAAGAGCTTTAAAATGTGAATACCATGAGAAAATGGATACACATGAACTTGCAGACATTGTATGCAGTGATTTCTATCTGGATATGTTGGAAACGTTCTAGGAAAGGATAGATGAGAAAGCTCACAGAAGTGCTTAGGTAAGTGAAGATGCAGTCATCTTGTGCTGCTAAAGGGAAGCAATATGATCTGCCTTTTCTAGAGTAATGTAGCTACCAAACCAGATGGTCTTGCATCCACAATCATAGCTCAAAAACATAGAGATATCTTTCTTCCAATCCGTGTCTTCATGGCCAGATGATCATATATCAAATTCACAGTATGAAAGACTTTGTATTTGCTGGTAGCAGCACCCCCTACATCAATATCTCAATCATTCAAGCTTCTCCTATCACCTGCTATTCTGACTCGATCACTCATCTACGAGAAGCCATATTCCAGAGTTCTCTCAGCAACGTGCAAACCAAAAAAGAAAATCTCCCCCATCGATGCCCTTGGAGACACATGGCTCACATGAGTATATTCTAGGTGTCAGAATTTTCATATTTTAAAAACACAAATAATGTGAACCTCAAGGAAGGGTTGCCTTCATTATGGACTTAGAAATAAGCCTTCCTTATAGACTCCTCTGAGCATTCATTATAGACTTAGAAATAAGCTCTCCTTATAGACTCCTCTGAGCCTTCATTATAGACTGAGAAATAAGCCTTCTTCTTGTGAAAAGTGTTAATCTTTGAAAGCTTCTTGTTCTTTCAAACACTTTCATGAGTACCTGCACAGACCTTCAAAGTGCTGAATTCACACGTGTGGGATGCCCTACACATGTATTTTTTATCTCCTAAGCCCAATAACACCATAAAGATCAGACTAGCATTGGTTGTCAATAGGAAAGCTGATCATACAAGCAATATTATTGTGTTACAAGCAAGATCTGTCAACAAAACATAAGACTAAGCATCATAAATGCCTCTACTCGGCTAGAGAGAGAAAATAGCAAGTACAAAACTCGTGGAGAGAGAGAGGGCACAAAGAGCTTGTCTTCAAATTTGCATTACACACAAATTTCATCATTTTCTCAAAGAGAGTACATCACATATATATAGATCCATGGACTCTCCTCCTACTTTGAGTTGAATTGGAGTTGTGGATCCACCTCTCAAGCTATCTAGACTTATCCAAGCCACCTCACTATGTCTAATTGTGCCACCTAGTCTTTTCATGCATTGAATGTGCCATGTAAAGTACAAATGGCAATTCCTATGGTAGCTCGAGAGTTTGGCTCTAAAACTCTCAAACTTTTCTTTACTTAAAGCTTTCATAAATATATCAGCAACTTGTAACAACGTAGAACAATGTACAATACTTATATCTTCATATTGTAGCTTCTCACACACAAAGTGATATTTTACCTCATTATGTTTTGTTCTTGCGTGAAAAACAAGATTCTTAGCCAATTGTATTCCACTTTGACTATCACAGAAAATAACAGTAGAATTTACCTGCTTCATGCCAATCTCACATAACAACTTACGTAGCCAAACAGCTTCCTGGGTAGCAGAATTTAACGCTTTATATTCGGCTTCTATAGAAGAAAGAGAAATAGTATCTTGCTTCTTGCTAGACCATGGAAAACAACCGCTACCAAAATTGAAGGCATAACCTGTTGTTGACTTTCTATCATCTATACTTCCTGCCCAATCAGCGTCAACATAACCTTGCAACTTAGGTAAAACACTTTGTCTTTTGTAGATTAGGCCAAGGTTAGGTGTGCCTTTCACATACCTCAATGTCCTTTTTGCAGCTTTCCAATGGTCCACAGTGGGTGATGACATGAATTGGCTAATCAAACTTACAGCATAGCAGATATCAGAACGTGTAGTCGTAAGATATATCAAACTCCCAACTAGCTGACGAAATAGAGTAGCGTCAACATGTGCAATATCATCAATACAAGATAATTTCTTACCAGCTTCGCAAGGGGTGATGGAAGGTTTGCACTCTATCATGTGAAATCTCTCCAATATCTTGTCCACATACTTGTTTTGACATAACTTGATATCATTGCCCATTTGCCATACTTCGACATCCAAGCAGTAGTGCATAAGGTCTAAATCTATCATCTCAAACTGCTTGCACAAGTTGGCTTTGATAGAACAAGTGAAGTTCTCATCATTGCCCGTGATAATGATATCATCAACATAAAGTACAATCAAGGCAATGCTATCATCGTTTATAAGAACATAAAAATTTGGATTTGAATTTGTTCTTACAAAACCATGAGAAAGAAAGTAATTGTCAATGCGTCCATACCATGCGCGTGGCGCTTGCTTAAGGCCATAAAGTGCTTTGTGTAGTTTACATACCTTCTGTTCTTGCTCTTTTGCCATGAAGCCTTGCGATTGGACCATGTAAACTTCTTCCTCTATTCTAGCATCTTCATATCTGCATTGTCATCTAATCAAGATGATCAAGCATGGTATATTGACTCGAGAGCCACAAGACACATGACAGGTAACAAGAGTTGGTTCAGTAGCTTGAAAGTATTGGATAATGGAACGTCCATTTCACAAGCAAATGGTGAGGTGTGCAAAATCAAGGGGATCAATCCAACTACCTGATGGCAAAAGCAGGATAATCAAGGAGGTACTTTACGTACCAGGTTTGAAGAAAAATCTACTTTCTGTTGGAGTCATTACTAATCAAAAGTTGAAAGTAGAATTCGCCCATGATCGTTGCTTTGTGAAGAATGTGAACCAAAAGTTCAAAGTTATTGCGGATGGAGTAAGGGAGCCCAATACAAAATTGTATAGGTTGAATGCTACAATCAAGGGGCAACATGGACTCATATCGTCCATTCCATCGCAAACTGAGTTGTGGCATAAGAGGCTTGGTCACTTGAACTTTGAAAGCCTCAGTTTGATGAGGAAATTGGAGATGGTAACAGGATTGCCTACTATATAAGACCACTTGAAATCGATGTGCGAATCATGTGTATATGGGAAGCAGCATCGTGAGAAGTTCAATGAAGGTGGTGTTGCAAGAGCAAAGAACAGCCTGGATGTAATCCACACAAATTTATGTGGGCCTATGAGGACCATGTCCTTAGGTAAAGCCTTTTATTTCATGACCTTTATTGACGATATGTCACGTAAGACGTGGATCTACTTCTTGAAGAAGAAATCAGATGCATTTGACAATTTCAAGAGCTTAAAAGCATTGGTCAAAAATCAGACATGTAGGAAGATCAAAGTCCTAAGATCAGATAGTGGAGGTGAGTACAAGTCTAATGACTTCAATGATCTTTGTAATCAATGTGGGATTAAAAGACAATTTATGCAAGCTCATACTCCTGCTCTCAATGGTGTAGTTGAGCACAAGAATCGTACGATTGTGGAAAGTGCCAGATCTATGCTAGCTGAGATGAAACTACCAAAAGATTTTTGGTCAGAGGCATGCAATACGACAAAGGAAGTCCTACCATTGCCATACCACAGATAACACCTAAGGAAGCATTCACGAAGAAGAAGCCAAAGGTGAACCACTTGCGAATCTTTAGATGTAAGGCCTTTGTACACATTCCCAAGGAAGAGAGACGTAAACTTGATGTGAAAGCTATCAAGTGTATATTCCTAGGATATGATGAACATGTGAAGGGCTATAGATGTTTTGATCCAGTGGAAAACAAAATCCATATAAGTCGTGATGTTATCTTTGATGAATCCAAGATGTATGAAGATGAGGATACTGAGAAGATAGATACATCCAGCGGGAAAGATGGTATAGTGAGGATACCTCCTGATGATGATCCATTCATTGATCTTCCAAGTGATGGACATGAGGATACATCTCAAGATACTACTACTCAGCCTCAAGAGACAGGTTGGAGAGGTACAGACAAACCTTTTGGTGCAAGAAGGATTGAAGTTGCAGGTGACAAACTCAAGGAGAAGGATGTACCGTGGAATACATTTTCACTAGGAAGCCGATCACCTGACAGGAAGCTCCCTAATTGGTTTGAGAGATTGTTGGAGAGCCGCGACATGGATGACTTTCCAGGATCATCTAGATAGGGAGAACTACGAAGATCAACAAGAGAGAAGACACAACCTGAAAGGTATGAAGCAAATTATGCTCTCTTATCTAGCATTATTCAAAGCAAAGAATTTTCGACTTATGGTGAAGCAAAGGATGATGACATTTGGGTCAAGGCCATGGGAGAGGAGATGGAGTCAATTGCTAAGCATAGCACATGGTGTGGAAAAATTACAAAAAGGACCAAGAGTGGATCCTAATCTGATCCTCAAGAGGGATTGGTTGTCAGATTACTTGATCTATCAATCTACTTGAGATTAAGATCAATCTAGATCAATTCTAGACACAAAATCCTAACAAGAACAATCATTAATTGAAGGTAGGTATACTTTCTGGTTTCTCACATGTGAAACTCTGTCTGAGTATGGACTCCAACCTGAAAATCAAGTACACATTGATAGAACCTCAAAACAATCAAAATAAATGTAGACAAATGGAGAGAATCACTCAAAATTGCTTCCAAAACCAAGATTGGTGTCTCACATTGATTATGGCCAAATGTGGCTCTATATATACAATAAGTGAGAGCTCGTGGTACTGATCATCCCTATGATCCCACATGTGTGAAGGTGCTTTGTCATATGATGATTCATCATGCAAAACTGACACTTGGACAAAACCTTCTATTTTGAGCACTTTTGATCCATTTTCCTTCTATATGGAGATCTACTTGGAAATCTTCTAGAAGTCAAAATTCGCCTACTTCAGCTTATTCCACACATGTGAGCTGTCCTCTACACATGAGATATGACACCTAAGCAAAGGATGTGGCTCATGCAATCAATAAATTGATGCCATGTGTCATATGTCTAGAAAACTAGTTTTTGGCCTTTTTAGCCACTAGAACTTGAATTAAATCATATGTACAACCTATATGATTATGGTACATGACAAGTACACTATTTTAACATGTGGGAATAGGCTCCACACATGTGTAATCATCCTATATACATGATTTTTTGCCTCTACCAATCTTATTTTTGCATTTTTCACAATGGGACTTAGAAGAACCGCCAGTTGGAAAGAAACCCATTGGTTTTAAATGGGTATACAGGACTAAGTACCATGCAGATGGAAGTATAGCAAAGAACAAGGCAAGATTGGTGATCAAAGGGTATGCACAAAGTAAAGGCATCGACTATGAGGAGACCTTTGCGCCAGTATGTTGCTTTAGTCTACTTGTTGCTTTAGCTTCACATTTTGGTTGGCTTTTGCATCAAATGGATGTGAAATATACTTATCTAAATGGTGAGTTGAAGAAGAGGTGTTCATGGATCAACCTACTTAGAAGAAGAGGTGTTCATGCTTTAGCTTTAGCCTACTTGTTGCTTTACCTTCTACGCCTACTTGTTGCTTTAGCTTCACATTTTGGTTGGCCTTTGCATCAGATGGATGTGAAATCTGCTTTTCTAAATGGTGACTTAGAAGAAGAGGTGTTCATGGATCAACCTGAAGGCTTTGTAGCAAAGGGACAGGAAAATAAAGTATGTCGCTTGAAGAAAGCACTTTATGGTATGAAACAGGCACCACGTGCGTGGTATAGTAGGATTGATGCCTACATTTGTTCAAAGGGGATGGTGGGAACACATTTTGATCCAAATCTATATATCTTATGCTTTGATGGTATGGTTGCTTTGATTGCTCTTTATGTTGAAGACTTGATTATTACGGGAAATAATCAAGAGATGATAGATATGATCAAGAAAGACCTCATGGAATAATTTGACATGGCAGATCTCAGCCTGATGCATTGTTGCCTTGGAGTAGAATTGTGGCAAAAAGGACACGAAGTGGGTTTAACATAGGTGAAGTATGTCAAAGAGTTGTTGCACAGGTTTAGGTTGCAAGATTGCAAACCAATGAATACTCCTATTGAACCAGGTAAAAAGCTTTCTAAGCTTGATGAGTCACAGTCATTTGATGCTACGCTGTATAGGCAGTTAGTAGGGAGCTTAATTTACCTTACCACAACTAGACCAGATATATGCTATGTTGTTGGCATTGTAAGTCAGTTTATGGCAGCACCTACAGAAACACATTGGAAGACAACTAAACGCATTTTGCGTTATGTGAAAGGCACTTCAGATAATGGCTTGATTTACAGGAAGCATGATGGTTTACCTGAGTTGTGTGGCTATGTGGATGCGGATTGGGGAGGTGACTATGATGATCGTAGGTCCACCACAGGGTATGTATTCCAGTTTTGTGGTAGTTGCTTTTCCTGGTCTAGTAAGAAGCAAAGTACAATTGCTCTATCCACCATAGAAGCAGAGTATAAGGCAATGTGTAGTGCAGCACAGAAAGCTATATGGTTGAGACAAAACTTGGAAGAAGTTGGCATGAAGCAGAAAAATCCCATGACATTACATAGCGACAGTCAGAGTGGCCATTAGAGGAGTTTTGAGCTCCAAAAAGACCCTTTAAGAATTCCCACAAGATGTAGTTTATATTATTAAAATATTATAGCACTAATACTTTTGACTTGCCATAACTTTTTAATTGTAGCTCAAAAGCATGTCACATAACATATCATTGGAAACCCCTTGTTGAGCGCTTCCCAACGCACCAAACTTCGCTAAATTCGGACTTACAACTACAAAGTTATGTCATTTTAAATGTGGAATCAAAATGTGGACTCAAAAAGTTACGCTACATAGATTTCAAATTTGAGTGTTTTGATTGGTCCATGTGTAAGAAAAAATTGAGAAAAAATATAAAAAGAATCTTTACAAAGAGTCTTTTTTGGATTTAGAACTCCTTTAATGATTCAGCTAGCAAAGAATCCAGTGTTCCATGCGAGAACCAAACACATTGAGACTCAGTATCACTTTATATGTGAGAGGCTGCTGAGTCATGAAATTCATGTTGTTCATTGTAGCATAGAAGAACAACTAGCTGATATTTTCACTAAGCCACTTGTTGAAGAAAAGTTTGATAAGTTCAGATCAAAGCTTTCTATACTTAAAGTTTGTTGACTTTAAAGCTTTGTATATGATTGTATAAAAAGTAGACTCTACTTTAAGGGAGAGAGTTAGAATTAAAGTAGAATCACTGTGTTACTGTACTGTGGGTCCTATCAATTGATAAGGATCAGTTGGCCTCGCCACGAGGCAAGTCGACGGGACACGCGTCCCGCCAACGGCAACCTGGATCATGCATGGGTTGTCTGAGTGAACAACTATATGTACAATGTAATTTCATTTTGAGATATACAGTTGCTATGTGAGCTTGTTTTGGAGAGTGTTTTCTGTCTGTGTTACTGTGTAGCATGATCTGTGTTCCTGTTCGAAGCAAATTCTAAGTGAAATTATATAAGAATAATACAACACAACTGACTGAGTTAAATGGAATACCTTTTAAAAGTCTAGTCAACCTTAATAAACTTCAATCCTATTTTGTGTAGTTAGGGTTATAATATATTGTAATAGCACACGCATCTCAAAGGGAGCTAGGAACCATGACTAAGCTTCCTTCAAACACACTTGACATACAAGCAGCCAATATGCCAACAGACTTAACCAACTTAAAGCTCTATCACCAACATTGAGAGCCAATCTGGCGCCATGCCAGAGTAGGGAGCCCCTTAAATGCTTATATCCTTAAATGCTTTTGATTTATGCTTCATAGAACTCTTCTTAAAAATTTATCAATGAATGGAATAAAACAATTACACCTAAATATCATTTGCATTAGGCCACATATATCAAAATGTACAACATTTTCTCATAATTTGATCGAAATAATATTATCCTAGTTTGTTTGCCTGTTATACAGCATTGACAGACTGGTAAATCAATTTTCTTATTTGGGTAGTCGAGATCAAATACTAAAGATTGTTCAAACATATTCAAAATAGATGCATGATTTAAGTGCCCAAGCTTGTGTGCCAAATCAAATATTTATTAGCAAGAACAAAAGTATTTAAAGTCTGATTTATATCAATATTACACCAATTAAGTCTATATGGATATTGATGTCTCTTTCTGAGTGCAAGCACTCTATTTGTCTTATCAACAATCTTACACATCGGATTCGAATTCTACTCTATGTCCTAAATCTGTAATTCTATTGATAGATAGCACGCTCATAGAAAGATTAGGTACATGACAAACTTTAGAGAATGGCCATTTTGAAAATTCAGTCCAATAGTGCCTTTATCTTGAATTACAGGTGAGCTATTGTCACCAAGATAAATGAACTTTTGGGTACTAAAAGATGTATAGGATTTGAACCATTATAGGTGGCTTGTCATGTTTTGTCACATATACATGTGTGCGCACCAACCGCAGATGGTCCAAATGGATGATTTCTCTATGCAACTCATTGCCTAGTTAGTAAGGCCCTGGAAAAAATTCCCACGTGGTTTGGAGTCTTATGTCAACATGGGGTGGTTGTCATATTGGATTCAGTATTTGGTTGTGATATAGTTGTACATTCATGCAAGATGGCTATATTTGTACATTGTGTTGGAATGGATAATGACTCAACCATTTAAAAAGTTGTGACAAAAAAATAAGTCCCTCTTGGATGTGCATAGAATGGGAGGATCTTTGCCAAGCATTGATGACTTCTATGGGCATAGATATTTTATAAGCAATTTCTTTGAGCATTTCACGTATGGTCGCTTGAAATGATAGCCTTACCCATTGAGAATCGCATGATTTTTAAAGCAAGTGTTTATGCACTAGAGCCTGTACTTCATTGGGAGTCTAGCATCAACTTGTAATTTTTGCCATCCTATGTAGTACCAGGATCGAAATCCACAAATCGATCCAATGCAACAGATCAAATGTTGAAAGCCATATTGCTGCTGATGGTTGATCGCAGCACTGAGAATCGGTTTCAGAAGTCGAATTTCCGAATCTCAGCAAAAGATCGAAATACACGGGTGTGAATCAGATAGATGGCTTGCTAAAGTTCGTTGCCAATTTTCATGAGAAAAAAATTCTTTAATTAGGCTGCATTGTGGATCATAATGTTCAGAAGATCGTTCTTCTTCTGTAGAAGATAGCTGTCAGCTTGTGGATTAAAAGTCAATGGTAGAAATCCGATCCAGGCTCGGATCAGATCAATTCGATGAAATAGGATTATTGAATAGTGACTGTCTAGGTCACGGTGGATGAATCAATTTCTACATGTGTTATTTTGAGTAGCAACCTCCTTGAGAAAGAAATAAAGGTCCATACCCTTGAACTTAAGGTGGCCTTAGACTTAAGGCTAGCCTTGAATATAAGCCATGTCTTAAAGGAAATACATCACCCTCGATTGCCTTAAGTACTCATAGCTGCAAGTGTGCCTTGACCAGATTCTGGTTAGTGTTATGTTAGATCCTTGTGGATTGAAATAGCAGGACTTGCTGAAGGTTGAGCGTTGCAAGTAGGTTCCAAATCTACTATGGATGGTTTCAATCAATGATAGAAGGTCGATTTCTAGGAGAACACTGAGTCGAATGGATCGATTTCTAGGAATCGTTTCTTTGAAGAATCAAAATAGCTGCAGTTGTGCTCCAGTTCAAATTTCTACAATGGTGGCTTCTCGACTTGAAGAGAAATTCAAGTGCTCCTTAAAAAGAGAGGACCATGTTCTTTAAAATAACATGTAGCTCGATATTCTAAGGGTTGGCCCGTTGAAATACATTTTGAAATTAAAGGCCACAACCACTACATTCTCGTAAGAAGATAATTATAACTTTAACACCAACCTCACCATGTCATATATAGTTCAGTATATTGGCCCTTGATATTATAGAGTCAATGCCTCTACCTTATGCCTTGTCCAAATAGGTATTGCATTCAGTGATGCATTATTATAGAACAAGTCCTGTATTGAGAAGAAGGGAACCTTGCTTATAGAATTCAGTAATGCTCCAGGTGCCACAACTTAGTTCTTAAGAACTTGACTATGTATCATCAGTCCTCGAAATATAATTCAAAGGTATAATCAGGAAACGTGTTGATTCTTAAGTATCTTGAGTAATTCCCATCCTACTAAAGAAGTTGAGATTCAGATTAACATTTTGAAAATGTAAATCTCTTTACTCCTGTATCTTAGCGAAACGAGAGTTGCCCCCTTTTCGTCACGGCTATGGCAAGGAGGAGGCCTATGACGTCTTCCTTTGCTAATCCAAAATCTTGCGACAAATTAAACGCATTCAAAAGCGTACAAAGAGAACATTTCACAAGAGATGCCTGAAAGGAAAGCACCTCAAAATGGCAAGAAAGAGAAGTCCATAGCAAATGGAAATCAGGGTGTCAACCTTTCAATAATCAGGAAGCCCTCCGAAATATATACAAATATTTAAAAGGGGGCAAAAAAAACAAAAAGTAATAGCTAAAAAAAAACCTATAAAAATAGCCAATTTATAAAATCCTACACATAAAAATCGAAAATACAAATTAAAAAACATTTATTTATGTCACGTAAATTAAAACTACAACACAAGCACGTCAATGTTTAACACGATTGCTAAGTAGTCCTCTTTGCAAAGCAAGGCAGGGCCAAAAAACTTAGTGCATCTTCATCCTTTTAACATGAAAAGTTACTTGCATTTCAAAACACAAAACCTTAAATAAAATGGACCAATCATATTGTAGCTCTTTATTTTATACTTATCAACCAAATAAAAAATGGGGGTGATCAATTGACTCGCCTATGCTCATCCTCAGATGAATTGCTGGGAAAACGCTGGTAATAAGATTTAAAAAAACGAATTGTTGGGAAAAGGATGAATTGATGGGAAAAGGCACCTTGGTAATAAGATTCAAAAAAACGGGTGGCAAATGAAAGGTAAATAATACATGCAAAGGGAGATTTAAAAAAATGGGTGGCAATTTGGAAATGGCCAGCCGAAGGGAGGCAAAGAATAGCTTAACTATAAAGAGCCAACGCAAAGGGAGGCAAAGAATAGCTTAACTATAAAGAGCCAACGCAAAGATAAACTGGGCACTCACTAGAAAAAAAAAAGAGAGCAATCAAGCAAGGAAAACCTTCTGGCGATGGCGATGGCGATGGCAATGAGAGAGGAGAAGTCTGAGGGTTCAGCGCTGCTGTCGGGCCTCCCCAACAACTTAGGTCTGCAATGCCTCATCCGCTTTCTCGCCGCTTCCATGGAGCGATGCGCTATGTATGCAGAGCATGGCGCCACCTTTTGGATTCACCATCTTTTTACGACATGAGACTAACCCAGGGTTTGGCGGAAGAATGGTTGTATGTGATGTAGAGGACGGACTCCGATGAATACGGATGGCTTTCCCTTGAGGAAGGAGGAGATGGTTTTTCACGTTGGCGACCGCTTCCCCCCATGCCCTTGTATTCCGTTGGGGCCACCTGTGCATTCCTGGGTTCCAAAATTTCCCTGATCGGTGGATCTCATGGGGGCAGTGCATCCAGAATAGTGTGCACATATGATTCTCGCACAAACAAATGGGAAATGGCTGCACTATTGCAAGTTCCTTGACAGTTTGCTGCGGCAGGATCAGTGGATGGATTGCTATATGTTCTGGGGGGTTGCCCGCCGGTGGCAGGATCGTTGGCATGGGCAGAGGTTTATGATCCTCTTGCAGATAAGTGGAGCGTCGTGCCGAGCCCTGTGGAGCTGCGACAGCAACGGATGTATGGATATGCTACCTTGGACAAGAAATTAATTGCCTTTGCTGACACGCACGGCGTCGTGTTTGATCCTGCATCTGTCTCTTGGAATGCCATTTCATCTGTGCTTGACGACGGCTGGAGGGGAAGAGCAGCAGTGGTGAAGGACATTCTTTTCTCACAGGATTATTTGGGGAATGTAAAGGGATATGATTTAACCAAGGACGACTGGCAAGAACTGGAAGGAGTGGAGATACGGCTACCCATATTCCACTCAATTGCAACACTGTGTGCAGTTTCTGACAGGCTTTATGTGCTAGAAGAGCGGCCTCTCCGGGACCGTGAATTATCAGAATTGACAGTAGTTGGAGTGGAAGTAGAAAAAAGCCCAAATAGGCTGGAAGGGAGGGTTCTTTGGTCTCATGTAGGTTCCTGGAACGTATCTGTAGGGCTATAATTCATTGCTAGCCTGTCAGATTATGTCAGTTTTTCTTGAATAGGACCTGCGTCTAAAGTGAAACTATGCCAAGGGCACACTATCACATATAATCAAAGGACAGCTTTGACCCAATGCGAAAGACCTTTTACACCTTTCTATGGGACCATGCGCGTTTGATCAGGGATTTTTCAAATGTAGCCCTTTCAGTTTTTTATTTTTACTATTGTTTTTCTGCTATAAACACAATTATCTAGGAGCGGGTTTGATCAAGGATTTTTCAAATGTAGCCCTTTCAGTCTTTGATTTTTACTATTCTTTTCCTTCTATAAGCACTATTATCAGCACAGATGAACTGAGGCTACGCAGCCTATTGCACTTTTAAGATCAAGAAGTTATCTGATCAAGATCTTTGGATGGATAATTCATGTATTGAGATATGATTGTGCATTTGCTTTCTGTTCTAATACTTTTGAACATTTTTTGAGATTATTAAACCATTCAAATTACTAAGTTGCAATCCATCAAATTCTATTATGAATATATGAGAAAGCTAAACCTGCTCAAGTTGTCGTTAACGTGTGTAAATGGATAATGAACAGCCTCTGGTTTTGTGTCTATCAACCTAGGCTGCTGTAGCACACATTAGAAGGGATGTTGATGTTTATAAAGCACCGAGACTGTGCTTGAGATTTTCAGCCTAATTGACATAAACCAAGTAGTTTATGGTAGTTGAGACGAAGTACGACATCTCAAACTTGTATGAATGTCTCCAAGCATAGTGTCAATAGGGAGTGTATGAACATGTTCAAGCTACAAATACATCATAATATATATGAAAAAATAACAACTCGGTTTAAGTGCAGTGTTGTACAATGACCATGTACTGCAAATGAAATATATGTGCTCTCAACTGAGACAACTAAATATTTGAAAAAATAACAACTCGGTTTAGGTGCAGTGTTGTACAATGACCATGTACTGCAAATGAAATATATGTGCTCTCAATTGAGACAACTAAAGGAAGCTGTGAGATTAGCTCTCCATGATAACATAGTAGGAGAAACTGATGTACAAGAGGATCGCTGATGGCAATTATTTGTCTCTGACTATGGCTTGTACGGGATGCATAGGATGTCTTCATTGTCCTTCTCTGAGTCAACCCCTGTCATTAAATTCCAATATCACAAAACTTGATCCTCATGAGGACCTTTGATTTCCTTTCTTGGTAGTCCTCGTTCCTCAACACTCTAGATTTTTAACATGCAAGCTTTGGCCTAATATCACTTTTTCACCACAATCCTTGCCAACCACTTTTGATTCATTTGTATCAACTTTGATCAATGAGGTCAAAATGGATGTAGAATTATTACCTCGGAGGTTTTGTGGGTGAAAAGTTGATGCACCTTTGGTTGAATTCATCCCATGCAGAGAAGTTGTGTTGGACAAGTTCGTTGCAATGCGGCCTCTAGATGAAGATGTTGTGGAGGGTTCCATACCTATTTGGGTGGCAAAAGTTGTCGAAGTGAAGAAAAACTTAGAAGGCTTGGCCACAGAGTTTAAATCATTGTGGTACGAACCAAAATCTAATCAACGATGTAGAAACCAGAGACAAGTTCACAACTCGGAGCTGTACAAAAATTGCTTAGAGAAAGAATGGATTTTGAACAACGACGGACCACAATATATGGATGTAGATACATGGAAATCAAAGGCAAAAAAAACAATTAAAGCACATGGCTATACTGTCGAAAAATCAAT
This sequence comes from Diphasiastrum complanatum, assembly GCA_029204225.1. Lineage (NCBI taxonomy): Eukaryota > Viridiplantae > Streptophyta > Lycopodiopsida > Lycopodiales > Lycopodiaceae > Diphasiastrum > Diphasiastrum complanatum. The sequence goes on along the minus strand of CM055092.1, from coordinate 4,201,761 downwards.
ATCTATTCTGGAAATATCAGTGGCACACAACAAAGAATACTTGTCCAAATTATCCGATGAAGGTGCAGCTGATATTGATGAGTAGTAAATCAGTTGTAAATCCAGCTTGGCAATTTTGTAGAAGGCCGACTTTTTGTGGGTGTGGCCGTGTCACCCTATAATAAGTAAATCCTATTCCATGGCATGTGTATTGTAAGACCATGAGGAATCATGTTGTAGAAAGTTTAATGGCTTTTAGAAATTCTAAAGATTGAAAATAGCTTGTAATTCTCAACCTTTAGAATATTGAAATAGTAAATCACAGTTAGTCTAAAAGGTTAAACTTGTACATTGTCTAGAATTGCACCAAAGTTGTGCATCTTTTGTAATAATCTCTTGACTAATGTAGGGCTTGCTTGGCCCAAGACCATTAATTCTAAATATGAGCCACTTTTAGTGGCAAATGACACATTGTGATTAAATTTCTATGAGAGTTCTTACAATAGAGCTTGAAAGTAGTATATGATTTAGTGATGTTTATGTTTTTTTTAAATATAATTATCAAATTATGTTTATGTTTCTTTTTAATATCAATGTTTATGTTTAAAAGTTATGTATGTTATTTGGATAAACACTAATTTTAGACATGATTATATCTGATTTCCCAAAAACATCCACTATAACCCCCTTGATCTAAGAATTGGAATGCTAAGTTTATCCGAATTATAACTTCAATGTATAATATGATACTCAAAAACCAAATTTATTTTGGATTTACAATTATATTAGGTGCTCATAGCTATTGGAAAAAAGCATCAATAAATTTTAGAAACTAAATTGGGTCTCGTTGACCAAATTTGTCTTGTTTGGCTTATAGTTGTATTGAAATGAGATTTGAACTCGAGAAAATCCCACTTCAACAATTAGTAATTTTTTATTGTTTTTCTTATCTGGCTCTTTTGGTTCCAGATGTAGAAAATAGTCCTAAATAAATTAAAAAGTCCAAAATTAATTGAGACAGTGTTTTTGTGCATTGAAACCAGTTGAAAGAGAGGATCGGGTCATTGCTACATGGCTACATCAAGTGGAGTCATGTCAGAAGCCAATGATAGTCTTACCTCAAATAACTATTCATTATGGAAAGTGAGGATGGAATCACTTCTTGTGATGAATGATGTTTTGGATATTGTTGTAGGTTTGGAGGAGAGACCAGCAATACAACAAGATCAAGTGAGGTATGACAAGAGGGCCAAGAAGGCTCTACACATTGATACAGATGAATGTTACCATAGAAACTCTCAAGGAAGTTGGTAAGAGTACTTCATCAAAGGATGTTTAGGATTCATTGAAGAAGTTTTATGAATCCAAGTCTACTTCTAGAGTATTGACTCTAAGTAGGCAAATCTATTCTTGTTTGCAAAAGAATGAAGAAAGTCCAAATACTTTTATTTTGAGAGTGAAAGCATTGAATGATGAGCTAGCTTGCATTGATGAGAGCATTAAGGAAGGAAATCTTGGACAAGTTGTTCTTAATGGATTGTTGGATGCTCATGATAACATTGTTCAAGGTCTTGCTATTCAAAAGACTTTTCCAAGTTTGATTGATCTTCAAGAGATCTTGATCAATGAAGAATATAGGGATCTTCATCAACATCTCAAGTTGGAGAGGAGGCTATATTCATCAAGGGCAAATTCAAGGGCAAAAGGAAAAGTAATTGGTCTAAAAAAGGACAAGATTAAGTGGATGCTTCTTCAAATGGCAAAAAGAAGGATAGATCAAAGTTCAAGTGCTTCTATTGTGGCATCAAAGGACACTTTTCAAGTGAGTGCTACAAGAAGAAGAGAGATCAAGGAGACAAGCAAGGTAATCTTACTCTTAATGAGGATGGTTTGGATGTTCAAGATGCAAATGATAATGCTTTTGTGATGTCTTCATGTATGCTTGCTAATGATGGAGATCTAGATCCATTGTGGATTGATAGTGGAGCAAGTTCACACATGATTTTTTACAAAGAGTACTTCACTTCTTTGTTGGCATATGGAGATGACAAGAGGGTGATCTACACGGCCAATGATGATGAGTGTGCAATCAAAGGGATTGGCACAATTCCTATTTCTCTTTATACAGATAAGAATGTTCATTTGGAGGATGTTTTGTTCATTCCATCTATTACCAAAAATTTGTTAAGTGTGAGTCAATTGCTAAGTAAAGGCCTCAAAGTTGAGTTTGATGGAGATGCTTGTATGATCAAAAGGAAGGATATCTTGATTGGAAAAGGTAAAAGGCAAGGGAAGTTGTTCAAACTAGATGTTTGTGTTATTGCTAACCAAGTTGGATGTGCTGCAAGAGAGCAAATAGTTATTCCGGTTTGGCATAAAAGGATGGGACACCTCAACTTCAAGTCATTGGAGGTAATGGCTAGAAAGCAAGTTGTGATAGGTCTTCCAAGTTCCTTAAAAAGTATCAATCATGTTTGTGAGTCTTGTGCTTTGTCAAAGTCACATAGACAACCTTATGCTAGATCTACATCTCGATCTACAAAGCCTTTTCAAGTTGTACATCCAGATATTCATGGAATTACTACAATTAGCAATAGTGGAGCTAAGATGTATGTAACTTTCATTGATGATTTTAGTATATTTTGTTGGATCTATCTACTAAACAAGTGTATGATGTCTTTGTTAAGTTCAAGAATGCAAGGGAGAACCAATTTTCCACAAGGATCAAGTGCTTAAGGAGTGACAACGGTGGTGAGTACATATCTACCAAGTTCAAGGCCTTTTGTGATGAGCATGGGATCAAGAGGGAGCATAACACCAAGGACTCCACAACAAAATGAAGTGGCTAACCGAGTGCTATTTTGGATGGAAGGACACCTTTTGAGATGTTATTCAAGAGGAGGCCGCATTGGATTTCAATGCTCAAGCTCAAATCATTTGGTAATGAGCATCATGAAAAATTTGTATATACTTATTCTTGGAAAGCACAGAAAATATTATGAAGGCTCAAATTTTCAACAAAGGATCGAGAAATTCAGGATCGAATTTTTTTTACCCAAGCCTATTTTTTGACCCAGTTTGATTCTTATCAAAGAGAGATTTTTTAACCCTCAGTTAGGTCGAATCGGTTCTAGTTTTTTGGACACCTTCAACCTTGTCGGGTCTAATTTTTTTGAGCGCCTTTGAACCTGTTCAGGTTCTGATTTTTTTGACCCTGGAGAAATTCGACCCTGTGTATATTTTTTGACCCTTTGTACTGTCAATTTAGAAATCCGACCCACATCGCGACGTTGACAGTTCGCCTACTTCTGTACATAACTCTCTAGCAACAACGACAGGTACCTACTATAGGAAAAATGTAGTTAATCAAGTAGATTAATGTCAACTTCTAATGTACTGGTTATTTGACTTCCAATCATCAAGGAAGATCTACTGGAGTCAGCGCTCTGATCAGGCCATCATCTTGCAGGTGTTTTGTTGTAAATAGTTAAGTCAAGTGTTTTGAATCAATTAGTTTGTGATCAACGAACTCAATTGAAGCCTGGTATAGTTGTGTCCACTGATTTGCGCCCAGCTTCAAGCATTGTACTCAGTTTTGACTGTTATCATAGTGCATTTTTGTGTTCCACTACTGTTTTGTTCTGTTTGCGCATTGTAATATTTTTTATTTATCTTGAATTTGATTTTACTAGTAACTGCTGCATTTTCAATGCATAGATGTGACCATCTGCTCACAACTTTCGTTGCTAATCTCAATTTTCTCTGATTTCCAATATGGTATCAGAACGGATGGCTCAGTAATCTGCAAATTTCATTGCAGATTCAGTCTGGTTTCTACCAAGTTCTCATATCAGCAAGTGTGCAGCCAACGGTAGTCCGCTATTGTTGTTTCTACCAACAATATCTATACTATACCAAAATGGATTCTACTTCTAGCTCTTCTGTGATTGACAAGCTCAATGGAGAGAACTACCATCTCTGGAAGTTCAAAATGAGAGTTGTTCTATTAGCCAAGGAACTATGGGACATTGTCGATGGTACTAAAATCAAGCCAGAGGTTGATGCAGCCAGCATCACCAAATGGAAGCAACGAGATGGAAAGGCATTTGTCTTAATCACATTTAACATCAATGACACCCCCAAATCAGTCATATCTGATCTGCACAGACTGCTAAGCATGCTTGGGACATCCTCGCAACTCTCTATGACATCTGAGATGTCACTTCTAAACTCCATCTGAGGAAGAAATTCTTCACCTTGAGGATGTTTGATGTAGACACTATTTCTAGCCATATCAATACATTCAAAAACCTTGTGGAGCAGATGACTGCAACATGATCAAATATTGAAGATTCAGACATAGTGATGACTCTTTTATCGAGTCTCCCTGATGCCTATGACACATGGGTCATGGCCATTTCGACCTAGCAGTAACTAACTTTATCTAAAGTCATCTCAATGTTGTTACAAGAGAAGATCAGAAGAAATGCATCCTCCTCAGGCTCTATACACAAAGAGAAATCAAAAGTTCAAGTCAAAGAAATCCACAAAATCTATTTATTCAGAAAAAAGGAGCAACATGCAGTCAGGATCAAATTTTGGCCCAGGGTCGAATTCTTCATCATCCCAACCTGTGCAAAAACTCTTTTGCAAATACTGTAAGAGGACTGGTCATCTCATCAAGAACTGCAGAACACTCAAGTACAACAATGAAAAGAAGAAGCACTTCCAACAGCAAGCAAATGCTGCCTCAACCAGTAACTCTATCCAACATAAAGAGGAGGATGAAGCTGCCTTTATGACCAGGGTCAGAAATTTTCAGGATATCGATTCATGGTACTTAGAATCTAGAGCAACTCAGCAAATGACCCATCATTGGGATTGGTTCCAAATGAGTTGTGCAACTTGGAGACAACTCAACTCACTCCATTGAAGGTGAAGGAACAGTCAGGGTCAAATTTTAGAGAGGTGTTAAGTTGTTGTCCAATGTTTTATGCATTCTGAACCTTACCAAAAATCTACTTTCGTTAAGCATAATCAATGATTCTGGTTGTAGGGTAGAATTTGATACAAAGGGCTAAACTATTCTTGAGAAGTCTAGGAAAGTCCTAATTTATGGTAGAAGATGTGGCTACCTTTACAAATTAAGTCATTGTTACTCTATTAGTATTCGAGCTCTTATTTCTACTTCTGAATCAAATCATTTGTTGTGGCATTTTAGACTAGGCCATTTAAATTTCAAGAGTATTCAAGAAATGTCAAATCAGAACTTAGTGCAAGATCTTCCATCTATTAGCAAATCTAATTCTTCATGTGCAAATATCGAACTTGTTCAATCACTATCTCTTAATCTGGGATATCACTCTCGAAATAAGCATATTGAAATTTGTTTAGTTTACTGCAGGACAGAGTTACAGGCAAAAGGTTACTTCACCAAGGCACTGACAAAGGAACATCATTTCAGATTTAACAACCTGCTAAGTCTGAGGATCGAAATTTTTCAAGATTCACATTAAGGGGGAGTGTTAGATTTCAATGCTCAGGCTCAAATCATTTGGTAATGAGCAACTGAAAAACCTGTATATGTATAATCTTGGAAAACACAAAAAAAAAATTATGAAGGTTCAAATTTCCAGCAAAGGATCAAAAAATATATGATCGAATTTTTCTGACCCAAGCCAATTTTCCGACCCAATGTCATTCTAAACAAAGAGAGATTTTTTCACCCTAGGTCGCGAGTCGGATCGGTTCTAATTTTTTTGGGCACCTTCAACCCTGGATCGGATCGGGTCTAATTTTTCTGAGTGCCTTCGAACCTGTTCGCGGTTCAAACCGGTCCTGATTTTTTCGACCCTAGAAAAATCCAACCCTGTGTATATTTTTTGACCCAGTGTATAAATTCTGGCCCTTTGTAAAATTTTGACCTTTTGTACTGTCAACTCGGAAATCCGACCCACATCGTGACATTGATAGTCTGCCTACTTCTGTGCATAACTCTGGGTGACGGCTACCTATTGCAGGACAAATGTAGTTAATCAAGTAGACTGTCAGGTTTCAATGTACTCATATGACTTCCGATCATCAAAGAAGATCTACTGGAGTCAGCGCTCTGATCAGGTCATCATCCTGTAGGCGTTTTGTTGTAAATAGTTAAGTCAAGTTTTTTTAATCAATTAATTAGTCATCAACAAACTCAACTGAAGCCTGGCATATTTGCGTCCAATGATTTGTGCTTAAGTTCAAGCATTCTACTCAGTTGTGATTATTATCAGAGTGCATTTTTGTGTTCCACTACTGTCATGTTCCATTTGCACATTGTAATATTTTTTATTCATCTTGAACTCAATTTTACTGGTAACTGCCACATTTTCGATCTATAGCTATCACCATCTGCTCACCACTTCCACTGCTAATCTCAATTTTCTCTTATTTTTGATAGGTCGAGTGTCAACTTTCTAAGAACTTTTGGATGCACATGCTATGTCAACATTACTCTTGATTATAGGACCAAGGAGGATCCATTTTCAAAGAAAGGTAATATAGTGAGGTGAGTAAAGCCTACAAGGTTTACATTCCTTCTACTAACAAAGTGATTGTTGGTAGAGATGTCATTTTTTATGAGGGGAACGTTCCAAAAGTGTCTTCAAGTACTATTGATGGTAATGTGGATGGATCTAAGATTCTTGATGTTGATGTAAAGGATCCTACTTTAGATGGTGATGATGATGGACCTTCATCAAGTCAAAAGCCAAGGAGAACATCAAGGGAAAGACAAATGCCTTCAAGGCTCACATATGATGAGAAGGGTAAGCAAGTGAAAATGACTCATTTTGTTTTTCTCACATCTTTTGGTGAATCTTCTTGTGTAGATGGAGCTATACAAGTGGATGGATGTTTTCATGATTTTACAGCAAGTAATGGATCTGGAAAACAAAGTTTGTTCATGACTTTGATGATCAGGTTGATCTCAAAGGGATTCAACAAGGAAAAAGAAAAGTTGGCAATTTGGAGCTAGTCAAGAGCATCAAAGGAGAGTCAATTGGCATAAATGTTATGGATCTATTTTTGTAGGTTACTGAAGACTCAAGGTCAAAAAAGCAGCAATGAAGTGTTGTTCAAGTTTACTTTACTTGTTCTACCTCATGTTTGAGCATTTTCATGTGGATGTGTGCAAATTGTCAAGGTATGGTAAACTAGCTACATTGGTGAGCATCAATTTGATGTTGGATTAATACTAGCATTCTTGGCTGGTTTTGTTGATGGAAAAAAAATGAATCTATTGGAGGTTCATTACATCACTCATTCATGGCCAAGTCATCAAGTGATGATGGCATCTTATGGCAAGATGGAGATGAAGGCTTATTCATGGAGGTTCATGGTGGATACATGGCAACAAAGGACAAAGAGGAAGGATACAAGCAAGCAAATGGTTATCACTCACATTTATTGTTTGGTTGTTGTAATTTTCCAGAGAGTTCAAAGTTGATAGCATGGAGGAATCATCTCATTTACATTCTATGTGATTCTTCATGTCATATTGAAATGATATGTCAACATTTTGTGAGGGACCAAGTCATAACAAAGGAGGTGGAGCTTCAACATGTGTCTTCAAGGGAATGTGCAGATGATATCTTCACCAAATCATTGGGAAAGAACTTGTTCATGAAGCATAGGACTTCACTTAGAGTGCTATCAAAGTCCATGATAAAACTAGTTGAAGAGGGAGTGTGCGAAATTCAACTAGTTTAGTCATATTTGTTACATTTCTTTATATGGCATTTGAGGCCAATTTCATATTAGACTTAGAGTTTGACTTTTCATAGTTATATTAGTCTAAAAGCATTTGAATAAACAATTTTGGAAAGTGTGGAAAATTTTAGAAGTCAAGTTTGAATAGATTCAAATTTGAATGTTGGGTACATTGAATCTAGTCCTAAATATAGTAGGATTTTTTATATTGGAGGGAAACCAAGTGGCAATTTAGGTTTTGGACCTGTTATAAAAGGATGTAACTTGTGGGAAGAGAGGATACTCTCTCTCTCTCTCTTATCTCATTCACGCTTATAAATGATTCTCTTGGGTTCTACTATCCATTGGTGCACTATACTTGTGATATCTTGCAATTCTATGTGTAGAATAATCATTAATTGCTATTTTCAGATCCACATGTGTGAAATACAGTAGCTTACTGTAATTGTACGGAAAGCAACAGTACTTTATATTTTGGTTCATGTTTGATCAAGATCTATTGGAGTTTGCATCTCAATCTTAGTGTAGATGCTGATTTTTCTACATTGGCAACATTGGTGAGTTGTTTGTTTTGTAACCAAAAATCAATTGTAGGTTTGGATCTAAATGAATCTCAAATCTTTCACAAACTATAGTAACTTACTGTTATTGTACGGACAGAAATTTCATATTATCATAATTTTGATGTTTGATCAATATCTTGTTGAGTTTGCATCTCTTTATGTTAGAAGATTTTGGTGAAGATTCTTCTAATGGATGATTTTGGTAAAGATTCTTCTAACGAATTACAGGATGTCCATGTGAGCTATGGGGGGACTGTATCATTCAATTCAAATATGGAGGAATCAAAACCCAGAAAGAGGATTCTCTTATTGCTCCACTGACAGCACATTCAAAAGTTAAAGAGTATGCAGAAATTCTATCAAATGAGCTAGCATGGGAAGCTGGTTTCTCCTCACCGAGTTGGTATGAAGATCAACCTTTGATCTTATTACAAATGTCGAAAGTGCCCAACGAATATCGCATGAAGGAATCATGCCGCCGAACTACATCAAGGAATGTTGACGAACAACCAGGAAGGAATTCTAGAATCCAAATTCACCGGGGACGCCAACAATATCAGAAGGTCAACAAGTTGCAGACCGGCCAATGAGCGAAATAATAGCCAAGTCGGCATAAGTGTTAGATCTATCAATGATATAACGTTAGACACCCTTAGAAGGTGCACTATACTCGTAAGCCAAAGGCGCGAGAAGTAGAAACAGATCCAAATACCAATGGGCCAAAATAAGAAAGGACCCAAGTTGTTATGGAACATGGTTTTGGGTGAACCAAAAACCCTAACCTAGCTTTGTCTATAAGTAGGGATGTGACACCATTTTGTACTCACTTTTCACTTGTATGATTAAATATTGAGAGAGAGAGAGAGAGAGAGAGAGAGAGAGAGAGAGAGAGAGAGAGAGAGAGAGAGAGAGAGAGAGAGAGAGAGAGAGAGAGAGAGAGAGAGAGAGAGAGAGAGAGAGAGAGAGAGAGAGAGAGAGAGAGAGAGAAGAAAGCCTCCTCCATTTTTCTACTTTTGTGAAGTCCTCCTATTTTGACATTGTATGCTTTCTTGTGGATGTTTGAATGCTTGATTGACATTTCCTAATCATGCTATAAAATTGAGATTGATCATTAGCTCAAGCTTTCATCCTCTTAATCCACAAAATCACACAATAATAAAATAGGTGTTAAAAATCACTTTTGGAGAGATCATTAAGATCCATAGGTAGGTTCCATTTCCATTGTTCCCCTCCCTTGAGAAGATAAGCCTCAAGAGGAGATGATTTAGAGCTCAAAGAGCCTAAATAGCTCAAGCAAGCCAAGATCCAAGAAGAGGATCTCCACCATACCAAAATCTTAAAAAGATCCAAGGAGAATGTCAAGCATCTCATCCCTCATCTAAGCAATTTCACATCTAGATCTTATGCCAAGATTGACACCCTTGGTAGGCTTAGATCCCGTTTAGATCCGTAGATTAACCCCCTCCCTATTGGATCGAAGCCCGTAATACACGACGACTCACCCGGTTAGAGATCCAAACCCCGACTTTGCCCTCTTGATCACGACGATTAGGGAGGCACGGAAAGGGTTCAACATTTTTTTGGCGTTGTTGCCGGGGAGATGGTGCTAAGCCACTGATTAGATGGATTTTTAGTTTGCATTTTGCTTGATTTTTCTTGCATTTTTTGACAGGTTTATTACTTGCCTACAGGCCTTTTTTCACTTTTTTGTTCACTACCTTTACTTGCCACTTTTTCAGAGAGCTAGGGAGGCTCCAGACTCTGTTCTGTGAGCTTGGCGAGTGATAAATTTTCACTCGCCATCAGAGACATTACTCGCCCTACAGCCTATTACTCACCAAAATCCATTTTTGACACTTTTTCTTTGTCATCTTTACTCGCCATTAGAGCTGAGTAATCAGCAAGCTCAGAGGCATCTTCCTAGTGATCGGCAAGTAGTAAAATTATTACTGGCTGTCCTTTTTCATGATTCTTGTTCTTTTTATTACTCGCCAGTTATAACTCACCATCAGGGATTTATAACTCGCCATCAAAGTTTTATCATTTTCTGTTCACTATGTAGCGGAGACTATTAGAAGCTTGAGCTTTTGAAAACTCTCATCTAACTTCTCATTCCACCTTATAGGAGGACTTGGCCTACATTTCCGACTTTTCACTCCTTTCAATATATTGTTAAGAGGCGTAGCAATCTTTGAGTACTCCTCTGCAAATCTACGGAAAAACACAGTGAAACCTAAGAATGACTTAAGTTCACAAACCGTTTGAGGGACTGGCCATTCCACTACCGTCTTCACCTTTTTCCCATCAATCTTGATCCCAAAAGAGGTGATCTTATGACCAAGGTAAAGAAGTTCATTTTTAAAGAATTCGCACTTTGATTCCCTTGCTTAAAGCCTCTCTTGTCTTAAGATATGTAAGACAGTATGATATGCTTAGCATGCTCTTTGAGTGTTATATGGACGAAATAAATCGTTCATCATTTGTTGGAAAGTTGCCAGAGCATTGGTTAAACTAAAGGGCAAAACTAAAAACTCGTAGTGGCCAAACCTGGTCCTAAACCCGGTCTTAGATACATCTTCTGGATGTATCTTGATCTGATAGTACTTGTATTAATTCATATTACAAATCATTATCTGCATTTTAAAACATACATATGTTTTTATATTTCCCCCAAAAAAAAAATTCTTATATCAACATCTATAAGCAAATACTCTTTATATTAATTTTCTTACAATATACTAATTGTATATAATCATTAAGACAATATTTCAACAGAAAACTAACTGATCAATCATTTCTAGAATTTTGATTTTCCATTTGAATTATAATTTATTATATATGAATCTTACATTGCATATGAAATTGAAATTGATACATACCTTTTTCGCCACTTCTATTACGTGCCAAATTCTTCAAAACAAACTTTTGAAGCTGCTGCCTCTGATGTCATGATTTAATCTTTAGGAAGTTTGAATAATTGGTGACTTTGATGTGCTTTTGTGCCTCTTTCCAGGGATCACCTCCCTTCTCCTACTCATTCTTGACAGGATAACGTATCAGATTTAGCATTATTAGCCCACTCAGCTTTCCTATATTCAACCTCTATCTTCAAATCATTCTATCAATCAATAATATTCTGGGTAAGAAGTGTAAAGAGCGACATAATGACTTTCATGTGAGTACCATTGGCGAAGAATATGGACTGTATAGGCTTCAAAAATCAGTGAAATGCACAGACTAGGCAGAACAAGGCCATCATTTAAATGGTACAACTTCCCTCATTGCAACAAGGAAAGTCTACACAAAAAGACAACCTCTTATCTTTAACAAAAAGATAGCTAAATCACTTCTCCTCTCGGCTGAATGATACACTCTTCTACATGATGAGCTGTATGTTCAGAGGAAAGAGGTGTGCTTAAGTACAAAAGAAGATTTCGGAGTAATATTGACAGTGATTATGCACTCATAAGAACCAATAAAGCTCTGTTCGTGCCAATGACGAGTGTAATATTGCATTCATAGCACAAGGGCACAGTGTAGTCCAAGCAAAAAAGGAAGAGCTTCAAAATGTGAATACCATGAGAAAATGGATACACATGAACTTGCAAGCATTGTATGCAGTGATTTTTATCTGGATATGTTGGAAACGTTCTGGGAAAGGATAGATGAGAAAGCTCACAGAAGTACTTGGGTAAGTGAAGTTGCAGTCATCCTCCTGTGCTGCTAAACTGAAGCAATATGATCTGCCTTTTCCAAAATAATGCAGCTGCCAAACCGGATGGTCTTGCATCCACAATCGTAGCTCAAAAACAGAGAGATATCTTTCTTCCAATCTGCGTCTTCATGGCCAATCTGATCATATATCAAATTTACAGTATGAAAGAATTTGTATTTGCTGATAACAGCACCCCCTACATCAATATCTCAATCATTCAAGCTTCTCCTATCACCTGTTATCGCACTTTGCTAGTTGTGATGCTACTAGGCTTGAAGAATGTGATTTAGGCCCATGAGTCCAAGAAAGTATTTTTTGTAGCAAGGTAGGTCACATGTTTCAAGAAGAAAGTAGATAGAATGATTTTTTGTAAGGTAGAATTGAGAAACTTGCTCAAGGAGATAGTAGCTCGATGGGCCTATAATATTACGATGAACACTAGTTAGTACAAATCATATGTGAAAATTGTCAACATTTCCTAGCTAGTTTGAGGCCTAAATTGGCAATTTTTGTACATAGTTTTGGATCTAACCTTTCACACATGTGAAAGAGGCCTAGATACTTTTATTTTAGTATATATTTCATATTAAAGAAGTCCCAAACTTCAAGACCTTCGAAATGACACCAAAATCATGTTATTTGGACATATAGGCCAAAATTGGCTATTTTAGGCTATTGGTGTCCTAAAATTGGGTCCTAGGTTTTAGAGAGAGGAGAGAGAGTCATCTCTCTCACCTATATTAGGCTGAAATTCGTGGAGAAAAGGTTGGAGAAACTTATTGTATTGTTGAGAGAGATCAATAGATCATTGTCACAGTTTCTTCCTCCATTGAGAGCATTGCTTTGTGTATTGTCTTCAAGCTTTTGTGTATGATCTTAAGAGGTTTCCAAAAGTGGTAGGCTGCTGTTGTAGGGCTGGTATGCTGTTGTTTTTGGCTGCCATCAGTACCTTTTATTAGTTTCTTTTGTCTCTTGAATGCTTTGTCAAGTTCATGTGTATCAAAGGTAGCATTAGGATGCTTTGCCATTTCTAGCTTTTGTAGCTTGTTGTGCAAAGATCTTAGCCAAGTATTTTGGGAGTTGGATCCATTCAAGATCCACTTTTTTCACATGGTATCAGATCTAGTTGGCTATTATTTTTAGTAAGTTTTCCATCTATGGTGATATTTGGATGTTTGATCAAGTTCTAGCATGATTATACATTGCATTGTTGATCAAATCTTACTAGCCTTTGTTTTGTGAGTTGAACTTGTGGATCAAAAGCATATTTTAGGTCTATTGAAGATTAGAGGCTGAGAAGAAGCTATTTTGGATTGGAACATAACACCTAATCATTTGTTGATTGTGAGGCTTGTGCATATTCAATACTAACAATGTTCTGTTCAATGTATTGTTGACAATCTCCACTTCTGTGGATGAACACTCTCCTTTGTGGATGAACACTCTCCTAAAGTAGATGACAAATACTCTTTGAGTGATTTTGTATTTCTCCAAAAGGCTGAGCAAAGCTCCCACTTGGATGAAAAATCCCCTTTTGGGTGAACAGATTGTCAACAATCTTTTGCATAAATTTTGGTGTACTTTGTTGAGCATGTACGTAACTCTCCTAATGTAATTTGATTGGAGCATTTGCTGGAAGGTTTTAACCATTATGCAAATGTGTTTTCAGGTTCTTAACAGGATGAGGAACATTCTCATGTGAAGTGATCTTAGATCTACATCTAAACACCAAGATTTGACAAGCTAGTGAAGCTAGTCTTGTGATTCACTAAGTGTGCTCTTTCATTCACCTCTAAAGCTCGTATTTATCACTTGCTGGAGTTTATAAACTTTTAGAAGTGTGGTTTACATGTGGTTTTACAGGTTGAATCAATATCTTAGTGTGTTGATCATATGTTGATCAAGTTTGTTCAATTCTAGGTATTCTTGGCAGCCTAGTCTTTTGTATTTTCTAAGAATGCAAGTAACTCTTCACACCATAACTTGATTTGGTCACTTGCTAGAAAGTTTGAGAGCTTAAGCAAGAGTGTGTTCAGGTCGGTTTGAGTTTGTAATCCATTCTTAGTGTGTGCAAAGTGTTGCATGTGTTTTCAAACTTCCTTTCTATGCTTGGAAACCAGCCAGGTTCAAGATAGAAGTGTTTTAGGGTCCTAGATCTTCTGAGATCTCCTTATCCATCATTTGTTGAGAGGAAAGTGAGTTTTAGGTGTATTAGGAAAGAGCCTTAAAGTTGAAGAATCATTATATTCATGGCTTCCAATGGTGGGATCATATTAGAAACTAATAATAGGTTGAGTTCATCAAACTACTCTACCTGGAAAGTGAGGATGGAATCCTTACTTGAGTTGAATGAACTCATGGACATAGTTGCAGGAACTGAAGAGAGACCACCCATAGTTCAAGAGCAACAAAGCTTTGATAAGAAGGCCAAAAGGGCTCTTCATATCATTAAAATGAATGCTACCAATGAACTTCTCAAGGAAGTTGGTAAGTGTCAAAGTGCAAGTGAGGCATGGAATGCCTTGAAGAAGCTCTTTGAATCAAAGTCCACATCTAGGGTATTGACCCTAAGGAGGCAAATATTTTCTAGTAGGCAAAGAGAAGGTGAAAGTGCTCATGCATTTGTCTTGCGGATTAAGTCCTTAAGTGATGATCTAGCATGTATTGATGAAAACATAAAAGATGGTGAAATAGTCCAGGTTATGTTGAATGTTTTGCTAGATGAACATGCTAACCTTGTGCAAAGTTTTGCTATTCAAAGATTCTTGCCAAGTGTGGTTGACTTGCAAGAAATCTTATTGGCTGAAGAACATAGGTTGCAATCAAAGCTTGATGGTGCATCCTTGCAAGGTGGAGGTGAAGAGGCTTTCTTCACAAAAGGCAAAGTCAAAGGCCTTTAAGGTAAAGGCAAAGGGAAATGGTCCAAAGGTGGTAACTTGGATCATGATGATCACTCTTCCTCCTCCTCTTCTACTTCTTTTAGAAAGAAAGATAAGTCAAAGTTCAAGTGCTTTTATTGTGGGATAAAAGGTCATTTTGCTAATGAATGTCATAAGAAGAAAAGAGAGCAAGGTGAGAGGCAAGGAAATCTAGCAATAGATGAAGAAGAGGATAGCATTTCTGAATCTCTTGTTATGACTTCAAGTTTTCTTGCACATATAGATGGGAATGATCCTTGGTGGATTGATAGTGGAGCCTCATCTCACATAACAAGACATAAGGAATACTTTTCATCCTTATTGTCTTATGAGGGAGAGAGCAACATCATCTATACTGCAAATGATGGTCAATCTGACATCAAAGGCATAGGCACAATTCCTATTTCTCTTTCAACAAATAGGAAAGCTAATCTTGAAAATGTATTGTACATTCCTTCAATCACTAAGAACTTGCTTAGTGTTAGTCAAATGATTGAAAAGGGACTTGATGTTGAGTTCATTGGAGATGTTTGTTTGATAAGTAAGTGTGGATCCTTGACTGCAAAAGGAAGAAGGCATGGTAAACTTTTCAAACTGGATGCATGTGTGATCTCTAAGAATGAAGGATGTATGGCTAGGGAACAATTGACAAACCAAGAAGTTTGGCATAAGAGGTTGAGTCATCCCAACTTCAAATCTTTGGAGGTAATGGCAAAGAAAGAGCATGTTCTTGGTCTCCCTAAAAGTCTTGTTGCAAATAATGCATTTTGTGAACATTGTGCCTTGTCCAAGTCTCATAGACTTGCTTATACTATATCTACTTCTAGATCTAAAGAAGCTTTTCAACTTGTGCATTCGGATCTTCATTCTTTTAGTACAACTAGCAATGGTGGGCCAAAAATGTATGCAACTTTTATTGATGACTTTAGTAGGTATACTTGGGTCTATCTTCTTAAAACCAAGGATGAAGTGTTTGTTGCATTTGTCAAGTTTAAGAATGAAGTGGAAAATCAATTCAATACAAAGATCAAATACTTGAGATCAGATAATGGAGGGGAATACACTTCAAATAAGTTCAAAGATTTTTGCATAGCACATGGGATTAAGAGGGAGAACTCTAGTCCTAGGACTCCACAACAGAATGGAGTGGCAGAAAGGAAGAATAGAACCCTTTGTGAATGTGCCAAGGCAATGAGACTACATGCTAATCTTGCTAAGTCCTATTGGGGGGAAGCTTTAGCATGTGCTAACTATCTTTGTAATAGGAGGACAAGTGCTTCTTTGAATGGTAAGACTCCCTTTGAGGTCCTCTATGGTAGGAGGCCGAGTGTCAAGGATTGTAGGATCTTTGGTTGTACTTGTTCTGTCAACATCACTCTTGATGATAGAACTAAAGAAGATCCTTCATCAAAGAAGAGTGTGTTTGTTGGCTATAGTGAAGTAAGCAAGGCTTACAAAGTGTACATTCCTTCTACGAATAAAGTTGTCATAAGTAGGGATGTCATCTTTCATGAAGAGAATGTTTCCAATGTTGTCAATGTTGATGATGATGTTGATGTGCCTACTAATCATCATGATGTGCAAGATGCCTTGGATGAAGGTGGAGATGCCACTCCAAAGCAACCTTCAAGGAGGACTCAAAGGCAAAGGACTAAGCCATCAAGGCTAGCCTATGATGAAAAAGGAAAGCAAGTGGTGGAGAACTCTAACTTTGCTTTTCTTACCTCTTTTGATGAACCAACTTGTGTAGGTGAAGCAATTCAAAAGGATGAATGGATCCAAGCCATGGATCATGAGCATCAAGCACTCATCAAGAACAACACTTGGAGGTTGGTGGAACTTCCAAAACGCAAGAAGGCAATTGGGTGTAAGTGGATCTTCAAGATCAAGACAAAAGAAGATGGATCAATCAAAAGGTACAAGGCAAGATTGGTGGCAAAAGGGTATGCTCAAGAGTATGGCATTGACTATGATGAGACCTTTGCACCCGTGGCAAAGATGGCAACAATTCAAACCCTTATCTCTCTTGCAACTCTTTATGGTTGGGACATGTGGCAAATGGATGTTACTAATGCTTTTTTGAATGGTGATCTTGAAGAGGAAATCTACATGGAGCAACCTGAGGGCTATGTTTCACATGATGAGCCTAATCATGTATTTTTCCTACAAAAGAGCTTGTATGGGCTTAAGCAAGCACCAAGAAGTTGGTATGCTAAGCTCAATTCCTTCTTACTCTCTCAAAACTTCATCATGAGTGAGTATGATCATTCTCTCTACTTTAAATTGAATGATAATGGTGACATCACTTTGCTTTTGATCTATGTTGATGACATAATCTTAAGTGGTGATAGCAATGAAGATATAGATGACATCAAGATGGCACTTAAAGGTAAGTTTGAGATACAAGATCTTGGTAAGCTTCACTATATCTTAGGAATAGAGATTGTTAGGACTTCTAATTCTACTTTCATTTGTCAAGAGAAGTATTCTAACTCTATTCTAAAAAGATTTCATATGGAAAATTGCAAAGTAGTTTCTACTCCTATGGAATCAAATGTAAAGCTATCTATAAGAGGTAATGAAAGATCCTTCAAGGACATTACTCTCTATGGAAAGCTCATAGGATCTCTTATTTGGTTAGTCATCACAAGACCTGATCTAAGCTATGTGGTTGGTAAACTAAGTCAATTCATGCAAGATCCTAGTGAGGCTCATTGGAAGCTAGGAAAGAGAGTACTAAGATACCTCTCGGGATCTAGAGATTTTGGCATCTTGTATGAAGGATCTTCACCTAACCTTTGTGGTTTCTCAGATTCAGATTTTGCAGGTGATCAAATGGATAGGAAGTCAACAAGTGCCTTTTCAATATATCTTGGAGAGGGAGCTATCTCATGGCTATCAAAGAAGCAACCTACTATCTCTCTATCTTCCACCGAGGCCGAGTACAAGGCATTAACAACATGCACCAAGGAGATGCTTTGGATAAAGAGGATGCTACATACAAGCAGCCAATATGCCAACAGACTCAACCAACTTAAAGCTCTATCACCAACATTGAGAGCCAATTTGGCATCATGCCAGACTAGAGAGCCCCTGACATAGATAATTTCCTTCCAAACAAGCCATCTAACTCATAAACACTAATTTTCTTCCTCTCAGCAAGTCCATTGGATTGAGCAGAATAAGGAGTGTAATGGTTGCTTAATGTCTTTGCCAAGGCAGTAATCTTTGAATTCAGTTGAGATGTAATCTCCACCATTGTCAGTCCTTAATGCCTTGATTCTTTTGTCAGTTTCAATTTCAGCACACTCCTTAAAGATTCTGAAGAAGTGGAATGCTTCTGATTTATGCTTCATAGAACTCTTCTTAAAAATTTATCAGTGAATGGAATAAAACAGTTACACCTAAATATCATTTGCATTGGGCCACATATATCAGAATGTACAACATATCCTCATAATTTTATCGAAATAATATTAACCTAGTTTGTTTGCCTATTATACAGCTTTGACAGACTGGTAAATCAATTTTCTTATTTGGATAGTCGAGATCAAATACTAAACATTGTTCAAACATATTCAAAATAGGTGCATGATTTAAGTGCCCAAGCCTGTGTGCCAAATCAAATATTTATCAGCAAGAACAAAAGTACTTAAAGTCTGATTTATATCAATATTACACCAATTAAGTCTATATAGATATTAATGTCTATTTCTGAGTGCAAGCACTTTATTTGTCTTATCAGCAATCTTACACATCGGATTCGAATTCTACTATATGTCCTAAATCTATAATTCTATTGATAGATAGCACGTTCATAGAAAGATTAGGTACATAACAAACTTTAGAGAATAGCTTGGACTGGCCATTTTGAAAACTCAGTCCAATAGTGCCTTTATCTTAAATTACAGGTGAGCTATTGTCACCAAGATAAATGAACTTCTGGGTACTAAAAGATGTATAGGATTTGAACCATTATAGGTGGCTTGTCATGTTTTGTCACACATACATGTGTACGCACCAACCGCAGATGGTCCAAATGGATGATTTCTCTATGCAACTCATTGCCTAGTTAGTAAGGCCCTAGAAAAAATTCCCACGTGGTTTGGAGCCTTATGTCAACATGGGGGTGGTTGTCATATTGGATTCAGTATTTGGTTGTGATATAGTTGTACATTCATGCAAGTTGACTATAGTTGTACATTGTGTTGGAATGGATAATGACTCAAACATTTTAAAAGTTGTGACAAAAAACACAAGTCCCTCTTGGATGTGCATAGAATGGTAGGATCTTTGCCAAGCATTGATGACTTCTATGGGCATAGATATTTTACGAGCAATTTTTTCGAGCATTTCACGTATGGTCGTTTGAAATGATAGCCTTACCCATTGAGAATCGCATGATTTTTAAAGCAAGTGCTTATGCACTAGAGCCTGTACTTCATTGGGAGTCTAGCATCAACTTGTAATTTTTGTCATCCTATGTAGTAGAAGAAACACCCTGGTGCATTTATTCATAGAAAAAACTAGTAGGTACTGTTGGTGTATGATGTGAAATGCTTGGTCTACGATTGATTACGATTGTAGCGAACGTGACAGAAGCAGAACACGAGAGGCAATTATGATGTAAAACGATGCCTCTACCAACAGTAAGAAAAATAATGAATACAATAGTAACTATGATTTCAAGAACGTGGATTGACTAGGGAATGGAATCAAAAGCTTGTTATTTTTTTTGGGTTATCAGAGTAGGAGTCTGTGACTGCCATAATAGAAGGATTGCGAAGCATTAGGCATCTTGGACAGCCATGCGATCCTATGTCTCCGATAACCGTGTTTGTGTGCAAGAGAGTGAGAGAGACAATTGCATTCAATCAAGAACGTAAGGATTGAACAGTAGCGAATCTATATATATATAAGAGAATCGAAACACAATACAATAGCGCTGACAAGCGCGTGTTCCTAATTACAGACTCAAAACAATAGCTACAGTTCTATATCTCTCTCTCTCTCTGTATAAATCACTAACTCTAAGGAGCTAGTTACTTAAGACCTTTTGGTCGTTTGATCACTCTGTGCATAAAGATTGTTCAACTCAACAACACCTATCACCCCTTCTCTTCGTTCAGATACATATTTATAGCTGTCAGAGTCTTTTAATTTATTGTAATTATAGTTTATAAGATGATTAACAGTTGTTTAAACAAGATCCATAGATCCGTTATTTGGAGCGTCGTGAAGGACGAGAAGTGCATAGTAATGTATCCTCCGTATACGTCGTAGTGCAAAGATGTAGATCGTGATGTTCGTAGTCTGTCCGCAATCGTTTGAACAGTCATTGGTTGTTCGGTCAACTGTTGATCGTTTGCTTTCTTCGTTGATAATCGTAAGTGATAACTTACGGAGCTAAACGATGAGATGGGTCAACCGTTGTTAGTTGACTTCATAGGAACTCGTAAGTCGTCATCGCTGGTCGACTTCGTTGATAACCGTAAGTAGGTAGCTTACGTTTAAAAATGGTTGAGGAGAGTTGACTCTAGTCATTTGTAGGAGGTCGTAAGAAGGTCACTTGCGGTGGTCGACGGGATTCCGCAAGTGCTCGTAGATGGTAACCTACGGGTTTTAACGACTCCCTTGCGGTTTGCGGTTTCTTGCGATTTGACGTTTGAGTCGTGCTTCTCCATAAACAATGTTTTAACGGTTCCCTTCGGTCAGACCGTAATCTGGCGATGACTTTGCGGTTCTGCCTGATTCAACTTTGCGTGTAATTATGTAGACTGATTCTGAGAGATAGAATTCTTTGAGAGTAGAAGGAGGACGAAAGGATGAGTAGGAGAAGATTAGAATTCCAACACTCCCCCTTAAGCTTGCTGCTACGAATCTGGACTCAAATTAAGATTTAACAATTCTACTAGAGTAGAATGTTTGTTCCTTGACAATGGTTTTGTCAGAATATCAGCCAACATACTGTCGGTGTGACAGTAACTTAGTGCAACGTCTTTGTTCTGAACCTTCTCTTTGAGAAAATGAAGTTGAACCTCTATATGTTTGGTCCTTGTGTGAGTTCGTCGGTTCAATAATGACAAAGCTATACAACTCTGATTGTCGCACTGGAGTATAGTTGGACCAATTTGTGGGAATCTTAAATCCTATCGTAGTCTTCTAAGCCATAAAATCTCTTTCACTGCTGATGTAGCTGCGACATATTTTGATTTCGTAGAGGATAATGAAATGCATCTCTGCTTCCTGCTATTTCATGTAATAGGTCCTCCTGCAAGAAAGCAAATGTAGCCAGAGGTGGATTTTCAGGTATCTACGTCTCCTGCCCATTCTGAATCATAATAGGTAATCAATTAGAGGGCAGCTTCTGTATTTCCGTTGTAACTCAAGGCATAGTGCTTTGAGCATTGAATGTACTTCAGAACTCTCTGTAGAGCTTTCCAGTGTTGTAGGCCTAGATTGGACATGAATTGCGACAGCGTGCTTACAACATATGCTAGATCAGGTCGTGTGCAAATCATAGAGTACATGAGAGAACCTATGATAGACTGATAAGGGTAATTGCGTATTTCTTGTTGATCTGCCTTTGTTCTGGGGCACATGTCTTTGGATAGCTTGCATCATGGATCCATAGGAGTGTCTATGAGCTTGCAATCCTCCATGTTGTATCTTCGAAGTAATTAAGTAGGATTGTTGGCTTATGGTGATCCTTCTGCTCGCGCGATCTCTGTGAATTCCCATTCCAAGTAGGTAATGGACTGGACCTAAATCAGTCATCTCAAACTCTGATGAGAGTAAGGACTTAGTTTCTTGCAGCAACTGATTTGAATTGCTGATGATTAGGGAATCATCAACGTATAGTGCTTAGTATAACATAGCTTGGCCCCTTTGGTTTTAAATACACATTTGAATCTGCGCTGCAAGAGGTAAAGTCGTGCTGCAACAAGAAACGATTTATTCTATCATACCAAGCCCTTGGAGCTTGCTTCAAACCGTATAATGCCGTGCAATTTGCATAGTAGATGCTCCTTGCCTTGAGGGATGTAACCTTCTGGTTGGTAGATGTAGACATCTTCTTGTATGTATCCGTGTAGGAATGTCGTCCATCTGGTGAATATCCAGATCTTTTGCAGCAGATATAGCCAATCATAGTAGGAATATACTGATGTTTTATTACTGGACTGAAGGTCTCAGTATAGTCTATCCCATATACTTGTTCAAAGCCTTTAACTACCAGTCTAGCTTTCCATTTGGATATGGATCCATCTAGCTTAAGCTGCAGTTTAAAAATTCATTTAGAATCAATTGCCTTACACCTGTAGGAGGAATGACAAGACTCCAGGTCTTGTTCTTCATTAAAGATTGATACTCAGCATCCATGGCAGCTTTCCATTTGTCTGCATCGGGCATTGACAGTGCTTCTGCTACGGTGGCAGGTTCGTCATGACTAATCGGTCAGGCTGTTGTCGTTGTCTCACAGATCTTCGAACTGCAGGTGCTTGATCAGACGATTCTCCTTGGTGAATAACTAGGACCGTAGTATTTTGCGGTTGAACGATCGTGGGTCTAGGCCCATCGACGGTAAGTGGAGCCGTTGGGACGAACTCCGTTGCTTGAACAGTCGTAGATCATAGCCTATCACTAGAAGGTGGAGCTGCTATGGCAATCTCTTGTATTGGTTGCTTCTGTTTGAAATCGTAGTATTTGTCTTCAAGGAAGACAACATCACAACTGACCGAGATCTGGCCCATAACCACATCGTAAAGACGATATGCCTTGTGTGAAGTTGAATAGCCGATGAAGATGCTTTTACAGCTTACTGGGTCCAGCTTCTTCCTTGGATCAGATGGCATTTGTGCATAGCAGAGACATTTGAAGACACGCAAGTGTTTCACACTTGGGCTTCAAACAGTGTCTTGGAATCAACCGCCTTAGTGCTAGAGTAATTTTGCATATAGCAAGCCGTAGAGATAGCTTCCGTCCAAAAGGTTTGAGACAAATGCGAATTTGCTGTCATGGATCGTGCAGCTTCCAACAATGTGTGGTTCTTCCGCTCTGCTACTCCGTTCTGTTGTGGAGTGTAGCTCGTAGTAAATTGGTGGTGCACGCCATAGTAGTCCTTCATCTCATTTGACAATAACTCTCCCCCGAAATCAGACCGTAGGGCCTTGATCCTCTGACCAGTTTAATTTTCAGCGTATTGCTTGAAGTCTTTGAAGCTCTGATAACCGTGTTTGTGTGCAAGAGAGTGAGAGAGGCAATTGCATTCAATCAAGAACGTAATGATTAAACAGTAGCAAATCTGTAGATGGGAACACACGCGAAAATTTCTCAAACATCGATGCAAGGTGCCAAAAGTCTCAAATTGCCAGGGGAATGAAAGCATCAGTAGAGTGCCTGTCGGAGTAATTTTTTTTCCTTCTCTTGTGCTGCCACGCCTGCCGCTTCTCCTAGTGTGAAGGCAGAGCAAGGCAATAGGTCACCACGCATGGGATCAGCAAGAAGTACATCTACCAAAGTAAGAAGCCCATCATGGGAGAGGACAATGTTAACATGCCTACGAGAAGAGTGGGACGCGACAGAAGGAAGGACATGAGACTGCTCTCTAAGGACATGAAATCCTCCATCTTTGGCATGATTCATGTCGAAAGCCATAGATGCTAGAACACCTAGATGCAAAAGATTACAAAGGCAATGCGGGTTTGCTAATGATGAGTGCATGGAAATTGCTAATGGCCATTCATAATCTCCTTTCACAAACATTTCCCAAAAGATGATCCACCCATTACCAACAACATTCGTTGTTTTGACAACATGATTCTTAATAATGTGAAAATCACACCATGCTAATGAACAAAAACGCTCTCTATCGTGGATGGCATGGATTTTTTTTAATCTCAAAACGTTGACTCTAAATATTGTATAGAGACAATGGAACTAAAGTTTTTTTTTTGGGAAAGATCTTGTAGACTTTCAACCTCTAAAATAACAAAAAATAGTTGATAAGGCTCCGAGAGTCTCTTTGTGCACAACCTCCTATTTATCCAAATTTCGTATAGTAGAATAACTTCGACTCGACAAGGTGTTATACAAATTATGAAGTCATTAAGCAATAGTTTGAGCACAGAAGGCTTTCTGAAGTGTGATGTTTTTTTTGTATGGCTTTTTCTGCTTTTGCTTTGTGTAGTGAATAAACCTAAACCAGCAACTGAAAAAAAACACAATTCTTACTTGAGCTTTAACTAAAATAAGAACCTCTCTTTTAAGGTTAGATTACACAAATAGATTGACATAATCCAAAAGTAGTATTGTGCTGAAATGGCACAAGGTTGTCTCATGTTCCTTACAACCATCGTCCTTATAACATTACATTGATTATCATCACAATGAGCAGTTCCAACATTATTGCTTGCAAAATGTTTGCACTCCTGTTTTGGGTAGACTAACAAAATTTGCACCCTTTATATTGAGACAAAAACCTGTTGAGGTCCTACAAAGACCGGCCGCCAAACCACAAAAAGTTCTAGCCGTCATGTCAACCAAGAAAATGCATGTCCATAAAATGCCGTTACCTCGGTACATTGCACCTACTAAGAACTTAGGTTTGTCTTTATGAAACAACGAATCACTTTATGTTTCTACATTGTTCAATTCTAGTTTGTGTTTTTTGGCCCCTCTCGACAAAGCTGAGTGTTAAAACGCGTGCATAACTGCATGCAATCATTTAACTGTTGTAATCTGAATGTTCAGACTTCTAACAAATTCATCCGCAACACCTTATGACAGAGGCAAGGGACAAACATGGTAAATGGAAGCATACATGTCCTATCTGCTGATCTTAAGGTCACTTGACTAACCCAATAGTGCATTTTGATTATTACAGGTGAATATTCGAACTTTTTAACCCTTATATCAGCCCAAGCAAGGGGTATGGTTGTGTGACATGCTTTCATAGGGCTTGCCCACAGAGGTTTGTGTGGGCAGATACCCGGACCAGAGGCCTGCTTAGTTCAAAAATAAGCACAAACTTACATGGAAAAATGAATGCTTCTAATAACAGGATGTGGGCATTTTTCTCATATTTGACATCTAAAGCAACGAAAATATGACCATTTGTTAAGTTCCTATCATGCTCCTCAAGAGGCTACCACAAAGAACATTATATTAATTTCATGTTCTTTAAAGAGGCTGGTTAAGGTGCAAATTACAAGAGCCAAATCCATTGCGAATATCCCATACACAAGACAGTTAAGGAACTTATCTCCTGGAGGTTAACAGCATATTCAATGAAAGGCTAGCAATAAAGATTTGAAGCTACAAAGTATTGTGGTCCTTGAGCTAAAAACATCACATTTAGTTTAAGCCCGGCACTCAAAATAATGACCTTTTTACTACAATAATCAAATTGCAATCAAGCTCTCCAGTTATAACTGCGGTACGCTCTTGCATGCTCGTATATTTCAATACTTCGTTGATCTAACCAGCCTTCACAATTGCAACTGGGTGATAGATAACATTGCAAGAAAAACTTAGGTGAATCCAAACATTCAACAAGTCTTGCCTCAATCAACTAGAAACATTCAAATTAGCCAAAATGAGAACCACCATAAGGAGATGATTTCTGACATAAAAAGTCAAGTGGAAGATGAGACGCAAATACAAGAAACACAAGCCCAGCCAAGCCAATGTAAGTAAGAAGGACAGAGCAGCAATGCACAAAAAACCAAAAGGCAATAAACTCTCCTGGCTAATGAATCGCCCCAAATTTTAGGGATCAAAATTTTTACAAAATATGAATTTGCAGCAAATGATCGCCAAAAGGTTTCAGCATGGCTGGTTGTAATCTCACTATTTGAAAATACCCATAAACAAACTGGCTTGATGAACATAAGCATGTACTTGCCACATTTCATCGCAGATTAACGCAGTTAAACATGGCAACAGATTCCTCTCATGTTTGAAACTTCATTCTTCCAGCAAGTCTGCTTTCAAATATTCTCTTATCAATAGCAGCATCGATGGAGGTCATCTGAAACAAAAGCATCATCAGGTAGAAAAAGCATATCATGGTAAAGCGATGAGAACAGTAACAAGAACATGATTTTAATATGGTAAAAGCATAAATTTGAGCCTTCCAATTGTGTTCTTGTTTTGCACTTGCACACTACTCAAAACTTTCATGGTATGATCGGGCCAAGAAGGCTTTGCAAAGCCTTTTTTAAGGGAGATTTCTATATGCAACACATGCACTGTTATCATAGTCCAGATTTAATCAACCCTGAGATAAAGTTAGAGATACTCTTACCCGTTCAATTCTTGTTCATTCTAACTCGCAACTTGTACAAGATTCATGATCATATTTTCACAAATCAGTGAGTAAAAACAAGCTACACAAAGGAAACAGGTCATGACATCAAAGCCTGCTCATAAGTTTACAAAAAGTCACCAAATGCTAAAATTTGAATAAATAGCTTCACGATTAACAGGCAATTAGCCCACAATCTGAGGCGAAGTTTAAGAAAACAAGCTTAATGTGAAGGCTATCAAGATCCACACCTGAAATCCTGGCAAAGAGATTGCTGGCCCTGCCAATTTGAAATCCAAAGTTCTAGAAAAATATTCACCTCCAATGGTGAAAGAAGTAGGACAACATCCTAATCACGATGGGTGGGTGACGACGACCTCACAATCATGTTTTGCTTTCAGTTTTCAATTGAGCACACTTACCCCACACTCCTTTTTGAATTCCAAAGATAGTCCAAAGATATTTCACTACTAAACTAAAAAAGATGGGCCATTTCAAAGCTTATTTTTGCAGGGCTTATTTTTTTTTCAGACTTTTGGTATTGATGTTCAATCGATGTTGGCAATTATCTCAGCTTGGAATCGATGTTCAATGATGTTTGCAAGCATCTCAGCTTAGATTCTTTCCAGGAGCTGATTAAGCACAAAGATCTAAGAGAATTTGTGGAAAAATGTTAGGCATATAACAGGGATAATTAAAGCCTGTTGGTAATTTTAGGAATGAATGTAGCTACATACTTTTGTATGTCTACAACTACTACAAAAATCTATTTCATGTTCCGTCAGATGACCTTGGAAAAGGTAGAGAGCATACACACCACTAAATCCAGCAGCCACCACCTAAGGCCCTGATGCAATTGAGGAAAGAACGTCATTGGAAAGACAAATGACCATTAACTTTCATGATAGATAATCGATAGCCAGAGTTATGTATCTGGTAACTTCAGTTAATCAAGCAAAATTAAAATACCTGTTCTGCTGCCAGATAGCATAGCTATGCAAATGAAGAATAAAAACGTGGAATTTATAAAGCTGGCCGTTGGCCTGCTCTTAGGAGTTACTTTATATAATTAAGACATCATGGATTTATTTCTACTTGATACTATCTTGAACTGAGGCGTCAATTTGACATATGCAAGGCCTCTCAAATGCTATTCATTTAAGAACCTGCACTTTCATTTTGCCTGTAATAATTGCCAAGATCTTTAGCTTTTATTTCAGCAGAAAAATTATGAAACACAAAGTCTCTTTTCTAAGCAAAACAACGAAGAAATATCAACAAACCAAATCCCCTATGTATGGCACAGTATGAAAAAGCCCTAGAAACTTGCTTGGAGTTGGAACATGTAGTTTTAAACGAAAATCATTGTCAACTTGCTTAAGGGATTGTACTCATGAGCACGCCTACCTATGTATGTACCTGGCTTGGCTCTTCGAAACCCATCAATGTCTCCAGAAAAATGACAAGGCAGAAACCTTTTGCTATGAAGTTATACTTAAATTGCATAGCTGTCAATGAACACTTCGAGTTTCCACCAAAAACAGTATGAACTTCCAATTTCCACCCAAAAAAGTATGAAGTCAAATGCTTCACCCAAAAGAACGTGAATTGGACTTACCTGTGATGTGTCATCAACCACCTGGTATTTTGGAAGAGAGAGCCTTCGTTCCTCCTGTGAAGGGTTACAAAAGTGACTTCGAATAGTTCAAATTTCAAAAGTGACTTCGAATAGTTCAAATTTCAAACGAACCCATGAAGGTAGCAAGCTTTTATTAACATAATGTGCCCCAAGATTTTGAGATTTTGAAGAAACTTGCACACATTTTACACGGTTCATACACTTGGTCATTTCAATATTTAATGAAACATCTTCGATCTGGAAATTATATGTCAATTGAAGTATTCTACCAAAGCTGCAAACTATTGCCAAAGGTTAGTTAACAAACAAAGTTGTGTAAGCATAAAGATAATTCATATTTCCATATTCCTCCCAAAAATTCATAACTGAGTTCAAATCTACACATATAACGATTAAAGGGACTGTCTTTTAAGAGAGTTAACATAGTCGATGTGATACAAATCCTTGCAACAACAAATTATATCGACAAAGAAAGAGCAGCTTACCATAGTCATCGCCTCATCATCCCAAACAAGATAGACTTCATTTGCTGCCCCTGACGAGACTGGTGGTTTATTTGAAATAACAGGAGGTGGACCAATAGACGGACCATCAGTATTTGGACCAGAAGCATACATATGTGCTGTGGAAGGAGAAACTGCAGGTACACCTACATACCAAAACAGTAGGTCATCTCTCTCTCTCTCTCTCTCTCTCTCTCTCTCTCTCTCTCTCTCTCTCTCTCTCTCTCTCTCTCTCTCACACACACACACACACACACACACATATTGCTGCTCTTCCTCTAGTGTTGCTTTCTTTAGTCAAGATAATCTTAGCATGCTCAGTAGCTTCATCATCAAAGCTCCTGATAAATGTAAAATTTGCTAAAATCTTCTGTCTAGATATGGTTCTTCGAATACTTTCATTTTGATGTTATTATTGAATTTTGTGTCCTTGCCAGTGTATTTGCTATTTGGTAAAGGTCATCTAACATATGTGCTGTGGAAGGAGAAACCACAATTCAGTCGAAAGAATTGGCAAAAAAAATTCTTTTGCTCAAAATGCGTTTTTTTCCTCAAGAATTATTTCATTTTGGACATATTCTTCAATGGATCAATGTGCAAACGTCTCTTATATTTGATCCAGGCAAGTGCAAAAATATGATTTAATTAGAATAGAACCTTCACTGAATTGTGGCACAGGCAGTAGGTATCCAACAGCCAATTTATAGGTATCTAATGGCCTATTTATAGTGTCATAGGGCAAAAATTAGGTCCAGGTGTATAAATCAGACCATTGACATGTTCTTCTATCAACTACGGTCTACCTACCACCATGTTTGAAGTTTCAAACCAATTATTCAAAAATTGTTCAATCTTAAGTTATAAGTTCCAACACTGAGCATTGAAGCCATATATATGAATCTTAATTCTAGGGTTCGAATACTAGGTGCCTTGCTATCACTGGTTAGGGTTCGAATACTAGGCATCTTGCTATCACTGGTTAAGTACCTGCTATTGTGTTTCAAAAAAATTTCGAAGAGCTCTTTAAGTTTCAATCTTCTCAGTTTATGAGTTACAACAATGAGCACTAAAGCCACGAAGAACTCAGCATTTGTGAGTCATAAAGCAACAATCGGGAGAAAGGATCCAATTCTATAATCATTGTATGTCATATATTATGAGTCCTAATCACTAACGTGTTTTGGATCTGCTAAAAGCCAAAGCGTGAAATCTAATATCATTGATCAATCCCCGGTAGATTGGAACAGTGGCCCGCCTACTGAGTGTTTCCGAAGAGCTCTCCTAATTTCAATCTTCTTAGACTATAACTTATAACACATAAATGCATTGAAGCCGGTAACCACTGAGCACTCAACACTAAGCATACCTTATTTAGAAATAAAAACAATAAGAACTAAGGAATTGGGAATCAGGAGATAGGATGTGATAATCAATTCATTATAGTCTACACTGTACAAAGTTGTAATTGCACCCTAAACACTAAACTAGCACTTGTTTATGCTATAACCATATATACCTCCTCTTCAAGAAACTTAGAGCTACGCACTTTTCTAGCTTCTATAAAATCGTCCTGAAAACGTACAAAAGTGGAACGGTAATTTTGGCCAACATACCCCATACTAGTACTTCATATGTTATAAACGACACATTACTTCAATGGTGTGCATTGGGCCAAGAGGCATAGAAGCAAGTAAGCGTCTTTCTCTTTTAAGACGTTTTAGGTGATTCAATTTCTTATATGGTTATTCAAATGAGTACTAACAAGCAAAGACCTGAAAATCAACCATTTCAATGAGCCTTCTCTAAATTATAAAGCTCATTCAAATTACAACTAGACACAAACTAAAATTTTCTCTATAATTTGTACCATTTTTCCTAACGAAACAAAGGAATAAATGGATGAAACAGTAAACCTCTGAAGTGTTGAAAGAAGGAGAGCCGATAATTATATTGAATAGTCCACCAATTGTTTAGGACCAGACCTTCCTGAAGGCTAATGATTCAAGGTCAAAATTAGCACTGAGCACACCTCCCATGTGTTTAGGGAGTGTGCTCAACACTAATGATCCTGGGTCCAAATTACTGTTGAGCACATTTCCCATGTGTTCAACAAGAATGTTGTAAGGCGTGAGGTACCTACCTAAATAGGAAAATAGGTCAGCTTGTTACACCCAAAAAATTATTGACAGTGGCATGTGATCAAGTGCCAAAGACTTCTAGAAAGTAGTACTATTTGACTCCCTTTCATGAAACTAACCCATAAGCACTTGATCCCAAACATGCCTAAGGAATTAAAATTTCTTGTGAGTATGGTTCATAATCTTACATGAGGAGACAAAGTTAACTAAGTGTTGATTAAATGAAATCATTTTGGAATAGAATCTGAGTAGTAAAGTACAAGAACTGCTAGGGAGCCAATTATACAAAACTCTTCAAAAGATGCGAATACAAGGAACTGCCAAGGAGCCAATTGCACATAAAAATTTATATGCAAAAATTATCATACAACTTACTTTATAACTTTGCTACGATCAAGAACGGCAATCATGTTTGCAAAAATATTAGACAAAGAGACAACTAGAGAGCCTTGTCTACAGCCAGGAAGAGGGTTTTCAGCACAAAATTCAAATGATATAACCAATATTGAAAAGTGAAAAGAAAGGCGGTACAGCATAAGCAAACCTAAAATATGGAGAAAAAAAAACTTACAAGTTCCACTTAGAAGAGATCTAGAAAATGATTAAGCTAGAATGTAATTTTTTTGGAAGTAATAAATCATGAACTTAAACAAACTTCAAAAAGTTTCAAAAAACAACTAGGTAGAGAAAGGACAACATATAAGTGGACTTGTAGCAAAAGATTAACTTTAATGAGCAATAACTAATGAGCTTCAAGCCTCAAAAGAACTTACAAAAAACTTCAAAACAATCGTATAAAAACAGGGAGAAATTTTATTAAAGTCAATAGAACAACAAGAACTTCACCATGATGACATCGAGTATAATAAGTTAATTTGTTTAAATCAGAGTTGTAGGGGCATGCACCCCTCAAAAAGTATGTCAGTAATAACATACGGTTGGCCACTAGTTTGACAAAAATCAATAAGTGTTCGGCAAAATAAGAAGTATCTATTTGTGAGATTGGCTTGCACACTCACCAAAAACCATAAGAATCGAAAATCTCAAACATCCAATCATAAGTTGCTATCTAGGTTTGAAAGAATCCAGATTTGCTTGGTCAACCCAATGGTGACCAAATGGCAAAAGCACACCACAATCAACAAGAAAAAAAATTAAGGGCACGCGAACAAGAACTACGAAGACAAACGAGATGCAGAATACTAGAAACCTTGGGCATGTAAAACATGGCACAATTCTTGGTGAGGTTTGTCACCAAGAAATTGAGGGTCCTTAGGGTTTTCAAGGTGTTGAATTAAAATGCTTATTTTATCCCTAATGGCTAGTTAAACTTAGTTAATGCACAGTGTTGGGGTGAAGCCGGGTTTCTCCCTTTCACCGGTCCTCTTTGGTCTATATATATTGATGAGTTGGAGAGAGTCATTATACAGTGTGGTGGTATTGGTTGCAGGCTTGGGGATATCTTGATTACTATCCTTCTTTATGCCGATGATGTGGTACTAGTCTCACTGACCACCAAGGGCCTACAGCGACAGTTAGATTGCTTACAGGAGTTCTGTACCAGATGGGGCCTAGGGGTAAACATTGGGATCCCTTCTTATACATACTTGGGGACCCCTTTCTCGGGCCCTACTATGTGTCGCCCACGGCTCTATATGCGGCAGACGCATGGTGTACATGTCTCCCCTCTTCACACTGGGCCAGTCTTTCATGATTACAGACCACCATGTTAGCTCGCTTGATTCGAGCGAAGCCTTCTGTTCCACATGAGATTCTTCTGGCCGAGTTTGCAGTTCCACCTATACAGATCGAGGCAACTCTCCAGGTCATCACCTATATTCAGAGAGTACAGGCATTACTAGAGATAGACAAACGATACACACAGCTTGCACTATCCTCCTCACATTATCTTCATGATCCAGGCTATAGATTATCATGATTCTCTCGGGCATCTCATCTCCTACTTGAGTCATTTGGTATCCCCATTACAATGATTCCCTCAAGCACTCATCAGTATATCTTCCTTGATCCAGTCCTGCCACGTTACTTGGATTCAAGACTATCACATTGCCTCAGATTCACATTGGGACACCTCAGGGTATCTTCGCACCAACTAGCTATTGAGATTGGGAGGTTCCACAGTATTCCTAGAGAGGAGCGGATTTGCCAGTTGTGCTCTCTAGGTGAGGTGGAGTCTAAGGAGCATTTTATCTTTAGATGCTCTATATACTATGAGATCAGAGGGAGGTATCACTGTTTGTTTCGAAACACGCCCACCACTTTCTTTTACGATCTCTCATAGCCTATGAGGACTCCCAATGTGTCGCTCTTATGGTACAAGAGATGTTCTTTGCGGCGAGATCTTTGAAGGACATCTCAGCATTTTACCTCTCAGCGATTGATTACCTCTTTCTTTACTAGGCGAAGATCACGAGACACAGTGCCTGATGATGATGATTATGACGATGATGAGGATGATGGCAGCTTACATGCTCACAGAGATCAAACACAATGTACTACTCACCATCACTTTACTTCCAGGATCACCTGACCTCCTATGAAGAGACACACTTCACATAATCATAGACGACATCAGCGGACTCCAACGCTTCCCCATGTTGTAGCTCGCATTACATCTTTCGATAGCATCAGCACAAACATGACATCATGACAGCTTCGGAGACGTTTTATGCGCTCCCATTGTTATCACATACTTGACATGTATTTCATTAGTCCATTAATAAAGCTTTCCTCTCTCTCTCTCTCTCTCTCTCTCTCTCTCTCTCTCTCTCTCTCTCTCTCTCTCTCTCTCTTGCTTCCTTTCCTCACGACAGTGCAGTCGACACCCAGGCTGATATTCTCACCACCTCTCTCCACACAGCTGCATCACTAACCCTCCCCACAAAACCCCACCCCAGAAAGACCCGACGCACACCTCGACCACTACACCCTCCTTGGTATGATATTGAGTGTCGTTCTCTCCATCAGTCAGTAACCTACTCACGCATCCATGCCCCACATCTGCTTCGATCTTCCCGACGCTCCTACCATCGTGCTCTCCGCCGTAAGAAACGCTCCCATGATGGTTCTAAGGGGAAATGTCTCATTGACCTTCTTTTCAGCTCTTCTTCGGGCGCTTTTTGGCGCGAGTTCATTCCTCGCTCTCCACCACCTCTCCTAGAGGACCTCCGCATATGGATTGACTTGCTACTAGCCTATACACGGTCCCTACTGACTCACCTATTTCCATATCTCCAAGGCCATCTGAGTTCTCCTTCTTCACATCTGACATGGTACTCGCAGCCATTAAGAAGATGAAATCTCATAAGGCCAGAGATATCGAAGACCTTGAATCTGAACTCCTTTCCTATGCCTTCGACATACTCGCCGCCACTATAGCCCCCCTTCTTAACTCCACAGTTCTTTCTGGTTTCCCATCCTCCTGGTGCACTAACATTATGCACCCCATCCATAAGAATGGTGACCCCATGATTCCGAGTAACTACCACACCATCATGATTGGGCATGTCTTGGCGAAACTATATGGTACTATATTATAGTCTGTTGTGAGCTCAGAGGCGGAGACTAGGAGACAACATGCCATGGGTTAGACTCGTTTCCAAGCCCATTATTCTATTGCAGATCAGATCTTCACACTGTGAGCCTTGATTGAGGAGGCTAAGCACAGGAGAGAAAGGGTTTACTGTTGTTTTGTGGACTTCAGGAAAGCCTTTGATTCTGTTCCTCGCTCATTGCTCATCCAGAGGCTCCGAGACCTGGGCTTCTCCACCGACATTGTTCTTCCTGGGTTGTTTTCGGCATAGCAGTGGCATATCTGTTCACATCTGGAGCACTATTGGGGTGAAGCAGGGTTGTTCCCTCTCACCAGTCCTCTTTGGGTTGTATATTGATGAGTTAGAGAGAGTCATTACACAGGATGGTGGTACCGGCTGCCGGCTTGGTGACATCTTGATTGCTATCCTCCTTTATGCCGACGATGTGGTATTGGTCTCACCGACCAGAGAGGGTCTACAGCGACAGTTGGACTGCTTACATGAGTTTTGCACCGGATGGGGGGGGGTAAACATTGGGAAGACCAAGGTTATGGTCTTCAACACTTCGAGAGCATTCATGCAGCGACAGGAGCTTACTTTGGGTGGGCAGATTCTAGAGGTGGTCCCTTCCTACACATACCTGGGGGTCCTTTTCTCAGGTCCTACCTTTAGCATGAGACAGGCCGCTACCACTCGATTGGGGAAGGGACATGCCTCCCTTGTTCAGCTAGAGCGATTTTGTTTCCGGAAGTCCATCCAGGATGCTTGCAGTAAGTGTCACCTCTTTGATACCATTGTTACCCCCACGGCTTTATATGCGGCAGAGCCATGGTGTGCAGGTCTCCCTTCTTTACACCGGGCCAGTCTCTCACGATTACAGACCACCATGCTAGCTTGGTTGATTTGAGCAAAGCCTTCCGTTCCACATGAGATTCTCCTGGCCGAGTTTGCAGTTCCACCTTATTATAGTTTTGCTGAATAGGAGCCTAACTAAAGTTGTTGAAGGTATACCCATCTCCTACGACATAGTTACTAGCATTCGTCTCAACAAAATACAATTTTTTTGGTGCTATAGAGTCTAGACATACGATATTTCAAAGTTTCAAAGTTTTCATTCATTTAATCAATCCACTATGTTGGGATATGAACTCTTTTACGACTGTATAATTTCTTCAATCCCTCAAGAACATCTGTTAAGAGTAATGCCAACTTGGCATGACACTTGATGAATAGATGGAAAAAGCCTAGGAAAGATTTTGCTTCACATACAGTTTATTTTTTACATAGAACACTCTTTTGCCTTATAAACCTTACCATATTGATCAATCTCAATGTCGCACTTGCATATGATCCCGCCCAAACACCTAAGTTTTGTTTGAACAAACTCACACTTTGACTCTTTAGCATAGAGCTTTGCTTGCCTTGAAACACTCAAGACAATACAAAGATGCTCTTCGTGCTCCTTCAAAAGTCCAAGTATCAACCAAAACATCATCTAAGAAAACTGTGACAAACTTCCGCATATTCATCATATGCTAAGAGGTTGTCGACACATTTATGAGACCAAAAGGTAACACCAAAAACTCATAGTGGCCATATCTAGTACAAAAACCTACTCTAAGTGCATCCTCTTCTTTGACCATTATTTGATGGTGTCCTTATCAGAGGTCAATCTTCGCGAATATCTCACACCATTCATCTAATAATTTGTATTTAACTTCTCGTAGTCAAATGACACACATAAGCCTCGGTCTTTCTTTTCAACTAAAAAGAAAATAAAGAGCTCCCCAAGGGTTTTATTGGATCATATATGACCTTTATGTAAATAATCCTAAGATTGCCTAGCAATCTCATCCTCTTCCTTTAATCCTTTTGGCTCATCTTGTATGGAAAAAGTGATACAAGAGAGCAATTGGAAAGTGGTTATATTTGAAGGGGGTGGGCCCTCAGGCAATTGCTCAAGAAAAAAATCAAACGAATGTGGTAAATCGATATTCAAAATTTGAGTAATAGAATCATTCACATAGATAACATCTGTTAGATAACCAACAATGCACCATACTCAAAAATTTTCAAACATTGACTAACATCATGAGCAAACACAAACGTAGATCAAGTATATTCACATCACCTTTAAGTTTAACTTATGAGCCATTATGCTAGAATATCGTAACAACTCAAATTTGAAATGAAATCGCTCTTTTTCCAAACTAATCCAAATTGTAAGTAGACAAACACACCTACAAAAGGAGATCTTCCCATTCCACTTGCAAATGAACTCGAAGACTGAGCAGATCCCGACGTGACAACAGCTTCATTTGCAGATACGAATTCTGGTGGAGGCCTGACAGGCAAGGATGGCAGAGGAGTCGAAGGGACAATGTTAGGGCCACTTGGATGGCCATTAAGCATAGGTGATTGTTGCACACTAACACTAGGAGGAATTGAGATAGGTGGCAAAGGTGGCTGAATGGGAAACAAAGGTTGCGGCAAAGGTCGGGGCACAAAAGTGGGAAGAGATGAGGGTGGAACATTAGCACTCTGAATAGGAAACAATGGCTGAGGAGGAGGTCGAGGAGGTAGAGGGGGAACAAGAGGTCGAGCGGCCATTGGCAAAGACCACCCAGGTGGCTGAGGATGTGGAGGCAAAGGCGGCCATGTTGGAGGTCGAGGGGCCATGGAAGTGGGTGGCACGTACCTGTAGTTTACTTCAAGTCAGCACACATGTCATTGCAGTTTTAACATGAATAAAACATGTAAAGTTTAACCAAAATGTACGAAGTTCTCTATACTAGGAACTACAAAGCTTATAAATATCTACATCAAGCAGACCTTTCTTAAATTTCTAACATGAAGCAATTACTTATGTGTTACACAGCACATGCTTTTTAAACTCGCAAATTTTAGTAGGTAAAAAAATAGGGCATAATTTAGAATTATCAAGCGAACAATGAGCAATGATGCAAATATAGTTTTTGAGATTTCCAAAAGTATGGAGCAACGGAACGCTTACGTTGGTGGCATTGCAGTATACACCGGTTGGAAAGGCATACCAGAAACCACTGGTCTATAGCCTAACCCTCCCCCGAGAGGCGGAATAGGTATATCCATTTTTGCAATCTTTGTGGACTTTTCATCATCTGCATTAGTTAACAATATCATAGCAAATGCTATATAAAACAACCCAAATCCATCCAAGCATCAACTCAATAGTATAAATGCTTCATCATATAACTCAACCTTATTGTTTAAAACGTTAGGAATATAGTTATTTTATCTTGATTCTTAACTAGTATTTTAATGTGTTCTAATCAATGTATGCTAGTTCATTATAATGACAAGATGATCATAACAGCCTCATGAATCTTTTAAAAATAAGATAACGTATACATGACTCGTTAATCAATTTTCGAGTAAAATGTGTGCTCATGAAAAAAGTACATGTGTTCGCGTAATGTAACAAATCAATGTAAAGCATCTACCCATGCCTCTTTCCCTTAATCATGCACTTCTTCATTACTACCTCTTTGTGAGATTGAAATAATAACAAATTCAAAGATTCAATTTATATCAGCAATGCATTAAATAAAACTTAAAACAAGATTTATCTACAACCAGAACATTAAAAGAATTTGTATCATGAATAATTCTTAGCCTGCAAGCATCACTTATGGTCTCATTAGTACATCATAGTGACCATGCAATTTAGTTGTTCACAAAATAGCAAATGGAACTTTTCAGAATGCCTTTTAACTTGAGAATAAACATCATCCATGTTGATGTTTCATAGGAGAGGCTAAAGTGCATTAGAAATCATCTGAATTTGACCAAAAATAATAATAATAAATTAGGGTTTTTCAGATTAGACTTTTCATAAAAAGCCCAAGAGAGATGAAATGAAACGTCTCCTGAAACTACTTAAATCAATTATAGGGTTAGCATCACATTAAGCTAATGTCTCATGATTCAACAGTTCGAACCCTGACTAGTCGAATTGGTACTAAATCGAAATGGTATGATTCAAATTGTAAAAACCTAGGGGGGGGGGGGGGGGGGATTCCTTTTTTTTGTTCAAAATGTTTCAAATTTTATTCTATTTTCAATATAATTTTCATTTAATCAATGTTCAAACCTCTCCTATATGTGATTCAAGCTATGAGTTGATTCAAATAAAACCCTCCTTGCATAAATGTGCAAGCGACAGGGCTCTCCTATATTTGATCCATGTAAATTGTTCAAACACCTATTGCTCAATGGCCTACTTATAGGTGTTTGATGGACAATTTATAGTTTTATGGAGCCCAAATTAGGACTAGGCGTACAAGTCATTGATATGTCTTGCTATCATGTGCCTACTACCATGTCTGTTTCCAACTAATTCTAAAATGTTCCTCAATCTTCTTAAGTTATTATAAGTTCTAACACTAAACACTGAAGTCGTTGATTTCATGCTAAGGTTCAAATACTAAGTATCGTTGATCACATACCTACTACTAGGTTTCAGAACAGTTTCAAAGAGCTCTTCAAGTTTCAATCTTCTTAACAAACAACCCATAGCCATTAAGCAATCAACATCAATGATTTAGGAATCAACAGTCAGGCTTAGACTTACTATGTAGTACTTCATCGAGCTCTTCTAATTTCAATCAAAACATTGAATAATACCAACAAAAATTATATGCCTTTAGACCTAAGCAAGTAGTAATTATATACCTATCAACCAAATTAATTCACAAAACCTACATTTATCATTTTTTATAGAAAACCTTACAATTGAATTTCCAATTTATTCCCTAAAACTTGTTGATTTGAACCAATTTGCTTGGTTGATTTACATCGGTCCAGGCAACATAAGCATAAAAGATCATAAAAAATGATCCTCCAACTAAGTATACATAGAGAACATCAAATATAGTCAATAGTCAATCCCCTACAACAACTTACAAGGAAGAATAATAAATCTCTCAAAAAGAACTTAGAAGAAACCAGATCTTGAGCTATCAAATAAAAATGTCTACTTCCTATCTAGACTATAAAAATAAGGACTGGATCACTAATTTGAAAAGGAGTGAAAAGAAGGGCAAATGTTCCCTCTAGAAATAGAGCACCCATTTAATAGAGGCCCCAATCTACCTTGCAAATAAAAATAACGATTGGTCCAGAACTAATCGCTACCATAGCCACTAGTCCTACCAAAAGTAAAATAGGTCTTGGGCCTATAAGCTCTAAAAGTACTATACACCCAATATACTTACTCTTGAGGAAGTGAGTAAAGTGGCAACATAGTGCTATAAATGTCACGCACTTGCGAGTGCATGATGACAAAGAGTGGCTATCCACAAATCACGTTAAGGTGTGATAAGTACTATTGTTTTATAAACAATAGAGTTTGAATAGCTATGTGTGTGGTGCTCTACATCTATGATGTTGTGTTGTGTATCCGATTACACGCCAAAATTTTATTTGCAACATTCTACTGGTGGTAGAATCCTAAATGGTGTCAAAATTGTGCGAGATTGCCTAATTCTTCAACAAGTGCAACCATTCATAAAACTTTCACAATTTGTGCCATTAAAGTTACATAAACCACAAAAAGAGCTCATACAAAATTAGATAAATCATAGCCCCTTTATATTGTGAAGCTCTATTCATTCTTTTGAGACATAAAATAAGATTTTTGCTACAAAATGAGAACCATGTGAATTATATGATCGTTACCAAAGTTGTAAATAATGAAAAAATTAAAAAATATGATTCATCATTAAACATTGTTTGATTTGCAGCCTTTTTTATCTTTTTCGTGGACTTCAAGTTTCTAGGATTACAATACCTTGAAGAACATATTAGCAACTATAAAACAAAGTCTTGCACCCACTAGTAACAAAACAACAATAAAATAATAGTGTACTAAAACTTGCTATATCAAGTGGACATTTGTAGCAAGTCTTCAATCGTAAAGAACCATGTAGTAGTATCTTATGAAAATGCTTAGATATTTCTCATAACAGAAAGCCTTGGGAAGTCAAAGAGACGAATATAAGAGGATACCATCTGCGGTAAATTGATCCCCATCATGAGCTGCTAAAATTTCAGCAGGAATACCCTCCATTCCAAAGATTTCAATTTCTGTCGACTCCCTTTCAGGTTTCGAATTAGGTACCCTGGAAAAACAAAATTGCTCCTCAAGTCTATGATTCCATCCATAATGCACACTATACACTAGTTGATTCCATGCATCTTCATGGAGAATCTTACCAGCTCAAACAAACGCACTGAAGAATATGATACATCCACAACCCAAATAGATGACAGCAAAAACATTATGCATGCTAATGAAAAAATCACAAAAAGACTAAACTTGATGAGTAGCCTGTTTGTGAAAGTAAGGTTGGGACAAACTATTTCAATGTGATACAAAAAGAATTACAAAAGTGTCTATAGTGAGTTCAATCCTAATGAAAGTCTATAATCACATAAATCCTTTCATAAATGGAAACTTCAACCTTGAATCTGTCGATTTTAAGTCTAGGTAGTGCATGAACCATACTCTAGAAAAAGAATTTGTTTCCAGCAAAGATCCTACTCTGCAGAATGCATTCCCATTGCTAAGAAAGTCGTTTTCCTAGCGAACATTCCCAAGAACGTGCAAATGGAGGGAACATGTTCCTTCAATCATGCATTTATTTGGAACTTGAGGACCTGAGGTGAATTAAGCCTCAAGGTCTTTATATTTACTCATCGGAAATGTTGATGGCTTTTGAGATTTAAGTTTGTTTTGATTTAGGGTATTGGGTACCCATGAACGGAATTCAAACTAAGGAGTAGCTAGTTTCCCATTTCAAAAACACAATGATGTGGTGCTCCCCCCTTTTCCCCCACCCAATAAATGATCTCATGTCAAAAGGAACTAGGCATTCATTTATCCATATTTCCTTGCAACTGTGGCACAAACATAACATTCAATGTGTCCATTCTTTACTCAATCGCATAAAGTGAAAAGTATTACACATTCGGCTCTACTGTTTGTACCATAAAGTATTAGCTACAATATTCCTAATCATGTCATCAATGTTCAAGAGTTGCATAAGACATGTTCACATTAGCTTTCGTGAATATAAAAGAAACCCATGTGCAACGCTTTTATAACTTGTACAATAGTGAAGGGCAAAATCGGCCATAAAAGCTAGTATTGAAGAACATAGCCAATCAATCAAAGTCCCTACTTCCAAATTGAATAGTATTTATTTAGAATATCGCAAATCACTCAAAGCTATATTGAAACTAAAGATAGCTAGTAGGCAAAGTAGAGCCAATTCATCAAAATCCCTACTTCCCCGTTAAAAATTAGAATATCACAAATCAATTCATCATGCTCAATAGCTAAAGAGAACCTAAAGAAGATTGCTAATAGGCAAAGTGCACCACTTATCATAGAAAGGATTAACATAAACTGGCTGGTTGCAACTTGGACAGACATCAAAAGAACTGCATGTACACTAATATAGCCGAAAAAATAAAACGATATCAAGTGTAAGAGTAGTGCCCCAACATAAAACGTACATCAATGTTTTAATTTTTTGCACTCCACCCACAGAGTCTTTAGACCATCAACTCCATCATGGACAGCACACACAATGTGCTACCACATTCTAAAAGGCCATTAAGAGTGCAGCTCAACGCAGCAACAAGATTCCTTTGCACTAGAACAGCAGCTATAAGATAAACCACACATGGTAGGCAAAACCCTAATACAAACACATAGGGTCTAGCGAGTACAACCCACTGGTTATCAGAAGCATAATTTCAATTTTTCATAGATGGATGATTATTGAGGACTTTGTGAAAAACACTAACCACACAGAAACAAAGAAGTCACAAGTCAAATACTATTCAGATAATCAACTCTGAAAGCCCATGTCAAAGTTCCAAGGTGGTCAGCTACTGGTAACTAGCAACTGAATCAATCCCGAAAAGTAAAAGGCAAGTGATAATCTTACAATGATCTTTCAGAATATCCAGAATAAGGATAGCTACATAAGACGTGATGTTTATGAAGCACCAGCAACTTAAACAATTTTAGGAAATAACAAAACGACTACCAAAAAATGAAATGAAGTTGCTTCACTCCAATAATATTGCAAGCTTGAAAGCCAATGTATCAACCTATCGTCCTTTTTTCTTTTACGATCCATAAGTTGGATGCAATGTAAAGGTGTGTACATACTTAGTGATGGACTCTTTATGCACCTGCAAAACATGCACCACCATACCGCCTGCAGTAGACAGCTTCTTGTGGCACACATGACACTTGAAATGCTTTGCTTTTTGATGCTGTACCAATATCTTCTCATCCTCAAACTCCCGCTCACAATAGTAACACCAAACTTTGATCGTCTTCCTTTTCTTCTTTCCCATCCTACTCTTCCTCACTTTCTTTCCAAACGTTTATTTTAGAAAAACCCTTTTACTCTCTGCCTCTCCACTCTTCCTGTTTCTGAAAACCTAGACAACACCTTACTTTCGAACAAGCTTTTCCTGATGGACAACTGCCTCAAGGAATGAATCTAAGCATTAAATTTAATAAAAGAATTAATAATATGCCATTATAGGAAAACAAAAAGCAAGCAAACTCGGCAGATCACTGAAATTCCGGAATGCGCATCGCTAATCGCAACAAATTAATGATATTCCGTGTTTCAAAGATCTTTTGCCTCGACCTCTCAACTCATAGCAAGGAGCAGTGAATGGATCCACAATCGTAAGCGATACGACGCATCGACGGGCAAGCGAATGGACGATGCTGCAAGGACAGCAAACGCAGCAGAAGAAGTATCAATTAACTGGGAGGAAGAGAAAGCAAGGTAAGCCACCATTGGGGCTCGCGCCAACCACCGTCGGATTTTCCCACGCGCGTTTAAGATTTTGCCACGTAGCCACACGGTTATTTGTTGCTTGATTCGGGAAGACCGTGTCGGTCACGTAGATCCTTTACGACGGGCGTTCCTTTGGGACCCGTACAATTAATTTTCTAAGAGAATTGATCTATTAAATACCTTGGATTAGGGTTGGCTTAATATTTATGTAATCAATTCCATATCCCTCACCCCACCACGAGGTGCCCACCACATCTTAGTCCACATCAACTGAGACTCTCTTCCCAACATTTCCTCGAACACTATCTCCAACCCTCGCTCTAACCGTTCAAACCCCCCTTTCCATGGTCACTTCGCCTATTACCCTTGTTTCCTCACCATTCATAATTCTCACCATCACCAGTTCTCCAATTATTTGGCCTTCCTCTCCCCTAGTTTCCATCATCATTCCTCCAGCTATAACCATTACCACCACCATTGCCTTTACTGCGCCTCTTCCACCGTCAATTCCTATCCTACCACCCTCTAGCTCTTGGAATAATCATGTTATGGGTTGTTGGAACGCTCTCACAAACCTTCAATAACAACTCCACCAAATACTCATTCAATGAGCGGCTGAGTAAACCAAAGAACAATTCACTGCCTAAGCAACAGCATCTACAGGCATTGGCCAACCAAGTTCAGAGAGAGAGAGAGAGAGAGAGAGAGAGAGAGAGAGAGAGA
Source organism: Diphasiastrum complanatum (assembly GCA_029204225.1). Lineage (NCBI taxonomy): Eukaryota > Viridiplantae > Streptophyta > Lycopodiopsida > Lycopodiales > Lycopodiaceae > Diphasiastrum > Diphasiastrum complanatum. Next base: position 4,158,102 of record CM055092.1, on the reverse strand, counting down.
GAGAGAGCCAAACGCATGTACAATCCCTACAAATCCATCTCCAGAAAGCAAAGGCCACTGCTACAACAAATCAACGGCTCGTTAGCACACTTCAAGCCAAGCTAGATGAGAAAAAAGAAGTTAGACATGGTTATTAGGCCAATAGTCAAATCCTGCCAGCTTGAGCGTGAATCTATGTTCACCAATGAACGATCTCTCAAGGATCCCATCTACTAGTTTAGAACTCACTACAACCATGCAACAATAAGTGTTCAGCGCGAAGGAAGAAACATGAGATTTGGAGATCCAACAAGCGTGAGCTCAAATCTCCAACCTTTAGACAATCCTTGATTCAGACCATAGCGACAGAGGAAGAAGACACCCCCACCTTGCAAAAACTTCAATGCAAGCAGATGGAACATTACAAAGGCTTGTCAGTACAATCTATCAAGTTGACAAAGGATCTCCAAAAATGCTAAGTAGTAGCTCGTGCGATCAGAGATGCAGAGGAAGCCACACTACGTGTCATGCTCCAAGAAGATGAACAATAATTGCGGGAAGCTACCACAAAGTCTCAAATTTCGAAAAAAACAATTCAATGTCATTCTAGAGTTTTCCACTACTCTAGACGGCAATGTTCCACTTATTTTTTATTATATTGTTAAATTAGCTTTTATGATTTTTCTTTGCCATTTCTGGCTCTCCCCTTCTCGAATTCAGCCACTCTTCATGTATATCAGATTGCCTCAGAGGATAGTAAAAATATTTTTGTTTTTGACGTCCTTATTAGTTTTGTTCAGGTTAAGGACTTTGGCTATTTTGTGATATTTTTGCAAGCCCTTCGTTTCGTTTTATTGTTTGCCTTTATACCATTATTAATTATCCGCAAATTAAAATTATCCTCGAGCTTGATCATATGCAAGATTCTCCTCTCTTTGTTCCACCCTCGTTCATCCCTTCAACTTCACAACTCCCACAAGCCAACTTTACGCCAGAGTACCAGCCACTGACGACGCTGAAGTCAACATCCAACGCGTTGATGGAATATGTCAAGCAATGCCATGCAACACTCGCCAGATTTCCTAATAGCCTCTACCAAGTCTATAACCATCTTTGCACCCTCTACACCAACCACCATCAGTATCATCCTGCCACCCTCATCAAGTGCTGCAACGCTGTGATGGCTCATTATAACCTTGTCGCCGAAGATCCAACCATCCGCCATCTCTGTACTATTTCTAGCTTTCCTTTCATTGCCTCCACCACCGCCATCCATTACCAACAACTTCATTTAACCTTCTCCCACTTCGACTTGTAGATTGGGAAAGATCACACCATTGACTAGGACATCTAGTATGTCTCCCAAATTGACGATCCCAAAGAATCTCTATTGCAATCTCATCCATGCCTCATCTAGAACACCATTTTTCACCTCCACTTCTTGAGTGGCTTAACGACGTTTCATCCACTTTCATTATTCCACCATGCAAGAATGACTCTTTTGGCCAACCTGCAAAAATACAACAATGGTGTAAAGTGTTAGATTTTAGCAATTTTCACATGGTTTAGGCAATTGTTTGACATCTATGTGGATCCACATGTGTGAGGACATGTCCACATGTGTGAGATGACACTTGTAATATTCAGATCCATTTTATTTAGTTTTTATTTGAGTCAAATATGGAATCTCCTAAATTATAGGAGTTAGGTCCTAGATTGTAGGAATCTAGAAGGTCAACACAAACCACCAATGGATGATGTGTAGATAGATCTTATCCAATATGGATATGGATGAGTACAATGAGCTGTCCCACACGTGTTGTGGATGCAGCTTAGAGAGAGATTATCATGATTATGTACTTGATCCATGATGGATCCATTGTGAGGCTATTGATGAGAAACATTGGTTTGTGGAGCAATCTTGTGATTTTCACTCTCTTTAGCAACTTCTTTGTGAATGAATGCTTAGTATTTCATAAGTAAACTTATTCTCTATTATCAGGCCGTACTGTAACAGTACTTCACACGTGTGAAGCCGTGGATCATCATTTTTTTATTGTTCTTGCTTGGAATCACTAAAATTGTCAAGTAGAAGCTAGAATTGGAAGCTAGTCTTGATGTACATCAAGATCTCAGGCTACCAATCACTCTTAATGATCTTTTGTAGATCAAAATAGGTCTCTTTCTTTGAAATTTGACATGGTATCAGAGCCAAGTCAAAGAGCTTTAATGATGATCCAAATCTCTTCATTTTGGTAAAAGCATTGGTGCTAGAATCATTTTGAAGTAGGGCAACCTTATCCAATAGTTTTCTTGTGAAGTAGAGGTTCAAATAATCTCACACATGTGAGAGGCTGCTGGAGATTTACTTTCATCAAATCTAAGTTATTTTTTAATATTTGAGCTTCAAACAATTTGTGTAGAATGAAACTAGTGATTCGCTTTGAGAAAATCCATTGATCTCATTAAGGATTTGATGTGAAATGGTGTTAGATGTTTGTTAAACCTCCAAATCATTGAGAGTAAGTTTTGAGGCTTATGTTTTTAGTTCAAGAGTGAAGCTAAAATCCATTCTAAACACCATAGGAAGGTAGTGGCACTTCCTAGAGTCAAATCCGAGCTTCTAAATTGAATAGATTGTGTAGAATTCAATTTCCCAAGTCTTTTTGAGTTTAAACTAGATCTTGCTTCTTGAGTTTTGTGAGATTCAAGAGAGTAGCCTTGTGGCTAAATTCTGAGAAAGAGAGAAGGGAGAGCCTTTGAATAGTACATTTGTTGTACTTGTTACTTGTGAGAATGGGTTCAATTGGAGCCTACCTTCTTGAGGCTAGTGAGAGGCTAAATTCTAGTAATAATTAAACATCAAGGAGGACAAGATCAAGTAAGGTACAAAAAGAGAGCTAGACTAGCATTACATTGCCGACCACAAAATCCATGAAAATACGTTTCCACTTCTTGTTGGGAATTTCCAACGGATGTAACAGACCAACTACTTTGAGTCTTTCTGCTTTATTTACTTGTCACTGTTCACACTTTTGAACATATGCCTCGACATGAGCTTTCATTTTTGGCCAATAAAATTCTCTCTTAACAAGGTCAAGTGTCCTCTGTATACCAGGGTGTCCCGCGTTGGGGCTATCGTGGCACTCATGCAGGATTTGGGCCCTAATGTCCGCGATATCTGGCACACAAACTTTTCCTCTACAAAAAAGTAAACCATTCCGAATGAAATAATCATCAAGTATCTTCTCTTCGCGAGATTTCTTGGAATCCTGCTTTCCAAGATTATTTCTCAAAATAGAGCTTCCTTCCAGGACTTCTTGCCAAATATGACTGAAATACTCATCGCAGAGAAATATACGACGAAGATTGTAACTCAACAAAGCATAACTGATTAACCTCTCCAATCCGGCTCAAAGCATCGGCGACACAATTCGACGTACCTCGACGATACTTACTAATGAGTTTCAACTAATGGGCCTTACGACCCCTAAGGTCCGAGGCATCACATATATACTTAAGAGACTCATGATCTATCATAACCACGAATTTAGATCCGTACAAATAATGTCTCCGGATCTTTAAGACATGGATGACAACAAAAAGTTCCTTAAGTAGAATATCTACTTTGAGTTGGGTACAAATTCTTGCTTTCGAAAGCCACAGGTCTACCATCCTGGTAAAGGACTGCACCCACCACATAGTCACTAGCACCTGTTTCCACCAAGAAAGATCCACTAGGGTCCACTATGTGTAAGATAGGGGTTGTAGACACTAACATCTTCAAAGTTTCAAAGCTTTGATTAAGTTCATCAGTATAGACAACAAGTGGACTGATTTTCGTACGCCTTCCGGCCTTCTTCTTATTACCCTTTTTAGTTTTTCTTTTGGCTTTCTTCACTCCCTTAAGAAGATTCGTTAGATTGTACCCTACTGTATTTCACATGTGTGGAACCAAAAATAGCAATAAATGAGCATTCTACACACAAGATTGCAAGATATCATCAAGAGAGTGCAACCATGTATAATGATGAAATGAGAGAGAGAAGAGAGAAGATGTGTCTCTCCATGAAAGCAAGGCTTACGAAGATCGAGAAATTTGGAGTGGTGTTGCTTTTCATTAAAATTCTAGTGGAGATCAACTAGTATTCTCATCCAGGAGGTGGAACAAGTGTGCAAGTTGGTGGATTCTTCCGTTTTCAATTTGCATGTTGCTAAGGTCCATGTCTCTCTTAATTTTTTGTGGTTTGTGGTGAATTGTCCTAGAAAGCCAATTTGTGTTGCTTTTTTGGAGCTTTTTCTTGTGTAGCTCAAATCTCATGTAGATCAGAATTTTCCAGCAAGCCGGTTCTTTCAATTATTTATGGTTTTAGGCTATATTTGGTCAAAATTGCTTGGTTTTTCATGCTTTTTGACACAATAGATAGTAAGAACAAAAACCCAGCAAGATCAGATCAATAAGATGGCTATAATTCTATAAATTGGTTTGCATGTGCTAGAGAAAGAGTTGCATCTCATAAATTCCACTTTATAGTGAAGAAAAACCAAAAAAGAGCTAAAAATCATCATTTTTGTTTGTTTTTTCATAAAGTTGAATAGAGGTGGCTGTAAAACACCATGTAGAGCTTGTAAAGAGGTGAATAAAAGTCTTTTGAAGTTGCCCCTAAAGTTAGAGCCAAGAATTCTAGGAATTGGGCTTGTAAGAAGTTAGAAAAGTGTAAAAAATGACCATTTTTGGTGATTTTTGGGGGATGGATATCTCCAAATCCATAAGGAAATCATTCTGGAATTTTTTACAGCATGATAAGCATTCTTTTACCTTCCTAGCAAGCTATCAGACCTGTAAATCAATGTCTGGTGGCTTATGCTTCATGTCCATCAAGTTTGAAGTTATTTTGACTTCTACAAACCAAGAAATCTTTGTTCTCAGCCCATACTGCTTCATAGGACCTGTATGAATGCTTCACAAAAGTCTAATAGACCATTTTAAGACTGTTGGTAGACTCACTTTTGGGCTTGGGGAGGTGTTTGCATGATTTTTGATCATATAGCCTGCTTGAAGTGAGCCCTACTACAAATTTTTGGCTATTCTGTTCTCACACATGTGAAGCCTAGGTAGTAGGCTGATGTGGCAAGTGTCTTGATCACTAGGTTTCCCTCTGTTCTGAGCTTTACAGCACCTAATTTGGTGTCCTGTAGCCAAAGTTATGGACATTTGAAGTTTTGGAGTTTTGTGAGTAAAATTGGCAAAATTTGAAACTATTCTGATTGCATGCTAGTCAATTCTCTAATTTGTGGTACTGTGCTTGCATGGATTGATTGCATGTTGAGTTTGAGAGTAATTCTAACATGCATGAGTGATTCACGTTTGTTTTGAGTGGTGATACGCATGTGCTCTGATGGTTAGGACACAAATCAATAAATTTGGCTGACAATTTCCATAAAACTAAAATTTACGTAAATTTTCGTAAAAAGCAATTAATGTTACATGTCATGCATGCCTGATAGACATTAATTCAGTAAGATGAGAATCGTTTTTTCAATTTTGATTGCCTAAATACTGAGAGTGTTTTTGATAAATTTTTAAGTTACGTAAAATTTCTAAAAAATCAAAATCAAAAATCCAAAAATTCAAAATTTTCAGTTTTTTGAATCATCTATGAAATATACTAAAGTTGGTGAATTGACCATACTGAAGCCAATTTTAGTCAGATTTTGGTCAACTATACTTCAGTAATAGTTAATCAGTTAATAACTAGATTTAGTAATTTCCAAAAATAGATAAATTAGGATGGCCGAAAAAACTGCAAATCAAGCTACAAATCCAAGTGCACCATCCTACATGGTGATTTTCTAGCAGTTGAGTACGCCACTTAATGATATGAATAATCCGAATAATTTGAGAGATTAGCAAATGAAAGTTCTTTTGAACTATATCAAATTATTGTCTTCACCCAATCTCGGTTTTCCACCAAAGACGTACTCGGGAGAGAAGGAGAAGAAACTGGAAGTCATAGAAGACTGGCTCGTTAAGTGGAGCAGTTATTTCATCCTGCATGGAGTTCCGTACGAGAAGATGTTTGAAAGTGTCATTTTGTTTTTGCGCGGCAAAGCGTCATCGTGGTGGCAAGATTTATCGGTGAAGCCTACTGCCTGGGATGCTTTTGCGAAAATCTTTAAAAAAGCTTTCGTGATAGTAGATGATGTTGACTACCACCAGAAATTTGTGAACTGCAAAATGGGTACTAAGAGCTTGGACTCTTATATCCAGAAATTCATGGATCTTTGGAATAGGGTACCATCATTCATTTGATGCAAAGTTGGCTCTATGGCAGTTTGTCCTAGGTTTGCCTGTCGACTATCAAAACGAATGCAAATTGTTGGAGGGTTTGCAGATCTCAAGGCAACCCTAACTCTAGTTAATAAGTGAGAGGGATTTGGCACCTTTCGTGTGTAAGTCCAACCCGATGATCACATAGTTATTTGATTGATTAGTTAAAAGTTAATAAACGGACTTTAGGCCTTTTTGCGGGACTTTTAAAATGTCAAGTTAGTGAATAAAGTTGGGTTTCCCTCCAATTTTGATGGTTCCCACACTTTTTTAAATTGGAATAAAAGGAGAGGCAAGACTGGACCAATAGGATTCAGAGGCTAGGGTCCTCCTCTCTACTATAAGAAGGGACCAACTCGAGTTGCTCCTCATGTTCATTTCCTCATTTCAATAAAGCATATTGGTTCTCTTCAGAATTGGATTGATGAATGTCCTTGCTCTCTATCACTTTTCCTCCATCTCTCATGCTTATTTGGATTTTGCTAATTGTTGGATCTGAGTGTTATTGGGATTGTATGTTATTATAGTTAAGAAACACAATTAAAACACCCGACCGGATCAATCACCTCAGCACAAGGTCAAGTGCAACAAGACAAGACAACATAATAGCTCACCACAAATTGTATATTCAACTAAACTGCAAGTACAAAGATAAAGTTGCTTAAAAGCACTCAAAGGGCTTGTAAAAGAAATATGGCCCGATAATTCTAGAACTAAGCACATGTAGTGTCGTTGAAATAAGAAAGCACTGTATAAGTCGATCATTGCTATTTTAACTCTCTCCCTCAATGATCAACGTCTCTTTTTATTTTAGAGTTTACTCTATTCATGGAACATACCTCCATGATAGTATTACAAGTAAAGGCTTTTTACATAACCAGATCTAAGCCAAGTTTGGCTCTAAAAGTCTCAAACTTTTCTTTACTTAAAGCTTTCGTAAATATATCAGCAACTTGTAACAACGTAGAACAGTGTACAATACTTTATATCTTCAGATTGTAGCTTCTCACGCACAAAGTGATATTTTACCTCAATATGTTTTATTCTTGCATGAAAAACAGGATTCTTAGCCAATCGTATTCCACTTTGACTGTCACAAAAAATAACAGTAGGATTTACCTGCTTCATGCCAATCTCACATAACAACTTACGTAGCCAAACAGCTTCCTGGGTAGCAGAACTTAACGCTTTATATTCGGCTTCTGTAGAAGAAAGAGAAATAGTATCTTGCTTCTTGCTAGACCATGAAAAACAACCGCTACTAAAATTGAAGGCATGACCTGTTGTTGACTTTCTATCATCTATACTTCCTGCCCAATCAGCGTTAACATAACCTTGCAACTTAGGTAAAACACTTTGTCTTTTGTAGATTAGGCCAAGGTTAGGTGTACCTTTCACATACCTCAAAATCCTTTTTGCAGCTTTCCAATGGTCCATAGTGGGTGATGACATGAATTGGCTAATCAAAGATATCAGGACTTGTAGTCGTAAGATATATCAAACTCCCAACTAGCTGATGAAATAGAGTAGCGTCAACATGTGCACTATCATCAATACGAGATAATTTCTTACCAGCTTCGCAAGGGGTGATGGAAGGTTTGCACTCTGTCATGTGAAATCTCTCCAATATCTCGCCCACATACTTGTTTTGACATAACTTGATATCACTGCCAGTTTGCCATACTTCGACACCCAAGCAGTAGTGCATAAATCTAAATCTGTCATCTCAAACTGCTTGCACAAGTTGGCTTTGATAGAACGAGTGAAGTTCTCATCATTGCACGTGATAATGATATCATCAACATAAAGTACAATCAAGGCAATGCTATCATCGTTTATAAGAACATAAAGATTTGGATCTGAATTTGTTCTTACAAACCCATGAGAAAGAAAGTAATTGTCAATGCGTCCATACCATGTGCGTGGCACTTGCTTAAGGCCATAAAGTGCTTTGTGTAGTTTACATACCTTCTGTTCTTGCCCTTTTGCCATGAAGCCTTGCGGTTGGACCATGTAAACTTCTTCCTCTAAGTCACCATTCAAAAATGCAGACTTCAAATCCATTTGATGAATCTTCCACCCAAAATGAGATGCTAGGGCAATGATAAGGCATAGCGTAGTCCACTTGGCCATTGGAGCAAATTTCTCTTCATAGTCAATTCCTTTGCTTTGCTCATAACCCTTCACTACTAGGCGTCCCTTATGCTTTGCTATCATGCCATCCGCATGAAACTTTGTTCTAAACACCCATTTGTTGTCAATGGGTTTCTTTCCAAGTGGTAGATCAACCAACTCCCATGTATCATGCCCGTGGATGGATTCTATCTCCTCTTCCATTGCCCTTTGCCACTCTTTGTGATCTTTTGTCTCATCAAAGGTTGATGGCTCTCGACACTTCAAAATGTCACTCTACACCATTACTATGCGGCGTGTGTGACTGTGTGAATTGTCTTTTGATGTCGTGTTCCTTGCAAAAGTCCTCATAATCATCAGATTTGTATTCGCCCCCTCTATCAGATCTTAGCACTTTGATACGTGCATCCAGTTGGTTTTCTACCAAAGTCTTGAACTCCTTGAAGTGAGCAAAAGCATCAGATTTCTTCTTCAAGAAATAAATCCATGTCCCCCTACAGTAATCATCTATGAAAGTCATAAAATAATATGCTTTCCCCAACGACATGGTCTTTATTGGGCTGCACAGGTCGCTGTAAATAAGTTCCAGCGGTTTCTTAGCTCTTGCAGTTCCACCTTTCTTGAATGTCTCCATGTGATACTTTCCCATGATGCATCCTTCACATATTGCATGATGATCATCCTGCAATGCCGGTAACCCAGTTACCATCTTCAATTTTGTCATCAATCTCAAGCTCCCATAGTTCAGATGACCAAGTCTTCTGTGCCACAATTTAGATTGAGATGTTGTTGAGATAGCCAAACCATATTCTCCTGGTTTTGCAACATCCAATTTATAAGGGCCATAGTTACTATCTCTATAACCTTTCACCACCAACTTATGATTGTGGTTCATATCCCTCATAAAACATCCATCCTTGACAAATTCAACCTTAAGATGTTGATTTGCCATTACACCAACAAAAAGCAAACTCTTTTTGAGTCCAGGAACATAAAGCACATTAGGGATGTTCTTGATTTTACCATTAGGAAACTGCACAGGTACATTGCCCGCACCCTGTATTTGGCATTCCTCCCCATTGGCTTGTGTGACCTTATCCTCATCATGGATTGGTGAGAATTTCTCAAACCAATCACGTTTCCCGGTCACATGCCTTGTGGCGCCTGAATCTATGAACCATATGGCACCATCATCAACCTGGGATGCCAATGCCGATGAGAAGACACTTGTCTCGTGATTTTTTCCATCATCTTTGGCAATGTTGCCTTGTTGAGTCACTTTTCCCGCCTTTATGTCCGCTTTTCTTGTAACACTCGTGTGCCTAATGACCCGGTTTGTGGCAATAGTAACATTTGCCTTTCTTCTTCTTTTTCTCTTTTGATGACGACTCTCCCTCGTCATCATCATCCTTGGATTTCTTGGAAAAAATTTTCCATCCTTTTGGCTTGCCTTTAAAAAGCAAGGCTTGATCCTCCTGTGGAGTTTGCCTTGACTTCACCACTTCGCGACGCTGCTCTTCCTACAACATGATTCTGTGGAAGTCTTCAAAAGTAGGCAATCTCTCCCTCGAAGCAATGTCGCTCAGAAACATCTGTAGCCCTTCCGAGACACCACTCATTGTGGTATGTACCAATTCAACATCCCTGATTGGTTCTCCGATCATCACAAGTTGATCTCTCAGCTCCTTTATCTTGGTGAAGAAAGATTCCACTGATTCACTTTCTTCCATCCTTGCTACCCTAGCTCCCCTAGCCATCGTGGCATCACTTATATGAGTGATTACATGGTCTTTCACTGAAAGATTGATTAAGGACAATGCTCTCTGTGCCTTTTTATCAAAGGCCCTCATGTCACTTGGAGCGGTATTTGGCCGGACTTCAATACCTGCCACAATCTCCTGTAACTCTTTCTCCATCAAAATGCTCTTCATTTTGAATTTCTAGATGTTGTAGTTAGAAGCCCCATCAAGTTTCCTTGCATCGTCCAAAATTGCCTCATTGATGTTTGCCATCTCCAAACTGCTTGAAACTCCACCTATAGGCTATAAAGTGTATGCTGAACTGTGATGTCAGAAATCACAAATAATGACCTACAATTTTTGGCTTACCAGGCCACCCACCGCTCTTTCACCAAATTGAAACCAAACAAGCATCGCTTTTCGAAATGCTTCTCGTCACCAACCCCCAGCTACCTACCTAGTGGAATGGTGAAATCACTTCTGGCACGCTCCGAACACTTTCTCCGCGGTAATCACTCTATTTTGGTGTACCATACTTGTAGGTACAGTCAGGGTGCATATAGAATCAAATTCTTGAAAAGTGGAATAGATCTAGTAGATCTAATATGAGAAAGTTTTTTGAAAAATCTAGATCCAATCTCATTATCTATTTGATATAAATTTGTGAAGATGGCTGCCTCTGGAGCTGCTCCACAAGAAGTCAATCCAATTATTGTTAGAAGAGCACCCCGATTGGATCCACCCAAATACAATGGATTAACAGATCCAGTTAGATTTCTTCAGATCTATGCTGAATCATGTGAAGTCTATGGTGAGATTTATCCTCAAGATAAACTTAAGTTGCTTCCCATGGCCTTAACAGGCGCATCACAAGATTGGTACTATAATCAAGATGAACCTGAGCATACAGATTGGGAGGTTGTTAAGCGAGTCCTGATCACACGGTTCAAACCACAAAAGTTTATGGAAGACCCTTTCCTACTTTTAAGTAAAATTAAAATGGGAAAGCGGGAAATGGTTCGAGATTACATTGAACGGGTAAAACGTCTTAGATCTGAATGCGAACTTGAGCTGATTAACAAAAATGCCATAATTATGTGGTTTTTGTTAGGTCTACCTAAACGGATCAGACGTGAGTCGAAACGCCATAATGAGTATGCACTGTTGCAAAATGCTATGGACGATGCAATGCGGGAGGAGGATGAAGATTCAGATGAGGAGCCAAATATCAGTATGTTGCCTTATATAGCAGGGAAGACTACTACGACATCCACCACTATTGCATCAATGAATGCCAATGCTACTGTAGAAATGATGCTCAATGAGTTCAAGAAACTTGGGAAGAACCAGCAGAAACAGATGGAAAAGTTGCAGTTGCAATTTGATGAGAAGAGCAAAGCATTGGAAAATTTCCACGGGGAAGCAAACAAGGAACTTGAAAAGCTTGCAAAGACTTTTCCTACCATGGAAAATGTTTGGTGTTCTATTTGTACAGGAAATTACACAATGAACGAGTGTCCTCAATCGAAAAAACAAATGAAAATCAGTGTTTGCCATCTGTGTAATTCACCGGATCATGAGACTGCTTTTTGCAACTTCAACCCTCGGATAATTCAACAACGGTATGCCCAGATGGGATATCGAGAACCACAATATGGAGGTAATCTAGCAGTAAGACCACGACAATCTGCTCATGGATACCCGAAACGTTTAGCTTTATCTACCTTACCAAAGCACTCTGCTCCTCTAGCCAATTTGATGGAACCAGAACCTTACGGAAATGCTGAGCAATGGAACTATGGAAATGATCAAGCAGGTGGATCTTCAGAACAATATGCCATTTATGCTGCTGCTCAACATCAAGCCTCCAGAAATTGGACCAGAGCACCACTCGGATGCTTTGCATGTGGAGAAAATCACAAAGTTGTAGAATGCCCAAATAAAGAAAAATTTGTACCATTTTGTCGTGATTGTGGTTACGGGCATTGCTATAAAGACTGTCTAGCAAGACCGAAGCCACCACCAGCTACAGCACCTGTAAATTTGATAACAATCAAGCAAAGACCAGTAGCTCAGAATAAACCAAGTGCACCCTTGATGGTCATCACCAGAGCACAGAAGCAGAAAGAACTAGTAATGGATCCAGTACCTGCTGATTCTATACCATTGAACGATATACCAACAACATCGGGAGTCTATCCAAATCTTAATACAGAAAACCGAAGATACTAAGATATGAGATAGTGGATCAAACATGTGCAAGAAGAAGAGGAGCTTGAAGCTGCTAAAGCAACAACTGAAGTTCATTCTGCACCATTGCAGCCGCCAAGAAATTTATGTACGGATATGAATGATCAGTTACATCATCTTGAAGAACCCTTCAAGATGACTGAACCAGAAGCACCGCATACAGAACTACTCATGAACATTTTGTCTAGCAAGATCAATATTTCATTGGGAGAGTTCCTGAAGTTGGTGCCAAAAGTAAAAGAAGTCTGAGCGCAAAAGTTAGCTCAAGAAGAACCAGAAGTCCATTAGGAGCCACTTTTTTGTGTTGGATTTGAAGAATCTAACGAAGTATTCCATGTTGGAGCCGCTTGGGAAAGGGAACAAAAGAATATCACTCTGTCGATACAGCATAGACAATTTCCTAAAGAAGCAGCCGTGATAGATGGAGGTTCAGGAGTTAACCTGATTTCTACAAAGCTATGTGCAAAATGGGGCCTTACAAAGATTAAGCCTGCTACTTTTGCTATTAAGCTAGTTGATCAAATGACAGTTCGTCCACGAGGAATGGTGGAAGATATACCTGTCAGAATTGTGGGAGTACAGTTCACTATTACTTTCGTAGTGATGGACTTACCAGAAGCGCCAAATGTCTACCGAATTCTATTAGGACGTCCATGGTTATGAGTTGCGCAAGTAGTTCATAACTGGGGTACCGAAAAAATCACTTTTAAAAATCGTGAACGTGCAGTTAAAATTGATCCTACAACTTGGACTATCAAACCAGTGGTTCAAAAAGAGGATGACAATTTTTCAACAACAGATCATACTTGTGATCTACCAGAGAAAAATTTGGGAGTTCATTACGATTCTCAAATGGATACTATCAATTGGAATGAAGCTCTTGCAACAATTGACTGTACAGCAAGATATATGTGTCAACAAGATAATCAATCAGATTTGAACGAGATTTTCTTATTAGATCGAACTTTGGATACACCAATCACGTTTTCACTGAATGTGCTGAATGTAGCCTGGATATCAACGGAACCTATACCAGATCCGATTTAGGATGAACTCTTTCCTGTGAGTCATGCCTTGACTTATGATGGCAATGCAGAACTTACGGATGAGCAGATTCTAAATCATATGGATCCGACCAGATTTGGAGTGCGTAATGTTCTTGATGAACTCACAGTAAAGTCGTCCAAAGCAGTTTTATTAAAGAAAGACAGGATCAAAGGATCAATGACGAAGAAACAAGCTAAGCAACAATATAATACGGTCCTGAAATGGGAAAATTCCCCTCGAAAGATTGATTCAGAGAAAGTGCCATCCTTATTGGATAAAGGCAAAGGAAAAGTCAAGGATGATTCTTCAAGTCAGATTTCTAGTAAAACATCATCGTCTAGGAAGTCTTCACCTGTGAAGAAAGATTTATCTTCTCGGAAGTCATCACCTCCACGATCAATTCCTACCAAGAAGGCTAAGCGAAGATCCAATACAAGTCCTTTCGAAAAAAACAACCAGATGTAGTCCAACATGATATGTCTGAACATTTTAAACGTTATACACTAGATGATGTAGTTATCATGTTACCTAAAGCACATCGTGAACCTGAAGAACATATGCCATAATCTAAAGAGGTTTATGATGGCCCAGCTAAGACACAGCCAATGAATCTTGTCGGACCAGGAGAACCAGAAAAGATTGTACAAGTTGGATGACAACTCACTCTTGAACAGTATCAAGCACTCTGATTGTTACTTATTAAGTATCAAGATTGCTTTGCATGGACTTATCAAGATTTGAAGGGTATTCCGACATCAGTGAAATCCGCAAAGAAGATAATAAAGATTTGATAGTAGTTCACATGATCCATAAACAAGTAAACTCCATGAATTGTTGCTGGCGGTGGCAATTTCACAATAACTTTGATCTTAAAATAATCTGTGGCAATACCATGTCTTGATATCACATGTCCAAGCACAACTCCCTAGAAAATCCATATCTGACATTTTTTCGGATTTAGAGAAATCTGATATTTGCAGCATCTTTCAAATACTTTCTCCAATTGATCCAGGTGGTCTGTATCTGTATGAACTCCCAAGTCATCCAAGTAAATTTCAAGGAATTTCTGCAGATAATCTTTAAAAGCAAATTGCATTACTCTTTGGAATGAACTTGGTGCATTACAGAGTCCAAACGACATTACTTTGTAAGCATAGGTGTCCCATTCTGTTGCAAAAGCAATTTTATGACGATCGACAGGTGCAATCTTAACCTGGTTGTAACCACTAAATCCATCCAAGAAACTATAAGCTTCCGCTCCAGCAAGACGATCCAAAATGTTTTCAGTAAAAGGTAACGGAAAGTGATCCTTTTGTGTCACTTTGTTCAACGCTTTGAGATTCACACAGATCCGCAATTTTCTATTTTTCATAGAAACAATGACAATCGGTGAAATCCATTCAGTATGCTCGATCTCATAAATAAAATCGGCATCAAGCAATCTCTGAAGTTCTTTCTTTATCAGGTCCGCCACATTAGAATTACAGCAATAGAACTTTGTAACCTTTGGAACTGCATCAAGTACTAAAGGTATGGTATGTTCAAGCACGACCTATATACAAACTGACTATTGTTCCTATTTGGACAGTAGAAGCATTAGAAGCTTTGAAAAATTAAAAAAAGCATTAACTTCAGCACCAATACTGCGTTCTCCAGATTGGACGATAGAGTTTCATGTTCATAAGGATGCCTCAAAGTATGCCATTGGATTAGTTTTGACGTAGCCAGGTGACTATAAGAAAGATTATCCTATACGATTTGCAAACAGACAGCTTATAGATCCAGAAAAGAATTATTCAACAACAGAACGTGAGGCATTAGCCATGATTTTCTCTGGTCGAAAATTTCGTCACTACCTCATGGAAACGCACTTTGCATTTTATACATCATCAACTGTTACTTTACTTGGTAAACAAGACATGCAATACTAGACGTATTGCAAGATGGTTATTGTTATTGACTGAATTTGACTTTTGAATTATGGTTTGAAAGGGCAAACAACGTTATCTAGATGATCACGTTTCGCAAATTGAATCCGCACCACTTAATACGGAAGTGGATGATGAACTGCCAGATGCTGCATTGTTCTATGTTGAAGCAGTTACTGAGTGGGCAACATATATTGTTGATTACCTGATGCTAGGACAACCGAATGACTCCCTGACAAAAGTACAAAAGAGACAATTGATTCATAAGGTTCAACCTTATCAATTAATTGTAGGACAATTATATCGTCGTGGATCAGATAATATTTTACGAAAGTGTGTTTTACCTCATGAAGTACCAGATTTAATCGTGTTTTCACATGATGGCATGGGTGGAGGACACTTCTCTACAGATATTACTGTTCGCAAACTTTTACAATCAGGTTGTTGGTGGCCTATGCTTCACAAGGACATAGAAAATTTTATTCAGACATGTGATGTTTGCCAGCGAGCACGACGACCTACTCGACAGAACTATGAACTCTTGCATCCGGTTTTATCGCAAGCACCATTTGAAAAATGGGGACTGGATTATGTTGCACCTATTCACTCTGTCGTGCAAGGATCTCAGGCCCGATACATTATCGTCACAACTGATTATATGACCAAGTGGGTTGAAGCCAAAGCTGTCAAAGTTGCTAATGTGAAATCTACGTCCAAGTTTCTATATGAAAATATTATAATCAAATTTGGATGTCCGATCGAGATTGTCAGTGAACGGGGTACACACTTTGTTAATCAAACAATAAAGTATTTACTGGAAGATTTTTTTGTTATACACAGATTCAGTACTCCCTACATTCCCAGAGGAAATGGCCAAGCTGAATCTTCCAATAAGATTCTCTGCACCATTATGACAAAGACAGTTGAAGCGAGTCGGTCTGATTGGGAACATAAACTGTATGCATCATTATGGGCATTCAGAACCGCTTACAAAAATAGTCCAAATCAAACACCTTTTCAACTGGTTTATGGTCAAGATGCTGTCATGCCAATTGAATTTTTAATCCCATCCTTACGCATAGCAGCAACGGAACGATTAAATGATGATAAATCTTTACAACTCCGTCATGAAGCGTTGCACAAATTATGTGGAACTCAATTGATGGTAGTTCATGCCTTAGCAGCAGAGAAAACATGCCGCAAGGCATGGCACGATCGTCGATTACACAAAAAAAAATCTAAAACCAGGAGATCTGGCATTGATGTACAACACCAAGCTGATCAAGGGAAAGTTGAAGTTTACCGGTGAAGGCCCGTATAAAGTGAAGGAAATCTTGAACTATGGCGCAATAATTCTTGAGCACTTGGATGGAAAACGATTTGATACTCCGGTGAATGGCAGCCGATTACGCAAGTTTTGGCAGCCTGCTCCGCCAGTTCAGCAAGTCTGATCTCAATATATATATTTTTTAAAAATTTTAATTGTTTTTCAATTTTTTGTTTTTTAATTTGCTGAGATTTTTGGAAAAAGACAGTAAAAAAAAAATGAAAAAGAAAAGTAAAGCAAAAAATAGAAAAAGATTGATGAGCAAAAGTCAGAAAGTCATCAGCATAGGAAAAAGGAAGCATAGTAATTTTTTGATAAAAAAAGACTTAGAAAATCATTGTTTTGGTCATATTTGGCCTATACAGTACCAGAAACCTTCACTGAGCTCTCAGATTGTACATCCACTCTAGATTTATCTAATTTGAGGTGGGCGAAGGTTTCTGTCAAGAGAGAACCCAATTTTTGAGTTAGGCGAAGTTTCACTGATATGGCATTTTGGGAACCTTCGCCGAGCATCTTAACCTCATTATGAACCTTCACCGACCTACTAGATGATTTTAAGATGTTAAAATTAGGTTGACCATGAGTTCAGATTGTGAAAAAATACATTTATGACAGTACCTGGGCGAAGGACCCTCCTGGGCGAAGGTTGATTCTTCGCCGAACCTGGAAAACATTCCCTAATAGGTTCAGATCCCCAAAAACCTTCGCCGAGATTTTTATAGTCTATTTTCACAGTACTGTACATGCCTGCAAATTTTTGTTTCGTATTGATCAGCCAAACTAGTATTCAGTGTAATGGACCCACCAAATTCACCTATAAGTTGACTGAATTCAATTCATTCCTCACTTGTGCTAGCGAAGCTCTTGCGAATTTTTATTGCGACTACAGCCTTCCAAAATTCCTTCATTGCTTTCTAATACATCTTTACGCATTTTATATTTTCTTTCTGATCATCATGTCTTCTATCGATATTTCTTAGTCTTCGCGCTATACTATCCATCGTGATGTCCCATCTGCAACGGACATCATGATTCTTCCTAGCACAAGCATAGTTACTCAGTGGATGACCCTTGTGGAGCCGCTGCCCACTGCATGGGTATTCATAAGAGAGCCCTTTCGGGTCGCATCAATATGGATTTCATCACTCTTGCCTTCAGTACGGAAGAAAGAGAAATCCAGATTTTATATCACTTTTCAGGGAGCCACACATAAGGTGCGCATCACTGAGGCCGCCCTTGCAGCTATAGATATAGCATCTGGCACGCAAGCCTCACCCAATCATAAGCACGCCAAACAGACCATCAAGCCATATATTGACCTCACCAACGATCTGCATTGGACCAATGATGACTACCTTATGGAAAGATGTCAGCCAACAACCTCATACGGAAGATAGTCCAGCCGCACTTCGGGTCGACAAAGCTATAAAATCACCAAAACAGTTCGACGCCACAGTGCCTGAAGGGTTTGAAGAGGAAGACCATTTTGAAGAAAAAGACGTAGTGACACCTATTCCACGCCAACCAAGGACAGCTCCATCAGGTCCCCCTACTGCTACCGCCTCCACAACCATCGATTCTGGAGATGCTCTAGGTTTGGTTTCAAGCCTTGCGCAAGTGATCAATCGATGCTGGATAAAAAAAAAAATGGAACAGAGAATCTCTGATCTGGAGTCCAAAAACACTCTGATCAGCCAGAAACTTGTCCAGCTGGATCAAGAGTTGAAGATTGCCAAATAACATGAAGACAAGGCTGAAGCTGAAAAGAAGTTGGCCCAACAACAAGCTGATTGCTTGGAAGAATACATCAGCTCCCTGCAAAATGCCCTGACAACCGCACAAGATCAGGTGGATAAGGCCGTGCAGGATGCCAAGCAACATGTGCAGCTGCTGAAGGGGCAATTACAGATGGCTGAACAAGATCGCACGCAGCTTCAAGGTGAATTGGATGCGACCACCCTTGAGCGTGATGCGTATCTTTAAATGCAAATACCAGATCATCTGGTCACACCGACGAAGATTGCGTATTTGTTCAAAAAAGTGGAGACATACAAAGTGCTCTTCAGAAATTTCAAGGCCGCTTTGACAAGTTCAAAGTAGCAGCTTCAACCGAGTTGGAAAAGGCTAAAGAGACCATCATTGCCTATGAAAAAGCAGCCGCTCGAGTGTTGGAAGCCGAACCACAAATCCTTGTATCGGTCATGTCGCAATTCTCCCCTCCATGCCAAGAAGCCGTACCAATGGATACAGGGGTTTGGACCTGTTATAAAAGGATGTAACTCATGGAGAGACACATCTTCTCTCTTCTCTCTCTCATTTCATCATTATACATGGTTCTCTTTGGGTTCTAATACTCATTGCTGCACTCTCTTGATGATATCTTGCAATCTTGTGTGTAGAATGCTCATTTATTGCTAATTTTGGTTCCACACGTGTGAAATATAGTAGGGTACAACAAATATATTTTATGTTTTGATTCATGTTTGATCAGTATCTCTTAGAGTTTGCATCTCATTTTGTATGTAGATGCTGATTTTTCTACATTGGCAGGATTGTTGGTTTGCTCCTTTTTGTAACCAAAGATCAGGGACATGAATTGGATCTTGAATGATCTGAAATCCTTCACAATAAGTGCCTTGGAGCACAATTATTCAATAAAGTATTTTAAACGTAGCTTTTGTAAAGTTCAACATGCAATCAAAGTGAAGGAGGCTCACCTCTCAAATCTATAAGAGGGAGCCATTTCCCTTGTCTTTGATCATCTTTTACTCTTCTTAATAAAACTCTCTCTCTCTCTCTCTCTCTCTCTCTCTCTCTCTCTCTCTCTCTCTCTCTCTCTCTCTCTCTCTCTCTCTCTCTCTCTCTCTCTCTCTCATGGACTCTTCTTTATCAGAAGTTACCACCCTTGATCAAGCTATAGGTCCTAGCCTTTGTTGCCAACCCAACCATATATGACACTTTTCAAAAAGTATTTTCCCACCAATTTTGGCTGAAAGGGAGCTTCCATGATACTTCCTACGGAACCACTATATATAACCTGTTCTCGAATGAGTTTTTTCTACTATACGGTGGTTATGCTCATTTCATATCATTGCTTTTATTTCTTTGCTACATATGAATGGTATCAAGCTTTCCTGGTGATAAACGTGATGGTATGAATTCGCTGTCCAACGATGGATCAGCGAGGGTTCATAGACATTTTTGTATGATGTTTTTTTATAAATACTATCTGCTATCTAGCGATGGACCAGCGATGAAGCATGCTCAACTGTGTAGAAGTTTTTTGAAGATATATGAGTTGTTGTCCAGCGATGGACCTGCAACGATTTGTCTTGAGTTAGATACTCAAAAAATGGATATATATGGTAAGCTGTCCAGCGATGGACCATCGATGAACCACCAGTGCTTCCTTCCACATAGTTTGTAAGCATGATAATGATAGGTATACATCACATATGGTAGGTTGAGACAAAAGTTTCTTAATGGCCAACGATGAAGCACTTATTACCTTATGAATGGTTGTGTGGATTCAAACTCCTTATCATAGATATGAAAAGATGAAAGTTTGGTTTGCCAAACTACAATATACAATAGGCTTTACTATCCTTCAAAGGACAATATGAATGTTTGGCTATTCCATAAGTAACGAAAGGTTACATACATACTCTAGAGACGAAGCTATGTAGTATCATGCTATTATACAAAAGATATAACTCGGACACTGGCACATTTTGATTATGATTAGTATACCTCATTCTTTAACATGTTTGCTATAATACTTTTGAATGATTGTTATTTCAAAGGGAATACTATTGTGTCTAAACACTAACAAATTAAACTTGCATTCTTTGTAGCATCGAATATTACTACTATCTTCATTTTCGATTAGGTTCGGTTTCGAACCATAAAGCTATAAGCGTTTGCACATATATGCACATTAAAGCATTCGCTTCAGACTTATATAAGCAATGAGTGGTAGGCTCTCCTTAACATGCTTATTATCGTTTTCACAATATCTGACAATAACGTTATGAACGGTTTGAGTCTAAGGAAGGCAAGAGCACTCGAGGGACTAAACATGGCATCCTCACAAGAAGTCACTGCTACGGTCATCCAGGTATGAGTTTTCTGAACAATTAAAAGCACCACCTATGCTCAAAAGGTAAGGTGTCTCTTTACAAATATATTCCATTTAGGTGACTAATAATGACCCTAAATACAAAAATTAGTTGGTTTTTACTCAGTTCGACTATATCACTTCATAAATAATGTAACTATTCTGCGTATAATGACACCCACGTTGTCCCGAAGCAAGGTTTCTCTTCAAATTATCTTGGACAACATGGATTTACGTAAGATAAACGGTTTTTACAAAAGGATTAGAATGGCACAGATATGCCCTAATACCTTGTAAAAACCATGAGAATCTCACCAATAAGATGAAGCCTATCCGATACAAGGTCTTAGAAAACCACGGGTTGAATATGGAGTTATGATAAACGTGAGTTTACTCATAACTACACTATTCAACCGTGGCTTGTGCAAATTTATTACCCATTGTCATACCAGATTATGGAGTTCATTCATAACTACACTATTCAACCATGGCTTGTGCAAATTTATTATCCATTCAGTTGTCATGTCGGATTATGGTGAGATACGACTGGAAAGCATGGATATGCTCAGGAGTATGGACAGTAGTGCGTGACGTTTCTTAAGTCACCAGGGTTAGAATAACATGGATTTGCTCTAACACCGACACATGTGTTCACACCATTTCTTTTAGTGATAAGCAATATATACGGTGAAAACTTTTCATACTTGTGCTTTAAACAATATGAACTGATACGGACCAATGTCCAAAAACTGATCAACATGGCACTCGCCTTGATATGGTAACGAAGGGGCTTGGCCTATCTCTAAAAAATCGTCTTTGTGTTTGGGAAGACTGGACTATGATTTAAAATGCTATTTATGTTGATAAGTAGCATAACTTCTTTTGGACATAGATAACAACTAACACTCAGCTATGACACCTGTCTTCTCCACTGTACTAACTCGTGCGGTTTTGTGTTGTGGGATGGTGGCAGGTATTAGCTGGATGTTTTGAGAGTGGTTATGCTATATGGTACTTTACTATACTGTATTTTACTTTTCAGCTTTACTGTACCTTGTTGATTTATGAATAAAGGCTTCAAAGGGTTCGGTCTTGCTTTGTCAAGAGGAACTATGTGAAATTGTGTATATCTCTCTCTCTGCATCCTTGTGGTGTAACTCTGACTATTCCTTAGTTGAGATAGTATGAAACTCTTGTCTTTTATCCTGTTCATAAGCTAACAAAGGTCTGTTTTCATGTTTTAGTCCACATGATGGTTTCAAGATGCTGCTCTTTTGGGTTATGGTGAGCCTCTACCTCCACCTAATCATTTTATTCAGACGCTTATTTGTTTTATGAAAAAGGCCGCAATGATGTATTCTTTTATCATTGACACTGATAGGGCTACTTGTTCTTCTGCTGGACCTGAGGATAAGGTTTTATATTTGACTGATCTGTTGGGGACTTTGGACTGGGTTAAGATCTATCTGGAGTTTGTTAAGAATAATGATACTTTGAGTTTGGTAGAAGATCTGTATGGCTGGCTCAATGAATTTGTCGAAAGATTTGAAGAAGATGAAAGATTTTTTAATCTACATATTAGGAAAGTCTTTGCGTGCCTTGAGAATGAGAATGGTAATTCCTCTGTTGATGTGCCACATACTTCCTCTGGTGCATCGCTTTCACCGCACCATTTGGTCTTTTTAGATGAGCTTGATGAGGACAATGCTTCCCAGCTTGAATTATTTTTTCAAGATATTTGTGATACTGGTTATCAATCTTCATATGACTTATGCCAATCCAAAAACTGTCAAATCTCTTTTGTACCCAACAGAACTATTGAGTTCACCCCCGCCTATAAGCTTTGAACCCTACCTACTGTCAACTTTCTTGCCCTTGTGCCTATTGACCTTTGGATCTTGATGTCACATCTTTGGCCTATTGACCCTTGTGCCTATTGACCTTTGGACCTTGATGTCACATCTTACTGAAAAAGAAATAGGAGTTTGTAAGTCCGCTGCTTTACACAAAAATCCTTCTCTTGAAGCTCCTGTAGCCTTTGATACTGTTATTCGCATGAACAAATTTGAGCCTTCTCATTGCCCTTCTAAGTAGACTTGGGACAGAATCAGAGGACTCATTGAGATTGGCTTTAATAGGATGAATCTTCACCAAATTTGTCAAAAAATTTGCCAATACTTTGCTTTGGAAATTTGCCACACGTGGCAATGCCACGCATGGCAAAATTAGTTTGTTGTAATTTTTTTTATTTTTTATCTATTATGAATAATATGTTAATAAACAACAATTTTATGATTAATCTAAAAGCAAATAAAATTTTGTTTTAGCTTTTGAATAAGTGTATACTTATAATAAAATGTGGACTAAAAATCAAATGATCATTATCTCAAATTATTATGCTATGACGAATAGAAGTTATTATCAGTTGAATATTCCATGCTATGTTATGTATTTCTGGATATCGATGTAAACAAAAAAACTAAGTACCTGACAACGGATGCTAATTTGTAAATGGCATCACGAAGTTGATCAATTAGACAGCAACGAATGCACATTGGAGATATGTACTCGACCATTGTCAACCAATCATGAGATTTTAGACCATGGAGTTTTCCTTCAGCTGTGAATGATGTGCAGTAGTGAATGAGCAAAACTTGTTGGTGTTCTCATCTCGCAAATGACTGACCGTATGTACTTATACTCTTCTTTCGTAAGAATCCAAGGGGCTTTTGGAATACTATAGGTATTTCCATCAGTACATAATTTTGGCCAATACTCTTTTTTTGTTTTTGATTCTTGTAGATCATGCCTGGCAGAAATACTGGCTTTGTCGCTCACCAAGTGTTTCCATATTGATTCACCCACATTTTTTAAAATGTGCATAGGATCAAGCAAGTGATTGATCAAAAGGTTATTCCAATATGGTAAACAATGAAAGATGTATAGTCTTTTCATACCATTGATTGGCTTAGTCTCAGATTCAATCCAAAGTTTGTGCCAATCTGCCACAGACATTCTCTTTGGAGGCATTCTTGTTTTTGATCTTCCTCCAAAGCCTCTTCTATGAGCATTTCTAAGTGGATGATTTTTATCATGCAAGTACTTGCGATGATTTTCATACACAACTTTGTTTAGATGACGTGAGTGGCGAGCATCAATATTTGGTCCACAAATGAGACATGCGTGATATCCAGAAGTTGTAAAACCTAAAAGAATCAAATCCAATTCGTGTTATAAATAGAATTCTTTTAAAGAATAAATATTGTGTGCATAAAAAATAAATATACAAACATTACAAGTGATTTCATTTTATAGTCACCTGAACAATCGCCCAATTCTGGATAGTCATGCATAGTCCACATTGAAATCGTACGCAACAAAAATGTTTTGTCTTGAAGTGGACGTGAGATGTCATATGTTTGGACTCCCTTCCATAGTAGTTCTAGTTCTTCAATCGATGGTGCAAAGTAGATATCCATATTTTTTACTTTATGTTTTCTAGGAATTAGAAGTGCTAGCATGAGATGTCCTTTTTTAATGCTTAGCCAAGGTGGAATGTTATAGTTGACCAACACCACTGGCCAAGTAGACCACGTGCTTGACATTTTTCCAAAGGGGTTATCCCCGTCTGTTGCAAGTCCAAATCTTATATTTCTTGTTTCACTTGCGAAACATGGATATTCTTTGTTAATGTGTTTCCATGCAGGAGAGTCTGAGGGTACTCTCATGATCTCATCCGAAGAACAATGACTAGCATGCCAATTCACAAGTTCTGCAAGAGACTTGCAACGAAACAATCGTGGGATTATTGAAAAGTGTCGTAACACCTTGCATGGGATAGTGGTCCCTTGTAAGTCATCTCGATATCGAGGAGTATCGCATATAGGACAAGCTTTTGAACCTTGATACTCACCACAATACAAGATGCAATCTTTTGGACAAGCATGATGCAATGTATAGTCCATTCCCATTGCACTCAACATTTTTCGTGCCTCACCTCTTGTCTCTAACATAGTGTTTCCTTCTGGGAGTAGTTTGTGCAATAACCTGTACATAATCAAATGAATTTTTATAATATAAAATAAAAGATCATTTAGCCAACTAAAACATTTGACTTGAACAACACATCTATTAAATTCTTAAAAAAAAATCTCAATCTTATTTACCCAAATAAGGATGTAACACTTGTA
This sequence comes from Diphasiastrum complanatum, assembly GCA_029204225.1. NCBI lineage: Eukaryota > Viridiplantae > Streptophyta > Lycopodiopsida > Lycopodiales > Lycopodiaceae > Diphasiastrum > Diphasiastrum complanatum. The sequence goes on along the minus strand of CM055092.1, from coordinate 4,133,058 downwards.
TCACTCCATTTATATTTTGCTTGGAGGCTCAATATAAGCAACGAAGTGGCCAAACGAGATGTCTTTGCTCCAGGATATAATGGTGTGTTTGATTCTTCTCTCAAATTTTTTTCCTCGGCACTAATAAATGATTCACTATCATGTTCGGTGCATTCTTCCACATCATGATGCTCATAGACGTTATTTATCAAATTGTTCATGATTTCAACTTCATCTTGAATGCAGAAATCATTTTCAGCACTTCATCTCGATTCTGAAAAAGAAGAAGAAGAAGAAGATCGAGACTGATTTGCTTTGGCACGTTGTTGTTCATCTATTTTCATCATGGCTCTCAATCCCATACGCTCACGACATGATAGTTGATTTATGTGCGGCCCATCATATGCCAATCTTGTTTTGGATATGGAGTGACTGTTGTCATCGTCACTAGAGCTAGATGACAATTCATAGTCCTTCAAACATAGGAAATAAATTAACATATTAATCAATTAACATATAAGATTGTCATTCATGAAAATTAAAACTAAAATCAAGACATGCAAATCAAACACCATATCTTAAATTAAGGCATGCAATATGAAATATAAAAAAAAAACAATTAATTTACATTCAACATAACTTGCTCTCACTAAATAGATAAAATGTATTTTGATATTCACAAGGTACGTGCTTGAATTTGGCTCAAAGCCTTTTGTACACATCTTGGAAGAGGGCGATTGAAGCTATATTTGATGAATAGCTCTTCAGCACATTTAATGGGCCTTATCGCACATACCATTACGTATGTACTTTTTGAGCTCCTAGAAAAGTATTCTTCCTTTCCATTGGTGCATTCCTCGAAATCACAATTAGTTAAGGAAGGGTGCTCAATGGAACTATTTATATATGCAGCAATATTGCCATATTTTTTTGGACGCCCATCAATGTACATACGATGTGATTTCAAAACATTCTCTCCTTGCACACGTCGCTCTTCCAAAGAACAAACATTGGCATTCAAGCCATAAACCTGCATTCTCCATTGATGATGACATAGAGCATGCCAATCACCCCAATTGTATTGAGGTCCTGCATAAGACATTAATGTGACAACACTATTCAAGGGGACATCAATGCTAGTCAAAGAAAATAAACCCAATCCCGCATTAGGAAAGTGCTCACTTGGCTTGATCATGTACATATGACCCCAATATGAAAATGGTGTTCCACATAATGGTAGTGGCACTCTATCATGCCAACATGAATATTTCTTTCTATCAAAGGGCTTAACCAATGCTTCTAGGTAGGGAGGAAGGGGAGACTCAGTCAATGAATTTAAAACATTCTTGGATAAGTCAACAATACGTAAATTTGGTTGTTCATTTTCAAATCTTGTCAAAATGTGTCCAAGTCATGTTCTTTTTTTAATGGAGTAAATCTAGATGGGATAGGAAGAAGAGGAGATTCTACACAAGGTATGTGAGGATGTGGGATGAATAGAATCGATGTGAGGTGTTGTGGGATGGATAGAATCGATGTGAGGTGTCATGAGATAGATAGAATTGATGTGTGGACGTAATATTGTGGAATGAATAGAATCCATAGTATAATTTGCGTGAGGTGTTGTGGGATGGATATAATCGATGTCAGGTGTCATGGGATGGATAGAATCGATGTGAGGTGTCATGAGATAGATAGAATCGATGTGTGGTGACATCGTGGAATGAATAGAATCCATAGTAGAATTTGCGTGAGGTGTTGTGGGATGGATAAAATCCATGTGAGGTGTTGTGGGATGAATAGAATCTATGTGTGGTGATATCATGGGATGAATAGATTCCATGGAAAGATCTATGTGAGGTGTGGTGGAGTGAGTGACGTGCGAAATGGAAAGATGCATAACTTCCACATCATGAGGTGTTTAGTGACTAGTGACATCATTCTGATCATCAACAAGATCTTCATCTAATGCCAAAGATGATCCAAAATCGATATTTTTTATCTTGTTGATTAAGATTGTCAATCGACGTGTTATAAGACATTGACACCAATGTATTATTCTACAAGAGTGAAACATTACACAAGCATTAGTTTTATTTTTTTGATTTTTTTTTTGAATATGTGTATGATAAGAACAGTACTAAATAGTCAAAATGTACCTCCAAATCCACACCGGGCTCCTCAATGTGCTTTTCAAACTTCCACAGATGTTGCGCCACTATTCGTCTTTCTCGAATTTTCAATCCTTTGCATTGTTTGCACTCGCAATATCTTTTCATTGTACCTCTGTTGATACTAATTTCATTTTACAACTACAAAAATGATTAGCTTAATGCTACAAGCTAATTTATATGTGTATAAATACAGTCCTAAGTTCTAAACAAATAATTATATAGTACCTGCCATTTAGGTCGAGGCTGGGCACCAAAACTTGATGACGATGATGTTCCAATAAGTCTTTGCTCAAGCATTTGTGCTCTTTTTCGTGATTTCAATTTTTAATAATATTGCATCTTTTTTAACTTTTTACTATCTTGTGGAGGCGTCGTGCTTTAAACAATTGTAGAAAAAAAACGAAAAAGTTATATTCAACACACAATGCTGCAAATCCAAATGTTAAGTACATAATATCTACTGTACATTTAATAAATAAACCTGTTTCGAGACATTTCCTCAGTAGAAGACATATTCGCTAATGAACGATTAAATTTTATCTGCAATTTTTTAACAAGAATGTTAATATATTGACAAAATACACTTGTCAAAATATACAGTTAAAATTGATATGTATACACAAATTTAACAAGATCCACAAATATCTTTATCACTAAAACATTTAGATACCTTACCAATGTCAAGTTGCTTGAACGAATATGACATTGTCTAATTCATGAAGAAAAGAAGCAGATTCAAGCAAACTATGAAATAGAAGTTTGATTTCTTTTAACTATTTAGAAAACTAAGCAGTAATTAATACATATTTGTCATTTTTAAAAAAACATCAAAATCTTCAAAATTCTGAGTTTGGAAAAATCAAGTAACTTGAATTTGATACTTACATGTGAAACAACTCTATTTTGGTCCCTATTGCTTGACATAGCCCATTGAATAATCATAATTAACCAGCATCACATGAGATAGCTCAAACAACTTGATGTCTATCAATGTAAAAGTCTCATTTTGGCACTTCTCACCTGAGGCTCCTCATAGAGTGATCAACTTTGAGGGATTTCATCCAAATAGATTAAATTTGTTGCCTATCATTTGGGAATGCCAAAAGTTGATGACCAATGTGTAATTTTTTTTCTTATCACCCAACATGGCTCATCAAGTTATTAGACTCAACTAGTTTCAAATCTAGTATATTTTGTTGCACCAATTATTGTTGAAATTTGATTCCTATCACATCAGATAGCTCAAATTTGCTATCTACCATTTAAGATAGTTGTATTTTTGGCCTTTATCACTCGAGATTGTCTATCGAGTGACGAAACCAATAGAATAGTGACTTCAAGACATTGAAATAGCTTGAATTTGGTACCTACCACATGGAACAGCTCAAATTCGATGCCTAACATGTTATTTGGATGCTGATCACTCGACATGGCTGATTAAGGGATTAGACTCAACTAGTTTCGAATCTACTATGAATGAGATCTAATGACTTAGAAGATCTAGTAGAAGAGTCAGCAAATGGTTGCTTGCGAGCCTATGAGAATAGCCTCCTTTGCTTAAATCTGTTTACAATGCAAGTATCATAATAGCAAACACCTTTCTTAAAATGAACATCTAAACCACTATCCATTAGTTGCCCAACACTCGATCATTCTTGATCACTTGCTGTTAGAATAGACTTTATACAACCTAAAAAAGGTACAAGAGTTGAGAAGAATTTATTTTGGAATGTCATGTGGGAACTAGCCCCACTCTCAATCCACCGTGTGTGTGAAGAGTTGAAAAAGATTATCTATGTTAGATATAGGAGTCTTATGTTTTTTACATCAAGCATCTAGGTGTAGGATGTTGATAGGAACAAATTTGGCATAGATGGCAAATTATGCGTTTCCACTTGTAATGCCACTATTGAGCCAAAATAGAGTAAGAGGCTAAACTCGTGTCAAGTAGACAAGTGTAATGCTTTTCTTTGATGAATTCTAAGAGGTCCAATAGGATTTAGAGGTGGAACCATGTGAGGTCCAATAGGAATTTGAGGTGTACTTGAATATAGTCCAATAGAATTAAGAGGTGCATGGATCAATGGTCCAATAGGATTAAGAGGTGACAAAGTATGGTCCAATCATAGTTAAGCATAGTGGTAGCTCGTTGATCTACTAGTATCATTGTACTCCTCATTTTGAAGTTAATTGATATGGTGATTATGTGGATTTTGAGTGTTATTGGATTTCTAGCTTTCTCTCTCTACCAGAGAGCTCATGATGTTTTCTCTCTCTCTACTCGAGGAGAGCAACTTGTTTTTACTTAGATTATTTTCTGAATACTTCCCACACGTGTGAGTGAGAGTTGGAAGTGATTGAATGCATGTAGTAGTGTGTTTTTGCCATAGGATCTAAGATTGACCTTGAATCTCAATCTAGTTTTGATCTTGGTGCATCTACACACCTTAGGAGATCACAAGTACATGTTGTGGACAATCCACACATGTGAAATCAACATGGTATCAAATCCTACCTAAGGTTACCATGCATTTTGATCCATTTAAGTAAAAATTATCTATGAGGCTAAGGCTTCTCACTCTTAGGAATCAAATCTTTCAAAGTAGCCAAAAGAGTGATGAGAGTGCATCTAGTTATGTTTTGAGAGTAAAAGATATTCATAGAGAACTTGCTTGTATTGGTGATTCCATCAATCAAAATGAGCTAGTTCAAGTCATTCTCAATGGCTTGAGAAGTGAATTTGATAACCTTGTCCAATCCTATGCCATTAAGGAGGAGCTACCAAGTTTGGAAGCTCTCCAAAGTGTGCTAATTTCAGAAGAATCAAGACAAGAGTACAAGCTCTTGAGGATGGACAAGCTCTCTCTCACTCATAATGATGGCAAAGCTCTCTTTGCCAAGGATAAGCACAAAGGGAGGAGCAAGAACCAACATCAACAATGCTCAAGCAAGGACAAAGTCAAATCCAAAGACAAAGATGAGGAGGAAGATGATTTCTCTAATGCTCCATCATCCAAGCTCAAGAAGAAGAAGATCAAGTGCTTTTATTGTGGCAAGAAAGGCAATTATGCCATCAATTGCTTCAAGAAGAAGAATCAACTCAAGCAAGCCAACATTACCAATGAGAAGGAAGACACTATTGCAAGTGATGGAGAGGGATCTCTTATGGTCTCTAGTTTCTCATCTACTCATTTCAAGAAGGACGGCCTATGGTATATTGATAGTGGAGCCTCTTCACATATGTGTAGCTCCAAGGACTCTTTCTCTTCTATTGCACCTTATGATAGAGTCAAGAAATCAATATACACTGCAAATGATTTTGAATGTCCTATTGAAGGCATAGGAGGTTGGGACATCCCAACTACAAATCCATGCTCTCTATGATCAAAGAAGCCAAAGCTATTGGCTTGCCAAAGTCATTCTCCAAGAAGATCAAGCCTCGTGAGGCTTGTGCTATTGCTAAATCTCACAAAAAGCCATTTACAAGACCTTCTATCAAAAGCAAGCATCCTTTGGAGTTAATCCACTCGGATGTGCATTTCTCATCAACTACAAGCAAGGGAGGAGCCACTTGTTTTGTTACTTTCATTGATGATTTCACAAGATTCACTTGGATATATCTTCTTGCTTCTAAATCTATGGTGTTTGATCATTTCCTTATTTACAAAGCTTATGTAGAGAAGCAATTCTCATTCAAGATTAAAGCTTTTAGAAGTGATGGAGGTGGTGAATATATCTCCAATAAATTTCAAGATTTTTGTGAGCTTGAAGGCATCAAAAGAGAGTTCTCTTGTGCCTACTCTCCATCTCAAAATGGAATGGACGAGAGAAAGAATAGATCTCTATGTGAATGTGCAAAATCTATGAGAATTGAGGCATCTTTGCCCAAAGACTTTTGGGGAGAAGCCATTAATTGTGCAAATTATCTTTGAAATAGGCTCCCACATATAGCTCTTGGAGGAAAGTCACCATATGAAATCTTATATTTGAAGAAGCCTAAGGTTGATCACCTTAGAGTTTTTGGATGCTTATGCTTTGTCCATATTCCCTTGGAAACAAGGAAGAAGAAAGATCCTAGTGCATGCAAAGGGATCATGGTTGGATACTCATCCACCAAGAAGGCCTATAGAGTCTCTATACTCTCTACTTCTCAAGTTATTGAAAGTAGAGATGTTGTCTTTCATGAAGATCAACACTCATCTTTTGAAGAGACCGAGATCAAGAAATCTATGGATGCATCACCAATTATTGATTTTGAAGACAATCATGATGTGATGGGGTCGAGATTTGAAGAAGACTCTCCTCAAATTTTCTCACCAAGAAGATCCATGAGAGATAGATCCGAGCCTAAGAGGCTCTCATATGTTGACAAAGGCAAACAAGTGGATCTTGATTCCACTAATTATGTTTTTTATGTCTCTCATGAAGAGCCAAAGAATGTACAAGAGGCACTCAATACCAAGGAGTGGTATGATGCCATGAAGCAAGAGTATGATGCATTGATCACCAACAATACTTGGGAGCTTGTGGATCCTCCATCCAACAAGCATGTGATTGGTTGCAAGTGGGTATTTTAGATCAAGTTCAATCATGATGGCACCATCAACAAGCATAAAGCAAGATTATGTGCCAAAGGATTTGCTCAAATCCATGGTCTTGATTATGAGGAGACCTTTGCACCCGTTGCAAAGATGGTGACAATAAGAATTCTTATTTCTCTTGCTTGTTTCGTCAAGTGGAAGGTGTTCCAATTAGATGTATCCAATGCTTTTCTAAATGGTTATCTTGAGGAGGAGATCTATATGGAACAACCTCAAGGATTCATCAAGGATGAGTCCAAAGTGTGCTTGCTCTTCAAAAGTCTTTATGGACTCAAGCAAGCACCAAGATCATGGTATTCAAGACTTAATTCTTTTCTTATTACTAGGATTTACTCTTAGTGATTATGATCATTCCATGTATCTAAAGTTTGTTGATAGCAATAATGTCATTCTTCTAATTTATGTTGATGACATTATTCTTTGTGGAAGTTGTATCAAGCTAGTTGATGAAACTAAACTAGCACTTGGATGTGAGTTTAAAATGCAAGATCTAGGAGAGATACATTACATCCTAGGCCTAGAAATTGATTTTTATGAAAATCATGTCTTTATATGCCAATCTAGGTATGCTCACTCTATGTTAAAAAAATTCCATATGGAAAATTCTAAGAGCATAGATACTCCGATGGAGCAAACTGTAAAATATCCTAATAAAGGTGATGAAAGATCCTTTGAGGACATCAAACTCTTTAGGAGTCTTGTAGGCTCCTTGATTTGGCTTACCATTACTAGGCCCGATCTAAGTTTTTGTGTGCACACATCATTGTTCTTTGAGTGATCATAATTGACCAACATCACATCAGATAGCTCAATCTTCGTGTCTATCAATGTAAATAGCCCCATTTTGGTGTCTCTATCACTTGAGAAAGTCAAAATTTGCTACCTAACATATGATTTTGTTGCTTATTACTTGACATGGCTCTATCAAGTGACTAGACTAAACAAGTAATATATTAAGACAACTCAAGTTCAACCCCTTGTCAAACCCCTATTACACGTGATAACTTAAATTTTATGTCTATGCATGGTTTTGTTGCTTATCACCTGACATGGCTCATCAAGTGATCAGACTCAACCAATCCCAAGTCTAGTATACTGAGATAGCTTAAGCTTGACCCATTGTCAACGAAATTGACTCATATCACATGAGATAACTAAAATTTGATGTGTATATTTTTGAATAGCTCACTTTTGGTGCATATCACTAAAGATTTCTCATAAAGTGACCAAATTTGAGAAGTTGTGTGCTCATGAAATAGATTAAAGTCGATTTTCATCACTTTAGATAGTTCAAATCTAATGTCCAATACAAGATCTTGGTCCTTATCACTTGACATAGAAGATCGAGTGATTGAACTTGGTCAATCTATGATTTGAAACAATCAATTTTGGCCCCTGATAGATTGAATCTAGTCCTTGGGCAGGATGATTAGTCTGCTGCTTGGAAGGACAAGAGAGCAATAGTTTTATTTTAAGAAGATATTACGATAGCAAAGATCTAATATAGGAGCATGAGCACTTCAACAGATGGACATTGCACTGTGCTCAATTTTTTCTTGTCCTCCATCACCATCTCAAAAAAAACCCATTTTACGCTCTCAATGATCCTCTGAAATCAAATTCGACTGTGATACAATAAATTAGTCCTGGCGATCATTACTTGTAGCACCTCTGCACAAGACCACAAACAAGGATTTCACAAACAAAGATGTTTGATCCATTCCTCAATGCTAGCAATCATCTAACAACGTCCGCCGAGTTATTTCCTATATGTTCACAGATCCCCTACTCCAGAGGATCTGTTGGTTTTCTTAAAGTTCTTTTTCTTACTTCTTCTGCCTATCAGCAGAGATGGTGGGCTCTTGCTTAATGTTCTTTCTTGTTTCAAGCCCAAAATCAGGTAGAAAGGGACGGGTTCTTGTTGTAGTATTATGTCCTGCCTGTCAGAGGACATCCGGATGGTCACTCTTGAACTGAATGCACATGCATAATCAACCAAAATGCAAGCCAATGCGTTTAACAAATGATCTACGTTACTGCTTAGTTGAACAACGATGGATTCCTACTTCTACTTTGCTGTAAAATGAACTAAAATCAGATCCTACACTACTTTACTTGCATAAATTGACAAAACAAAAAACAAAAACTAATTTACAGCATGTTAGAAGTCCAAGAATCAAGAAACCAACCAGTCTTTTGATTTTTGGACATCCCAAGAACATCAAGAACTAGAATGTTAGAGAATATGCAAGATTTATGCCACATTTCTAGCCTATTTAGTTTACTTGAATGCTGGCTCCTACATTAATCGACAAGAAAACATGAAATCTAATCGACAACTAGGAAAGCAAGAAAACTATTCCACTCTAAACCACAACTACACACAATATGAATGGAAGGGCATCATCATAGGGGCATCACTCAAGAAAACCATCATGATCAAGGAGCTCAATGGATGCATCTAACTCATGGAGGCTCTTCTCATTTTAGCATGGAGTAGATACAATTCACAAAAAGCTCTTCTACTCAAAGGGGGAGCCTCTTAAATAAGCAAGAGAGCTCCTTAGGTGGCATCCTAGTGGAATTTCCACATTTCACAATTTACAAGTGGAATAATGCTCTCCACTAGAGGTCACCATCAAAAGGTGGCTCACTCTACTTTCTTTAAGAGAGGTCTACTTGCATTTAATACATTTGCCTTGAAATACTAGTTCCTACATGGTCATTCCATCTTCCGGGATTCACCATGAGGCTTACACAATTCTTACTTGTCATTACTAACTAGTATTCCTCGGCTCTCAGTCTTTATTAGTCTTGTCTTCTCAGAGACCTCCTCAGTCTAAGGTGAGAGGTGCTCTTGAGTTGCTCTGTCCAAGTATCTTGGGGATTCGTCAGAATCAGCCAACATCATCCCACCCCTAATGTGTTGCAGGACCCACTGCAACTCATATTGGACGATGTCGCTCCGCTTTGCATTGGCATTTTCAATTGTCACTTGGAAAAGTGTAGATCCTCGTTCGCTTACATAAAACCAAGTGCTTATTGTCACCAGTCTTTATCACAAAATTTTTTTTCACAAATTGTTGCAGTTTAACCAGAATGTCTTATTGCTGCAATTGGTTCACATTCTCAATATTGGAGAGCTCTCAGCAGCTTCACAACTTGCATGCTCGAGTGCTTTCCATGTTCTCTTTGTTTTGTCACTTGTATCTACCATTGACGGTTTCATCTTTGGTTTCTTGGCAGATTCTATCTTCTGGGAGGTCTGTATCTTCCATTTGCCTCTGGGTGTTTCCGTGGTTCTTCTCTCAGTTGAAATTCCAGTCTCAAGGAAAGCCTTTGATCTGCAGGTTGCACAAACTTTGATTATCAGTCTCAAGGGGATGGATTCGTAAAAAATTGGTGGTAGGAACAGTTTTGGATGGACAGTTTGGTAACAGTAAGGAAACGTGATGAAGGCTTGGCTTGGTAAAAAAGGTGAAGGAACTAATAGTTCTACAGTTGCAGCCTTGGATCCTTGCAATGTTGAGCTTTGACCACCACTTGCTGGGTGAGGTTCTTGCTTTATTTGCAGGTTCACGGTTGTCTTCATCTTTCTTTTTCTGCAGCTCTTCCTTTTGATCCATTACTTTTGGATCTCTTTGGGCTTCATAGGAGAGGATCCGACTATCATTGCTCCAGAGAGTCTCTTTTGATCAAGATTGATCTAGCTCATCCGTTGCTTAAGTTTTTGTCCTTTCCTCCTCAGCTTTCTGGATCTTTCTCTTTATTTCTTCTAGCTGCTTTGCCTGCTTTTGTAGGTCTTTTTCGGCTGAACAACCAATATAGGTGGTAGTTGGTCTCTGCAAGACACTTGCAATGATCTATCAACTGCTTCGGTAAGACTATCAAAAACTAGAAATTTCTCAGAATAACTGATAAACAAATAGATGGAAGGAAGGGTGGTGGTGACAACGGTAGATGGTGTGGACGATAGACATGAGAATGGGCGAAGAAGTATGGCAAGAGGTTGGTTGAAGAAGGAAACTGATTTTTCAATGCTTGTGTTTTCCTTTTCTGAAGGATCTTCATCATGACTATAATACTTCTACTGATTGAGTCTCTTCGGATTACCCGTCTGTCTTCTTTAGCTTTGTCTTTTTCATATTGGAGTTGGTGTTGCTTATTAAGCAACTCCAGTTGTGATTTTCAAAGCTGATCTCGAGTGTCCTCGATCGACTTCGACTAATGGACAGGAGCATGTGGTGCTCTTCTTTCTCTGGATTCGTCAACATCTGATCCTTCATCTTCTTCCTTGATGGCATTAGACATAGCTAATTTGAGGCTCATATATTCGTCATTTGATTTAAGCTCGCATCTAATCCATCTTGTAAGGCCGACTAAAAAGCAGATGATGAGCATCTGTTCATAGGGCTATTCCTGTACTTGACTTTTGAGGCGTTTGAAACGCTTGATATAGTCTCGTACACGTTCATCCTTTGCCATCTTGATGTTACTCAATTTGACAAAAGGACTCTCGATCAAGTGAAAGGGCTTAAAGCGCTTAATAAAGGACTCTTTCAAGATTGACCAGTCTGTCTTATCTTCACAATCAAGGTTGAAAAACCAATCATGTGCTTTAGCGATCATGGTCATAAAAAACAGTTGGACCATAGCATCGAGAGATGTTTCACCATACACATCACATGCATTCTCAAAGATTTGCAAAAATCTTTGAGGGTCCGAACTACGTCAAACTTTGGTAGATCTAGCTTGGGTGTATGTCTCTCATGATGAGCATTGTGGGTAGCAGAGAGAGACTCCATTAAGGTTGGTTCTGGCCTGTGAGGGTTCAGCACCATAAAATTGGGGTCATGCGCATGAGGACTCAGCTCTATCAGGTTTTTGTCCCTCGAATGGGTTTGTGGATGGCTCGTGCATTTGGGCCCGCATTCGGTAGAACCTATGACGTCTGGTTTGTTCAGCTACATGGGACTTGATCTCGTATGGATAATGTTCGAGGATTTCAAGATCTGTATTGTCGGCCATTGGGTACTGTTGTGTCATTTTTGTGTTGGGTATGTGTTTCTGGTGTTTTTGGATTTTTTAGGATTTTTGGTGTTTTTGGATTTTTTAGGGTGTTGAAGGAAGTGAAGGTGGAGACTCAGTATGAAAATTGTTTTTTAGTAGTATGAGTTTGATTTTTTGAAATTTTTTTGGTGTTTAGGTATTTTTTTTTTAGCCTCTAAGGCTTTGGAGAAATGGTGGTTCAGTCGAAATGCCAATCAGAAGTGTCATTTGAAAGTTCTGTGGTCTGACATGGAGTTGGTCGGTTGAGATGGTGAGGAATCCCGTCGATCGAGATCGGACCCAGAACCGTCGGTCGAGATCTGACATGAACCCGTTGGTCGAGATCTGATCGAAAGTCTGTCGGTTGAGGTCTGATCGAAATCCGTCGGTTGAGATCTGACGTGAACCCGTTGATCGAGATCTGATCGAAAACCCATCGGTCGAGATATGATCGAAAACTCGTCGGTCGAGATCTGACGCAAAGCCGTCGGTCGAGATCTGACGTAAACCCGTCGGTCGAGATCTGACTCAAACCCGTCGGTCGAGATCTGATTGCAAGCTTGTCGGTCGAGATCTGACGCGAACCCGTCGGTCGAGATCTGATCGAAAACCGGTCGGTTGAGATTTGAAAAAAAGCGTTGGTTGAGATTTGAAAAAAAAAATGTCGGTTGAGATTTGAAGAGAAGCGTCGGTTGAGATTTGAAAAAAAAAGCGTCGGTTGAGATTTGAAGGGAAGCGTCGGTTGAGATGTGAAGGAAAGCATCGGCTGAGATATGAAGGGAAGCGTCGGTTGAGATATGAAGGAAAGCGTCGGCTGAGATATGAAAGAAATGGAGCATGACAGGGCGGCTGAAGGAGTGTAGTTGATGGGCGTGGGCTCTGGTTTTGCAGTTTGATACTAAGACAAGTCTGATCGCTTGTGTTTGTAGTTGTTGTGGCTTGCTGGTTGGTTTGCAGGTTTAGGTGCAAGCAAGTTGGTTTTCAGACGGATTTGCAAGCAAGTCTATTTGCCTGCGATTGTTGTTTCTTGCAGGTCATTTTGCAAGTAGGGTAGTTCGTTTGCAAGGTAGACTGCATATGAGAACTGTTATGGATCTGTTCAAGAACACCGTTGCAGCAGGTATGGGTTTATGAGGTGTGGAGTTCAAGTAGCAATGGTGCCAAATGTTGACAGATCCCCTACTCCAGAGGATCTGTTGGTTTTCTTAAAGTTCTTTTTCTTACTTCTTCTGCCTATCAGCAGAGATGGTGGGCTCTTGCTTAATGTTCTTTCTTGTTTCAAGCCCAAAATCAGGTAGAAAGAGACGGGTTCTTGTTGTAGTATTATGTCCTGCCTGTCAGAGGACATCCGGATGGTCACTCTTGAACTGAATGCACATACATAATCAACCAAAATGCAAGCCAATGCGTTCAACAAATGATCTACGTTACTGCTTAGTTGAACAACGATGGATTCCTACTTCTACTTTGCTGTAAAATGAACTAAAATCAGATCCTACACTACTTTACTTGTATAAATTGACAAAACAAAAAACAAAAACTAATCTACAACATGTTAGAAGTCCAAGAATCAAGAAACCAACCAGTCTTTTGATTCTTGGACATCCCAAGAACATCAAGAACTAGAATGTTAGAGAATATGCAAGATTTACATTTCTAGCCTATTTAGTTTACTTGAATGCTGGCTCCTACATTAATCCACAAGAAAACATGAAATCTAATCGACAACTAGGAAAGCAAGAAAACTAATCCACTCTAAATCCACAACCACACACAATATGAATGGAAGGGCATGGTCATAGGGGCATCACTCAAGAAAATCATCATGATCAAGGAGCTCAATGGATGCATCTAACTCATGGAGGCTCTTCTCATTTCAGCATGGAGTAGATACAATTCACAAAAAGCTCCTCTACTCAAAGAGGGAGTCTCTTAAATAAGCAAGAGAGCTCCTTAGGTGGCATCATAGTGGAATTTCCACATTTCACAATTTACAAGTGGAATAATGCTGTCCACTAGAGGTCACCATCAAAAGGTGGCTCACTCTACTTTCTTTAAGAGAGGTCTACTTGCATTTAATACATTTGCCTTGAAATACTAGTTCCTACATGGTCATTCCATCTTCCGGGATTCACCATGAGGCTTACACAGTTTTTACTTGTCATTACTAACTAGTATTCCTCGGCTCTCATACTCGGCTCTCAGTCTTCATTAGTCTCGTCTTCTCAGAGACCTCCTCGGTCTAAGGTGAGAGGTGCTCTTGAGTTGCTCTGCCCAAGTATCTTGGGGATTCGTCAGAATCAGCCAACACCATCCACTCAATACAAAGTCCGAAAACACCCCACCACATTTCCCTGCACTCTTGTCAATTGCTCCCATCTCCATCCATCAACAATCGACCCTTCACGAAAAAAATCCACTTCCAATCTCTCCTCGGATTCAGAGATTCCAGATCTCTTCTATCCTTAATCTTCCTTCAACTGGCTTTAACCGCACAGCACACAACCATGTTCCTCGAAATCTATTAGCTCATTGGTACCATACTTCATGGAAATAGTAGTATATCTAGCGTCCCTTAGTGTATTACAAAGAAGAAGAAGGAAAATTGCGCCCAGCTTAACACATGTTTTTTTTATTTTAAAAAAAACGTTCCGACCCAGTACGTTCTGGCCCAAAAGGGTCGGAACGGGTTTCTAAGGGACACATATAAAACAAATTAATTAATACCTTATAAACTAAATAATGTCCACAACTTATATGCGACATCAAACCACATTTACATTTGTCATTTTTTATAAATCACAAAATTCTCTATTTTGTACCAACCATATCAAATCATCTACTTGTCTTATATCAAATCAAAATATAATTAATACTCATTTGTCCTTTTTTAAAACATCATCAAAATCTTCAAAGAAAATATGGTCCTCTTGTACCCAAAATATCTCATATCAATCACATGCTTTTGTCCTTGAAAATTCATGCTTAAAAATATGTCATATCACCCACATGCTTTTGTCCTCAAAAAAATTTATAAAATAAGAGTCAAATCACTTTTTTAGTTCCATAATTTGTCTTTTTGACAAACCACTCGCTATATGACACCTTCCAAGCCGTAATCACATATTTCTAGGAAAAAAAAAATTGCGTGGCAGAGCCACGCGACACTTGAAATCTGAAAATTGTATATAAATGCCCTTATTCAATATTTCTCCACGCTTTCTTGTGGATTTCTTGAGGCTCACTATCACACTCAAGCTTTCACACTCTCACTCTCAAGCTTTCAATCTCTCATTTCTTTTTCTCTCTCTCAGTCTCTCACTCTCAATCTTTCATTTCTTCTCACTCTTCTCCACTCTTTTCTCAATCTCTCCACTCTCTCTCTCTCTCTCTCTCTCTCTCTCTCACACACACACACACACACACACACACACACACACACACACACACACACACACACCTTTCGCTCTCCAATCTCTCTTTCTCTCTCTCTCACACACACACATCTTTCACTCTCCAATTTCCAATCTCTCTTTCTCTCTCACACACTCTTTCATACCTCCTTTTCATTTTTCACACATTTAAAAGTTTGCTTTTCTTTTTCACTCTCTCACACATCTCTCTCTCTCTCTCTCTCACACACACACACACACACACATTTTCATTTTTCACATTTGATATCTTTCCAAGTTCTTTTCACAATTCCATATCTTCCTCTCAATAGTCATGTCTACTAGCGGTAGCGGAGCATCAAGGAGGAGGCCAAGATCCTCTTTCGGTGGAGGAGGACAAGCCTCGGGATCTGATTTCGATCGAGTGCGAGATTTTTATACTATGCTATCTCCCGAGGAAAGGCAAAGGATGAAAGCCTTTGTCTTTCCGAAGGAGAATCCGATCAACAAGATTGTGGATTCGTTTCGATGGAGATGCCGTCAGAAGAATCCACGAATATTTTCTATGACCTTGATGAGGACGGTTCCATCATCATGGACATTAGGGGTAAGGTCATCATCAATAGATTGCACGACCATACTCTTAAATACTATGGTTACGATTTGTTAACTCTTGGGAGCAATAAGACCAAGAAGACAAAGACAAGATACTTGATATATTGTACCGTGAGTTTCCACAATCAAATCGATTTATTGACAAATGGGTGAAGACGAGTATGTGTACGCATATTCGTCATAAGCGCCAATCATTAAGACGATTATGTAGTAAAGGCAAGAAGAGGCCGGGATGGACATCTAAAAAAGATTGGGAAAAAGTTGTTTATGAATCCAAGCATCCTAATCCCGAGCGCTTTAAGCAACAAAGAGAGGCAACAAAATCAAGGCTTAATTTTTTATGCCAATCTCACCTTGGATTGGGAGGCAAGGCCAAAAACAAATCAAAGAATCATTGTTAAATTAAAAATCATTAATAATTGTTACATCAATCTCACCATGTTGAAGATACTATGAAAATGCACTTTATGATTCAAATGTAATCTACCAAAATTTAGAATGCATAATATACCTCTTGAATAAACAATGAAAAACTAACAAACAGAACTCTCTCTCTCTCTCTCTCTCTCTCTCTCTCTCTCTCTCTCTCTCTCTCTCTCTCTCTCTCTCTCTCTCTCTCTCTCTCTCAAAAGCTTTTCTTCAAAATTTAGAATGCCTAACATACCTTATGCATTTGCTTGGATTGTCTCCTTTCCTTCAAAATCGCATAGCTTTTTTCTACAAAAGCCAACAATGAACAATCATTCACTAACCAACCAATAAACTCTCTCTCTCTCTCTCTCTCTCTCTCTCTCTCTCTCTCTCTCTCTCTCTCTCTCTCTCTCTCTCTCTCTCTCTCTCTCTCTCTCTCTCTCTCCAAAGCTTTTCTTTCAAAAGCTTCTCTTCACGAAATCTATTTGCAAATGGAGTCGAGGTCCCCACTTTTTCCATTTCGCGGGTTTTTTTTTTGTTAAAATATTTTTGCGTGGCATTGCCACGCCCCCAAAAAAAATTCCAGAAAACTTGCCACGACATGGCAAGTTTTTGCTTGCTTGAAAAATTTGCCGCGCGTGGCAAACTTCAAATTTTTTTTCAAGGATTTTGCCACGCGTGGCAAAATTCAGCATTCTGGAAAAAAATGCCACGCGTGGCAAATTTCCAGAATTTTGGGCGTGGCACTACCACGCGGATTTAAAATTTGAATTGCTCTGAGCCCCCCCCAAATCTGTTCGGAGGAAGAGCCGATGACGGAAAACTTTGACGGCATGGCAGTGCCACGTGTTCGTTGCCATGCAGTTTGCCAGGCGATTGCCACGCGAGGGCCGCCGGGTCAAATCTGGTCCTCGTCTTATGTGCGTGGCGATGGGCCTATATTTGTAGTTGTGTGTCTTTTTCTACCCATTTTTCAAATTGCTTAAAAAGCAAAGTGTTTAGAGACTAATCACGCCTTCGCCTAGGAGAAAAAGTAAGATGAATATGTTTTTAAGAGAGTGAGATTCCTTTTTATATTAGTGTGTAGAAACAAAGCCAAGGGACTCATTATGCAATGGAAGTCAATGAAAGTTGTGGACAAAGCCTGAAGCTAGGTGAATTCCATGATATGTAAATGCATAGTTGCTATATTTTATGCCCATTTTTTAGACTGCTTAAAAAACAAAATGGGGGACTCACTCTTTTCAATATTAATTATGTTTTTGAGATGCAAATTCTACTTCATAATGGTCTTGTGAAAAAAGCTCAGTTTCAAAAACGTTGATTATGTTTTTCAAATGAAGATAATACTGTATAATGGTAATGTGAAAAAGCGTTAACTATGCATTATGCAATGGAATGAGCCGGGCACATAACATTCTGCATAGTAAAGAGTCATAAGTGAGGGGAGGAGTACTATTGTTTACCAAGTTAAAATGTCATTGGGCTCATAATACACTCAAAATTTAGGCTTAAGCAAATTCAGCTTTCAAACTTCAGCCAATCAGCCTTCAATGGTTCATAGTTCAAACTTCAAACTGAAACGTCATGCCAGCTTGAGGTGGGGGGGGGGGGATTCAAATTTCAGCCTTTCAAATCCCAATGTGTGGAATCTGAGATTCTGAAAGCTCGGTACCTGTTCTCGAATAGTCTATTCTTGCGGAAGAGAAGGGTACCCTTGGATATACAGCATGAACTCTTCGTTGATCTATGGCGTTGTAGATTATCCGTAAAATTAGTTTTTATATTTTTAGAAAGGAAATGGTGATGCCTCATAGAACGTAATTTGTGGGGCAAATTTTTTTTTATAGGCACCTTCCGGACACCGGAAAGTGCACGTAAAAAAATTTACGTTTTTTACATGCACCTTCCGCCCGGAAGGTGCGTGTAAAAATAAATTTACGTCAAAAAAAAAAAATGTAAAAACGGAATTCACGGCGCCCGCTGAAGACTGTGCCCCCTAGGGCGGATTGTTCAAGGTAAGAAATGGATGATCTTGGTCGTATGATCTCGTCATGGGGGGAAGGTCCTGCTCCGACGTCGCACAGTCTTCCGGGGCGGAATGGCCTCGGAGCAGGACTTCCCCCCATGACGAGAGCATACAACCAAGATCATCCATTTCTTACCTTGAACAATCCTTCTTGGCCTTCCCTTTTACAAAACAGCATTCCCTGTTTGACCAGGTCTTATCAGATGACTGCAGTTTTGCTTTTTCCTTCCCCTATCCATGAATCGTTTAGAACGATGTGATTTTCTGTGAATATTTTCTCAGGTGATCATTAAGATCCTCTTGCGTTTGCGGAATTATTCATAAAGTGTAGATCAGGAATGGGTTTTGAATATCAGGGACAAGAAACTGTGAATTAGCTTTGCCTGAGTCAGTTTCCATTCTTCGGTCTTAGTTTGAAGAATGGGTTGTTCCTGTAATTGCAGTCAAAACGTATATAGTGCAGTCAAAGCAATCCACTCGGTTTGATAAGCTCACGAGTCACCAGTACTAGTATAGGTATGAGCGCGTTATTCCAGACAACCCTTGTCCGAAACATTTTTCTGTCTTCGACTATATAAAGTGTTATACGCTGTCTGTTGCTGAAACGTTCTTCGAAGAGAACCCACATGAACTCAGGATCATTCCTAAGCTATAGGTGTTCGTCGAATTATTTTCAGGGTCTGAATTGGGTCGCTTTTAAACTATTCTTTCAAGTAAAAAGACACGACTACTATTCCTGAATGCACTTATTCTTATTTGTAGTGAAAAGGCAACCTGATGCATGCTTTGTGAATGAATGTGAAGTTATAAGTTATCAAAAGTACGAACTACCAATTTCTAAGCTACAAGCTTTTGCTAAAAAAATAGAAGTTCCGTTAAGGCAGCTTTATCTGCAAATTACAGTCCTCAGATTGAAATCTAAACACTACCAATAATTGTCACGATGCGTGAAGCTGCTTACATTAGAAGTGTTCGTCCTGAAAGAAAAAATAATGCTATGCTCAATTGCATTCATGGTTTTCTGTTTCAGGGAATCAACTAATATAATAATTCAATGAGTTTGCATTAACACGGAAGAAGCTTCCCACACTCACATCATTAATATACCCAATGGATGCCTTGCATCTCTATTTTCCAGATTTACGGGCGTAGACGTTGAGACAATTTTACCTTGAAGGAACGAGTATATATTTTTACATCAGCAAGCGTGGATCGATAACCATAACAGCGTTGCATCTTATCTAGCTCTTTCTTTTCTTTGTAATCTTTCATCGGATATCAGGTCTTTGTCCAACACACGCTTTACAAACACATGAATCAGTGGTTTGATGCCACTTAAGATCAGAGCTCGATCAGCGGGAGCACTGCCAGCTCGAATATGAACGAAGACGAAACTAGGGGTCAGTGTAGTCTGTTGTCGCCCGAAGACAAACAGGCGTTGCTGGATGCAGTGACGTTGGGATGTCAACAGGCGCAGCAGCTGGAGGAGAAGTTAAGTAGCTTGCCAGTCGGCTATTTGAATCGAATACCACTCACCGAGGGGAAAGCTGTTCACACGCACCTGATGAGAGATACAAGCGGAATAATCTCCGCATTCAGCAAAGTCATTTTCCACCTCGCAAACTCAAAAGCTTTTCAAACATCCGGAGTTGACAACATCCTTCCTTGGTCTAGGGATGTTATAATCGGGGCACTGCAAAGTGTGGACCGGATACAAGCTACGGTAGCTCATACAACAGCCCACAACCCCATCGGAGGTGTGCAGTTGGGTGGAATGTTGCAACCAATTACTTCTCCTTTATCCCTAAGAAACTACTTGACGCTCCCTGCGACAACCGAACCAATTTTCACCGCAAACGTTGAAAACCCTAATTCACTCCTACGTGACCTACCGACTCTACTTACACGCGATCAGGGGAAAATTCCAATATCAAGTCACAGTCAACCGTTACCTCCATCTACTGGAAAAGCACGGTCCATCGCACATCAAGGGTCAGTCCACTGTTTCTTCTACCAAAGTACTGAATGCTTATCGAAGCCTTGACGGCAATTTAGGCTATTGATTAGGGAGCAATCCATTTTAAGAACCAGAGGAAACAAAAACAATGCACAGTTGCGAGGGTCTTCTTTTACTTCCGTAGCAGTTTAATCTTCACCACAGTCATTCTAAATTGGAAATGTGTTTTCGAGTTTTATAGGTTACAAAGAAGACGGTTGCCAAAAGGACTTAAAAAGATGCAAGCAGCAGGTGTAGATGCGAAGGGGAATCAGGTACTTGTTAGTGATGGGCACAGTTGGCGGAAGTATGGGCAAAAATATACCTCTGAGTCCCGCCACCCAAAGTAAAATCCCTATCCATACTCAGACTCAATAAGACTTTTCAGTTAGCTACATCAGTAGATCTCTTCATTGAGCTTGCTGAATTTCTGCTGCTAGTAGACTTTACTTGTCTGTAATTTTTTTATGATCTCTGTTTTTTTAAAGGAAGAGATTTTGTTCAAGCTCTGTTTGTTTGTCTTGCAAATTGCACTCCTCAAGGGTTTATGTTTCTCGTTTACCTTAACTGGGAAACCCTTCAGAATACAAGCTAATGTAAAACTAGAAGGGTTTTAACGCTTATTGATATTACGTTTGTTGAAACTTTGATGCAGAAGCTATTTTAGCTGTGTGCATAAGGAGTTTGGTTGCCCAGCCAAAAAGTACGTGCAACGTTCAGATCAAGATCCATCTTTGTTCTCAGTAGAATATGTAGACAGCCATTGCTGCCAAGGAAGTCAATCACTCCCTTCAAAACTGCCCTCATTTGATGGTTCTGACATATCTTCGCAAAATTTCACCTTTCCCTTGGATTCTACCTCTTTATCTTTAACGATCAACCCACTTTACAGCTCCCCTTTGGATTCATTGACAACTAACGTTTTGCTCGAGATGGAAGGGCCTGCAAACCTACATCAAGATTATTATATACCGATCACGTCCGGAGTTTGACATCTGGAGACTGAATCTACGTTTTAGAGAATGGAAATGGTTCTGTTGTTGCAATTAATCGCTCTTCACTGCATAAATATCTTCTGATATCTATGGACAGGCCAAATTGTGAAGTAGTTATGTAATCCTACTACTAACAGGATTCTCTCTAAAGATCAATTTTGAAATCTGTGGTTTCATCATTGTTATCTGAATCAGAAGACTTTTCCCTTTGTAATAGAAAATTTGTGAGCATCTAACTCATGAAGCTCAAGGCAATCCAGAGCCCTAAGTTGAGCTTTGCATACAAAACAGCTTCACAGCTATTATACTCACTAACCAAGTTCAGAAAACTTCAACATTATATAAAGAGTTTCATTGGCTATGCTTACAACAGTACAGTGTCATCATCTATGCTTACAACTTAATAGTATTGAAGAGGCAAACTGAAGGAATCAAAGAGAGACTCACCATTATGTCTTTAAACTTACATTATACAGCACAATGTGTCTCAGGAAAATCTTTCTCTTTACCTTTAAATTAATCCAAGAGGACTTCCTCTCAAAATATGTGCTACCCACAAACACCTTTACACAAATACACAAGAAGGGTATCACTCTTATTCAAAATATGAGCAGCCCACAAACACCTTCAAATAGCTCCAATTTCCAATTTCTACATGTGAAGGCTTTGTAGTTTCAAGATTTGATCCGTGAGGGATTTTAAGTTTCCATTAATGAGAGCTTCTATTTTCAAGATTCTGTCTATGATGGCTTGGCTCCTTGAAGGGCTTAAATTTACAACCAATCATATATGTACTAGACAATGAGAGCCTATTTTAATGCCTTAGGTTATGGTGGCCCCCAAATATGCAAGGGCTGATCTATGTAAGATTTGAGATGACACACATTATGACATGAATTACAATAATGATAATATTGTATGTCAACGATAATAAGGGTGCTCACAAATTTGAACAATATCTACACCATTTTAATGTCTCGGGGAGTGGATTTCAATACCTTTCCACTTGGAAATCCGGCCATAAAAGATGGCATGGTTGTAACCTAGGGAATCATGTTATAGAAAATGGTGAGGCCATTATCCTACTAGTTGTTATCTTTTATGGCAGGATTCCCTAGTGGAAAGGTCATTGGAATATCCATTCACTTATGTAAAGGATGAGTGATGCTACCCAAAATGGCAAGTTTAATTCAATGATCTCTCTATGGTGAACCACCTATGACACATTCCTTTCTTTCTTTTCCTAAGAGAGTGGGGATCATAGATGAGTTCTCTCTTTCTCCTCTCTTTCCTCATGTGTGGGGGCCATCCATATTCTCTCTCTCTCTCTCTCTCTCTCTCTAAGAGAGGACTACATCTATTTTCATGGCATGTGTTATGATTCACAAAACTTTATGGACATTTTTTATGGGAGACCTTCAACATTTTTTATGACGTCAAACCATAACAGCTATTTTCCACAAATTAGTGCACTTCATAAATACAAAAGGTATGCTTTTACTCCATGTACCATGTTCCTTTTTGCTATAAAAGCATGAACTCACTCCATGTTTGAGAACAACAAAATTCTCCCAACACTTTGAAAGACACAAGAGGAAGTAATAATGGCACAACATCTAGCACACTAGCCTAAAAAAGATGAGTAAAGCAAAAACGGTACATATCTAAGTTGTTGTATGTTACCTTGTAAAGGTTATTTTGTTTCTTTGTTAATCTTTTGTGAATGTGATTATACATAAACATAAACATAACCTATACATAAATATAAATGGACTACAACCAGTAGCGTAACACAACGAAACGAAACGAGACGAAATCTAGATGAAAACAAAACGAAGCGAAGCGAAGCGAAACTTGAACGAGCTCTGACATTGATTCATGCTGGAAGCATAGAGATCGCGAAACGAAACGAAACAAATCAAAATTAGATGAAAGAGAATTCACGAAAAGATAAATCAGGCTCTATAACGAGACGAGACGAGACGAAACGAAACAAGACGAAACAAAGCAAAAAGAAACGAAACTTAAGTGAGCTCTGAAATTGATTTACGCTTATAGCCAAGTGATCGCGAAGCGAGACACGAAGCAAAAGCATTCGTGAGAGCTGTGCCTGGCGAAACTAAAACAATCGCAAACATCTACATGGTATCAGAGCAGCGACTCTCTAAGACAACACAATTACAAGAGTGGCAGATTAAATATTTGTACCCCTTGGTACTTGGCTGATCTTCTTGGCCATTCGTGGAGCAAGAAAAATTTTGTGTTGCAAAACAATTTCGTGTCATGTGTTGCAAAATTGTTCGCGAACAATTTCGTTTCTTGTGTTTTTTTTGTCAAAATCAGAGTGGAGAGCTAGCAAGGCTTTGGCACTAGAAACATTTTGTTTGTTCACCTTTTCTGCCTGTGGAAAATTACTTGTATTTATGCAGACAGTCAAGTGTTTCGCCTATCTTATTTTACATGTAAATATGCAGACTGTGCGACAACATGAGTAAAATTGCAGCATGAATGGGGCAGATTAAAATAGGATCTAGGAGAGTAGAGGAGATAAATCCAACACCCCCTTCTTAATCTGGATACATGAATGCCTTGATCTTCAGACTGAGCAATGCATCTGGTCTTGTACAGACCATTGCGTATATGAGAGATCCAAGTATCGATCGATAAGTATACTCTCTCATCTGCTCCTCTTCTTGCTTGGTCTGGGGACATTGGTCCTTTGACAAATGCAGGCCTGGATCCATCGGTGAGTGAGCTAATTTACAATTTATTAGATTGTATATGTTAAGAACATTATGAAGATACCTTTGTTGAGTGATGTAAATCAGTCATCTCGCTCTATCTCTATAAATTTGAATGCCCAGACAGAAGTGAGCTTCGCCCATATCAGTCATGTCGAATTTTGAAAACAACATCTACTTAGAATCCTTGACCAAATTGGTATTGTTACTGAAGAGCAACGTATCATCCACGTATAAGGTGATAATAATGAAGGATTGCTGCACTGACTTGGAATAGACGTTGCAATCAATAGTGCTTGGTTTGAATCCTTGTTCGATGAGGAATGTGTTGATCCTCTGAAACCAAGCTCTGGTAGACTGTTTCAAGCCATAAAGTGCTTTGTGGAGTTTACAGACATGATTTTTCATACCTTCCAAAACGTATCCTTCGGGCTGGATCATGTAGATGTCTTCTTGTATAACTTCATTCAGATAAGCTATTTGTACATCAAGTTGATGTACTTCGAGGTCGGCAGCTGCGACATAAGACGGAGGGCTCGGATCGACGAATGCTTGACTACTGGACTGAAAGTCTTACTGTAGTTGACGTTGGAGATCTGAGTGAATCCTCGTGCTACCAATCTTGCCTTCTATCGGTCAATTGCTCCATTGGGATTGTATTTGATCTTGAAGATCCATTTGGAATCAATGATATTGTAGCCAATAGGAGCTTTGACTAGTGACCACGTCTAGTTCTTGATCAAAGAGACACACTCTTTGTCCTTACCTTCTCTTTAGAGATTAGAGTCTGGCTGGCTGAGTGCCTCTTCAACTATCATCGATTCGTGTATCAAGAGACATGTAGACTTAGGAGTATACCTTGTGGGCTGTGTGCGCACTCGGCTTGATCTTTTGGGAGTATTTGACTGAAGAACCACTCTTGGGACTTATTGCTGGGTAGTAGCAACGTATTTGTCTGATTCGCTGTCAAAAAGTGGATCGACAATGGACACGTCTGAGCCATAAGGTCGGACAATCATGTCAATGGCAGGCGATGAAGGTTCTCCTAGAGCAATATCCTTGCCTTTGATGTCGACAAACTGATCCTCAATAAAGACTGTATCCCGGCTATACAACATTTGCTGGGTATCAGAATCATACAACTTGTATGTATTATCAGATGAAGTATATCCAATCAGGATGGTCTTGAGACCTTGGAAGTCCAATTTCTTCCTCGTGTCTTTTGGGATCTGTGCGTAGGCAATGCATCCAAACACTCTTAGGTTCTTCATAGAAGGCTTAGAGCCTGCCCACACCTCGTGGGGTGTCTTGCTTGAGAGGGCCTTGGTCGAACATCTATTCTAGACGTAAGCTATAGTGGATGTACTTTATGAAGAAGAAATCAAAAGCCTTCAACTGCTTTAGAATCTTCAAGGAGCGTGCAGAAAAGGAGACTGGAAGGACGATCAAGACTCTAAGGTCAGACAATGGTGGAGAATATATCTCTATCGAGTTTAAGGAGTACTGCCAAAACCAAGGCATTGAGCAGCAATTCATCACTCCTTACAGTCCTCAGTCTAATGGCTTAGCCGAGAGGAAGAACCATACCCTGGTTGAATTAGCCAAATGTATGCTCATCGCTGCCCAAGAGATTCTGGGCCAAAGCTGTCTCATAGTCCTTCTGGAGAATTCATCAATAAAAGTTATAAAATACTTTGCATCCTTCAGCGAAGGATTTTTCATCGGGCTACAAATGTCTAAATGTACAATGTCTAAAAATCCTCTAGCAATATGCTGATAGCTTGATTTAAATGGTTTCCCCTAGTTTGTTTACCAACTAGACAGTCTTGGACAGATAGGTAACTCGACTTTATCACGAGGATAGTCGAGATCAAGAACAATAGATTGTCTAGACATTTGTTGTACAACAACATGATTCCAAGTCTATAATGCCAAAGTAAACTTTTATTTGCATGAATAGAAGTACTAAGCGCCTAACTAGAGACAGAAAAGCAATGACCTAATTTATACAAGTATCCATGCATCTTTCATAGTGCTAGGATCTTGCTTGTCCAATCACATTCGAATTCTACTCTGTGTCCTAGATCTGTGATTCTGCTTACAAAGAGCAGATTCGTAGATAAATTTGATACATACAGGACTTTAGAAAGTAGCTTAGATTGACCATTTGCAAAGCTTAATCTTACAGTACGTTCACCTTTAATAGCTTGTGCGCTATTGTCGCCAAGGTGAACATATTTCTTGGTACTGTAAGGTGTATAGGACTCGAAACAGCCAATGAGACTGGTCAACTGAATGGTTCCAGAATCCAGGAACCAAGAACTGTCGCTGGATGGTCCTTGATGGCTGGTCATGAAGGCATCATGATCCGCTTCTTGAGTAGGTTGTGGAGCTTCTGTAGCTGCATTTGCCACTTAGTTGACTGCCCCCTTGTTGTTGTTCTTTGCTTACAGTATCTGACAGTCTTGAATCATGGTTGTTTTGCTTGCAATATCTACAAAACAGCTTCTTCTTCATCTACATATTTGACTGTTCTTTGTGCTGTGCTGGAAAATAGCTCTGATAGCATGTTGGGAAAGTAAGTCGAAGGAGGGTGTGAGAAACAAAAATAGCTTGAAAAGAAATGAACATGAAAGAAGCAAACTCGAAACTCAAACGAGAAATGAACTCGAACAGAAAGTGTTCGTATGTAGTGGAATGAGCTATATTACTCTTTTCCTAAGCATGACTATGTCTATTAGAAATGAACAGAACGTTAGTGATAGAAATCACGGTCAATGTAATTATGTAACCAAAAATTAAACAACAAAACGTCAGAAGGATAATTTGTCGCGAACAACTAGACAAATTATTAGTCACAATTGATTCGCGAAGAGCTAGACTGAGCTCGACTGATAATAAGTTGTGAATCAGTCACGAAAGGCAAGACTAAATATTAGTCACCAACAGTTAGACTAATAATAATTTGCTAAGAACAGATTACCAGATTGAGCAATAAGAGAGTCAGACAGAATGTAGAAAAGCATAACAATATTGACAGAACACTTTCTGAATCTGCATCTTCATTTTCTCAAACCACATGGATTGTTCTTCTTTCCTTTCAGCTTCCAGCTTAAGCCTTTGTTCTTGTTGCTTGTACTCTAAAACATATTCCATAGTTTCCCATAATTGAAACCCAGGCCGGAGAAAAATAATTTGTAGATAGTTTTCTACAATGCTCCGATATTGAGGTTGTAAGCCATATATATAGCATTGTACAAGATATACTTCTCCATAATTGAATACTGGGACCATTTGTTGGAATTCTCGATTGTACTCAGCAACTATAGTTATTTAGTTCAAAGAACACCATTGAATGAAGTCAGATTGAAAGACTATTTTGAAATTTAACTAGTTCTTAGGAAGAAAGTCGTGAATGATGTCCCACCATGATTGAACACATCCTGGGAAACCCAATGAAGCAAAGAAAGCCACACTACTGTCACTAGTACATCCACTATAGTAGAAGTTATAATCCAAATCTTCTAGCCAATTATCTATATTAATGGAGTGAATGCTTCCATCAAAGGTAGAACTAACATATTCAGACAGTCGTTGGTGGTAACAATAAAGTTGTCGTTGAGCAGTGACTTTCAACCATTCATTGATATGGTTTGTAGATAAGTGCTCAAGAGCAAGTGCACGATCCATCATATCGTGTAATTCCATAAAACTAGCGACATAAATGGATTTGGAAAGAGCTGGTTGAAGCACATTTTGATAGGCGTTTGGAGGAAACCCACATAGTAGTTCAAACATTTTCTATAATCAAATTTTGTCTTCTGAACCAATAAGCAATTTTGAATTTACTCCAAAGCTTCCTGATTGGATGTGTTTGAGTATCCCGCCATGCTCGAACGGTTGGATTTATCTCCTCTACGCTCCTGATCATCCTCAACATGACGGATACCCAGATCGGCCATGTATCCGAGGCCTAGACATTGAAATAAGTCTGGGACATCTTGAGCACACTATACGAAGTATGAGATATACCCTCCAAGCTACATCTCAGGAAGAAATTTTACTCCCTCAAGATGGCAAATGGTGATTCCCTGCAGAATCACATCAATCAATTCAAGGACCTGCTAAGGCAAATGGCCGCTGTCAGATTTGTCATAGACGATCAAGACGCAGTGATGCAACTACTTACAAGCTTGCCAAGCTCATATGACAGCTGGGTGATGATCATCATGACACATCCAGAACTGACTCTTTCGAGAGTCATTACTATGTTGTTGTAGGAAGACACGCAGAGGAATGAAGTCTCAAGTTCCTCAGCTGATTCTCATGCTTTATACACCAACAAGAGCACGACTAAGCAGAAGAAGAAGAAAGGTCTAAAGCAATCACAACCAGACCATAAACCAGCATAGCACAAAGAACAGTCAAATCCGCAGACAAAGAAGAAGTTGTTCTGTAGATACTGCAAGCGAAACAACCACGAAATTCAAGACTGCCAGATACTGCAAGCAAAGAATAACAGCAAGGGGCAGTCGAATCAAGTGGCAAATGCAGTTGCAGAAGCTCCATAGCCTATTCAAGAAGCAGATCATAATGCCTTCATGACCAGCCATCAAGGACCATCCGGTGACAATTCTTGGTTCCTGGATTCTGGAGCCACTCAACACATGACCACCCTCATTGGCTGTTTCGAGTCCTATACACCTTACAGTACCAGGAAACATATTCACCTTGGCGACAATAGCACACAAGCTATTAAAGGTGAAGGTACTGTAAGATTAAGCTTTGCAAATAATCAGTTTAAGCTACTTTCTAAAGTCATGTATGTACCAAATTTATCTACGAATATGCTCTCTGTAAGCAGAATCACAGATCTAAGACATAGAGTAGAATTTGAATGTGATCAGTGCAAAGTAGTTGATAGGACAGACAAGATTGTAGCACTCGGAAAGAGACATGGATACTTGTATAAATTAAGTCATTGCTTTTCTGCCTCTAGTCAGGCTTCTATTCATGCAAATAAAAGTTTAATTTGGCATTATAGACTTGGTCACTTGAATCATGCTGTTGTACAACAAATGTCTAGACAATCTACTTTTCTTGATCTCGACTATCCTTGTGATAAATTCAAGTTACCTATCATCAAGACTGTCTAGTTGGTAAACAGACTAGGAAACCATTTAAATCAAGCCATCAACATATTGCTAGAGGATTGTTAGACTTAGACATTTGTGGCCTGATGAAAAATCCTTCGCTGAAGGATGCGAAGTATTTTATAACTTTTATTGATGAATTTTCCAGAAGGACTATGGTGTACTTTATAAAAAAAAAATCAGAAGCTGTCACCTGCTTCAAAATTTTCGAGGAGCGTGTAGAAAAGGAGACTGGACGGACGATCAAGGCTCTAAGGTTAGACAATGTGGAGAATTTATCTCTATCGAGTTTAAGGAGTAGAACAATTGATCAGACAGATTTTGATTCTACCAAGCGTGCAATTTACTTGACAAAGGATGAGAAAGAAACGGACGGAACTCGTAACTTGTCTATTCATGACCAACACGAAATATTCACAAAAGATTCACGAATAGTATCTTGTTCAAGCCTTAGAAGTCACAAAACTATCTCGAATAGTTCCCGAAATATTCTAGCTTCCTTCAAGCTCAACAATTGTCATCTGTCGTGAACAATTGACGAAAATGTCATGAAGAGACAAGTGTCGCAAACAATTTGCGAAACATGAAGCTGAGACAAAGAGACAGACTATCCAAAATATTCATGAACAAAATTTATTCGAGCCTGGAAACAAAGCGTCTATTTGAATATCAACTGTCATAAACGATTAGATTTCTACTATTATAGTAAATAAAAGGCCAAAAGACCTGTCCTGTAGCAGTATAAATACATTTGCACTATTCGTTGAAAACAGCTCAATCAAAGACACAACAACGAGATAAGACAACAAAAAATTGTATATTGATGAATCAGATTCAGCGTTATAAAAATTCGTTTTTGATCAATAGTTTCTTGTTGTCTAAATTGTCTTAAGTTGTCTCATACTTCCGCATATGGTATCTTACTTTCGCATATAATTTTCACACGCATATTCAATTAGAATAAATACTATTCTATTAGTACATAGATAAGATAAAATCGCGATTGAAGACACTAACATTAGTTTGATTTATTTAAACTTACATCGTGTTTTCTGTAGAAGAATAATTACTATTTTTCCTGTAAGAGTTGATATAGCGTTATCTTCGAATTCCACTCAACATTCTTCATCCATCCATCAGTAAGCCGCTATTTGGAGGTTATTCAGAAATAAAAAATGTTGTCGATCACAGATATTTAAGTTAAGATTACTACAATCTTGGACCCAGAAGGTTCAAACTACTTGATTTGGAAATTAAAGACTTCACTCTTGTTGAAAGGCAAATGTCTATGGCAATGGGTAGAACCAATTGAGGAGAAGCCAGAAGCTACTCCTGGCAAAGAATTTCAAGAATGGAGTTTAAAAATGAAAAAGCTATAGCAATTACTGCATCTTCAGTGCGTGACAATATAATGCTAGATCTTACATCAATTTCAAATGCAAAGGATTTATGGGAAGAATTGCAAACCAAGAATAAAACTGGATCTCTAATCAGATCATGTTCTTGGAAGACCAATTAACTTACCTACAATTGGGACGACAAAGACTTGAACACATTCGTGCGAAAGATTAAAGATCTATTTAGTTCCTTGTAGAATTCTGGTGCAAAAAATACAATTTTTAAGAAAAAACAGCTTAGTTATTTTCTTTGGGCCCTACCCAGGTCATTCCACACAACTCAAATCTTATTGGCGAAAGATGCGACAATGACATTTCAAAAGGCAATAGACGGAGTAAAGGAAGAAGTAGAAGCTCGTGAACGTTGTGACAAAAATGGTGATTCAGAAAATGCTCTATTTACTCAGAAGAATAAATCTTCTAGGAAGTCTAAGTTTAAGAGGGAGTCGTCTAAAAGGAATGAGTCTAAGACTAATGAACAACAATCTGGAAAACAGCAAAAGAATTCTGGTGATAAGAAGATCTGCAACAGATGCAGAAGATCAGATCACACAGAAGAAGAGTGTTGTCTAAATCCAGAGACTTAATGTATTCATTGTCATAAACGGGGTCATGCAACATTAGACTGTTATCAGAATCCCAAAAACAAAAAGGAGCAAAATCGAAGTGAACCTTCAGATTCAAACTATGTCAAAGACAAAGCAGAATGTTCCAGAGCAGCAGAAGACAGAGCAAGAAGGAATTTAGCAGCTTATGTCAGTACTGATCTATGCTATTCATCTAATTCAATTCAAGAAGTAGTACTTGATTCGAGAGCCACCTCACATTTTGTTTTCTCAAAACAAATTTTGTCTGAGTACAAGAAGACGAACGATTCGAGGTTCATTATACTTGGAGACGGTTCTAAACACGTGGTCGATGGAATTGGTGTATTATGGCTAGACACAAATCAGGTAGACAAGAAACTGGAGGAAGTTCTCTATGTCCCTACTCTTGATAAAGATCTTCTATCTGTAGCTAAGAGAGTTAATACAGGCATGTCAGTAACCTTCACAAAGAACTCTTGTAAATTGTTCGAGGAAGATTCTGATAACCTGATTGCTAAAGGCAGTAGAGAAGGAAATTTGTATCACCTGAACATTCGAACAAGAATTGAACAAGTCAATCAAACTCAAGAATCAATGGATGTACTGTGGCACAAAAGGCTATGTCATATAAACATGGAAGCCTTGTACCAAGAGTCAGAGAATTCAAGGAATCGAAATCAAAAGTAGAGATATTCGAACTACCTGCGAATCCTGTCTTTAAGGCAAGATGACTAGAACACCTTTCTGTAAGGACGTTTATAAAGCAACTAAGGTACTTGAAATTGTGCATTTAGATATTTGTGGACCATTCAGAGTATTGTCGTTGGGTGATGCAAAGTACTTCATTACGTTTATTGATGACTTCAGCAAGTTTGCTGTATTATACTTTATTCGTACCAAATTTGAAGCTTTTGAGAAATTCGTTGAGTATACGAGTTGGGCTGAGAAGCAGACAAGCAATAAATTGAAGCAAATTTGCACAAATTGTGGAGGTGAGTACATTTTCAATGAATTCATAATCGAGGTATTATGCACACAAAGACTGCATCTTACACACCACATCACAATGGAATAGCTGAATGAAGGAATCGTACACTAATGGAAGCTGCAAGATGTATGATGGCTCATGCGAAAGCACCAAAACAACTGTTAATTTACATTTCTGAAATATTTGAGATCGTTGACCTAGGAGAAGCTAAAATCTATGTAGGCTTGCAGATTGTGAGATAATTTGAAGGTGGTAAGTTGTATCTTCGACAAAAAAAGTACACTCAAAAGATCATTGAAGACTTCAACATGCTCGAATGCAAAGGTGTGCAAACTCCCAGGATACCTGGAACAATACTGAACAAGGCAGATTGTCTACAGACTCTCGAGGAAGAAGAACGAATGGCCAGAATACCCTATCGTAGGTTGATTGGATCATTGTTATATCTAGGAGACAACACCAGACCTGATATACTGTTTGTAGTATACAGGCTGAGCCAATATAATCAGAACCCATGATTGTTACATTGGAAGTTGGCAAAGAGAGTACTACAACATCTCCAGGAAACAAAAGACTAATTGTGTTATTCAAAGAAAGCTGGAATTCACATCGAATCATACAGTGATGCAAGCTGGGCATCCATGAAAGATGATAGCAAAAGTATTTCAGGAGGTTGTACTCTAGCATCTGGCGTAGCCATATTCTGGATTAGCAAGAAGCAAACAATAGTAGCTCAATCTTCCCGTGAAGCAGAATATGTAGCAACACCAAGATGGCAAACGAGCTGATCTGGATTAAATAGATATTGGAAGGATTTGATGAATCTAGTTCTGAACCTTATGTCTTGTTAATGGATAACACTTCAGCAATCTATCTTATGAAAGATTCTATATTTCATTCGAAAACGAAGCACATAGCTATCAAGTATCATGTGATTCGGGACTTAGTCGAGAAGAAGATACTGAAGACAGTCTTCATACCCACAGAGGAAATGATAGTTGATATCTTTACAAAGCCACTAAGTAAATTCTGGTTCGAGAAGTAGTGAAGAAGATTGGGATTAATCCAACTGCCACCTTGAGAGGGAGCTGTAGAGAAATTGATCAGACAGATTTTGATTCTACCAACAAAGTGCACAGTTTACTTGACAAAGGATGGGAAAGAAATAGATGGGAACTCGTAACTTTTCTATTCATGACCAACACGAAAGATTCACGAAACAGTGTCTTGTTCAAGCCTCAAAAGTTGCAAAACTATCTCGAACAGTTCGCGAAATATTCTAGCTTCCTTCAAGCTCAACAATTGTCATCTATCATGAACAATTCACGAAAGACAAAAATGTTGTGAAGAGACAAGTGTTGCAAACAATTCACAAAACATAAAGCTGAGACAAAGAGACAGACTGTCGCAAAATATTCCCGAACAGAATTTATTCGAGTCTGAAAACAGAGCGTCTATTTGAATATCAACCGTCATAAACGGTTAGATTTCTATTGTTACAGTAATAAAAGGCCAAAAGACCTGTCATGTAGCAATATAAATACATTTGCACTACTCGTTGTAAACAACTCAATCAGAGACACAACAACAAGATAAGACAACAAGAAATAAATCGGATTCAGAGTTATAAAAATTCATTTTTGATCAATAGTTTCTTATTGTCTATATTGTCTTAAGTTGTCTTATACTTCCGCATATAATTTTCACATGCATATTCAATCAGAATAAATATTGTTCTATTAGTACATAGATTAGATAAAATCGCGATTGAAGACACGATATTAGTTTGATTTATTCAAACTTACATCGCGTTGTCTGTGGAAGAATAATTACTATTTTTCCTACAGAATATATCTCTATCGAGTTTAAGGAGTACTACCAAAGCCAAGACATTGAACAACAATTCATGGAAGAGAATTAGACCGCAGTCAAAAGTAGTAGCTACTCTTGCCAACTCGGCTCTATTCGGCCTTTCATTCCGCATCAGTGGTATCAGAGCTCAATTCTTATCAGTAGGAGCTCAAATCCTGATTTTCATCAGTGGTATAAGAGCCACAACTTTTGATTATTAGAGCTCTGTCTGATTCCTTCAGGCTATGACATCCATTAGCAGCATTCAATCAAAGATCTGCACGATCCTTGACTCTTTAGAATCAAACTTCCTAGCATGAAAGGTGAAAACTTCTCTCATATTGAAAGGAGAAGGTCTATGGCCTTGGGTTGATGACACAGAAGAGATGCCCACAACCACCGACAAAGAGCTACGAGAATGGAGAGAGAAGAATGACAAGGCAGTAGCCATCCTATCCTCTTCCATCGAAGACAACTTAACACTTGATCTAGCCACACCCTCCAAAGCAAGAGAAATGTGGGATGCTTTGTTGACCAGATTTCAAACCAAATTACAAAGCCAAATTATGCTTCTTGAAGATCAGCTGACCAATCTGAGATGGGATGGTAAAGACCTAACCTCCTTCATCAGAAGAATGAAGGACCTGTTCCTCTCGCTACACAATTCTGGAGAAGAGAATGCAGTCTCAACAGAGAAGCAGCTCACATACCTGCTGCGAGCTCTATCAAGATCATTTCAAACGACCCGAACACTACTTGCTAAAAGTCCACATATGACCCTTGAGAAGGTGGTGATCGAAATCAGAGAAGAGGTGGAAGCTCGTGAACACCTTGATGACAAGGATAACTCCGATCAAGTTCTCTACAACAACAAAGAGAAACAGAAGAAGAATTTCAAGCCTAAGAGGGAGTCAGAAAAGAAAGCAAGTGGAAGAGCAGTAATAAACGGAGACAACACAATGGTGAGAAGAAGATTTGCACAAGATGCGCATGAGAAGGCCACACTGTTGATAAGTGCTGGCTCAATCCAAAGATAGAGTGCATCCACTGTCACAAGAAGGGTCACACAGCCATTGACTGCAACCAAAATCCTAGAAACAAAAAAGCTCAGAGCAGACGGGAGAGCAATAATAGCTCATCCTACGTGGAGGAACCAGATTCCTTCAAGATGGCCGAAGACAGAGCCAACAATGACAAGAATCCAGCAGCTTACTTGTGTGCTGATGTCTGTGAGATATCAACTTCAGATACACAAGAGATAATTATTGATTCAGGTGCAACGTCACACTTTGTGAAAAAAAGGCACATAATCACTGATTATCAAGAATCAAAATCCTCTAGATACGTAATCTTGGGAGATGGTTCCAGACACAAAGTCAGCGAAACTGGAGCATTGTGGTTAGGCACCAAAGTAAGAGATAGAAGGCTCGATGACATTCTGTATGTGCCCACTCTTCAAAAGGACCTACTATATGTTGCTAAGATGGTAGATGCAAAACTGAGTGTCACCTTTGAAGGCGATACCTGCGAAGTGGTTGAAGCTGCAACCACTCAACTTGTCATGACAGAAAAGTAAAAGGAAAACTTGTATCACCTCAGGATCCAAGTACCTTCTAAGCAAGCTCACCAGATCAACGAATCAATGGATATTACATGGCACATGAGGCTGTATCACATGAATACAGTTGCTCTATACAACGCTAGCCGGAGCGGAGCATTCAATGGTGTCAATGTCAAAGATGTAGCATGCTTGAGGTCCTGCGATGCCTGTAACAAAGGCGAGATGTCATGTATACCATTCACCAAGGACTCTTTCAGAACAAAAGAACTCTTGGAACTTGTACACTCTGACATTTGTGGACCGTTTGATGTGTTCTCCCTAGAAGGTTCAAAGTATTACATCACTTTTATTGACAACTTTAGCAAGTTTGCAACTGTGTACTTTATCCACAACATGTCAGAGGCCCTGGACAAATTCACAGAGTTCGTGAATTGGATTGAGAAATGGTCTGACAAAAAGTTGAAGTAGCTGAGAACAAATAGAGGAGGAGAATACATCTCCAAACGCTTTGCTAAGTTTTGCACCAGCAAAGGCATATTTCACTTGAAGACTGCAGCCTACACACCACCGCACAATGGTGTGGTGGAGAGGAGAAATTGGACTCTCATGAAAGCTGCGAGATCCATGATGGCCTATTCAAAGGCATTAAAATTTTTATGGGTTAAAGCAGTAGCTACAACCAACTATTTGCAAAACAGGACAACTAGATCCAGAGTTGCACATACCACTCCACACGAGGTACGGTGGGGCAACAAACCAAGTTTGACACATGTGCGTATTTTTGGATGCATCGCATATGTCCACATTCCAAATCAGAAAAAAAAGAAGCTGTATGAAAGGTGGAGCAGAGATTTCTTGTAGAAAATAATGTTCATTCATCATATTATAGAATCTACATGCCTAACAGATCAAGACTATTAGAGACAGCAGATTTGATGAGTCAAAGACAATGGCTGACAGAGATCCAGTTGGCTACAAAATCCTGACAAGAGGCTACTATGACCTGTTGACATCTATGGAGGGAGCAGACCCTGAGCACCCTAAACAAGATGCTCAAAGTCCAGATGGACAGAGTGGCTGTTCAAATGATGAACATCAAGGCACACATCCTGTACCTACTAACACCTACTACTCACCATGAGTCAATAGTCAGAAAAGGCAAGAAACTTGACAAAGGCAAGGCCATCGAATTGACTGCGAACTCTCCAAGAAGATCCACGTGAGAAAGAAGAGCACCTATTAGATTTGTACCTGATAGCTCAGCCTCTATATCAGAGGAGTTCTGTGGATTTGAAGGAGAACTTTAGATATATGAAAAAGCTATCAACTGTCCAGATAAGGACAAATGGATTAAAATAATGGAAGACAGAATGAATTCCATGGAGCTAAACAATGTTTGAAATCTAGAGCCATTACCAGTAGACAAGAAGATTGTAAAATACAAATGGATTTTCAAATACAATTATGGACCTGATGGCAACGTATCTAAATACAAGGCCAAATTGGTGGCGAAAGGTTTCTTTCAGAAGTATGGTATTGACTATACTGAAACCTTTTATCTAGTTGTAAAGCATTCATCCTTACGCTTGTTATTTGCATATGCAGCAACATACAGTCTCAAGATCCACATAGTGGATGAAAAGACCGCCTTCCTGCATGACGAGTTGAATGAAGAGGTCTATATGGACCAACCACTAGGAATTATCTGCTCATGCTTTGCAAACTACGCATGCCGAATGCAAAGAAGCATATACGGACTGAAACAGTCTGCCAGACAGTGGTATAAGAAGAAGGATCACACTCTCAGTTCCTTAGGATTTCAACCATTGATGGCTGACTACAATGTATATACAAAGGTCACAGATGGAAAAATCATAATCATAGCAGTCGACATGGATGACACTTTGATCCTGTCCAGAAACAACGAGCTGATTGCTCAGGTGAAGTATGATATTTCATAGCATTTCGAAATATCAGACCTAGGGGAAGCAAGATGCTACCTAGAATTGCAGATTGATAGAGATCTTGACGAAGGGAAGCTGTATCTTCACCAGTCAAGATACATCCAAAAAATCATTGATGATTTTCATATGATAGACTGCAAGGGAGCTAACATGTCGACGGTAGCTAGAATAGTTCTGACCAAGCAAGACTGCCTGCAGAATGTAGAAGAGCAAGAAGCCATGCAGAATGTGCCCTACAGGAGATTAATCGGATCACTCATGTATTTAGCAGATAATACACGCCTTGACATTGCTTATGTAGTTTTCAAGATGAGCTAGTTTAATGTCAATCCAGGCCCTACACACTAGAAGATAGCCAAGAGAATTCTGCAATACCTTCAACAGACGAAGGACCATGGGCTATGTTTCTCTCAGCATGAAGGATTCCAAATCAAATCCTACAGCGATGCAAGCTGGGCATCCCTGAAAGATGACTGCAAGAGTGTCTCAGGAGGATGAACAATAGCAGTTGGTGCAGCTGTGATATGGATCAATATGAAACAGACCGTGACTATGCAATCATCCTACGAAGCAGAGTATGTTGCAATAGCTAAGATGGCAAACAAGCTTACATGGCTCAAGTAGTTCCTTGATGGACTAGAGAGAACTCCAACGAGACGCTGCTACTATTCATGGATAACACATCTGCCATTCATCTGACGACAGATCCAGTGTTTCATTCCAGAACGAAACATATTGGAGACATTCTCTTTATAAAAGATGACATCCCTAGTTATGACAACTTTATTAGTAGAAGGAATGTACACTTTGTAAGCCTTGCTCACTTCACTATAGCCAACAAACACACCCTTCTTTGATGAAGGACCTTCTTTAGTTCTATCATCAAGAGTGATCTTGACAAAACAAGTACAACCAAAGATCCTACAATGCTTGACATTAGCCTCCTACCATAGAGGACCTCAAAGGGAGTCTTACCATTCAAAGAAGAACTTGTCCTCCTATTACAAAGATAGTTAGCACATGATAAATCTTCCCCCCAATAGGACTTAGCATGATTAGCATGTAGTCTCATTGCCTTGGCACATTCACAAAGGGTACTATTCTTCCTTTCTGCCACTCCATTATGTTGTGGAATCCTAGGACTAGAGTACTCCCTCTTAATCCCATGTGCTATGCAAAAATCTTGGAACTTATTTGAAGTGTATTCCCCTCCATTATCTGATCTCAAGCATTTGATCTTTGTATTGAATTAATTTTCCACTTCATTCTTAAACTTGACAAATGCAGCAAACACTTCACCCTTGGTTTTAAGAAGATAGCCCCAAGTATACCTAGTAAGAAAAGTTGCATACATTTTCCCCCCACCATTGCTAGTTGTACTAAAAGAATGAAGATCCAAATGCACAAGCTGAAAAGCTTCTTTAGATCTAGAAGTAGATCTAGTATAAGCAAGTCTATGAGATTTGGACAAGGCACAACGTTCACAAAATGTATTATTTGCAACAAGATTTTTAGGGAGACCAAGAACATGCTCTTTCTTTGCCATTACCTCCAAAGATTTGAAGTTGGGATGGCTCAACCTCTTATGCCAAACTTCTTGGTTTGTCAATTGTTTCCTAGCCATACATCCTTCATTCTTAGAGATCACACATGCATCCAGTTTGAAAAGTTTACCATGCCTTCTTCCTTTAGCAGTGAAGGATCCACACTTACTTATCAAACAAACATCTCCAATGAACTCAACATCAAGTCCCTTTTCAATCATTTGACTAACACTAAGCAAGTTCTTAGTGATTGAAGGAATGTGCAATACATTTTCAAGATTAGCTTTCCTATTTGTTGAAAGAGAAATAAGAATTGTGCCTATGCCTTTGATGTCACATTGACCATCATTTGCAGTATAGATGATGTTGCTCTCTCCCTCATAAGACAATGAGGATGAAAAGTATTCCTTATGTCTTGTCATGTGAGATGAGGCTCCACTATCAATCCACTAAGGATCATTCCCATCCATATATGCAAGTAAACTTGAAGTCATAACAAGAGATTCAGAAATGCTATCCTCTTCTTCATCTATTGCTAGATTTCCTTGCCTCTCACCTTGCTCTCTTTTCTTCTTATACATTCATCAGCAAAATGACCTTTTATCCCTCAATAAAAGCACTTGAACTTTGACTTATCTTTCTTTCTAAAAGAAGTAGAAGAGGAGGAGAAAGAGTGATCATCATGATTCGAGTTACCACATTTGGACCATTTTCCTTTGCCTTTTGTGAAAAAAGCCTCTTCACCTCCACCTTGCAAGGATGCACTGTGAAAAATTGTCAACTAGTAGTATTTTCCTAACTTGAGATTTTGAAGGCCTATGGCCAAATAAAAGTTAGAGATAGGTTCATACATGTATGTAGAGGCCCAAAGTATGTGTACACTACTTTTGAGGTCACATTAATTAGAGGAGGTCGAGTGTGGAGCTCTTCTATTGGCTCATAATTTGGTGCATTCCTATTTGACCAAATTTCTAGGTATATGGGTGAATCCTATTGGACCCCAATTTTAGCCTATCATAAGACAAGTGGCCAAGAGGCACTATGGCTGCTATAAATAGCCATCTCCACGAGTATGTACACATCTCATTTTCATTCTATTGAATGAATGTTATGCTCTTTGAAGGTCCATCTTCTTCTCTCTCACTTTTTTGTTCATATCTTGCATTCTAGCCACTAGAATTGTGATTTCTTTGTTGCTATGGCTTCACACGTGTGAAATGCAGGTTGTAGGCTCTGAAGTACGGACAGGGACAGCAAGTTTCTGTTTGTGGAAGCTTATGATCAGATTTTGATGTTTAGTTGATGTTTAGTATGCTTAACATCACAATTTCTATCATTTTTTCAATCTAGATGTGCATAACTTCCATGGCCAAGATCTTTATGAAACTTTAGCATCTTTTGGATCTGAGTTTTTCACATGGTATCAGAGCATTAGGCGGCCAAATGTGCAGGTTTTGCCAGATTTAGAAGAGATTTGTGGGCGAGTTTGCTTTTGTAGCATTCCAATCAAGTTTCTAGCTAAAAATCTTGTTGATTTATGTGTAGAAATTGGATCTTTGTGATCAAAACATCATTTGTATGCATTTCAATTGAAGTAGGGCGAATTCCCTCTGTACTTATCAGAATAAGGAGACAAAAATTGTTTTGGAAAGAGGGAGATGCAAGATCCAACAAGATCCTATTAGTTTTCCATTCTAGCATATAGTTTTTTGATTCAATTTCTTGCTTCTTCATGTCAAAAACTTCAAAATTGATGTAACCCTCTGATTTTCAGTTTGCTGAATGATTCAAGAGTGTATTTCAATCTTAGGAGTGAGGGAAAAGCAAGTATATTGAGGTTTGGTCTTGGTTTGATCAAGAAATCATAAAACTAGTGGCTAAAATTAAGGAAAAAGTGAGGAAAAGAGAGAAAAAGTAAGGTTTTAGGTTCCAAATCTTTGTGATTTCTTCTTGTGTTTCATTTGTTGATTCAAGAGAGTGCTTAGTGCATTGGAACAGGTCAAAGATCAGAGATCAATCATTGCAACATGGCTACAAATGGAGGCTACATGTTGGAAAGCAATGATAGGCTTACCTCCCTCAACTATTCTACTTGGAAAGTAAGGATGGAGTCTTTGCTTGAGATGAATGAGTTGATGGATATTGTTGTAGGTGTGGAGGAGAGACCTTTGGCACCTCAAGAACAATTGAGGTATGACAAGAGGGCAAAGAAAGCCCTTCACATGATCAAGATGAATGTGACAAATGAGCTTATCAAAGAGGTTGGTAAGTGCACATCATCTAGTGAAGCTTGGGAAGCCTTGAAGAAGGTTTATGAATCCAAGTCTACTTCTAGAGTGTTGACTTTAAGAAGGCAAATCTTTTCTTGTATGCAAAAGAAGAGTGAGAATGGACATGCTTTTGTTTTGAGAGTTAAAGCATTGAATGATGAGTTAGCATGCATTAATGATGGCATAAATAATGAGGAGCTTGTTCAAGTGATTCTCAATGGCTTGTTGGATGATCATGCTAATCTTGTTCAAAGTTATGCTATCCAAAAATGTTTACCAAGTGTTGGAGACTTGCAAGAGGTCTTGTTGGCTGAAGAATTCAGGTTGCAAGCAAGAGTGGGAGCATCTTCTACATCTCAAGGAGGAGAAGAGGAGGCAATGTTCTCTAAAGGCAAGTTCAAGGGCAAAGGTAAAAGCAATTGGTCTAAAGGGCAAGACCAAGGTGAGCACTCTACTTTTGGCAAAAAGAAGGATAGATCTAAGCTAAAATGTTTCTATTGTGGAGTCAAAGGGCATTTTGCTAGTGATTGTTTTAAGAAAAAGAGGGATCAAGGGGAAAAGCAAACCAATCTAACTATTGATGAGGGTGGGGATGAGCTTCTTTCAAATGATGCTTTTGTTATGTCATCTTGCTTGTTGGCTAATCATGGAGACATTGATCCTTGGTGGATTGATAGTGGAGCCACTTCTCATATGACATATCATAAAGAGTATTTTTCATCTTTAATGGCATTTGATGGTGATAGGAAGGTAATCTATACCGCAAATGATGGTGAGTGTGCAATCAAGGGGATTGGCACAATTCCTATTTCACTTTCTACAAATAGGAATATAGAATTGAAAGATGTTTTGCTCATTCCATCCATTACCAAGAACTTACTTAGTGTAAGCCAAATGCTTGACAAAGGATTCAAAGTTGAGTTTGATGGTGATGCTTGCTTGATCAAAAAGGGGTGTAGTATCATTGCAAAAGGGAAAAGGCAAGGGAAATTGTTCAAGCTTGATGCATGTGTTGTTGCTAACCAAGTTGGATGCATGGCAAATGAACAAATGTCAATTCAAGAGGTATGGCATAAAAGGATGGGACATCTCAACTACAAGGCCTTGGAGGTAATAGCCAAAAAGGAGGTAGTAAGGGGACTTCCCAAGTCTCTTACTTGCTTGAATCATGTTTGTGAAGAATGTGCTTTGTCTAAATCACATAGATTGCCATATACTAGATCTATATCTAGATCTAAGATGCCTTTTTCTCTCTTGCATTCGGATATTCATGGTGTTACTACAATTAGCAATGGAGGTGCTAAGATGTATGTAACTTTCATTGATGATTTTAGTAGATTTTGTTGGGTTTATCTACTAAAGAGCAAGGATGAGGTGTTTGATGTGTTTGTCAAGTTCAAAGTTGCTATTGAGACTCAATTTACAACCAAAATCAAATGCTTGAGGAGCGACAATGGTGGTGAATACATTTCTAACAAATTCAAAGCCTTTTGCGATGAGCATGGGATCAAGAGGGAGTACACATGTCCAAGAACACCACAACAAAATGGAGTGGCCGAGAGGAAGAATAGAACCTTGTGTGAGAGTGCAAAGGCAATGAGATTGAATGCTAATCTTCCTAAACCTTTTTGGAGTGATGCTTTGTTGTGTGCAAATTTCCTATGCAATAGATGGCCAAGTGTTGTATTGGAAGGAAAAACCCCTTTTGAAGCTTTGTTTGGTACGAAGCCTAATGTCAAGTTTCTAAGAACTTTTGGATGCATTTGCTACTTCAACATTACTCTTGATGATAGAACTAAGGAGGATCCATCTTCAAGAAAGGGCATTTTTGTTGGTTATAGTGAAGTAAGCAAAGCATATAGGATTTATGTTCCTTCAATCAAGAAAGTGTTCACAAGTAGGGATGTCATTTTTGATGAAGGTAACATTCCAAAAGTTGTTTCAAGTGATGATGGTGTTGTTGCAACTAATGTGCTTGATGACAATGGAGTTGATGACACATTGGATGTGGATGTTGAAGAAGCCTCTTCAAGTCAAATTCCAAGGAGAACTCCAAGGCATAAAGTGAAACCCTCAAGGCTCACTTATGATGGCAAAGGTAAGCAAGTGGTGGATGGATCCAACTATGCTTTCCTAACTTCTTTTGATGTACCTTCATGTGTAGATGAAGCAAGGCAAGAAGAGGAATGGATCCAAGCAATGGATCTTGAGTTTGAAGCACTTATGAAGAACAACACATGGAGATTGGTGGAGCTTCCAAAGGGCAAAAGTGCAATTGGATGCAAATGGATCTTCAAGGTAAAGACAAATCAAGATGGATCTATCAACAAGTTGAAGGCAAGGTTGGTGGCTAAAGGTTATGCTCAAGAGCATGGC
Source organism: Diphasiastrum complanatum (assembly GCA_029204225.1). Classification (NCBI taxonomy): domain Eukaryota; kingdom Viridiplantae; phylum Streptophyta; class Lycopodiopsida; order Lycopodiales; family Lycopodiaceae; genus Diphasiastrum; species Diphasiastrum complanatum. The sequence goes on along the minus strand of CM055092.1, from coordinate 4,089,385 downwards.
ATTGACTATGAGGAAACCTTTGCACCCGTGGCAAAGATGGTGAGCATAAGAGTAATCATTTCCCTTGCAACTCTTTATGGATGGGATCTTTGGCAATTAGACATTTCTAATGCTTTCTTGAATGGTGATCTTGAAGAGGAAGTCTACATGGAGCAACCCGAGAGCTATGTTTCTCATAGCAAGCCTAATCATGTGTGTTTTCTACAAAAAAGTTTGTATGGTCTTAAGCAAGCACCAAGGAGTTGGTATGCTAGGCTTAACTCTTTTCTACTTTCTCAAAACTTCACTATGAGTGAGTATGATCATTCACTTTACTTTAGAATTAGTGCTAATGATGTTACAATCCTTCTAATTTATGTGGATGACATTATTTTAAGTGGAGGGAACAAGGAAGATATAGAAGATATCAAGAAAGCACTAAAAAAGGAATTTGAAGTGCATGATCTTGGTCTTTTGAGCTATATCTTAGGAATAGAAGTAATTAGAACTTCTCAAATCACTTTTATTTCACAAGAGAAGTATGCTATTTCTATTCTCAATAGATTTCATATGGTAGATGCAAATCCTATTGATACACCTATGGAATCACATGTAAAGCTAACTATAAGAGGTAATGAAAGATCCTTCGAGGACATTACTCTCTATAGGAAGCTAATAGGTTCTCTTATATATCTAACCATCACAAGACCTGATTTATCTTATTGTGTTGGTAGATTAAGCCAATTCATGCAAGATCCTAGCATAGAACATTGGAAACTAGGAAAGAGGATCTTGAGATACATCTCGGGAACAAAAGATTTTGGCATTGTTTATAGAGGCTCATCACCTAACTTATTTGGTTTTTCAGATTCAGATTTTGCAGGAGACCTTATGGATAGAAAATCCATAAATGCACATGCTATTTTCATAGGTGATGGAGCTATCTCATGGATGTCGAAGAAACAAGCAACTATATCACTTTCTTCTAGTGAGGCCGAGTACAAAGCTTTGACATCATGCACAAAGGAGATGGTGTGGATCAAGAGGATGATTATGGAGCTTCATTTGCTGGATTTTTCAGAGAGTCCAATCATCTTTTGTGACAACCTTTCAGCCCAAAGTCTAGCAAGCAATCCGGTTTTCCATGCAAGGAGCAAACATATCGAGGTGGCTTACCATTTTGTGAGAGAACAAGTGTTGGCAAAAGAGATCAAGCTTGAACATGTCCCATCAAAGGAATGTGTGGCTGATATCTTTACCAAAGCATTGGGAAAGGACTTATTTTTCAAGCATAGAACAAGTCTTGGTGTACTTTCTAAATCTATGCTAAAACTAGTTGAAGAGGGAGTGTGAAAAATTGTCAACTAGTAGTATTTTCCTAACTTGAGATTTTGAAGGCCTATGGCCAAATAAAAGTTAGAGATAGGTTCATACATGTATGTAGAGGCCCAAAGTATGTGTACACTACTTTTGAGGTCACATTAATTAGAGGAGGTCGAGTGTGGAGCTCTTCTATTGGCTCATAATTTGGTGCATTCCTATTTGACCAAATTTCTAGGTATATGGGTGAATCCTATTGGACCCCAATTTTAGCCTATCATAAGACAAGTGGCCAAGAGGCACTATGGCTGCTATAAATAGCCATCTCCACGAGTATGTACACATCTCATTTTCATTCTATTGAATGAATGTTATGCTCTTTGAAGGTCCATCTTCTTCTCTCTCACTTTTTTGTTCATATCTTGCATTCTAGCCACTAGAATTGTGATTTCTTTGTTGCTATGGCTTCACACGTGTGAAATGCAGGTTGTAGGCTCTGAAGTACGGACAGGGACAGCAAGTTTCTGTTTGTGGAAGCTTATGATCAGATTTTGATGTTTAGTTGATGTTTAGTATGCTTAACATCACAATTTCTATCATTTTTTCAATCTAGATGTGCATAACTTCCATGGCCAAGATCTTTATGAAACTTTAGCATCTTTTGGATCTGAGTTTTTCACATGCACCATCAAGCTTTGATTGCAACCTATGTTCTTCAGCCAATAAGATTTCTTGCAAGTCAACCACACCTGGCAAGACTCTTTGAATGGCAAAACTTTGCACAAGGTTAGCATGTTCATCTAGCAAACCATTCAATATAACTTGGACTATTTCACCATCTTTTATGCTTTCATCAATGCATGCTAGATCATCACTTAAGGACTTAACCCTCAAGACAAATGCATGAGCACTTTCTCCCTCTCTTTGTCTACTAGAAAATATTTGCCTCCTTAGGGTCAATACCCTAGATGTGGACTTTGATTCAAAAAGTTTCTTCAAGGTATTCCATGCCTCACTTGCACTTTGACACTTACCAACTTCCTTGAGAAGTTCATTGGTAACATTCATTTTAATGATATGAAGAGCCCTTTTAGCCTTCTTATCAAACCTTTATTTCTCTTGAACTGTGGGTGGTCTCTCTTCAGTTCCCGCAACTATGTCCACGAGTTCATTCAACTCAAGTAAGGACTCTATCCTCACTTTCCAGGTAGAGTAGTTTGATGAACTCAACCTACCATTAGTTTCTAACATGATCCCACCATTGGAAGCCATGAATATAATGATGATTCAACTTTTAGACTCTGTCCTAAGATCCCAAATGTTCTGGCTAAGATCTTTGCACAATAAGCTACAAAAGCTAGAAATGGCAAAGCATTCTAATGCTACAATTAGGAATCACAAGAACTCAAACAATTATGAACATAGAGAGCAATTGCACCAATATGAGAGAGAAATCATGAAATTGCTTGATTTATTTTGGTGAGAGATCATCACCTATATATACGTAATCCATCACGGTTTTGGACAGGTATGAGTAGCCCTAAACCTATCCCTAATGCTAATTTTGGTGGATATTTCATCCCTACCAAGTTAGGGTTGAAATCTTGGAGATCCCTCAACAATGTAAAAACTACCAAAAATAGCTCTTACAACACGATGACATTTGTTTTGGGACTTTGATCTGAAAAAGAGTAATCTTTTTTGGTGTTTTTTAATGGTCCTAGTTTTAGGCCAAAATCATGAATTTTTTTAATAAATCTCTAAATTTTGTTCTTAAAAAAAACCAAAAATGCATATTTTAAATGAAGAACTAAAAGTTTTTTTTGTTGCAAACTTCATAAAACCATCATAATTACAAATAAAATAATAATTCAAGAGAACAAATGATTTTTGAAATTCAAAATCCCATTGAAATACAAGATCCCCGTAATGTTGGGTCTTTCTGAAGTCGTGCATGCATTCGTTGAAACCTTGAGTTTTCGATTGCGTGAACTGCTTTGTAAGCTTTGAGACAAACCTCCAAAGCATAAAAGAAACAAAAATGAGTTTTTGTCCGGCCTCATTGTTGCACACAAATAGTAATTTCTTTTATCCTTACTTTGTAAAATGAAGTTTGATCTTAATTCTTCAATTTCTCTGATACTCAGCTTTTGCAAACAATAGGATGAGCAGCAAATAATATTCCATACCTTTTGAATTTTAGATTTTGTAATCAACTGTTTTTGATGATTCATTAAATCAGGTGAGGATCTCATGTCTCTCTTGTATTTTCCTTTTTGTTTGGAGTCTGATCTATAAATTAAACCTGGACACTACTAGGTGCTTGACTGGTTGAGAAGGTGTTAGAATCTCATGACTCGGAATTCTGCCTCCAACCTCAGGATGTTCTGGACCCTCAGAAGGCTCTACCTTGCTCACCATAAAAAAATCACAAGCATACCACAACAAATTACTCTACACACTAGTAGCCACATTAGAGCATAAGCAAAGCAAGCAAAAGAGATCTCCCTCCCTCCTAATGAGCGCCCTACTCCCCTTATATGGATGACAATTGGTACTCTCCAATATGCTATGGAGTTCGATGCACATCTTATGAGAAAGAGAGAGGCCTAGAGGAGTTCAAGAGCCTTCATAGGTTTATGGAAGGTCATCAGACATCTTCCATAACTTATGACTTTTTGAATGCTATTCTTGTGGAACTTGAAACTCAATGGACCCTCTAGGAGGGCGCCCTCCTACTAGGACCCATTGCCCAAGTTGTGCAAGTATACTTTGGTCCAAGACCAATAAAGTGATATGGCTCAAGGTTGAGGCCCAAGGTTTAGAAAAGTCATCCAATGACTTTCTAATACCTCTCTAGGTTCCATACCTCCATCCCAGGCATAGACACCTACATGTCCTTATCCAAGGACACTAGTACCTTACTCTAAAGCACCTACCCTTAATCTTAAGGGTATCCCTTATCCAAGGGTTCCCCTTATCCAAGGGTTCCCCTTATCCAAGGGTCACATGACTCCATACCTCCAACCAAGGTATAGTCACTTGCCTGTCCTTATCCAACGGCACATACTCTTAATCCTAAGGGTAACTTGCCATTTAGCCCCCAACACTACGTGGACCAATAGGGTTCTGAAGTACTGCTAGTTACATCGGTATGTAACATTCCTTCTCCCTAACATTCCTAGGATAATATTTGGAAAAAATTTCTGGAGATTAGCCTCCTTTTCTCAGGTATCCTTCTCTTCTGATTTGCCCCTCCACCTGACTAAAAATTCCCAAACCACTCTACTCCGTAGAGTCCTCTGCCGGCCGACTATTAGCAATCACCTCGGGTTTAGGTGGCGGACTCATCACGAAGAAGCTCCACTAGGTTTTCCCAACCCCCTACAAGGGTTTCAACTTACTAACATGGAAAACCAGGATGAATTCCAACGTTAGCTGGAAGGTCTAGCTTATATGCAACCTTGTTTATCACTTGGATAATCTTAAAAGGACCGTAATACCTAGGCGCCAGCTTTGCACACTTACCAGTTTTCAAGCCCCTAGAGTGATCAGGGACCCTAAAAAACACCCAGTCGTTGACCATGAACATCGTGTGCTTCAGAAATAAATCAGCATATTACCTTGCCCTATCTTTGGCACTTCTTATGCTATCTTTAACCAACTATAACCTTTCTTGCATATCCGCAAGAAATCAACTGCGACTTGCACCCGTAGGTTTTTCATGTCAGATACTAATTGGTGATCGAGGTTGAAAACCATACAATTGACTAATAACCGATAACCGACTCAAAGCATCTGCTAGAGTATTTTGACTTCCTTTACAATAACGTATTGAAAAGTCAAAGATTTGCATCAGCTCAGCCCATCTAGCTTGCCTCCCCTTTAAATCTGTAGCATCATAGAAATATCGAAGAGTCTGATGATCCGTCAAAATTTTAAATCTTGCTCTATACAAATTATGTTGCCAAACTTTCAAGGAATGAACAATTGCAAACAGTTCCTTCTCATAGGTACAATACCTAGACTGAACAGGATTGAGTTTTTTGCTTTCAAAAGCAATATGATATCCATCATGCATCAAAACAGCTCCAATAGCATAATCGGTCCTAACCACAAAAGTCTTATTTGCCGAAGTGACACTTTTCTTAAGCAACTCACAACAATTATTCATATCCTCCGTCCACACCACTAGTGGACTCTTAGCCTTCCGGCTTAGCTTCTTATAGCCTTTCAAGGCCTAGGCAAGGAGAAATGCCAATCAAGCAAATTGGAGAATATGCCGATGAAAAAATCTCACAAACCCCAAGAAAGACTTGATTTCTTGAACTGTAGTCAGAATAGGCAAATCAATAATCCTTTGGATATGATCGGCCTTGATCTTCACTCCTCGTTCAAAAATCTTATGCCCCAAGTAGGACAATTCCGTCGCAAAAAAATTCACACATAGACTCTTTGGCCAAGAGCTTTTTTCTTCTTAGGATGTCCCAGGCAATCCTAAGATGCTCTTTATGTTCCGCCAAAGTCTTACTGAATACTAGGATATCATCTAAGTATACCGCTATGAATCTTCCCAAATATGGCCTGAACAAATCATTCATCATCTATTGGAAAGTTGCCGGTGCATTGGTCAAACCAAAAGGCAACACCAAAAATTCGTAGTGACCAAGGCGAGTTCAAAATCTGGTTTTTGGTATATCTTATACCTTAATGCGTATGTGAGGGAATCTGGACCTTAGATCTATCTTGGTAAAGTACCCAGCACCACCAAGATAATCAATTAGGTCATCCATCTATGGTAGTGGATATCTATTCTTATCGGTATCCTTGTTCAATTTCTTTACTTTTAATGCAATTAAGGCCATTAGGTCCAAAGACTAAAGAACTAAGGAAAAAATACATCCATCTCATTACTTCAAGATAGATTACCTGAGGTAGAAGCTGGTTTTTTGATGCAATCTCATGCAAGGTGACCCTCGCCATTGCACTTGAAACACAGGTTCTTCTTATGAGCTTCAGCTTTATCAATGCCACCCTGATGGTTTTTAAAGTTTTTCTTGGCTTTCTTAGGATTGTTGGAATTGGGATGTGTTTCACTAACAATTTTTCTATCATTCCTCTTAGATTGAAATTTTTTTTTCTGCTCATAAGACTATTGACCCTTAGGTGGCTTAGGTGTGTCATAAAAAAACTTTGCAGCCCTAATAGCATCCTCTAGGGTTTTGGATGATTCCTACGAACATCCACTTGATAATCTTTTGGTAATCCATCAATAAACATTAACATTTGTACCTTAGGTGGAACGTCACTATAAAGTGGGTTCAGGTATTCATGAAAATCTTGAATAAATTTTCCAAACCTTTATTCAGGGTTATATGACTCAACTTTTGAAAGTGTTCATAGTCATCTAATAGTGGTAGAAAGTATCCCCTAAAAACTATGCAAAAATCATCCCATGTACAAGGTTGATTGCCTTTTGCAACTAGGTCATCCACCATACCAAAACTCTTCATTCAAGGAATATAGTAATAGTGGATAGCTTTTTACATTCAGGGAATTGGTTCATGCCAAAGTATTTGTTCCAAACACTAAGCCATGAACTTACCACTTGTAAGTTGCTATTCTTTGTGACTGATCGGTCACAAAGAAACATCCCTTGCTCAGTGGTAGAGCTTACGATAGTTGATATTCAAATAGACGCTCTATTTTCAGGGTTGAATAATTTTTGTTTGTGAGTATTTTCGTGATAGTTTGTCTTCAAAGCTTCGTGTTTCGCGAATTGTTCGTAACACTTGTCTCTTTGCAACATTTTCATCTTTCACGAATTGTTCGCGAAAGATGACAACTTTGAGCTTCAACTTTGATCGAGGTAAATGTCTTGCCATCCCTGAGCTTCCACTTGGAAATGGCCTGCTCATCGACATTCGAAATTAGTTTGATTCCTACGACTCGGCCATCAGTCATATTCTCATCTTAAATTTCCACGTGGTAATTTGAACCATCAAGTTTATCCATCATTGAAGTATTCTGGTACTATAAGCTCTAACACGATAACTCTAATACTATGTTGGGGATCAGGTGAAGAGTGATGATACGGAATGGAAATGCCAAGATGGCCAGATTTCACCAATTTCTTGGTCTTCCGTAGACGAACACAAACAATTCTAATGCACTTTGTGAAAGCGTAATAAATCAGAGCAAGATCTTATAATCAACACTATTTAACAATCATCAAATCGATTTAATCTATAAATAACTTTATCTGCGTAGCATGAATTAACTAATTAGAATAGAATGAAATGATGCATTCAAAACAATACTACAGGACTCAGATTTATTGGAATAATAATCAAATAATGATTAAGAGTATACTCTAAATGCAGACAGAGTCATGTTCTTCTTAAATTAGTACTATGATCAAACAGAGAGAAAGAACGAATTATTGTGCTCTAATGTTTTGATCAAATGAATTAATAATCATTATTTTTTTATATTTGATACGAAGTCTATATGTAATTTAGATTGGTAGATGCAAGTACATTGAAGCGGTGTCTGACGCTAATCGTGAAGCGGTGGAGTGTGATGTGTGGCATTGCTTTATTTCACAAGTTACTTCAAATGAAGCTTTTGCGGTGTCTTTGTGATCATCTACTTGCGGGGCCTGCTATCTCAAGTGAGCGCAAGTGGTTCACTTGCAGTGTCTTTGCGGTCACCCTTCTTTGAGGCGTTGAAACTAGTCTCCGCCACTGACCACAAATAAGGCTCTTGCGGTGCCTTGCGGTAGTGGTTCTTAATAGTTTGTGGGACTTTAGGAACTGCCCTTGCAAAAGATTGCAAGTGACCTTCTTGCAGGGCCTTTGTGATACATAACAAATTTTGTTGAAAGGCCATAATAGACCGCAAGAAGGGACTTTTGCGGCGTCTTGAAATGACTTCAAAAGCCTGTTTTTCAGACATAGAGTATTTCTGTAGACTGTAGCACAATTTTCTCTATCATATTGTAACTTTTGCCCTAAATTCTATAAACTACCTAATTATAGTTGAAATTTTGATAGAATCTAATGCAGTATGCAGATCACATCACAAATCACCATAGCCACTCCTCACAAGCTCTCTAAGATGGGATAACAAAAGTTAATAGATTACAAAGAAATACTATACATATAGAGTATTCACAAATTGCATGAAAAGGTAGGTGTCCTAAAATTGGCCTACCACCGGGCCTAGTATGGCCAAATTCGACCGACAAACTTGGGACATGCCCCCAAGTCAAGTCCTGTAAATAACTCTGTACAGGCTAATTTCCTACCAAAGTGGCTACTCGGCTAACCCAAGTAGCCGACTACCGGACAAGTGCCCCGACTGATATAACGATAGTGGGTCACGTCCCGATCACTACTGAAAACAGTAAACTAACTAATTGTACATTTATTACAATATTACATTGGAGGCTTATAATAATGAATCAGATCAAAACTGATTTCTAACTCTCTCCCTTAAGCCCAAATGTGATAAGAGTGAAAAACAATAATTTGTAGCAATGTCTGGAGTGTCCAAAAGATGTTATGCATGTCTTGCTACTCTGTACTTGACTCACACTTAAGTACACCAACAAACCACCAGGTTTGACTCACAAAGTATCATGCAAATACAATGCTCATACAGAGAGTCTACCATACTCTCGACCAACTGACTTGTCCCCATCCAACTTGAACACAAGTGAGTTAGAATTAAAGTAGAATCATTGTGCTACTGTACTGTTGGTCCTATCAATTGATAAAAACAGTGTAATTTCATTTTGAGAAATATAGTTGCTATGTGAGCCTGCTGTGGAGAGTGTTTTCTGTCTGTGTTACTGTGTAGCATGATCTGTGTTCTTGTTCGAAGCAAATTCTAAGTTGGTGTCAGAGCTGTACAGGGAGTGTACACAGTACAACATCGCCGTTGAAGAGAGCTTCGGGAGAACTGTCTTCTGAGAGTTTGGGGTTTACGACGGGTTGAAGACTGAAGGAGAAGCACTGGTGCAGAGAGTTTAGCACACAAAAGCTTGGTGAGCTTGAGATTGTGTGGGTCAAGGAGAGTGAGTTAACTTCCTTATTACATGCTGGAAATCCACCTAACTTCAAGAAGGAAGTCGAATTTGCTATTCATCAAGAGACAAGTTGGAAAGGTAGAGACAAATCTTTTGGTGCAAGAATGATTGAAGTTGCAGGTGACAAACGCAAGTAGAAAGATGTACCGTGGGATACATGTTCACCAAGAAGCCGATCACCTGACATGAAGCTCCCTAAGTGGTTTGAGAGATTGTTGGAGAGCCACGACATGGATGACTTTCCATGATCATCTAGCCAGGGAGAGCTACGAAGATCAACAAGAGAGAAGACACAACCTGAAAGGTATGAAGCAAATTATGCTCTCTTATCTAGCATTATTCAAAGCAAAGAACCTTGGACTTATGGTGAAGCGAAGGATGATGACATTTGGGTCAAGGCCATGGGAGAGGAGATGGAGTCAATTGCTAAGCATAGCACATGGGACTTAGTAGAACCACCAGTTGGCAAGAGACCCATTGGTTGCAAATGGGTATACAGGACTAAGTACCATGTAGATGGTAGTATAGCGAAGCACAAGACAAGATTGGTGATCAAAGGGTATGCAAAAAGTAAAGGCATTGACTGTGAGGAGACCTTTGCGCCAGTATGTAAGTGGAATACTCTACGTCTACTTGTTGCTTTAGCTTCACATTTTGGTTGGCCTTTGCATCAGATGGATGTGAAATCTGCTTTTCTAAATGGTGAGTAAGAAGAAGAAGTGTTCATGGATCAACCTGAAGGCTTTGTAGCGAAGGGACAGGAAAATAAAATATGTTGTTTGAAGAAAGTGCTTTATGGTCTTAAACAGGCACCACGTGCGTGGTACAGCAGGATTGATGCCTACTTTCGTTCAAAGGGGATGGTGAGAACACATTCTGATCCAAATCTATATGTCTTATGATTTGATGGTATGGTTGCTTTGATTGCTCTTTATGTTGATGACTTGATTATTATGGGAAATAATCAAGAGATGATAGACATGATCAACAAAGACCTCATGGAACAATTCGAGATGACAAATCTCAGCCTGATGTATTATTGCCTTGGAGTAGAGGTGTGGCAAAAAGGACACAAACTAGGTTTAACACATGTGAAGTATGTCAAAGAATTGCTGCACAGGTTTAGATTGCAGGATTGCAAACCAGTGAATACTCCTATTGAACCAGGTAAAAAGCTTTCTAAGCTTGATGAGTCACAATCATTTGATGCTACGCTGTATAGGCAGTTAGTAGGGAGCTTGATTTACCTTACCACGACTAGACCAGATATACGCTATGTTGTTGGCATTGTAAGTCAGTTTATGGTAGCACCTACAGAAACGCATTGGAAGGCAGCTAAACGCATTTTGCGTGATGTGAAAGGCACTTCAGATTATGGCTTGATTTACAGAAAGCATGATGGTTTACCTGAGTTGTGTGGCTATGTGGATGCGGATTGGGGAGGTGACTATGATGATTGTAGATCCACCACAGGGTATGTATTCCAGTTTTGTGGTAGTTGTTTTTCCTGGCCTAGTAAGAAGCAGAGTACAATTGCTCTATCCACCACAGAAGTAGGGTATAAGACAATGTGTAGTGCAGCACAAGAAGCTATATGGTTGAGATAAATTTTGGAAGAAGTTGGCATGAAGTAGAAAAATCTCATGACATTACATAGCGATAATCAGAGTGGCATTCAGCTAGCAAAGAATCCAGTGTTTCATGTGAGAACCAAACACATTGAGATTTTATATCACTTTATATGTGAGAGGTTGTTGAGTTGTGAAATTCATGTTGTTCATTGGAGTAGGAAGAACAACTAGCTGATATTTTCACTAAGCCACTTGTTGGAGAAAGTCTGATAAGTTTAGATTAAAGCTTTTTGTACTTAAAGTTTGTTGACTTTAAAGATATGTATATGACTCTGTAAAAAGTAGACTCTACTTTAAGGGAAGGAGTTAGAATTAAAGTAGAATCACTGTGCTACTGTACTGTGGGTCCTATCAGTTGATAAGGATCAATTTGCCTCGCCACGAGGCAAGTCGACGGAACACGCATCCCTCCAACGACAAGCTGGGTCATGCATGGGTTGCTTGAGTGAACAACTATATGATCAATGTAATTTCATTTTGAGAAATATAGTTGTTATGTGAGCTTGCTGTGGAGAGTGTTTTTTTGTCTGTGTTACTGTGTAGCATGATTTGTGTTCCTCTTCGAAGCAAATTCTAAGTAAGTGGACCACATGAGCGACATGGCTCAAACTGAGAAAATTCCACTGCCACCATGAGACTTACATCCTCCATCTAGCTAGGCTGACATCCTATCAGGCACTTACAAGCACAAACCTGTAAAGCTGACATAAATGAGCTACTGAGACTCAACCTGAGGAAATCTTACTGCCACCATAAGATTGTACCCTTACCAGATAGACAACTAGTAGACAATGACAAGTCAATGAGCATAAAATAACTACTTTGTTTCAAACGTAACAAATGGACAACCACATAAGACTCTGACTCAGATCTAGACTCCCATGACAAGGTAGCATGCAAGCACACATTCATGCAATCCAACACGAATACGTCAAATACATGACCAAGCTTGTGCAAATTGTGATATTATGTCGTACCAGCACCTGTCACCTGTCGATTTGCTGCTACACCACTAGTCACCAAATCAGGCCCCCGACCATGGCCTGCACCTGTAACCAAGATGCCCTCACGTCCAAGCATATCACATAGATGTCCTCATACATCATCCAAGATCAACCATTTTGAGTTACCAATGAGCGCCCCAAGCCTCATCTATGATGTAACTCCCAAACAAAGCCATGCTCCATTTAACAAGTAGAAGGGAGAAAGTCCTTCAAATCCAAGGTAGAGCCTCCAAATGTCCTCCAAGCAACCTACAAGCTCCAAGATGCTTCTCCAACTCCAAGCTAGGATGCCTCCACCTGCAAGTAAGGATCTGCAAGCCTCCAAGGACCTCTCCTCCACCTGTGTCTCTACTCTTGAACACAAAGGTTATTTTGATAAAGCTCTAGTTACTTTGGTGTGTAATTAAAAAACATATTTTCATTCATGTCTGTTTACATTTGTTCCATGTTTAGCATAGTGGTTACTAAATATTAAATTTTATGAACTTTTAAGCAGAATTTTTTTTTGTAAATTGAGTTGTCATGTGTTGTGAGCATAGCCAGTACAAATGCCTTTACTCATTATATTTTAAACTTGTTTTTTTGTTTCTGTCCAGAGCATGAAGCAATGCTTAGAAATGGTTCTAGTTGCTATTGTTGAGAGCAAAGCGGTCTACTCATTACGGAGTTCAAAAGGTGTATCTATTGGACCTTGCAAGCCTACTTCTACCACTGCTCAGGTCACAAAGCCAACCTTTGAAAACGTTGAGGATGATACTGTAGTTGTCTCTCATCCCAAAAAAATATATCTCATAATATTTCTAAGTCCTCTCCCACTAGACCCAAGTCACGCCCAAAGACCATGGCTACACATCGCTACAAGTCCATTCCATCTGCTGAAAACAAGAAAGCCGCGACTGAACTGTTGATGTCTTTACCTGGTGTCTCCATCCGCCCCTTACAAGATAGCTCTCAGCTTGTTAGATTAAGGGAAGATATTCATAAAACAAAAAAAAAATTAAAGAAACAACTTTGATTTTAGATATAAATCAGTGTGATAGGCCACCTGTAGACCCAATAGCAGGAGACAGGCCAATGGAAATAAGAGAACCAAATGAAACACATGTACATAACTTGAAAATAAAATTTAAAGATCATATACAGAAAATAGTTACTCCTTTTGTTGTTTTGGTTGATCCCAACGAATGCAACGATGTTGCAAAGTTTGATTTTTCTTCATTAGATTCATATCATTTTTTTGTTCTTGGGGGCATACACAGTTCACAAGCCCGAAAACAATTATCTCAAGAGTGTCCCCATATTCCATCCTTTCGAACTGTGAGTGCAATTGAATTTTAACTTCATAAGCACCAAGGCAATGTGAGCCATACATCAAATAGCCTATGATATCAAAGTCCAATGTGATGTCAGCTCTAATATATAGCTAAGATATAGTTCTATAAGTAGAAAAAGCTATTGACCAAGATTATCGGATGAAAATGACCGTCATACAAAGAATCCGATTCTTTCACAAAGAATACACGAGAGTCTCCAAAGCAGGAGATGTGAATCAACTAGAGCTGAAAGCACTCTGTGCTCAAGAGACAGGCTTGTCTTTTGATTTGAAAAATCCTACGTAGAGCCTTACAAAATATGATAATTTTTTTCAGCTTGCTTTTCGTAGTGGCCAGGTAAGTTTTTTTGCTATGCTTGTCATGGAATGCTCTGGTCATAATATATGTTACAATCCTTTTAAATTGTTTTTATCAGACTAAAATTTTGAGCACTATTTTATTACTCCCTAAATTTCTTATAAGATAATTTTCTTTTTTTTTTTAATTTTAGGTGTGAGACAAATGGAAAACTTTTCAAATAAAAGGCCAACATGCTCAGGGTGCCTCAAAGTCAAAGAAAAAAGTTGTCAGCACTCAAACTCTGAAGCCAATCTCTACATAAATGGGAATATCAGAGTGGAAGAACATGCAAGGGATTAGCTCTTCAAAGCTAATAATAAGTATTCTTTCTAGAGTTGCCGATGGTCAACTTTCTTTGGCAGAAATGGGAAAGAAATTTCAAAGGTCATAATCATAATCTAAATATTTATTTTCATGTTACTTTTTGTAATAAAGTGATTTCATGATTTTGTTGGATTTCTAACAATTATACTTTTTAAATACAAGCATAAACTATTTATGAAAGTTCAAGAAGCCCTTGTGACAGGGTTAAATTGTCAAGATTTCAAAGAGTGCCAGAGGCTTTATCCTCTGAGTAGCCGAAATGAATCTTTGAGTCCATTTCTGATTTTGTTTAGAGACATGGTATTTATTTCACCCATGCTTAGCATAGGTGCTTATTAATCGTTACTTTTTTAATATTTTATGTCTCCTATGCTAAGCATAGTTTTTTCTTTATTTGATTTTTTTTTTGATACTTTAAGTCTCCTATTATATTTTATATTTTATGTCTCCCATGCTAAGCATAGCTTTTTCTTTTTCAGTCTCCCAAAGATAAGAAAAACAAAGTCCTTCCAGAGCAATTTAAGAGACATATTCTGAAGGCAAAAGCAGAAAAAAGGGACATGGAGAGATTAGCACGAGATGAAACCATTGCGGAGAAGGATCCATTAGAGGCCTACCTTCCCAAAAGTGTCGATGATCAACCATGCTTTTACTCAGTTGAGGAGGCCGATTGTAGAGAAATTTCAAACTTTTTTAAAAAAAGGCCTTATACACTCTACATTGCCAATATACCATATGGATTTCAAAAGACGGAATCATTAAATGACGATTTCCCCTTCAAATTCACTGAAATCCATAGTTTCATGTAGGGTTTTCTCGAAATCACAACTTTTTCAATTTGGAGAGTTGTTATTTTTCATTCTTCTTGGCAGTCAGCTTCATTACAGAAAGCTCTACTAACTTTCTGTAATGCGAAAATAGAAAATACTGTGTGGTAAGTTTTTCAGTTCTTGAATTATTAATTCGTATTTTAATTCATAATTATATTTTAAATTTTTTATTTTAAAGTGATTTTTTTTATTTAGTTTACTTGTAATGTTCCATGTCATGTACAAGCCCAATGTCAGGAACTCAGGAGGAGCACGACTTTGCAATGAAATAGAATACATAACCATCAATTATTATTCTTTTGATGGCAAATGTTCGATGTTTCATTACAACAATTCCGGACTGACAAGTTTTGGAAACTTGTTCCAGTATCCAGCCTTGACCAAGAAACTAAAAAATCCAATGATGGACTCCGTGGCTTGTCCCTACCAAAAGCCACAACAATTAATTAATCATTTAATTAATATTTTTCCACACCCAGTTGATTGGATTTTGGATTTATTTAGTGGTAGCGACACTACGAGCGCATGTGCTATTCAGAAAGGCAGACATGTTGCTGTAGTAGATTTAGATTCTAATTTAGTTGATTTTGTAAAAATAAGAATGAAATCTTTTTCAGTTTTGCCAGATGAACTATCTGAGGTGGGAAAGAGTTTAGATAGCGAGGATTCAATAATTCCCTTGTCCAAGGAACCTCAGCCTCCTACTAACAGAAAAGTAGACGATATACGAGAATTTGCTGATGTCTTGGTTCAAGATTATAATGTCGATGATTTTTGGGAATAAAAAATTATCTTTTGTTTCAAAAAATGATTGGGTTTATATTTTTTGATGTATTGTGTTTTGAAATGGTTTTGATTGATTTAATATTCTTAAATTTGTTTTTTAATGATTTAAGATTAAGAATTTGATTAATTTTGGATGTGTTTTTATAATATTTTTTGTAAAAAAAAATATTGTTAAGAATTTAAAAAAATAAAAAGATTTTATTTCAGGGTGATTTGAATATTTTTACAAATCATTTAATCTCGATTATTATAAAGTAATTTCATTTGCATTTATTTAATATTTAAATATTCAATGAACTTATATGGGTATAAGTAAAGATTTTAAAAAATTTAAAACTTTATATTAAAATTTAAAAAATATTTTTTCCGATACCAGAATTGTAATTTAAAAAACTTTTCAAATTTAAAAAAAAAACTATAACTTTTGTTTTAAATAAGCAAAAAATATTTTTTTAGTTATTTTATTGATTGTGTATCTAATGATTTTATTTTGAATAGTATTATTATTTCATATAAGCTAATTTTAAGTTATTTATGAAAATCTATTGACCAGATTTTTGTAGCTTGAATTATTTCTTGCAAAATACAACATTTTTTTAACATTAAAATATATTTATTTGAAACATTTTAAATTTAAATACTTTTTTAAAAAAAATAAAAAATCTGAAAAAAAGGGTCTCCATGTCATTTCTCTGTTTTTTTGTCATCATGTTCTACTTTTTCTCTCTTGTATCTAAGCATGATTTGGACTCATTCCAAAGGTTCTATCACTTAAGTCAAATTGAGAACATCCTTTTGAATGGAATTCTATGCTTTTTGGCACGTGTGACAAGAAACATCATGACCATCTAACTTTCTACAAGTCATATGACCAAAACTAGTCAAGCTAGAATTGTGATTTTTTAACACTCCTCCTCACTATCTAGCTTGGTTCAATCATTGCTTTATTAATCACTCCAAGTGATGATCTGAACTTCATAAAATATGTCTTTTGAAGTGGTTTAGTAAGTAGATCAGCTACACATTCATTGTTTGGAACATGCTCCAAAGCAATCTCCTTGGCTTGCACCATTTTTCTTACGAAGTGATGGCATACCTCAATGTGCTTGGATCTTGCATGGAAGATTGAGTTAGATGCAAGATGTTGGGCTGATATATTGTCATTGTAGATGATTGGTGCCTCCTCTGAATCCATGATCTTTAGCCCCACCAATAATCTCTTGATCCAAAGTACCTCCTTTGTAGTGGTTGTCAAAGCTTTGTACTTGGCCTCGGTTGAAGATAGAGATATAGTTTCTTGCTTTTTTGAAAGCCATGAAACCACACTTTCTCCTATGAAAGTTGAATAGGCACTTGTTGATTTCCTATCGCTCTTGTCCCCTACGAAATCTGAATCACTAAATTCATGAAGGTTAATCACATCTCCTCTATATAGAATCCCAAAATCCAATGTACCCGAGATGTATCTTAGAATTATCTTAGCATTTTTCTAATGGATATTGAATGGTTTTTGCATAGATTGGCTCAACCTATATACACTAAAGCTAAGATCTAGTCTAGTTATAGTGATCCACATTAAGGAGCCTATAATTTGCCTAAACAAAGTGATGTCCATGAAGGATCTTTCATCATCTTCATTTGGCACTTTTACATCTTGCTCCGTTGGTGTGTCAACACTTTTGCTCTCTTTGCATAGTTTAATTGACTTATAAAGATAAAATCAGATCCTCTAAGTACCTCTATGCCTAAGATGAAGTGAAGACACCCTAGATCTACCATCTTGAACTCTAAGGATAGATCGATCTTGATTTTTTCAATACCATCAACACTATTTCCACTAATGATGATGTCATCTACATAAATGAGTAAAAGTACAATACCAACATCATCAAGCTTAATGTAAAGATTGGGATCATATTCACTTTGAGTAAAATAAAGTGAAATAAGATAGCAATGTGATCTTGAATTCCAAGATCTCGAGGCTTGCTTCAAGCCATAGATGCTTCTTTGGAGATGACATACTTTGTTCTCCATTCCATGCTTGATGAACCCTTGTGGTTGCTCCATGTAGATATCCTCTTCCAAAAAACCATTCAAGAAGGCATTCGAGACCTCCATTTGACATAGGATCCATCCAAAGTGTGATGCAAGTGCAATGATTAGTCTTATTATGACCATCTTGGCCATGGGTGCAAAAGTTTTCTTATAGTCTATCCCTGTCTCTTGAGCATAATCTTTTGCAACTCATCTTGCTTTATGTTTGTTAACACTCCCATTTGCATTCAACTTAAGCTTTGAGACCCACTTGCATTCTATTACATTCCTTTGAGGTCTATCAACAAGCAAGCAAGTTACATTCTTAAATCAAAGCATTATACTCATCCAACATAGCTTTATACCATTTTTTGGAGTTCAATGCTTCTTTAACATCAGATGGTTCTTCAAAACTAGATAAAGCATAAGAAGTGGATGAGATACCCTCAGCTTGTTGCCCTTTACCTTGATATGTGGGCCTTGATGGCTCCACTTTTGCCGTTGAAGGTCTCCTTGGTGTGATAGGTGGGTTTGGTGCTTGTCCTCCATTAGCTCCTCCTCGAAATCAAGATCTTGCTCCTCGAACATCTTCTTCTTGATTGTTGGAGCACTTGAGCCTTCTTCAAGCATATGCATATGATGTTCATCAAATATAACATTCGAGTGTATGAGCTCAAGAGGATGAGATGACTTTGTGGTGGAGTTAGGAAACACCTTCTTATGTGCCTTGGATAAAGCACAAGCTTCACAAACCTTGTCTTCCTTCTCAATAGACCTTGGCAGGCCTAAAGCATACTCCTCCTTGATCATAGCCTCCACGGAACCCGAGTTGACATGTCCAAGTCTTTTGTGCCATAAAGTGAAGGTAGATATTTTATCTGATCATATACTTTCTTGGCCACCTAGGTTCTATTCTCTATGATCCCACAGGCTAATAATACCAAGAAGCATTTTTTCCATTGTATGCCTTTGAACACACGTTATCTAGCATAACTAGCATGTTGTGAAAATCTTAATCCAAAATTAAGCTAGACATACATGACATGAGTAAAATATTAGACGAGTTAGGTTCCAAACAAGAGGAATTCGCATTTTTTGAATCCATCTATAAGAGCTCTATATCTCTAGAATTCCATCCATGAGGGCTTCATATCTCTAGGTCTAAAAATACAACTAATTAGATTTGCACAACTAAATTAAACATGTTATTTGTGCATTAGGGGATGTCTTATGTCGTGTGCAGGAGGTATCAGGTTTGGCCTAAACAATAAGGTAGCCCTTAATCCGAAATAGAATTTTTGACCTTATTTAGTTAAGGCCTTGTCTCATGCAAGAGTAGTTGTGCATGATGTTCCTATCTGAATATTGTAGCTATGTATGGAAGGAGATGCTCCTAAATGGAACTTGTATGTTGTATGGAGGCTAGGGTTTCAAAGAACATATAGCCTCATCTCTCATATTTTGACATATTGTGGTTATTGAGGATTGCTAGTGACTTCTATACCATAGTTTCTAGTGAGGATGTTAGCTCAATGGAATCTATTCATTTGTTGGAATATTGCTTGGGTGGTTTGTGTCACAACTGATATCCTTGTGTGCTTGTTTCTACTCCAAGGATCATGTGTGGGCATAACATTGGTATTAGAGCCACACTTGGAGCTTGATGAAACAAAAACCATAGTGATTTTGGGTGCTATCAACTATCAACAAGTTTTTGGGGTCAAGTTTGTGGATGAGTTAAGTGGGAGAGCATAAACAATCACAATTTGTGGTAGCTACTAGGGTTTTTGATACCTATTAATCCATGTAGACTAGTCGTGGTTGCCAAATCAGGTCAAGGGGGAGGGGGGGGGAGCTTGGCTTGCGAGACCCATGGTCAAATCAAGATCCAAGACAATATTCATGGGGAAGGGTGAAGGTTGAAAATTTTCTTTATTTATCTATGGGCTACAACAAAGCTAGGTCTTTGACTTTGGCTCGCTTATGGAAAAAAAAAAACTTGTTATCATTTTATCCATTAGTCCGTGCGACAGCCACTTACGCCCGAGACTTAGAGCAATTAATGGGGATTGAAACTAAATGGGACAATTTTTTCCCCCCCATATTCTTTGATCCTAATAAGGTGCTAGCTTCTGACAAAGTCAAAGATCAGTTGCTAGTCACTCGTGTCTATTACTGCAGATTCCAAGTGTAAGTATGAATCTAATATGGTCGTACGCCAAGTCTGTAAGTTTATTAGTATTTGATTTAAATTTCTTAAAGAGCATTGGGGCTTGTAAAAGTCAATTACGGTCATGGTGGAACAAGATGGTTTGAGTCAAATCGAAATTCTTTGTGTGGCTTTATATGGACAAACACCATAATAATGGGGTGGATTTTGTCTATGCATCTCGGTTTCAAATGGGGGCTTGAACTTGAGACCAACAAAAATTTTGATGCCAACTAAGCCAACTTTGTTGGATGGATGGATTTCATTTATAATATGCTTTAGTATCATAAGAATCGAATATTAAAATTGAATAATAACTACCAAATAGAGCTAAAGGTGATTTAAAGCATTGTTTAAAGATGAGGGATTTGGATGAAACATAAGTCATTATTGGACCCTTTTTGTGCCTCCCTAATTGGATGGATCTAGAGAGCATAGAAGGGGTTTTATGGATCTATTCCAGGTGAGTATCGCATGTAGTGTCAGGTTTCGATCCAAGATAGGAGTGAAGATGCATGCCAACTAAGGTTGTCAAGCTTAGTGTTGGTTATAAAAGTAGAATGGTCCTAGATTTGAGGTGTTATCCATCCTTTTGCTTTTCCTCTTATTGTGTTTTCATGTTGTTATCTTCTTCTTTTTTTGGTTTTGGCTGCTTTTGTTTATCTAGGCATCCTTGGCTCTAGATCTTCTCCTCAAGAGCTTCTCAAGGCAGGTCAACAATGAAATAAAGTCTACCTATGGATCTTAATGATCACTCCAAGATATGGTTTTAACACCTATTTTGGTTGTGTTTTGATTTTGTGGATTAGTTCTTGAAACTTGTAGTATGAGTGCTTGTGCTAAATCATGATTGTGATAACATGATTAACAAAAACAAAACAAGCATTTATCATTTACAACAAGGAATCACACACACACAAAAAAGGAGGGCCTTGAACATGCAAATGATAGGAAGGAGGAGATTCTCTCTCTCTCTCTCTCTCTCTCTCTCTCTCTCTCTCTCTCTCTCTCTCTCTCTCTCTCTCTCTCTCTCTCTCTCTCTCTCTCTCTCTCTCTCTCTCTCTCTCTCTTCAAATGTAAAAGGTAACCACAAAAATGGTGTCACATGCCCTTAGATAGACATTCCTAAAGTTAGGGTTTGTGGTTCACCCAAAACCATGTGCCATAACAACTTGACTTTAAAAAGTTTTAAACTAAATTACATTTTAACTACTTGGGTCCCTTTACATATTGGGCCCAACTGAGAGTCTACCTCTAATTCTCGTGCCTTTGGCTTGCAAGTACAATGTACCTTTTATGAGTGTCACACTACAATTTCGGTAGATTTAATACTTTCGCTGACTCGGCCATGTTTTTATTCATGTCGCCATAAAGTATGGTTGTGAGATGCTAGGCTTTGTTTTCACTTGTTGGCTAGTCCGCTACTTGATGACTTCGTTGGTATTGGTGCTCCCGGTATATTTGGATTGTAGAGCTCCCTTGTTCACGCCTGTCGATGCTTTGTGCTATAGTTAGGTGGCTTTGATTCCACTTTCTGATATCCTTCGTACGATTATTATAGTCAAAATTTGTTAGGAGAATCTTCTTGGAAATCCTATGTGACAGATAGGCGACGGTAGGTCTAGTATAGAGGGATCTGATCCTTGATGGCCGTTCATTTGAAAGCCTTATTGGGATTGAAGGAATATTCACCAAAGCATAGGTCCCATCTGGTTTCCACTTTAGCATTAATAAAAAAGGTCTCCACATTGTAATAGGCTTCCAGAACAATGTGATTTGGAGAGTTAGTCACGTCAGGTAAAAAGTGGTTGAGGCACTTGTAAAATCGATGGTCATGTTCCAACCATGATGAGAATTGATTATTGGCCAGTTATAGGCTCCAACATTGAGAGTCTTCAATGTTTGTCTTCTGGGCATCAGATGGTAAGTTGGACCAGCCCCTATTTCTGCCAGAGCCATGAGATACTCTCTTAGGAGCTTAGGACTACGCATGAACATCGCCTTCCACCAATTTGATTGAGGATGTGGAAAGGGCTATTAGGTTGGCCAGTGTCAGCTTTAAAAGGTCTTTGACCTTTTCAGGTAATGTATAGCCACCTCTAGTCTTGACATATGGATATTGCTTTGTAAAGAGCATTAGTTGTTTTGCATGAGGTACGTCATATATCTTTTGGTACAAATGTTGGTGCATTGCAGCAGGTCCTCCGCGAGTGTCAATAGTGTTAGATTATTCTACTATCGGTATTGATTTACCCAAATAATCGATCTCTAATCTACATCCATTCATTATCCAATTCTATAGCTTTATTCGTGTTTCTACACAGTCTGCAAAATACTCGAGAATCGCTCAACAGGTGGCTCTGACATATCGGATGACTCTGACGAAAGTCGAAGGAGTCGAACATGTCAAAGGATGACAATTATTATTCCGCCTCATATGAAGCTAAAGACTTGCCCAAACTACTTTGCAAGTAAATTTTCAGGAAGTCATAATTTGGAGACTCTTCACTAGGATTCCTTTTAGATCGATAGACATGCAACAAAAGATGTTTTGGACGTTGTTAATTTAGATAATGTGATCCAATGCAAACTCCGTCATTGCTTGATGCAAAGTATTTCATTAGATTAATTGTCGAATATTCCAGAAGAACAGCTGTTTATTTTTATTAAGCAAAAATCGGACTCAAAATCTTTCGACAATTCAAATAGCGTGCAAAAATGAAAACTAGTAGAAGAATTAAAGCACTGAGGTCCAACAATGGGAGAGAGTACATCTCTACCGAATTCAAGGAGTATTGCCTTAACAATGACATTGAGCAACAATTCATTACCTCTTGTTCGCCTCAATCGAATGGACTTGCTGAGAGAAAGAACAGAACCTTAGTTGAATTGACTCAGTGTTAAAATTCACAATTCTAGCTTGATTAGTTTTGGTCATATGACTTGTAAATAGTTAGATGGTCATGATGTGGCTTGTCACACGTGCCAAATAGCATAGGATTCCATTCATAAGGATGTTCTCAAGTTGCCCTAAGTGATAAAACCTTTGGAATGAGTCCAAATCATGCTTAGATACAAGAGAGAAAAAGTAGGAGCTATTTTTGGTAATTTTTACATTGTTGAGGAATCTCCAAAATTTCAATCCTAGCTTGGTAGGGATGAAAGATCCACCAAAATTAGCATTAGGGATAGGTTTAGGGCTACTCATACTTGCCCAAAACCGTGATGGATTGTGTATATATAGGTGATGATCTCTCACCAAAATAAATCAAGCAATTTCATGATTTCTCTCTCATATTGGTGCAATTGCTCTCTATGTTCATAATTGTTTGAGTTCTTGTGATTCCTAATCATTATAGGATTGAATGTGGGCCTGGTGTACAGTACTCAGACTATGGGAGGTCGTACTTTCACACGTGTGAAGGCTTCTTCAAGGATTTGGGCCATTTAGTGAGGTTCAAGCATAGATTATTGATGGATTTTGATTGTTCAACTTGTGCTAATCTTATGAAATCATAATCTATTGTTTTCCTCATCATTTCAAGTGTTTTAGGATCCTTATTTGATGTAATTTTTACATGGTATCAGAGCCTAAAGGCTGAAATGAGCTAAATCCTTGCTTTTCATTCAATTTGATCACATTGAATCTAGAACTCAAAGTGAGTCAAATCCATTGGAGATTTGTGTTGTGTGACTTCATTTGCAGGTGTTTAGGTGTCTAAAACCAGAGGCAAAGTTGAATTCAATCCACATGACCAAGATAGCAAGCTTTGCTTGCCCCAAGCATTGATTTCTAAGCGAGTTTTGGAGGTGATTTCATAGAGGAGGCTTTCTAGCATCTTCAACAAGCTTCAAAGGAGAGGATCCTTGGTGGATTGACTCAGGTGCTAGTTCACACATGACTAGCAAAAGGGAGTTTTTCTCTTCCCTCTTATCCTATGATGGACCTATAAAATCTATCTATACAGCAAATGATGAAGCTTGTAAAATTGAAGGAGTTGGTAGCATTCCCCTTTGCTTAGGATCTTCCAAAATGATCAATTATTACGAAATTCAAAAATAAAATTTTCATGGTATTCTAAGAATTTAAACCTTCCACTACAACTCTTATGCAGGCAACCAATGAGATATTGACACATAGCACATGCACATTTTGACATGCTACTCAATAAAAGCACTGAACTTAGCATAAGCACCTATGGTCCACCGTTTCATGCCATTGGGCACACTTTTGGTGGTGTATAAACTCTAGTTGGTCCATAACTTCATGCACAAAAACATAGTATAGATATTAAATATGCTTATAATCATTCAATGTTCGAGAAAGTAGGCCAAGTATAGGAATGGAACCATCTTTCTCCAAAAATGGATTTCAATAAAACTGATAGAAAGTTTACTATAGAAAAACGACAATTTTTACAAAATGCAAGAATTTTTTTGGTCGTCATTCTCATATGGAAAAAATTGGATATGCTTATTGAGTTAATAAATTAATTTACTATTGTAAATTTTTATAATTTTGATGGCAAAAAGTTTTAGATGGATCTATAAGGCAAATTTTTTCAAAAACCGTTAACTTTTAAAAAATGCAAAATTAGAGAGAAACCCCAAAGAGTTTTCTCGATCGCTTGCTTATCATCCATGGCTACATGTCATATGGCTAAATCTTGGTATAGAGTCTAAATATGTGGGCTCTGAACTCTCAAATCTCAACTCCCATGATGAGGTTTACTCGGTTTGAACATTATGTCCTTCAAGCCATTCATGGGAATACAATATGTAATTGTCACTCGATTGAATTTATGGCCTTTTTGGGCCCTATATTATTTTGCATAATATAGGGCCCCAAACTTTTGGTTCGTTTTGAAAATTTTAAAATTGTTTCCAAACTCTTGTGCTCACGCGCGCGAGAGAGAGAGAGAGAGAAGAGAGAGAGAGAGAGAGAGAGAGAGAGAGAGAGAGAGAGAGAGACTTCTTCCAATGATTAAAATCAATAATGAATTTAATGACAATTACATGAAGTAAATTGGTTGGGCCATTATCACTCATAATCCAGTCCTCGAACAGCTTGTGAACTCCGCCACTCGCTGCTCAAATGTTCGATTATTTATGGTAATGGCCCTCCAAATGGCCATAACCTAATACATAATTTCAAAATTTTATTTATGATAGATTCATAATTTTATATTTGGTGAGGTAGCAATACATAATTTCCGGATTTTATTCATGATAGATTCATAATTTCATATTTGGTGAGTGAGTAATACATAATTTTCAGATTTTATTGATGACACATTCATAATTTCATATTTGGTGAGGTAGCAGGTTTCCTAATTTAAGACTCAGCAGTACAATTAATCATATATTTGTAAAAAATTAGTATCCCATTATGATGCCCCCATTAGGGTGATCCCAAACTTAGTGTGAACCCTGACATTCAAATTTCATATAAGAGATAGCACACATTAAATACCACATCCAACACATAGTATGGGCATGGCCCATGGCCCTCCATGGCCACCTCCATCACCCTGGTCACAAGGTCACTAGAACTCCATTCCCCTAAACGCTAGTCCTCTAATTTTAAACAAGTGTACACGTGTACAGATGTCTATATAAATATCCCTTTGATGACACGCATTGCGTCATACGCTGGCGTCAGCAACGTTGACAGATCGCCCTGGACTACTATCTACTTGAAGCTTGACGTGCAAATTGACGTTTGGGTTTGAAGGGCAGCTTCTTTCAAAGCCTGGCTTTCCTTCTGAAAAGTTGAGATGAGATGGGCCTTTCTAAACATAGCCTAAGACTGCGTTTCAGACTTTCAGTTAACAAAAAAAGTCTGTTGCCTTTCAAATTCTTTGTTGAAGGTCATAAAAGAAAAGGACCAGAAACGAATGTGCCAGGCAGCCAGCAGGCAAAACTTTGTTGCCGATGACGTGGTCTGCGGCGGCGACGGATCCGGGACAGCCTAGCAGCTGCTGTGACGTCTCGCACGCTTTTGGACGCTGCAGCCGTCAAAAGTGGATTGGCGCCAGGCTGTTGCGCCTTAAACGTTTGGCTGGGGCTCGTCAGGCCGGCCCTGGCCAGGACCCAGCCCAGGCCGAGGCGGCCCAGGCAGGATATGGCATTAGGCTGGTGCCAGGTGGGCACTCGACGATGGCCGTTATGGGCAGTTATAGCAGTGTCGTCTGGTGGCTAGATACACATCACCGGCCGGCTTGCCAGCTGTAACGGGAGCACGCGTCAGTTGAACGGACCTGTGGTGGTCCTGTCTCTACTAACCTTTTCTGCCCATTTCTTCTTAGGGTTTAGAGATTGGGATGTCTCTAATTTCTAAGTTTGTTATCACGATACCTCCAATTCATTGCGATCAAAATTGAGCTTGTCAATCGCATGCATGAGGATGTATGGGTAGAGTTGTTGACTGCGACCGGTTAGTAGGATAAGGCTAGATTTTCAATCATTGTGAAGTGACATCTTGGAGCATGGCATTGCCGACATAGTGTTGCTAGGTTGTATATATGTTGTATATCATCAACCACTAGTTGTTTGGCACGTTGCAAAACAATACTAGAGGAGGATGTGATTCATGGGTTCTTTTTTTGTTATGCTCCTCTTTGGAAATCAGTTGCTAATCTCTTTATTGCTCGTTTTCATGCCACATTTAAGAGATTCAACCATACAGACCTGTTGTTGAATGATATCACTTTTGATGATGTAAAGGTTAACTCTTACTGGCAGTGTATTAGAAGCATTACTTTTTGGAACATTTGGTTAGATAGAAACTATAGGGAATTTGGCAATGGTGATTTGATCAACTCCCCCCTACTCCCATTCAAAGAAGATGATAAACTTATGCTTCTTTGAAATTTTTACTTCTATGTATTTTGTAAAAAATTTCTATGGTTAGCTTTTTCGAGAGAAAAAAAAATCACGTTGCAAAAAAGAAAATTGAGTTCTTGGTCAAGTGATCGTTGAAGTTTTGATAGCTTGTAAATATGAAATCAATATCAAAACAAATGTCTTCTAAGTGGCCTCCAGAATTGCTTTTTTGTTTTTTGTATAGATTATGACAATCTGACTTTGTTCATTGTTTGAATGGGCTTTTTGTTTTAGTGTACAATGTTTAATTAATAGTTTAAATTTGATTGTCAATTTGATGGATTGGACTTTTACAACCATTCAAAGAAGAGACTAGGGTGCACTAAAGATCTAACTTCATTCAACCCTAATTAACTTTCTGCAAATGTCTTGTGACAAATATTAAGAAAAAAAAATCCTATTGTGTGATTTTGACTAGATTATCAAATTAGAAGCTAGCAATGACATCATGAATGTGACAACATTGGCATTCAACTTGCCATTGTTTGTTGAGGTAATATGTTTTGTTGTATTTAGGTCATGTTCATTGTGTTTAATATTTTTGTTCCTAAAGCTTTTATCATTATTTACGAATGGGTTGGATTGATAGGCTCTAGTATGGAAATTGAGCTTGCTCTGTTGGGAGGGATTTTTTAACTCGCCAATTGAGATGATCTTTGGTGATAATGAGATGTTGGATGAGGCCATGAAAGAACAACATTCACTAGAGTAGGCTCCAAAAAAGAGGAAGCCTAGCGAGAAAACAAAGTACTTGAAGTACAAAATAGATTTTTTCAAGGAGGTGGGGCATATATTTTTGAACTTCCATTTGGACATGCTTCTGTTGCACTAGGAGAGCTTCGTGTTCTAAGAAAAATTCTTCCACCATCCATTCATCTTTGTTGAATCTATCCACACAATTAAAAAAAAAATGTGGTTGAAAGAGGTGTTTAAGGTCAAGCGTTTGGAGAATGGAGAACTTGTAATATCAAAATATACTTCATGTGGCCATGTTTTGCTGGTGAAGGATTTAAGAAAAATCTTGTGCAATCCAATCATGGGGGCAAGTTGCTAGTGATGATTTAGATGAGAGTGCTAGGTCCCCAACCCCCCATGTTGAAGCCATTTGAAGGTCACATCTTTTGTTGTTGGAATGAAAATCATTGTTTTTTTTGGAAGGATGGAAGCTAAATTCTTGCAAATGACCCCAACAAGCATTTGTCTATTTGAAAAAACTTCATTGAGCCAATGAAAATTGGTGATATGCAATTATTATGATTTCTAAACAAAATAAATAGATATATGTAATTTTTATGCTCCAATTCTATAAAGCCCCTCACCAAAGATACAATAGCCAAGCTAGCCGCAACAAAGCAACACAAGAGAATCGGATGGTGGACAAACCAACCCAACCAAACTTAGATCTTATGGATCTAGCCCCCAAGCTATTGGATCAACCATTCACAAGGGAAATAGGAGTCACACCAGCAACATATAGCTACCAACATCACAATCAAGCATACACTAGTGAGAGCCCAATGGGTGTACTTATACCCTCCATTAGAGAAGTTCTCGTAGTTAGAAGGGTCGTTTGTCAAGAGTTTTATTTTTTTTCCTATTTTTTATGTCCATGTGGCCCAATCGGTTCTTGACATGCTTCTATGTAACATAACTCGCTTGACCCAGAAAACACAGTTTGTATTTGGGAAGATTTGAATTTTCGGTCCGGTAGATTGGAAGCATACTATAGACTGGCATGTGCGGCCACTGGTTGACTAAACTGCTTGGGTTAACCTCAAGTTAAAGTTATCTTGGGACTTACAAATAACAGTTACTGCAACGAAGCACAAAACCGTAATGCTTTAGCACCTATTATGCCCTGGACTCTCATATTGACAGATTCAAACATGAGACTCTTCAAGCTATGGCGATGAGAAGGAGACAAAGATCCTTGATCTACTGTGCAATTTTTTATAATGAGAGAAAAGATGATGGCACATGGATTGTCCGTGAATATCATCTTGAGTACTGATGCATCCATCAATGAGAGGGGCTTTTCGCCAAAAGAAAAAGGCCAAGTATACATATAGATCTTATTGGAAAGGTCGCATTATTGATTTCAAAGTATCTCCAGGAGGACAAACCATTTTAGAGGTTCTTGTTCAACATGTTTATATGCATTCAAAACTTAATGTGGATGTTATAAATTCACATGATTTTCAAAAATGTAATTGTAAGTACCTAATCTTTTGGATTGCTTGTCATTTTTTAACATGTAATTGTATTTATAAATGGGAACTTATTATGATTTTGTATTGCATATCTATAACCATCAAATATACATGAATGGGAATTTGTAACCTCCCTTTCAGGTATTATAGACGTCATATATTCAGAAATTGACAAATTGCAATACAGAGGACGAATGGCAAAAAAACTTGTAGATTCTGAAATATTTTTTTATGATGCCATGTATATTCCATACTTAAATGGAGGAATAGAAAAACTAGAGTGTATACTTTACCTAATTTTCAAGATAACGAGTGGTGGATTGTACTCAACAATAATATAATAAAGTCTTTTCGTTCCAAACTATATAATGATGTACAAAAGTCACTCAAAATTAGTATTGGATCAAAAAATGTGCACTTAAGCTGGTTTGTGTTGGGATTCGGTGTCTACGAAGCGAACGCAATCCTCCGTGCATGCAACTACGTCTATCGTATCAGACCGACTTTGACGGATCAAAGTCTGCCCTACTTGATCACAGCTTCGAAGTCACTGGATCGACTAAGTTGATTCCATAACCATGCACAAAGTATCTTGATTATAAATTTATCTTTGCAGAAGCATTTTAGGTGAGGTAATTAGAATGACAAATCGACTTATGCTATCAGTCACATGAATAGTTTACTCTACAAATAAGTTTATCTGCGAGCATGAATCTATATGAACATAAATAACGTAAGCATTCAGCATACACGATCTAGATTAATTGGAACATCGATATTTTTAATTGTGTGAATAGAGAAATATAGTCGGAATGTAGATAGAGTCGCGCTCTTCTTGAGACAATACTTTGTGATAACAAAGAGGAAGAACAAAACAATTGCGCTTTGGATGTTCAGTGTTTGTGGAGCTTAACCGAAGCAACAGTCTGATAAATTGCTATATATATACACACATGGCTAACTGATTAAAAAAATAGTTAATCTATACTTTACAATTAAGATTAAAACACTACGTGCTATTGGCAGTCACCCTCAAACAATATCTGGAGATTCTGTTTGGTCGTGATAAAGGTACTGTTGAGCCTCCGATTGATCAACATCGAATTTTGAAATTGATATGTCGACAAGTGGGACAAGTCGGGTCAGCCGATATGTCAGACAAGTCGGACTCCCCGATATGTCAGCCAAGTCAGGCTTTCCCGATCTGTCGGCCAAGTCAGGTCTTCCCGATATGTCGGTTGAGTCGTCAGGACACTATCACTAATTCCTTTGTATTTCTACAGACTATTAGAAAACAAGTATTTCTACAGAGTTTGTGACTATACAAGTATTTACAAGAGCTAGTGAATGGATCTAGATTAGTAGAGATATAGGGATGGAGGGGATAAAAATCCAACACCCCCCCCTTAATCTGGATTCTTGAATGCTTTGATTTGTAAATTCAAGATAGCACAAAAATTATTGTGTGCTTCCTGATTCAATCCCTTTGTAAATATGTTCGCTACCATGTATTGGGTGCTGCAAAATTTCAAACTTACCTTCTTGTTGAGTATTTTGCTCCTGATGTAGTGATATTTGATTTTGATGTGCTTGCTCCTAGAGTGAAATCCAAGATTGATCGATAATGCAATATGATTGTCACACTGAATCATTGTTGGAGCAGATTATTTGAGACCAACATCAGACAATAAATTTCTCAACCGAATTGTCTCCTTGGTAGCTTGAGAGACTACAATGTATTCAGATTCTGTACATGACATTGCAATGGAGGTTTGCTTCCGTTTGTTCCAAGATATCAGAACATGAAAACAAATCCAAAAGTTGATTTTCTGGTGTCGACATCGCCTGCCCAATTCTATATCCATGAAGTGTATGGATATCATATGAATCAGCATCACCATAGCAAATACATAGGTCGATAGTAGCTCGTACATATCTGATTACTCTAAAAAGAGCTTTCCAGTGGATGATGCTAGGATTGGTAATGTACTGACTCAAGAAACTAATGGTGTTTGCAAGATCTGGCCTGGTTGAGATCATTGCATACATCAGGGACCCGATAATAGATTGATATGGGTATCCCTTCATTTCGGCCTTCTCCTAAATGGCCTGAGGGCATTGTTCTTTTGGATGCATGGGATTATATACAGGCTTGCAATTCATAAAACTGAATTTCATCAACAAATTATGGAAGTACCTATGCTGGGTGATATAGAGAAGTCTTCGACATCTATCTCTGTGGATTTGAATTCCGAGAAAATAGTGCGCTTCTCCAAGATATGTCATCTCAAATTCTTGGGATAGCATCCTCTTAGTATCCTTTGTCAGAGCAATATTGTTGCCGAACAATAATGTATCATCCACATAGAGTGTGGTGATGACAAAGAATAGTCTGCAAAGCTACGTTGGAATCCATGATCGATCAAGAACGTGTTGATTCGATGAAATCATGCTCTGGGTAATTGCTTCAGACTGTACAAAGCTTTATGGAATTTGCATACCTGGTGTTCTCGGCCATTGAGGATATAGCCTTCTGGTTGGATCCTCTAGATGTCTTCCTCAATAACTCCATTGAGGAATGATGTTTGTACATCCATCTGGTGTACCTCAAGATCTGTTGCAATATCATATGAAAGTAGCAATCGAACAGAGGTGTGCTTGATGACTAGGTTGAAAGTTTTGAAGTAGTCGATATTGGGAATTTGTGAATCCCTTTGCCACGAGTCGAGCTTTCCTTCTGTCGATACTACCGTCTGCTTTGTATTTGATCTTCAAGATCCGTTTGCAGTCGATTACTTTTTTGTCTTCTAACAGCTTGGTGACTGTCCATGTGTTGTTCCTCAGCAATGAGTTGTACTCCTTGTCCATCATTTCTTTCCAGAGATCTAAATGGGCTTGTGACATAGCTTCCTCAACTATGGTTGGCTCTTGAATAGAATAGTGAGTGAACTCATCAATGTATCGGACAGGCTGAGTTCAAGTTCTTGTTGATCTTCTGGTCGAAGATTCTAGCTGCAAAATTTGGCTTTGTGTCAGTTGTGTCGGCTGTTCCTGAGTTGCAGCTTCTTCAACTAGTTTCATCACATTTTGCAATATTTCCATATCTGGCATATTGAGGCCAAAACTTGTTTTAGACTTAGAGGTTGACTTTTCAAAGTTCATTAGTCTAAATTTCATTTGAATAAACACTTTTTGAAAGTGTGGGAAAGATAGAATGCGAGTTTGAGTAGATTCAATTTGAATAAGTTCGGTACATTGAATCTAGACCCAAAATTAGTAGGGTTAGCATTTTGGTGGGAAAGCCAAGTGGCCAAATAGGGTTTGGACCTGCTATAAAAGGATGTAACTCGTGGAGAGAGTCATCTTCTCTCTTCTCTATCTCATTTCATGCTTATACATGGTTCTCTTGGGTTCTACTATCCATTGGTGCACTATCTTGGTGATTGCTTGCAATTCTATGTGTAGAATGATCTATATTTGTTATTTTTGGATCCACACGTGTGAAATACAGTAGCTTGCTGGTTTTGTATGGACATCAACAGTACATAATCATTTCATTCAATTTTGATCAAGTTCTATTGGTGTTTGCATCTCAATTTGTGTGTAGATGTTGATTTTTCTACATTGGTGAGATTGGTAGTGTATTTCTCTTTCTAACCAAAGATCATTTAAGTAGATTGGATCTTAAGGATCTGAAATCTTTCACATGGTATCAGAGCTTGTGTTTTAGGTTATGAAGGAGGAAATCAGATCTATCAATGATTTGGTGAAGATATCAAGTCTAGAGCATGCTAGAGAAGATTCTACACCAAAATCGGATTTTTTGCTTTTGTAGATCAAAACACTAAATAGGTCAATATACTTGTTCAATTCTGATTTTTGAATTCACATACTGGATTAGGCCTATTTTTGGATCATTGGTTCAGCCTAAGTGGTGGCTTATAGATTGCATATCAAATTTTCAGCATTTGCATGTAGATTTGGAATAGTCAATTTTTTGTGATTTTGTCAAAACCCTAATTTTGATTGGATCTTTAGATAGTGAGGTTTCTGGACTTCATTTGAATGTGTTTCAATCTTAGGAAGTGGCAAAAGTCATTAGATTGAGGATAGATCATAGGTTGATCAAGATTCCATGATTCTATGTGTTGATTTGCTTGGATAAGTGCTAGAAGAGAATTTGTGAGATAGTTTCAAATCTTGGTGATTTCTTTTGAAAGCATTTGTTGTTGTTCAAAGGAGTGCTTTGTGCATTGAAGCAGGTTGAAAGAGAAGATCAGGTCATTGCTACATGGCAACCTCAAGTGGAGTCATGTTGGAAGCCAATGATAGGCTTATCTCAAGTAACTATTCACTGTGGAAAGTGAGGATGGAGTCACTTCTTGAGATGAATGATGTTTTGGATATTGTTGTAGGCTTGGAGGAGAGACCATCAACACAACAAGATCAATTGAGGTATGACAAGAGGGCCAAGAAGGCTCTACACATGATAAAGATGAATGTTACCAATGAACTTCTCAAGGAAGTTGGTAAGTGCACATCATCTTTGGAAGCTTGGAATTCATTGAAGAAACTTTATGAATCCAAGTCTACTTCTAGATTGTTGACTCTAAGAAGGCAAATCTTTTCTTGTTTGCAAAAGAATTAAGAAAGTTCAAGTACTTTTGTTTTGAGAATGAAAGCATTGAATGATGAGTTAGCTTGCATAGATGAAAGCATTAAGGAAGGAGAGCTTATTCAAGTGATTCTTAATGGCTTGTTGGATGCTCATGCTAACATTGTTCAAAGTATTGCTATTCAAAAGACTTTGCCAAGTTTGATGGATCTTCAAGAGATCTTGATCAATGAGGAATATAGGCTTCAAGCAAGAGGTGGATCTACATCGACACTTCAAGAGGATGCTATGTTCACAAAGGGCAAATTCAAGGGCAAAACCAAAAGCAAGTGGTCTAAAGGGCAAGATCAAGTGGATGATTATTCAAGTGGCAAAAATAAGGATTGATCAAAGCTCAAGTGCTTCTATTGTGGCATCAAAGGACACTTTGCAAGTGAGTGCTACAAGAAGAAGAGAGATCAAGGAGACAAGCAAGGTAATCTTACTCTTGATGAGGATGGTTTGGATGTTCAAGATACAAATGATGATGCTTTTGTGATGTCTTCATGTATGCTTGCTAATGATGGAGATCTAGATCCTTGGTGGATTGATAGTGGAGCAAGTTCACACATGACCTTTCACAAAGAGTACTTCACTTCTTTGTTGGCATATGGGGATGACAAGAGGGTGATCTACACGGCCAGTGATGGTGAGTGTGCAATCAAAGGGATTGGCACAATTCCTATTTCTCTCTCTACAAATAGGAATGTTCATTTGGAGGATGTCTTGTTTATTCCATCTATTACCAAGAATTTGCTTAGTGTGAGTCAAATGCTAAGTAAGGGCCTCAAGGTGGAGTTTGATGGAGATGCTTGTTTGATCAAAAGGAAGGATGTCTTGATTGGAAAAGGTAAAAGGCAAGGGAAGTTGTTCAAACTTGATGTTTGTGTTATTGCTAACCAAGTTGGGTGTGTTGCAAGGGAGCAAATTTCTATTCAAGAGGTTTGGCACAAAAGGATGGGACACCTGAACTTCAAGTCATTGGAGGTAATGGCAAGGAAGAAGGTTGTGATTGGTCTTTCAAGTTCCTTAAGTAATAACAAGCATGTTTGTGAGTCTTGTGCTTTGTCTAAGTCACATAGACTACCTTATAATAGATCTATTTCTAGATCTAAAAAGCCTTTTCAACCTGTACATTCGGATATTCATGGATTCACTACAATTAGCAATAGTGGAGCTAAGATGTATGTAGCATTCATTGATGATTTTAGTAGATTTTGTTGGATCTATCTACTAAAGAGCAAGGATGAAGTGTATGATGTCTTTGTCAAGTTCAAGAATGCAAGGGAGAACCAATTTTCCACAAAGATCAAGTGCTTGAGAGGTGACAATGGTGGTGAGTACATATCTAACAAGTTCAAGGCCTTTTGTGATGAGCATGGGATCAAGAGGGAGTATACAATATCAAGGACCCCACAACAAAATGGAGTGGCTGAAAGAAAGAATAGGACTTTATGTGAAAGTGCTAAAGCTATGAGGTTAATTGCTAATCTTGACAAACCATTTTGGGATCAAGCTTTGTTGTGTGCCAATTTCTTGTGCAATAGGTGGCCGAGTGCTATTTTGGATGGAAGGACACCTTTTGAGATGCTATTCAAGAGGAGGCCGAGTGTCAACTTTCTAAGAACCTTTGGATGCACATGCTATGTCAACATTACTCTTGATGATAGGACCAAGGAGGATCCATCTTCAAGAAGAGTATTTTTGTTGGATATAGTGAGGTGAGTAAAGCCTACAAGGTTTACATTCCTTCTACTAACAAAGTGATTGTTGGTAGAGATGTCATTTTTGATGAGGGGAACATTCCAAAAGTGTCTTGAAGCATGATTGATGGTAAAGTGGATGGATCTAACATTCTTGATGTTGATGAGAAGGATCCTACTTTGGATGGTGGTGATGATGGACCTTCATCAAGTCAAAAGCCAAGGAGAACATCAAGAGAAAGACAAGCACCTTCAAGGCTCACATATGATCAAAAGGGTAAGCAAATAGTTTCTGGAAATTATGTTGCTTTCCTAACCTCTTTGGATGAGCCTACAAGTGTAGATCAAGCAAGGAAAGAAGAGGAGTGGATCCAACCAATGGATCTTGAGTATCGATCTCTTATGAAGAGTGGAACATCTTTTGGAGGATCTTCTTGTGTATATGGAGCTCTGCAAGTAGATGGATGTTATCTTACTGTAAAATCAAGTAATGGATCTGGAAAACAAATTTTGTTCAATGACTTTGATAGTCAAGTTGAAGATCAAGAGGTTGATCTCAAAGCGCTTCAACTAGTCAAAAGGGAAGTTGGCAATTTGGAACTAGTCAAGAGCATCAAAAGAGAGGTAATTGGCAAAGGTGTTATGGATCTGTTTTTGCAGCATATTGAAGACTCAAGTAAGGTCAAAGTAGAAGCAAGGAAGTGTTGTTCAAGTTTACTTTACTTGTTCTATCTCATGTTTGAGCAATTTCATGTGGATGTGTGCAAATTGTCAAGATATGGTAAAACTAGCTACATTGGTGAGCATTGTTTTGATGTTGGATTTGTTTGGCTACATAATCAGATCAAACGTGATTTCTATCACAAACGTTCTGTTCGTTTCTGATAGGCGTAGTCGTGCTTAGGGAAAGAGTGAGATAGCTCATTCCACTGTGCACAAATACTTTCCGTTCGAGTTTTGAGTTCGCTTCTTTTCGTGTTTGGTTCTTTTCGAGCTAATTTTTGTTCCTCACACTCTCACACCCTCTTTCAAAAATTCCAACATGGTATCAGAGCAATTATCTATAGCCTGATAAGCTTCCACAGTACAAGACTCTACCAGTCGACATAGTAATTGTCTTCTTGTTCTGTAATTCAATACTAGACTTTCATACTTGGGTCACTGATAGTTTTTAAAATGAAAACTGTACTAATGGCTAAATAATTGTATGACGTTGTTACAGATGCAGAAGGGAAACCCGAAGCAGACGACGCAGCAATCGTCAGATGGAAGCTGAAGGATGGCAAAGCATTCTCGTTGATCATCCTCAATATTTCGGATACTCAGATCGGCCATGTATCCGAGGCCCAGACATCCAAAGAAGTTTGGGACATCTTGAGCACACTATATGAAGTGCAAGATATAGCTTCCAAGCTACATCTTAGGAAGAAATTCTACTCCCTCAAGATGGCGAATGGTGATTCCCTGCAGAATCACATCAAGGAATTCAAGAACCTGCTGAAGCAAATGGTCACTGTCGGATCTGTCATAGACGAGATGCAGTGATGCAACTGCTTACAAGCTTGCCAAGCTCATATGACAGCTGGGTGATGATCATCATGACACATCCAGAACTGATACTATGTTGTTGCAGAAAGACACGCGGAGGAATGAAGCCTCAAGTTCATCAGCTGATTCTCACGCTTTGTACACCAACAAGAGCATGACTAAGCAGAAGAAGAAAAAAGACTCGAAGCAATCAAAGCAAGACCGAAAACCAGCGCAGCACAAAGAACATTTGAATCCATAGATGAAGAAGAAGCTGTTTTGCAGATACTATAAGCGAAACAACCACAAAATTCAAGACTGCCAGATATTGCAAGCAAAGAACAACAGAAAGGGGCAGTCGAATCAAGTGGCAAATGTAGTTATAGAAGCTCTACAACCTATTCAAGAAGCGGATCATGATGTCTTCATGACCAGCCATCAAGGAGCATCCAATGACAGTTCTTGGTTCCTGGATTCCGGTGCCGCTCAGCATATGACTAGCCTATTCTATGATAATCAAGATGCTATTGCCTTATTGACCAACCCTAGATTTCACTCTAGGAGTAAGCACATTGAGATCAGATATCACTACATCAGGGGCAAGGTTCTCAACAAGGAGGTGAGCTTAACGTACTGCAGAACGCAGGACATGGTTGCAGATATATTCACGAAGGCATTAAGTGTTAATGCACACAACAAGTTTTGTGCATTGCTTAGTCTGAAGATCAAGACATTCATAGATCCAGATTAAGGGGGGGTGTTGGATTTATCTCCTTTACTTTCCTAAATCCTATTTTAATATGCCTCCATTCATGTTGTAATTTTTACTCATGTTGTCGCACAGTCTGCATATTTACATGTAAAATAAGACAAGCGAAAAATGCGATTGTAAGCATAAATACAAGTAAATTTCCACAGGCAAGAAAAGATGAAACGGGCAACACTGTGTTTTTACATGTGATTTGTGACAGGCAAAAAAGACGACACTGCCCTACAAAAGGCCAAAGGTGCCCTTATAGAAAAGTGAAGGCACCTTGTATATCAAATCTTAAGGCATTTGTCAGAGTTTCACATTTTTCACATCTTCACCAACGTTCATTTCAGCGAAGGCTGATGTCGCAACCTTCTCACTCTCATCCCATGCAACTATGCAATCAGATTTGACAACGACAATAGCCACCCACGATCTCCTACAGACATGTACTTTCTTCATCTACACACTTGTAACATTATGTATATATTGGATACCATCTGTGAATTCAATATACGCAACGTGTGTGTGAAAATAATAACATCAGAAGCTTATCAGAGATAGATGAAGTAAATGCTTTCGCGCATCGATTCTTTGTATTGTCAGTAATGGCTTATTCCTTTTACAGATTGGATTAGCTTTGTAGAGCACGCGGTTTCGTCTGCTATTGTCTTGTGCGCAACAACATTATTGACCTGTATATTTTGTTATACTTAATTTGATAACAGCTTTGTTTGTTCTACGTTCAGATTTGCGTCAATATTGTTACGCTCTTCTACATTCTGTCTGACTTTCTTATTTCTCAATCTGGTAATCTGTTCTTAGCGAATTATTATTAGTCTAGTTTTTCGCGATTTGCGTGTGACGTTTTATGACGAAGCATGCAACATGGTTGACGCCAATACCAATACCCTAAACACTCAAGGCAGAATAAAAGGTAATCTATATCACCTAAAGGTACGCCTACCTACAGATCAGGTGCATCAGACTCATGATGATTCGCCAGACACTCTGTGGCACATGAGACTATGCCACATGAACTCAATGACACTTTACCAAGCAAGCCATCATGGAGCGATAACAGGGGTCAGCATCTTGAATGCAACCAGTTCGACCACCTGTGATGCATGTCTGAAGGGTAAGATGTCACACACTCCATTTTTCAAAGACTCCTACAGAACGACCAAGATTCTAGAGTTAGTGCATTCTGACATCTGTGGGCCCTTCAACGTGATCTCAGTAGGAGATTCAAAATATTACAGAACTTTCATTGATGATTATAGTAAATTTGTCAGAGTGTACTTTATTCAGAATAAATTTGAAGCACTTGATAAATTCACAGAATATGTGAACAATGATCGTGGCATCATTCACAGAAGGACTGCATCCTACACACCGCAGCACAACGGTGTTGCAGAAAGAAAGAATAGGACCCTAATGGAAGCTGTCAGATGCATGATGGCCTACTCGAAGGCTCCAAGGGTACTATGGGTTGAAGCAGTAGCTACAGCCGCATACATCCAAAACAGGACAAGGAAGTCTGGTGTCCCTCACACGACACCACATGAGTTATGGTTGGGTAGAAAGCCCAACTTGTCTCACATCAGAATCTTTGCCTGTGCAGCTTATGCACATATCCTTGACAAGCTTCGAAAGAAGCTTGATGAGAAAGTTGAGCAGGGATTTCTGGTAAATTATGACAACAATTCGCAGTCGCACGACCATAGGGGGGATGGGGTGAGATAAGTTGCTACCTCCTCTCCACAAACTAATGTGTACCTTTGTTTTAACTTTGAGGGATGCGGAGATGGCGTGCCTCCCCACGGCCCCTCTTGGAAAAATTTTTGCAGAACTTTGAAAGCAAAACTTTTGCAAGAAGATGTTGTTAAACCTTAACACCAAGTTTAAAACTTAGTTTTTTAATTGAAAATCTTTTAACTCTAAGTTTAAAATCCCAAAAGAGATTATGAATCTTTGTTTAAAAAGATTGAACAAAGCTTTTCTTGGAGCCCTGTCCTTGCAGTTCATACTTTTCCTTCCTCCCTCTCTATACTTGCAGCTCACCAAAGCCTTGGAGAGGAACTGAGGTACATAGGGGAAAGGAGGTGGGAGAGGAAAATTAACTAAAATTTTTGTCCCTTTGGAGTCCATGGGCCATGTGGCATCCTTTGGTGGTCCCGCATGGTAGAGAAACTCTAGAAGGGACAAATGGGGCCTTTCTTGGGCCCCACTTGTCCTTTTTGCATGGAGGAAGGGGAGGAGCTTTGGGGATGGGGTAAAGGAGTGTACGTTCACATTCCTTCACCCCATTTTTTCCAAGTTGCTTGGTAGTGCTCCATAAGCTCAGGTTAGTTTATTTTTTTTCCTACACTTTACCCTCGCCATGGAGACTCCTATGGATGTCACCCAAGCTCCAAGCCCGATAAATCCGTTGTAGTAATAGATTATCGACATGCACTCCAAGCATGAACGGGTGGAGACCAAATTGAGGGCTATGTCCCAATCTCGACAGGTTCTCCTCAACTCGATGTTCACCTTGGAATTTTTTATGGGGGAGAAAAATGACAGACACCAGGATGTGGTCTTGGCTTGGCTTGATCGATGGTCATCGATGGTCACTCACATTTTCCATGCATGATCTGCCAGACAACTCCCAGATTGCGACTGCCATAATGTTTTTACGTGGTAAAGAGTACTCATGGTGGTAGAATCTTAAGGAGCATGTTACAGTCCCATCTACTTGGGATGATTTTTAGGTATCCTTTAAGGCCATCTTTATGCTAGTCCTTGACAATTTTGAGTATTATCATTGATTTGCTACATTGCAAATGGGGACGGAATCGTTGGATGTCTACTTGCAGGACTTCCAAGAGGCAGCATCATGTGGTTTGTCAACCGCATTGAAATTTTTTTCCTTAAGCTACATTTTATTTTGGGCTTGCTCAAAGAGTATCAGCTGGAGGTCTACCGCAATTAGCCACAATCCCTTGAGCATGTCGTGGGTTTCACTTAAATTTTCAACGATACGCACACTATAACCCGCAAAGAACATCAAAAGTCTGAATCCAAGGATAACCCCTCTTCGGGCCCTTCCTTTAAAAAGAGCAAAGAGAGAGCTCTTGACGAAGCTTCCCCTTTGGAAAAGAAAAAGGAACGCCCTCGGTTGGAGAGAGATGACTTTGACAAGGCCAGAAGTGGCGGGTTGTGTTTCTCCTGCATGGAGAAGGGGCACCTTCCAAAGGATTGCCCAAAGAACGGAAGAAGGGTTGCCGCTTTGTCAAGGCTCTAGGTAATTCTTCTATTTCTTGTAAACTCAAGGGATCTCAGCTTCAGTGTGCAATCAGAAAATGACATATGTGGTGGCTAGCATGTTTTCAGGTAAAAAATACTATTATTTATATGTCATTTCTTTTGGTACGATTAACTATTTTGCATATATAAGAACTTATGGTTCCATATGTTGGACAGGTTATCAAAGAGGACCACGATGTTCTTTCTTGAATTTTTAGCAGAACAAGCTATCTAGATATCATCAAGGATAATATGACACTGCATATAGATATAGGCAATTGTAGTTTTGTTCATTTTTCAGATCTTGTACATTTCTAACCTTCTTCCAAACGAAAACATGATAGGAAATTTTTGAAATTATATAAAAACTTTAAAAAAATTACCCAATGTAATATTCACAATAGAAAATATCATCTTCTTATAGAAGACATGACATTTATTTGTTTGATCTCTGTTGAAGAACCATAAGATGAGCCTGCTGGTTCATCATCATTAGATTTACCTACTATCTCTTCATCATTTTCAAGAAATGTAGATGAAGATGACGTTGATATAGGTGTTGAAGCTGAAGCTGAAATGGCATCTGAATTTGAGCAAACTACTTGCCGCTCAATAATTTTGTTTGATTGTAAATCTTCAGAAACTTCTTCTAAGGAGAAAAATTTCCTGGATCTTCTTGTATATATTATAAATAATGATAGTTATATATCATTATATCAAAGATGTTTTTGATTTGAGACAAGATGAAATCTTCTCGATGTTTTCAAAAGAATTGTTAGAATTTTCAGATATTATTGATTATGATTATGATGATCTCGAGACAGAGATTGATATTGTGAAGGATGGAAAATGGAAATCTGGCAAGGAGGCATTGGGAGAAAGAATTTTTGGAGTTTCGAAAAAGGTATCCACCAAGGATTCATCAGAAACTAGTGAGAACTGAAGAGTCTAGTGGTGGCCATGACATTACAACAAAAAATATGGTCGGTTTCGATGAAGATGATCTTGTAAGTTGAGACCTTATACTTTAATTATTGTTCTATTTTTTGTAATTGTGATTTTGACCTTTCAATCTAAATATATCTCTTATTACTCTTCTTTATAGAATATCATCGAAGTAGATGTCTTTGCTATAAGACATTGACGTCTTTGTGACTGATCGGTCACAAGGAGACATCCATTGCCCATTATTTGAGGAATTTT
Organism: Diphasiastrum complanatum; assembly: GCA_029204225.1. Taxonomy (NCBI): domain Eukaryota; kingdom Viridiplantae; phylum Streptophyta; class Lycopodiopsida; order Lycopodiales; family Lycopodiaceae; genus Diphasiastrum; species Diphasiastrum complanatum. The sequence goes on along the minus strand of CM055092.1, from coordinate 4,047,279 downwards.
GTAAATAACGAAATTTGTATATATCATACGAGTTATTATAGTCCATTCACCGCAACCATTATAACGACAATTAGAGCAATGTTTGTTTGCTTAGGAGGCCACAATTATGCCAAAAGAACATTCAAAATTTTGTTTAATAAGAGCGATCTAGCTATTAAAATACTTGGCTATATCCCTGAAAATACCACAAAAATATCATCTTCAATGGCCGTTTATCTGGGATATATAGATATGAGCAAAAAGAAGAATATACAGTTTTTAGATCCATATGAAAGGATTGTTCCTTCATGACAATACCATGCATCTCAAACTTGGAGATGATGAAAATTGAAATTAAAATATATTATATATATATATATATATATATATATATATATATATATATATATATATATATATATATATATATATATATATATATATATATATATATATATATATATATATATATATATATATATATATATATATATATATATATATATATATACATGTTTTTCATTGTATCACGAGAATCTTTTCTTTTTTTTGCTGAGTTCTTAGCTTGATATTTAAATTGTGCTTGTCTGTAGAGAACCGCTGGAATAGTTGTACTAAACATTTACTTTTTGACTTATGTCCACCATGATTTGTAGCTCTATGAAATGATCCTCTTGCTTGCCAATGTGATTTTTTCATACATTGTGATGACCAGATACTTAAGCTCCCAAATTCATTTGCAAAATAATTTGCATGATGAAGAAAGATGTGCTGCAAACAAGAGTTGAAATAAGTAGCATCAGTAGAAATAAATACAATCATGAATGAGATAAGTACCATTATCATATAATGAAATAGAACAGTACCATATAATGTGTAACGTGATCTTCTCTCCAATAATCTCGGACAGATTTTACAAATGTGGTGCAATGATTTTGCAAAGAGGCTAAAAGCTAGTGGCCTATTACATCCGTTAGATATTCCTACCGGAAAGTGGGAAAGTATATCTATGGATTTTGTGGTCGGGCTTCCACGTATAGGGAAGGGCCACGATTCTGTTTGGGTCATTGTTCAAATAGTAATGCAATTTGTTTTTAAAGATTATCTATAGAAATTTTTTGAAATTTACTTGGATGACCTGAGAGTCCATAGTACAGATATAGACCACCTGGATTTATTGGAGAAAGTATTTGAAAGATGTCGCAAGTATCAAATTTCCTTGAATCCAGTCCACATAGAGTTGTGCTTGGGCATGTGATATCAAGACATGGCATTGCCATAGATTATTCTAAAATACAGGTTATTGTGGAATTGCCACCACCAACAACAATTCATGGAGTTTATGTGCTTATGGGTCATGCGAACTACTATCAAATTTTTTTGATGATATGTTTTCTTTCCTGATAGCACCTATGAGTTTGTTTAAGTTCCTCCACACTTGTGTCTTTTCCATTCAATTACCTCATTCCAATGTTTGTGTGGCTGAAACAATTTCATTCTAAATTTCTTATCTGACACTAGATTCTTTGCATGTGTGATTGGATAAGAATCTTCTTGCTTTAGCGCCTCCAATTGATGGCTTATTAGGAACATTTTATTTTTTTCTAGAGAGTCTGTCACTTTTTTCAATGGTGACATTCCCTTTATGTAGTCCTGCCTCTGAAAAAACTTCTTCCAACCTCTTTATAGCTGCTTTAGCCACAAACTCTGGTTTTGTATTCCATGCAAGGAGAATATGCAGATAAATAAGTTTTTCAATAATATGAACTTCAACATGTAATGTGCATATGTGAACATGTTTTAATGGAATTGGCAGCACACTCTTCATATTTGGATCTTTTGCTTCTCGTGTTGGTCGTCCCAAATTCATATTGTAGCAATCCTTCATGCAATAAAGACATGGATGCTTTGATGTTGCCCCATCAGAGACATTATACATACATTTCAATGTTTTCAAATCTCTAGCAAGGTGCCATTGAATTTGAAAACTTCCATGGTTTTCGACTATAAATTTCTCACCCTCCAAATGTCTCTTTATAATCTCGCCATAATTTGTACGTGAAGATATCCATGAAAATATTTTATGGTCCTCTTTCAAGACCTGTAGAGAAGTAAGTAATGCATGACATGTTAATAAAAAATGGCAATGTCTTCAATGTTGATAACAATACTTAAAAAGAAAATTCAAAATTGAAAAGTATACATGAAATGCAGCCAACCACCATATGTGATTTTTCGTTTGAACACTAAACGTTTGATCATCGGTATTTGAAATTTTGTTCATCAAAGTAACACTCACTCATTCTAACTTTTGACCTTTGATAATTTCAGATTCATCTAATTTGATTACAATAATAACCTTTCCATTTACTTGATGTTTGTCTAATTTATAGAATCGAATAATGTATTTTAGAACATTTTTAATATCAAGAAAAATATTATTGCAATCGTTGTAATTGAGCTCACCACATTCTGATTTGTAGAAATCAGTTATATGAAGTGGTTGGACTACTACTTTGAACATTTCGTCATTATAATAATTTCTTGCTAATCTTACCCGATATAGACGAGGAAGATAAGTTTTCTTCATCATCACTTGAGAAAAGGCTTCTTTAACTATTCTAAAAAAAATAGAATAATCATTTCTGCTAATTCCAGAATCATCGCATGCACCTTCTTTCACATTTGCATCCAAGTAAGTTTGAACCTTATTTAAAACAGTCTCTGCAATTTCTTTTTTCATTTTTTCAAACCGAGCATTTTTCATCATTGCTTTTGTTGACTTTCTCGGTAAAACATGACTTAGAGATTCTCCAATGCATGAACAATATGTTAAATAGTTCTTTGCCACCAAATATGATATGCAACAAACATATAAAACTCAAATTATATTTAATAAATTGATAATGCATAAATGCAAATCAAACTTAAATGACAAATACAAATCAAATAAATAGTTTATAAGAAAACATACGAATCATTTTTTTTATTGTTGCTATGTGTGGATAAATCATCAATATTTTTCATCAATACTCTCTTTCTTTTTCTTTTCATCATTGTCTTTTTTAAAAGTTGTATATCAACAACAGATTTTAAACTATCGAATTGCAACTTCTCCATGGATTCTAACATATTTTGGTTTGAGCCTCGAAGACCAGTGACTATATCATTCAACTCTGATATAACATGCTTGAGTGCATTGTTTTCAGCACTAGTGTGTTGCACATAATGAAGCAATTGTTGATTAGCAAACTGTAATTGCTGATTAAGACAAGATACGCTATGCATTCCAATATCACGCAACCTTCGACAATATCCAAGTAATCCACTATTTCCTTCATAAAAATCTGACAAGATAAGTTATGGACTTGAAATCTGGACACAGATTGGTAGCTGGATCATTAAGAAAAATTGATCCATCCACCCACAAATCTATATTCATATGATTATTCACTCTCAATTCTCTAACTTGCAGCAGCATTCTCTACAGCTTTTGAATTTTTCTTGATAATTGGAGTGCATTCCATAAGAAGTGCAACATGCAAATGGAACATTGCCATTGTTGCAAGCTACTATACGTAAATGCTTCAAACTACAATAAGTCAAATTGAATAGATATAGCGTACCTTACATTTGTAATGTCTATGTACCAAGATTTATAACGAAACTCTTAAAGCTCTAGCTCCGAATTTAGAAATGCGCATGCAGAGAAGTTATTACATCTCATGCTTAACTAACTAATGTCTGATGTTAACCATAGTAGAACATTAGGCAAGGTCGAGAACTCAAAAAACGTCAACCAAAAGTTACTGGTTCACATTTTCTCTCTACGTAGCTTCTCTCTAAAGTGAAATTTCTTAAAGGGCCCATTTTGAGCCCATATTTCTCCTAATGAAATCACAGTGAAATTGGGAGATTTGGGAGACTATTGTCTAGTTGGAGATGCTACCTATAGACTAGGATTTGGATGCTAAGTCCATGTCGAAGACACAAGGATGGATAATCGCAATTGGAGTACAACTAGAACTTTGCTCGTCAAGCACATGAAAAGTTGTGAGATGAGCTTTCATAATTATGAAGTCTAGGTAGAGTTTGATTCTGTTGAAAAGGATTGACATGAAGCTAGAACGTATCCCTTGCATTGTTGTGGCTTGTCTTATTCTGCATAACTTCTGCATTATACAAGGCTCTTTCGATGATAAGCGGAATACAAATTGATGAGGGGCTATTGATGTGAGCAAAACTAGAAGTAGATTGGAAACAATGAGGGTTTACAATGTCCACATATCAGCGAGACTTTTTTGAGATTCTAATCACAAAACATGTGCATCAATCAAACATAATTCAACTTAGACTGCCTAAATTTAGACTTGATCATAGCAGATTCAAAACCACCTCATTGGATAGAGTTAAGATCCATGTACCAATGTGTGAGACTTTTCTTTGTTGTGCAAATTTGTTTTGTATCATTTTGAAGCAAGAGGTGTTTATGAGGTGCCTTGGACAAGCACTTCTAGGGGCTATGGAAAATGCAGGAGACACCCTACAGGTTTGAGTACTGAAGGATCTACATGTGTTGTGCTAGATCCTAAAAGAAAGGTGATTTCCTACATTCTAGAGCGATAATCTGTGCCATAGAGTGTCAATATTGTTTACTTTTGTGTGTGATATGCATCAGAGCATTCTAAAGGAGGTTTTCATTGGTATAGCCTTTTGTGATTGTTTTCATATGCACCAAAAAGGATTGCTTTGAAGTATGCTGATTTGTTGTGCAAACATTGCTCGAAGCGAACGAAATTGGTGAAAGTATAAGCACTGTTGCTGGTACTGTTCTTCTCTTGTACAAATGAGGATGCAAGCACAACTGAAGCGCTTTTCCAATTGTAAGTGCAACCTCCATTGACTTTCTATGCCAATTGTGTCCATAAAAATTAGCAGAGCCGTGAGGGCAAGCACTGAATTACAACATCTACTTTCATGATAATAGAATTGCGCACCATAGGCAATGCAAATCACAAAGGCACATAAAAAACTCTAATTGGCTGGTAAATTTGGCATTTCATACTGCTTAGGGTTTGCACCTTGATAATGAATAAACATCTTGCATAAGAATTGAACTGATAACGAGTTGCTGGGGGTAACAACCAATGCTGGTTTATCATTTGCTTTCTATGATTTGTCCACCAAAACAGATCTACATTCTTGAAGTAAGGCAAGAAGCTCATCTTTTCTGTCAATTTCTTCCTCAAGGTCATTGATATGCGCCAACTCTTCCATATTTGTTCACACATTAGGCATTCTTTCAATTTGAGCGGTGAACTTGAGCTTTCTCAATTTGCCTTGTATGTTGCTAGTGTCTCTTCCTGTCTTACGAATTGTTCCCTCATTTCCTCTTATTTTTCTAGCGGAAGCAAATAGAGACTGGATTCGTCAAGTTGAGAAAAGGCCAGCTTTATTCTGCAGCTTTTACAAAAAGCTGCGAAGTGAACACTGTGGATAGCAATATGCTCCTCTGATCCTTCGAACTTGGTTCAACAATGGAAGCCTTTTTTAAAAGCAGATTGATGATGATGTCCGACTTTAATATTATTAATCTTCACAATTTCAATCGGCATTTCCATTCTAAATAACTTCATTGCTTGTGCATTTGTTCTTTCACGTCAAAAGATTCACATGCTGATCTTCTCTCTCTCACAGTTTGTCACCTCTAAGCGTTTCTGGATTTTGGAGCAGAACATTCATGGCAATTGGCTTGTTGTTGGCCGTCTTTTGTGATCTGCACATGGTATGTATTTATATTTAAGCATATGCCAGTCCTTTTTAAGTTTCTCGATCCTTCCATTAAGCCCACCTCGACTGCTTGACATCTTGCTTCTGCAGATGACACCCTCTACGGGTTAAGAATGACTATGGTCAATGATCTAAGCTTCTTTTCTTGATAACGTATACTTTTTCTGTAAATTTTCATAAGATTTCTGACTTGACTCTTGCCAGTCAGCTGTTCTAAAAGAAACCTGAATTCAGGACATTTGCTCTATTATGTTTTTCCCATTTCAGTTACTGCTTCGTCAAGTGCTGATCAACTTTAATATTCCATTTTGTGTAAAGTTTTTTCATTCACAAATATTTCTTGTGTACCATTCTTTCGTTAAATGGTGAAAAATTTACTATTGCATAGAAGTAATGGGTAATGGATTTTTGGTGACTATTCTGCCCATTTCTGAACAGATTAAAACGCAGAATAGTCACCATCTGCCACGTGGCAGCATTGGATTGGTCTCAAATTTTTTTAGTGTTGATTTTGCTTGCACCTGCCACGTGGCAACTAAGGATTGATTTAAAAAGGGTGCAATGGAAGGGGCGGGGCAGAGGCCATTCTGCCCGGTTTGGATTTCTAAAATTTTTTAGGCTCGGCCCCTCTGGGCCTCGCCTAAAAAAATTGTGAAAATCCTTATTTTGCCAAGCTCCTTCCATAATACTAAATCTTCACATAATACTAAATCTTCACATTTCACCTTCAGTGTTTCATGCTCCTCCATTCAAAGGGCAGACTCTGCCTATAGAATGAAAATTCTCGTTCATCAGACAAAGCGCATTGCTCCTTTAGTACAAGATGTTTAACAAGGAAGCAACGGTTTTAGCAAACTCCGCTTCCTCTTCTCAAATGTTCACATCCATCTCGTTTAGAAGCTTCCTCTGTTTGAAAAGAGGTTCTGTTTGATCGGTGCGCAGTTCAGAGCAGATGTAAGAAAATTAATCTTAATCAGAGGCTGAGCTATTGTAATGTTGTGGGAAAGTGAAGATGAATTAAACAAAACACAACTTTTACAGCTGAGAGATATAGGCGTTAGTGCAGGTAAAAGACTGCTTCTTGGAGCAACCTTATCCGTTTTCATACTCTCTTATCGGCTTCCATCGGAGATGGGACCAACAAGTTCATCAGAAATGTGAAAGGGGGGGCTTGTTCCTTGACATGGACCACTTTGATACCATGCATTTACTTGCCAGTGCACTCTAGTCTCAAACCAACCTTAATAGTGCTATCACAAGACGCAAAACCCCATTTTCTTGGAAATGTTTAATATATGCACACATTCTAAGAATCGTTGATCACACGGAGCAAACCGTTTCAAGATAGAGTGAATAAGTTCAACGGAAACAGGTGATTTTCTCTTATAACTCCAACCTTGTCCTGACAATTATCATACTCACTCGATGCTTCTAAATGAGACAATCTCTCATTTTGGAAGTACAGAATAAGCCATGAATGCTCAAGTTGCTCCAGTTTACGACTTCTCTAAAAGGCACCTTCTGTTCCTTCTTGAAACTACATGATAAGTACAGGGATCGTAGAATTTGTTGATTCAAATCTACACTCAGATTGAAGCTGAAAACAAAATTCATATAACAAGCTTCTAGAATAATTATACGATTTATAGCAGATTTCTCCAGTGCATCAATTTGTAGCTAAGTGGACTAATCTCATAAGCTCAGCGTTGGGGCGAGGGCGAAAGGGGCGACTTGGATGTACAAACAGAATGTTCGCCATTGTAAATTTTCAGCCAACTTGCCTGGGGACTGCAAGGCCAAATGAGAAGAGTGCTTCAGCATGGTTGGCTGAAGTAGCGTGATCAACAACAAAAGGCGATGGTCCACAAATCGGAGCACAAGCAGCAGACGTATACCTCTGCACTTCTTTCGCAACCATCTCACGCATCAGTGCCACTAACCCCGCGTTCATGGCAGCAGCATCTAATCCATACCCCATTGCTGGCCAGCCTGCATTGGCTTGAGGTTGGAGTATCGGCGCCAACGCTTGAGCAACAGCGGCTCGTATGGCAGCATTCATCAACTCTACAGCATCCTCTGTTCCTATATATCCATTTGGAAAAAGACCAGGCACATGTGGCTGAAGGTGGTCAGAGTCGGAAGGAACAGAGGATTTTGAAGGTGTTACAGTTACGTCATTCAGTTGAGACATGGTGCATACGCCACTGCTTTTAGCTTCTCGCACTCCTACCTGCTTCATCTCATTGAGGGAGTGTTGAGCAAGAAAATCCACTTGAGCCATATCCTTTTTGGCGATCAAATTTAATCCAGGTAGAGAAAGACTCAAAAAAGTAGGAGGATCGGTTGTAGAGCTCGATTCCTCTTGCACTTTCTTGCTAGACATTGCACCACTACTGCCATAACAGCTGAACGCAGACGGTCTTGACAAAGGTCTGAAGATCGGAGAATCGTTAGCTTGAACAGGACCACAAGTGCTGATATCCGAAGGCGAACTTAAATCTAATTTCAACCGCTTGAAGCATGCGGAGTCTGCATCGCAATTCACATCTAGCACGCTTCCATCACTAGATAACTCTTTGCTGCTTCTCTTTCTGCCATCAAAGCTGCATAAGTCCTCTTCAACATCTGCGTGAACAGCATTCTCCGTTACTCTTCCTTTTTCTGCAACGCAACGGCGCCGAAGAGTCGAATTCCAGTGATTTTTTATGGCATTGTCAGTGCGCCCAGGCAATGATCTTGCGATTGTTGCCCACTTATTTCCGTGCTGAGCATGAGCCTTTAGGATCGCAATATCCTCAGCCTCCGTGAAAGGCCTGTGCTGCACTTGTGGACTCAACTGGTTACACCATCTTAATCGACACGATTTACCTGAGCGCCCAGGGATTCCTTTGCTGATCAAGGACCAATTCCTCCCTCCATATACCTCAACTAGCCTTTTCAAGGCTTCATCCTCCTCAAGGCTCCAAGGTCCTCTGATTTTGTCACCCTCTTCCTGTGCCAACTTCTCCACAGCCATGAAAAAATGTTCCTTCTAGCTATCAACACTCAAAACTTTTTGCTTCCGCAGAAATTTGCGTATCACAACAAACACTGCTCTTTCCACAGCAAATATTTCCCGGGAATGTACCAGACACACCATAAGATGCAAGAATCCACAAAATTCTGCCCACAAACGACCTCACAGAGGTCACAGAGGAAAAGAAAGCAAAACCAACCCATCTTTCTGGAAATGTATGATCTAGATTCTAACTTATCGAATCAACAAGAGGGTGATCAAGAAGCCAATAAATCTAGCAGCAAAAAAGAGGATCGCCAAGCAAATCAGACGCCATTATGACAGATGATCAGAGAATGGGCAGTGCGGTAAAATCAGATCAAATCGCGATCGCAAATCAAAACCCAGCTGACAGAAAAAAGACCAGAAAGGGAACGATCCATGGATGGATCGATCAGGAATGATTACGAACAGAAAACAGAATCCCGATCCACAATCATGAGACTCTACTCAGCCAGCCAGCCAGCCAGCCTATCTACGAAGAAGAAGAAGAAGAAGAAGAAGAAGAAATAGCGAAGACGAAGCACGCTATCTCGGGGTCCCTCTATCGGGCCCGATGGCACGGGACACTCTTACTCCACCACTTCGATAACTGCCACATGGCAGGATAGCCACGTGGACAAATCTGGACGTCTGGGGCGAGATCTAACGATGGATACGGGGATTGCAGATGGCAGTCTATTGGTGGGCACAAAAAGGAGGGGAGGGGAGGGGGAAGCGACAATAGGCACGCATGCAATGCGCATGATGGGCATGGGGCATGGGCATGGGCCGTCCCCCATGGCCATCCATCCATGGGCTGGCTGGCTGGCTGGCTTAGAGGACCCCGCGTGGGGCCGCATAACTGCCTGACGGATTGGATTTCACTTAACGAAAGCTCTGCCGGCCGGTTAGTTTTACCGGCCGTCGGCCGGCAGGTGTCGGTGCCAACGTGGCTAAAGAGCTGACGTGGCAATACCTATAAGTCCACGTTAAGTCTGGTGAGTCGGTGAGGCTCTCCGCGTTGAGATTTGACCTGCACCTTACACCGTGGCCTTTCAAAATGACGCTTATAAAAAGCCTGAAGCAATCTCATTTTGAAAAGACCATGAATTCCCTTTGCTTTGATTTTGACGGGCGCTTCCAAATTCGGCCTTCTTTTCTCACTTCAAAATGCCATCCATGGCAAACTTTCAAATCTTAACGGTTTTGGTTCTCTCATAATCCCATCCAAACTTTGTTTGGTCCCAAGCAATGCTTGTGAAAAAATTTCAAACTAACCTTACAAAAAATCGACGAAACTACTGCGGAATCGATAAAAGGTTAAAATCAAACCTTAAAACCTAAGATTTATAACTAAAACTAGCTGATTCTGAGCCATATAAATATAAATCTAAAATGAAGTGGTGAAATGGGAATTTCAACAATTGGGCTATTTGTATTTGTCATTTTTTTGTGAGGGGGTAGCTTAACTACTGAGTTATTGTCCCAAGTTCCAATCCCTCGGAAACCGAAATGCATAGTTCGATGCAAACCTTGGCATCCAATTTCCAAAGAAGCTTCCCAAACTTTCTTTGATCCCAAGTTCCAACCCCCTCAAAAACCAAAATGCATAATTCAATGCAAAGTATGATCCAAGTTTCTTCAATCCCTGTCTCAAACTTCCCCTTAGAAACTCAAAAGCATAACCCCATGCGAAACAACCTAAAAGCTTCACTTCAAAATAAAAATCGTGGACAAAGAAGGCTTCACATTCTCCCCCACCACATATTTTACTCCTAACCACTTGGGATTTTGCCACGTGGTATATAATGCCAATTGGACTCTTGTCAACCATTCCTCATAGAAACATGGCAATATCAACATTCATAAAAGATCTTAATGGTGGAAAAAAGTTGGAATTTTTTTCATAACTTGGAAATGTGGCTATTCATGGTCAAAGGTTGGTGGACTACAACATTAAGAATGTCAACTTGAAATTAATTATTATTCTTTAAGCTATGAAAAAGTTAACCAACCATGCCTTGTGACTGGTGAGAGTCTCAAGGGCCAAGGCAGGCTCAAAAAAATAGACAAAGGAAAATAATAGAAGTGATTTTTATACAAGCATATAAATCCTTTCATGAGTAATAGTCTTCAAAAAAACAAGAGACTTTGGAAAATAAAGGTTATTTTATTGATAACTCAAAGAAATGTTTTCAAGCTCTAGCTCAAGGGTGCAATTCTTCAAGCTAGAGCATTTTTCTTCTTCTGTATACAGAGTTACACAACTAGTAGTTATACACAACATATATAGTCTGGCAACGCCAAGTGAGGACCTGTGATTGGGATTCGAGCCTGCGCCTTGCTGGTCGCAGTCAACAACTCTACCCAGACACCGCGCTACAATTGACAAAAAAGCCAAGACATTATGGGAATTGAGGCCTTGTGCAAGGGTGTTGAAATTCGATGCTCATCATCCCCTTCAAAGATTATTTTGGACGTATTTGATAGGTAGTTATAATTTGAGATTGTCAACTGTGAAGTTCACAATGTTTATAGAATTGTTATATTGGCGACTTAGAAGATTTTGGGGCTGTCAAGTTCACGATGTTTATAAATTGGGCAACTTAGATCATTAGGGTTGGGGTCCTATATATGGTTGGGTTAGGGTCATATAAATGGCCAACGCTAGCTATTCCATATGGATTCTTGGATGTTGTATATTTCTTTGTTGAGAAATAGACTTGGTCCATTGACCCATCAATTGGATGACAAATCTTAATGATTCCAAAAATGACAACTGAGTTCAAAGATAATTCGATTGAATTTTGAGACATCTAAATTTGGTTCTAGATAGTAATCTAAAAAAAATTGTAGTTAAAGACCGTTACTAATATAATTTTGGTATGCCTTTTGTCTTTATTTACTCGATTGACTGTAGAGTTTGGATAACTCATATTTTCTATTAAGAATTTGGTTTACAGAACATTTTTGAAATCCAATAATTTTTCCTAGGAAAAAGGATTTTAGAATGATTCTTATATTTCTTGAGTAGTGTATTAAACATGCATTCCAGTATCATTTAATGATTAAGCATGCTTATGGAATCCAGTGAATTGTGATTGATAGATTCTAAACATTTATAATTGACGGACGGTAAGTAGATACTTAATTGTTATTAGAGTATTATAAGGAAATGTGGCAATTCTTAAAAACTTTTAAATGAGTTGAGAATTTAGATCAATAATTTGAAATATCTAAATATCTTTACTCTAGTGTTTTATTAAGAACGTATGTGTCTCACATGCATTCTCATAATATAAATTATTTTATTTATGGAAGTGGATGATATTCCACTACAGATTGTAGTATGTAAGTGCTTGTACGATTATCAACCTAGATTTCCCATTATTAGGGAGACAGACAAATCTATTGAAATTGGATGATTGCTAGTTCCTTGTATGAGATGCTAGAAATAGGGGCATTTAACTCCAGAGAGTATCTAGGGTACTCAAAATTGAGTTAAAAAATCATTTGGATCTTGATAGATCTCCTAGAGATTTTAGTAGGTTGAATTGTAATGTTTTAGATTTAGGATATTTTAAGGAAATTTGTCTCACCAGTGTAAGGTGATAATAAACTGAATTTGCATGAAGGTGATGTTACTGGTTTAGAGAGACTCAAACTCAATTGAAAAATTTATCGCTTAGTGTATTTCTAAAATCTAATATGGTTCTTCGGAACAGAGATAAACAATTGAAAAATCGTTCTCTTTGAATACTTATTTGATATTTGAAGTAACTTGTCCTACTACTTAAGTACCTACTTTCCAATTTCTGATTGTTGGGTTCGAGATCTCCAACTACTGCTTTGAAAAACACATTTTGGTAGCCTCCATTTTAGTATAAGCATTTTGTGGTATTGCTTTTATGTTGCAGAATTGACATAGTCCATTTTAGAGCCTCAGCACCTAGGATGTGCATGCAGCTTGCATTTTCAATACATTGACAATGAGGACAATACCTTTTTGATGAGGTAGAGTTAGAGCTCAAATGTTTTGACATCAATTTGGACAATTGGTCTACACTTCTTAAACAGACGGTATAATAGCCCTAAAGGCTTCATTGATCGATGGTTGATTGATGAGATGTTTAGCTCTTAGGTTGCTGAGTTCAACATCAATTAGCCCAATTAGATCCATATTCATTTTAAAGCATAGTAAATACTGTGAAGTTCCTTGTGCTCTTCCTGATTATGAGTGTTTCCAATGCTTTATCAACATACTCATCACTTGTAATCTATTGTGATGTTCTGCTGATAACTAGTAGCAAGTGTCCAGTGAAAACCTTTTCTAAGCACAGGAAATAACATGAAAGACTCTCTGGACCAATCATCAATCCAAAACTATTTTTGAAAAACAGCATAAAGAAAGAAAATGCTTTCATGGATTAAAAAGATATTGTATTTGTGAGTAACATATACACAGTAAATTAAAGGTATGCACTACCAATGGAAAATGAAGTTGTTATCAATGTTTGAATTTCTAGCTAAGATTTCCATGGAAATCCTCATACTCTCCCTTTCTCTTATTCAGTTTCCATTTCTGTTTCACCTTGCTCGGCTATTTCATCAACTTGTTCAGGAGGTGGAGGCCATTTTTTCTCGACACTTCCAACAAATCTATCAACCCACTTGATAGCCGTTCATCACAATCCTCAACTACCTACATACCCACAATAAGAGAATTATAGCTTCACCGAGTGCACAAAAGTAAACAGATCATGAGCTACTCATCTCATTTTAGTTACATGTTGATTTGATCCAGTGACACGTGGTTGGAGCTAAAGACGTGTTCACAAAAATAAGCTTAAGGCTATCCTCGTAGATGGTTGAGATATGGTCACCAATTAACATTGTTGAATGCCACAAGCTGACCTAATCAGGAAAACAACAACATGGCATGTGCTCTCTCTGACTCGTCCAAAACCTCCGATTAACAGTAAGAGACAAAAAAGTATATGACGTTTAGAATTTTTCTTTGCTGCATCTTTGCTACGAGCAAAAACATTCATACCAGGTTCAAATACCAGGTGTACTTCAACTGCTGAAATTGGTTTAATATTTGAGGCCTGAAGATGCTCTGCTTTTGTTAAGCTGTACTGTTCCACCTCCTTCAGGAAATCTTGAACTTTCTCCCGAGTTCGCGTGCCAGCCGGAGATTGAAAAAGATAATCATAAACCTAATCCAAAAAAAAGTTTAAAAGTTTGAATAGTCACTAGCATACCCCGATAGATGTGTATATATAAACGACAAAATACTGAGCTTGAGCAATGTGGATGTAACACACACACGTGGGAGGGAACTCGTTAAATGTCTAGGGAGTTCAAGGACGTCCAGCTGAAAGTCCAAGGACCTCCATGATTAAAAGTCCTATCCATAAAAACAGCAGAGAAACAAACATGAACAAGGCTTTCTTGTCTTATTCCTTTCCAAGGCAATTGCTCCTAAATCTATTGATGTGGTCTATGTTGCTTCAGCCCATAGGAAATTTTAAAAAATCTTGTTGATAAATATTCAAAAACTGTGAGCCCAAAAAATTGTGCCCATGCCCATGGCGCATTGGCAGCTTGCTGGGGCCAAATGCCTGAGCAGTGCCTTAAGGCCCAACCGGGGGGGGGGGGGGGGTTGAAGTTGAATCTCCAATGGGCAGTTGTGAGAAATTGGCAAAAATCTAGCTTGGTATTTTTTATGATAGAAGTTTGTAAGTGAATCTCACATGTGTGGAGGATGTTCCCACGTGTGGAGAATTGTAGAGTAAATCAAAATGTTTGATATAGGGGTCTCATAGAATTTCATAGTCAAGCATTTAGGTGTAGGATGTTGATAGGGTCAAATTTGGCATAGATGGCAAATTATCCATTTCCACTTGTAATGCCACTATTGAGCCAAAATAGAGCCAAACTTGTGCCAATTAGAGTGTAGACAAGTGTCATGCTTTTGTTTGATGAAGCTTAAGAGGTCCAATAGGATTTAGAGGTGGAACCTTGTGAGGTCCAATAGAAAATTGAGGTGTGCTTGAATATAGTCCAATAGAATTTAGAGGTGCATGGATCAATGGTCCAATAGGATTAAGAGGTGGCAAAGTGTGATCCAATCATAGTTAAGCATAGTGGTAGCTCATGAATCTATTAGTATCATTGTACTCCTCATTTTGGATCTAATTGATTTTGAGATTGAGTGGATTTTGAGTGTCATTGAATTTCTAGCTTTCTCTCTCTACTCGAGTGCTCATGATGGTTTTTCTCTCTCTACTGGAGGAGAGCAACTTGTTTTTACTTAGAATACTTTTGGAACAATTCCCACACGTGTGAGTGAGAGTTGGAAGTGACTGAATGCATGTAGTAGTGTGTTTTTGCCATAGAATCAAAGATAGATCTTGAATCTCAATCTAGTCTTGATCTTGGTGCATCTACACACCTTAGGAGATCACAAGTACATGTTGTGGACAGTCCACACATGTGAAATTCAACACAGTGGGGACTGTAGGGACTATAAACATCATGTAGACAATCCTAGCGATCTCCAATGGGCTAATGTACAGATGTATCTAACTTGCTCACTTTTTGAACTATAGAGTATGTAATTGATTACCTTGGGTCCATTTTTAGGTCATTTGGCGACCTTCCACCTTTTGGAAAGACAACACATGTCAACATGGCTCTAATCACGAGAAGGGAAGGAGGTTCTTGCCCTAACCGTTAGTGCATCATCACCAAGAAGATAATCAAATCGTGAACATAAAAACATCCACTGTAAATAATTTTCAAATTTTGCAAATGATTCCTTATTTTGTTTACAGATATTTAAGAATCCGAAAAACTCATTGGACTAATGCTAGATTCTAAGAGCTGGAAATTCATTCCCTATTAAACATAGTCTCTAACTTTCACAAAGAATCACTTTCTGATGATGCTTTTATCATTCGGTCTAGCTGAATGGCCTTCAATGTGAAGCTAAAGGTGCTACAAAACATGAACTGAGAGATAACTGAGAAAATGGCAGGCTAAAGTTCTTAGTAACTTGTCAATTTCAGAAAATTAGGGCCAAAGCTTAGGAAATAATTACAATAAAAACAAGTGAAAGACCAGCCAAGGACAAGATATTCATGTCCGAAAAAATTCCACCTGGAGGAGCAGATGGCCAACTTTACATCATGAACAGATGGAAATCAGCCATCATGAAGGACGAAAAGAACAACATGAAAACCCACCTAACGTTGTCAAGCTACTATCATGATACTGACGTTATCGTGAAGGAATTGCCTGAGAGAAGATCTGCAGCCATTCAAGGAGAAAGGGAATTTGTTCCATTCCAACTTCACTACCAGCGATAAGGAAACATTGTGAGCAAGAACCATTGCTGGTGACTGTGGACAAATAACCAATGGAGTACCCAAGATCAACAACAAGCAACAGATGTTCGTGTTTATACCAAGAGAATTTTGAGTCTGCTTGTGACAAAGCATACAAACACAAACATCAGTTCAAGTATAAAAATTGATTAGAGTTTTAAGATGAATATGGAGACAATGGATATGAAGATAAAGATTGAACAAAATGACTCTGGAAAAGAGGATGGTCACAAATATGAAGATAACAATACTGGTTAGCAATACTAGCACAATCAAAATATTGATCAATATGACGAACACAATGTTGGCTATCAGGTTGGTGGTGTTGATGAGTGATATACATCAAAGTTGTGAGAAAAACCCTAGCCTAGGGTTTGGAAGCATAAAAGTGAGGTTTTCTCTCTATACTGATCCGTTTTTGAAGCTGTAAAAGCCTGTAGAAGGGCGCCCTAGTGCAAAGTAGCAAATCCTCAGAGTCCGTGGAGTGCCGTGGATCAGCTAAGGAATTGGACCAGTTTATAGCCTGCAAGGAGATGGAAAGAAGAGGAGATCTCACGGGTCTATTTGCGCACGGAAGAGAAGTTTCCTCTTAGTGTTCTAAGGTGGGCCAGCGGCTTCAAGGAGTGAAGACAGTGCGCGGATCATCGGATCAGTGTCCATCATGATCAACGATAGAGATCGAACCTCTAGCATTGAATTTGGACCATTGGATCCAAGAGAACCAGTGGATTGTTTTTAAAAGCGCCTTGAATGGGCCTGAAGGGCGTTGAAAGAAAAATCAGGCTTCAACCTCAATAAAAATTTTCATATTGAAAGTTGAGTTCGGTCCAAATTCACTGAAGTTTGAAGTCTTTTCAAACTGAAGAAATAGTTCAAAAAGCGAAAAACCCCTTAAATCCACCTCCTTTATCCGTTTTGACCCAAACAAAAGGCTATAACCTCCAAACGAAGGGCACCCGAACTGTATCTGCAAGTACGGTACAGCAAAACAGAGTGATTGCAGCAGAGAAAGTGTTTGGAGTGTGCCAAAAGTGATTTCACCATTCCATTGGGCACGTAGTTGGGAGTTGACGACTGAGTGCATTTCGAAAGGCGACGCCGATTTGGCTTTCAAATTGGGGGAAAAGCGGCGAGTGGCCTGGTAAGGGAAAAAGAACAGGTCATTATTTTCAACTTCTGACATTGCAGTTGGCCTCGGCATACTGCTTTCAGCCTACAACAGAAGTTCCAAGCAGTTTTGCGATGGCAAACATGGGAGAGTCCATTTTGAGTGAAAGTAACAAATTGGACGGGATTTCCAACTATGCAGTGTGGAAATTCAAGATGAAAAACATACTGATGGAGAAAGATGTGTGGGAAGTCGTCATAGGTGATGAGAGAAGACCGCCAAATGAAGCGGATATCAAAGTGTTCGACAAAAAAAATGAGGAAAGCTTTGACCTTCATTAACTTGTCAGTGAAGGATCACATCATTACCCACATTTGTGATGCTGTTACACCCAGATAGGCATGGGATGTGCTAAAGGAGCAATTCGAGACGTCAAATCTGTCAACAATCATGTTTCTAAAGTCAAAGCTAAATAGTGCCCGAATGGAGCAAGGAGAGCACATTCAGACGTATATGACCAGAATCAAAACAATGAGGGATGAATTGCATTCTATTGGTGAGCGCATACATGATGTGGAGCTGGTGCACAATGCATTATGCGGCATTGCAGAACCCTATCAGATGTTTGTGAGCGGAATAGCATCAAGAGAAATATTGCCAACCTTTGACGAGCTCACAAGAATCTTGATGCAGGAAGAGCAACGGCGAGAAATGGTGAAAGCTAGAGCATGTATACTGCTAAGCATCATGAACAAAGTATGGTACTTTCATCCAATCTTGTCCTGTTGATGCTATAAAAGGATGTAATACGGGCAGCAGCATGAAGGACCGCTGGTGGTCTCTGACATCATCTGGGAGGAAAAAGTCTCCTCATGATAGGTCGAGTAGCTCGTGCTGCAACATGAGTATGGGTGGGATAGTGTCTCCGATCTCTATGAGCAAGTAAATCGTCGTCATCATCATCCCATGATCGCTAGTAACTACCGTACCATCATGATTGGACGCTAAGTACAGGAAGGAGAGGGTTTACTGTTGTTTTGTGGACTTCAGGAAAGCCTTTGATTCTGTACCATGCTCCCTGCTCATTCAAAGACTTCGCGACCTTGGCTTCTCTACGGACATTGTTCTGGCAGTGATGGCTCTTTATGAGAGGGTCTTGGGATATTTCTGACATGGCAATGGCATATCTGATCACATTTGGAGCACCATTGGGGTGAAACAGAGATGTTCCCTTTCACCGATTCTTTTTGGATTGTACATTGACGAGTTAGAACGAGTCATCTCACAGTGTGGTGGAGCTGGTTGTAAATTTGGCACCATTTTGATTGCTATTCTCCTCTATGCAGACGATGTGGTAGTAGTATCCCCGACCAGGTAGGGACTACAGAGGCACTTGGATTGCTTACATATATTTTGTACCATATGGGAATTGGGGGTGAACATTGCGAAGACCAAGGTTATGGTCTTCAACACTTCTCGAGCTTTCATGCAGCGCCAGCCTAGATGGATAGGAGAGGTAGTTTCTTCTTATACTTATTTGGGAATACTATTTTCTGGTCCTACCTTCAGCATGCGACAGGCAGCCACCACCCAACTTGGGAAGGGGCATTCCTCCCTCGTTGTGGCTTGAGCGGTTCTGTTTCAGAAAGTTCATCTGAGATGCTCACAACAAGTGTAGACATTTTGATTAGACGCTTCTTATATTGGACATATCTCGATCGTACTTGGAGACGACAACCCGCCTATTATGAGACTCATTTTATTGAGCTTGACATAGTAGGGTTCCCAGTTTTGTCAAACTATTTGGACTCAAGATTATCACACAGTCTCAGATTTACCTTGGGACAACTCTGCGTGTCGTCACATCAATTGGCTATTGAGACTGGGAGATTCCAGGGTACCCCGAGAGAGGCACAGATTTGCCAGTTATGCTCCTTGGATGAGGTGGAGTCAGAGGAGCACTTTATCTTTAGGTGCCCGGTGTATTATGAGATCAGAGGGAGATACCACTGTTTGTTTCGTGACACGTCTGTCACCCTACGATCCCTCCTAGCTTATGAGGACTCCCGATGCACTGCACTCATGATACGAGAGATGTCCATACTGCGACATGACTTGTGTCAGACAGCCTAGCAGTGTCATTTTTCTCAGCCTCAGATCACTTCTTTCTTCTCCAGGAGGAGAGAACAAGACCTAGTATGTGTTTTTATGAATAGGATGGATGATGTTGGTGCACCAAGATGGAGGGAAGCCAAAGACAATGGCGGAATTGAGGAGAGTGGCTAGTGTGGGAGCAAGGAGGTTAGAAGCATGCCTTAGGAGTTCAGATTCAAGGTCGTCAATATCTCTTGCCTTACGAGACTTCATTCTCTTGATGGCCGCAAGTACCATGTCAGAGGTGAAGAAGGTGAAATCAGGGGGCGCAACGGGAGATAGAGATGAGTGCGTCAGTGGGTGTGGTATATAGGTTGGTAGCGTATTCGGTCCATATGCGGAGGTCATCCAGGAGGGCTGGTGGAGCACGAGGGATAAACTCACGCCAGAAGGCGCCTGAGGAGGAACTGAAGAGAAGGTCAACAAGGTGCTTTCCTTCTGAGTCATCATAGGCATGCTTTTTTCGGCGGAGTGTGCACTGGCAGGAGCGTCGGACGGAACGGAGAAGGTGAAGATCATGAGTACGGGCATGGGTGACAAAATGATGAAGAGAGCGACACTCGGCATCATACCATGGGGGGTGTAGGGGATGTAGCGATGAGGAACGTGTGTGTTTGCCCTTATGGGGCTTAGACGGAAAGGCTAGGGAAGCCGCGGCATGAAGAGAGGTGCTAAGGAAAGCACCTTGAGTCTCGACTATACTATCGTGTAGAAAGGAATGGAGTAGGGAGGCTAGAAACTCCTGGTAGACTGGCGCATATAGGGAGCTGAATGTATACCTGGGTGCACAGGGGAGCACGGGATGTGAGGGTGATTGGGGAGGTGGGAGGAGGCCGATAGCGAAGGAGAGAAAAAAATGACCAGAGAGAGTGGTGGGAGATATACGAAATCAGAGATGAAAGGTATGGAGGATGGTGATCCCATGAGATAATCCAAAACATTATGTCCACCACCAAGGTTGCATCGAATCGCGATTCGAACCGCCTTTTACGGTTTGAACCATCGAATCGTTCGAACCCGGTTCGGACCGTTCGAATTGTTCGAACCGTCTGGCCCTAAAACGATTCCATCGGGAGATTCTATTCGAGAGAGAGAGAGAGAGAGAGAGAGAGAGAGAGAGAGAGAGAGAGAGAGAGAGAGAGAGAGAGAGAGAGAGAGAGAGGGTGTGCACTCAGGATTCAGCACTCTATGTGCACTGTGCATTTGCCATTCAGATTGTGTGTGTGTGTGCTCAGTGCTATGTGTGAGAGAGAGAGAGAAAAAAAATGGTGTGATTTTGTGTGTGAGTGATTGTGTGATATTGTGTGTGTGTGTGTCCATTGTCCTTTGATGTGTACAGTGTGTGTGAGTGAATCAATGAGTGTGTTTGAGAGAGAGAGTGTGTGTGTGTGTGATATTATGATATTGTGTGTGTGTGTGTGTGGGTGTGTGTGTGTGTGTGTGACATGTGTGCATTGTGTGTGTGTGTGTGTGAGTGAGTTTTGAGATGTGTGCACACTGCATTATGAGTTTGTGTGAGGCTTGAGCACATGATTGTGTGTGTGTGTGTGGGCAGTGGGCATTCTGAGATGGGTGTGGGACCTGGGTAGCTACTTAGTTAGAAGTTAGAAGTTAGGAGTTAGTGACTAGTCTGAATTAGTAGTTACTAGATAGTAGAGTCTAGTTAGAACTTAGAACTTAGAGAGATCTATAGACTGTCACCTGAGAGAGAGAGAGAGAGAGAGAGAGAGAGAGAGAGAGAGAGGGCCACCATGCCGAGGGATAGGGATCCCTTGTGGGATCACGTCACCATCGCTGCGGCCTATGGCACATCGGGCACGAAGAGATGGACTTGTAGATACTGTCACCAGTCTTACACTGGAGGGCCCATACGCATCAGGGCACATTTGTTACGTTTGAGGGGGTATGAGATTGCCCCTTGCATGCATGCTCCTGACATGCTACTCACTCTTGTCGCATCGGAGGAGGTTGGCCCTTCAAGGATGGGGCCCAGACCGAGAGGTAAACATTCAACTCTAAGACTCTTACACTTCAAAGTTCAAATATTGATCAAGTTTTAACTTTTAACTTTTAGCTCACATGATACATCAAGTTTGAAGTTTCAATTTCATTGATCATCTAATTTCTAAATTGTATTGTAATTTCAAATTTGTCTTTTTTGGCAGATCAAGATGCAGTCATGGCGACACAACCAAAGGCCACCACATCACGCCCCCCAGTTGCCATCCGTTCACCCCTCGCTTCCCATGGCCCAAAGGACAGAGCTGCAGATGAGGCAGGGCCTAGTACCCGGCCTGACCCGCCTTCTGGTGCAAGGTCTTTGACACCACCTCCAGCCATGACCATACCGGCACCACATCATCCACCTGAGAGAGGGAGAGGTAGATGGGGCCACACTACACAGATGGGGGGTAGGGAGTGCTATGTGTCCAGCTTCGCTCCCAGAGCCATGGCAGAGGCAAAGGTTGTTGTTCAACAGTTGTTCTACACCTGTGATCTGCCATTTCATTTGGCTAGGACCCCGGCATGGAGGAGGGCGATGAGTGCGGTGAGTGCGATTGGGCAGGTGTGGCAGGGCTTGCGAGCACCTGAGGATGAAGGGGCTTCTTGATGAGCGGGCTTCCGTTGACCAGAAGCTAGAGCCTCTTAGGAAGGCATCGGCCCAGTACGTACTACTTGCTTTTAACTTTATCTACTCTAAACTTTAAAGACTTTATGATGATTGTTAAAACTTAAATTGCAGGCGTTAATTGTAAATTACTTGTTAATTGCAATTTGCAGGTTGCAGCTAGCTATTTATGTTTAATCATGAATATTCAAATGATCATTTATCATTGGAATTTGCCATGAAATTTGAATTACAATTTACAATTTAAGATCTATCCTGATTTCTCTCGGATGACGGATCTATCATGAATCATGATTCATCTTGTTTTGTCACCTGTAAGTGAGTCGTGAGTCGTGACCACGGTCCACTAACTTGTCACTTGTCACCTGTGAACTTTCAACTAGGTATGGTTGCACCATCATATCTGATGGTTGGAGCGATACGAGGAGGCGCCACATATTGAATATCCTGGTGTCTTCGTGCATGGGGACGATGTTTCTCAGATCCATCGACACCTCTGGGGAGGCAGTCACGAGCGAGTACATGTTTTCACATATTCGAGCTGCCATTGAGGAGGTCGGACCACAACACGTTGTACAGGTATATATATTATACTTATTACAATTTACGGTTTACCTATAATGTTAAAACTTAAATGGTATTAGGTTACAGGTAATTACTAATTTGTAAATGTCAAAGTCGAATGTTCATTGTTCAATGACGATTTCAAATTAATTAACAGTGGATTATGGTTCACTAAAGTCTAAGCAGTTGCCACTAAGCACTTGAGTCTTGAATTTGAAATTCCAAACTCATGCACATTGCACATTGCATTGTATGGTTATGCAGGTGGTCACAGATAATGCGTCAAACTGCGTCTCCATGGGTAGGCTCGTTTATGAGACCTACCCCCACATCTTTTGGACACCTTGTGTTCCACACTGCCTGGACTTGTTGGTTGAGGATGTGGCCAAGATTCCATGGATTGCAGAGGTGGTGCGTACTGCATGATTCTTGGTGAGATTTGTCACCAAGAAGCCTAGGGTCCTAGCCATGTTCAGGAGACAGTTCACTTTGGATGTCTTGAGACCTGCCCCCACCAGGTATGCAAGAGGCAACTCAAATTTGATTGTTGAATGCGCTTCTGTAGACTGTTGGAACTTGGTAAGTATTAACTATTTACTGTTTAGTTAGTAGTGGTAAATATTTCATGCAATGATGCACATTGCATGTGCCATGTATTGTCTTGACTCTTGACTCTTGTCAGAAGTTAGAACTTAGAATTTGTCACTTGTGCAATGTGCCCTATCATCTATGTAGGTTTGCATTTATGTTCCTGGTCCTGGAACGACTGCTGAAAGTTCATCAGGGCCTGAGGCAGATGGTTGTTGTTGTTGTTGACTGGGCGCAGTGGGGGCCGTCACAGGAGCCCAAGAGTAAGAGATTCAAGCGGACCATTATGCATTCACCATTTTGGGATGAGGCTCGATCCATTATGGTGGGCCTACAGCCCATCTACACTGTCCTACGCCTTACAGATCGAGAGGGCTGCACATTGGGCCTCTTGTATGAGTTCATGGACAGGCTGGGCGAGCAGTTGAGGCTTTGCACGACCATTAGCCCAGAGAGGTATTACGTATATCAAGAATCAAGATTCAAATTTCAAATGTAGTATGTAGACAATAGTATGCAGTATGTAGTGTGTACTATGATGATTGATCTATCATGTACATTGTACTATATTGTATAATCATTACTGTGTCTTGACTCTTGAATCTTAATTCTTGCAGGCTTACGGAGGTCCGGCTCCTTTGGTTGAGCAGGTGGGAGTGGTTTCATAGGCCCCTGCATGCCATGGCCCACATACTCCATCCACTTTGGAAGAATGAGGAGCAGTTCACAGATAGGGAGCTCAGGGATGGCTGGAATGCCTATATCTCCTGAGTTTATCCTGATGTACGCGAGCAGGATAACCTGCTGGATGAGCTTCAGATTTTCAGGCAGGAGACCTTGGAGTTCGCCACTGGCCTGGCGCTTTTGAGAGAGGGCAATAAACTGACCATGTGGCATGGTCCATTACTGTTTAAACTTGTTACTTCACATTCAGTTAGTCAATCATATTGTAACTTGTTGGAACTTGGAACTTGGTTGCATCTTGCAAGTTGCTAGTAGTAAGTACTAACTGCCCCTTGAACTGTGATTCAGGCCAGCTATGTCCCGTGTCATGGTGGTCGAAGTTTGGGATTGATGTCCCCAAATTGTGTCGCCTTGCCATCAAGATTCTCTCACAGGACTGCACTGCGGTCGCTTGTGAGAGGAACTGAAGTGTCCATTCCATGATTCACACGAAGAAGAGGAATCAACTATCATCAGCGCAGTTGGAGAGGTTGGTGTACGTACACGCCAACCTGAGACATTTGGGTAGACTCCAGACCACCGCAGAGCCTATCCAGGTAACTTTTACACCATAAATTATAATTTCTGAATTCTAACATGTGATCCATCATCCCAGGTGGCAGGACCCAGTTGGCAATTAGTAGATACATGATAGTAGATACTAGACTGTACTATGTAGCTAGATTTTAACTTTTGTCGAGACTCGGCCCTCCAAATTTTGTTAAATTGTCTTGATGTCAATGTGCATTATGACATGTGCGTAGGTAAATCCCGATCTGATCGATGTGGCAAAGGTTCCAGAGTTGCCACCGAGAGACCAGTCAGAGGAGGACGTGTACAAATTCCTCCATGAGGAGGCCCTACAGAGTGCAGGTGAGAAATTAGGATTGTCTAAGTAGTAAGGTGACAGGTCTTGAATTAAATTTTCAAAGTTTGAAGTTACTAATTATCGTAAATTGTAATTTACTAATTTGCAGGCAATAACATGTTTGTCCCTCTTTGTGTGCATTGTGCAGGGCCTGTCACTCGAGCAGAGCGTAGGAGGAGGGCAGGAGAGGCTAGCAGCTCCCGTGCTCATAGCCCCGAGGATGAGTCTGAGTCTAAGTCTGAGGCATTGTCAGGGTCAAAGTCCTCAGAGGAAGAGTATGAGGATGAGGAGTCCAAGGAGGGCAGAGATGAGGATGAGGGGCATCATACCTCTGGCTCTGTTGAGGATTTCGCAGCTGAGCCTACCACTCGAGAGGAATTCCGACATCTGTAAATCCAGAATGATCCAAAAAATTGTCCACGCCCATCCGACGTCCATCGTGGGAGATGAAGCTAGAGTGTGCGAAGACCAGCTATGAACTTGAAGATTCTGTGTCAAGCCTTTTGAAAAATGGTGTTGATTTTACCTATGCAAGAGAACTCTTCACTAAGGACACTGCCTTTAGCAAGGTTGAAAAGAAGGTTCTACATAAAGCCTCCCTTCGTAATAGGAACGTCTAAGGAACGCCTCCTTTCATAATTCATCTAATTCCAATTTTCTGACCAAAGTCGCCTTAAGTTCATGAGGGTGTTGTCTAGACTCTAAGGAACGTTGTCTCTCATATCATCTGGTCCTAAACCCTAAAGCATTGAACGTATTATTTTGTGTCAAATTTTGTTTGCAGGTCCAGGAAATCTAATGCTTCTTTGTGACGGAGCTGGTGCATTTGTGCATTTCATACGTATTGTGTAAACTCTCCTCTTCCAGTCATCCTCGAGCGTGTATGCTTCTAA
Source organism: Diphasiastrum complanatum (assembly GCA_029204225.1). Lineage (NCBI taxonomy): Eukaryota > Viridiplantae > Streptophyta > Lycopodiopsida > Lycopodiales > Lycopodiaceae > Diphasiastrum > Diphasiastrum complanatum. Next base: position 4,021,555 of record CM055092.1, on the reverse strand, counting down.
AATTTGCATGTGACAATGTTGATTGAGAGAGAGAGAGAGAGAGAGAGAGAGAGAGAGAGAGAGAGAGAGAGAGAGAGAGAGAGAGCTCATAAAAGGTACAAGTCGTTTGCTCTTTGACCGATGATTTATGTTTTATCTCAGTTATGGGATATTGGAGCGAGCGGGAAGGGGCCTGTATTTTTTTTTTAATTAAAAATACTAAATATAACCCCATACTATATTCTCCAACCTTTTGCATTTAATAAAATAAATATTTTTTAAAGGTTATAAATACATAACACCAATTAAGAAGAATAATATCGCGAACAGCTCAAGGCAAAAAAGTTTAAGGGCATGACTTCCTTTCACAGTGAAGAGAGCGCAAGCAAATGATTTAATGGCCAATAGATGTTAAGATCCACAACCATAACCATAACAACAACAATGCCTCAACACTACTACTGACAAGGTAACGAAGAAAAAGGAGAACCCGCAAGTCTCAAGAGGAAAAGCAAGAGCAGAACACAAAAAGACAACAAGAGTGGAACACAAAAACAGCAAGATCGCGAGTGTATTTACTCATTGTGTGATAGGCATTGCACGATACAATCTGCAGATTCAATATCAAAGTAGCACTTGTGCTACATACATTTAAACTATGTATATTGGGTTTGTTTGGAGCATTAGCTGAAAATTGTTCGACGTTAAACAAGGCTTCAGGGACACTTCGTCGGTCGGGACCTGAAAACATTTGAAATTGACCAAAATGGTCCAAGAATGCAGTCCACAAGTTCTTAACCTGATACAGACCTAACGGATCCAGCCTTGCTCCATTCGGGTATCGTTTGGTCAAAATGGCCCTTCAATGGGAGAGAAACACAATTAGGTCACGCAAAATGGGCTAGTTTTGCAGCTTTCCGTCCGATGGCCCAGTTTCTCCAAACGGGATCCATTTCAGGTGCCGTCTGTTTCGGCTAGTGGACAACCTCAATAGGAACTTGTGGGAATAGACAGGACGAGGAACGAACCAACGGTCAGCCCAGAACGTCCGTCCAAAGTTTGACGTTAAACAAGGCTTCAGGGTCAGCATCCATCTCGAAAGAGAGTCCGGAAACCATTGGCCTTAGCATTTGCGATAATTTTCTTTCTCTCAGTCCATTGAATGGGCTTCAAGTCTTCATCCATAAAAATCGTAGACCCCTTCAAGCAGCCTCTTTTACGCAAAACCTTTTGACAAAGCAAAGCATCCTTGAATCGCAGAAACACTATGGTGGGTTGGAGCTTACCCACCCAAGCAGCAGATATGACATCCTCTTTGAGACCAAAGGTGGAATGAATGAAAGCATTTGCCTCAGCCACGAGGTCCTTACCCGCAAAAGAAGCTCCCCTAACCCTGACATTGAGGGCTTTGAGATCTCGTTTTTTATGTTCTTGAAGGTTAAAGAGGGAGATGTAGCGAGGGATAGGAGGGCGCCACCATAGCTGCAATGGAGAGGGAGGGCGCCCTCCATAGCAGAGAGAGAGAGAGAGAGAGAGAGAGAGAGAGAGAGAGAGAGAGAGAGAGAGAGAGAGAGAGAGAGAGAGAGAGAGAGAGAGAGAGAGAGAGAGAGAGAGAGAGAGAGAGAGAGAGAGATCCTAAACCGTCACAGTTTTGTTTGTGTTGAAAGTGCTACGCTTTGGAGGTTTTCCTGTAGAAGAAGAACTGGGAGATGAAGCTAGAGTGTGCAAAGACCAGCTATGAAGCCTTTTGAAAAATGGTGTTGATTGGGCCTATGCAAGAGAACTCTTCACTAAGGACATTGCCTTTGGTAAGGTTGCAAAGAAGGTTCAGCATAGAGCCTCCTTTCGTAATAGGAACGCCTCATTTCATCAATGTAGTGAGCATTCATTTCTCCCAGAAACTTGTGGTCTTGAGAACTTGTCACTCTTCTAGTGAGCATTCACTTCTCCCAAAAATCTTATGGTCTTGAGCTTGATCCTGCCTGCAATTTACGTAGTTGTGCCAAAGATAAGAGCCCGACTTCACACCTAGAAACCAACACATTAGCAGGTTATGTTAGACAACATGAGAATATCCTGAGGCCCATAGGAAAGATGGCGATATAATTCTAATCCGAGAAAATGCATAACAAAGCTTTGTAGCATAGGGTCTGAAATCGCTGCTGGAAATACGAACAGAGCAGCATTTCAGGTAATATAACCATGCCTCAAGAAGGTATTGGCATTCACTTAGAGATGGATATGAACACAAGCAAATATTTGCCAAGACTATGCAGTAGCATAAATCGAAAAAGTCGATCTCATCACACTTAAGATCTTCGTTGCTGAATGGTAACCACATCCAACCCTGAAGACGAACTTTCCTATGGCACCAATGTCGTTTATTGTCAAATTACAAATTGTTTGCTCTTTCAAGCTCGTTTGGTGGTATCTCAGTTATGGGAGGCATAGGCAGTGCCTGGTAGGTTTTTTGCAAATATTTTTGATACCTTTTTCCATTTTTTTTCAACTGCGGGGCTGGTATGTGCCAAATACCCCCCTAATAATTAATTCCAAGCGGGGGGAGGAAAATAATTTTTAATCATCTTTGGGCATGTGGGAGTGAGCAGGAAGGGGCCTGTATTTTTATTTTTATTTTTTGAAAAAAAATTTGCCTTCGCACGTTCATGCCCAGGGTCCGCTTCCTTAGCATTGTCCATAGTTGTATTGTATGCTTTGAATTGGCTTTAATGACTAAACCGAGTGATGCAATTACGTACTAATATCTTACATTCCTAATTCAACATTTTAGGATTTTGCCAAAATATAACTTTATTGCGTGTTACATGTCTTATGCCACCACAATGTTCAAACCCACTTTGGTGTGAATAGATTTGTGATGAAGATAAGGAGAATGTGGGCAACTATACACATAACTAACCTAATTACGCATAACTACGTAGGTTTAGCAAGCCCCTATGCAAAAATTCACCTAATAAATAGTGTATTTCAATGTGCAAACACACTATTGCTTAAAATTATGGTACTTTCTAGTTGTACCAATTGTGACTTACATTTATGTTTGGACATTGACATAACACAATAATAAGCAAACCCTAAAGTATAAACGTAATGACATCAATTTTTGCAATAAACAAAGAGGCAACATAATGAAGTATGTATTAATTAAATCAATAACCACACATTTGTATTATTGATTAGATTCAGAAATAGGCTTTGTAAAATCTAGTAGTTACCATATATGGTTGGTGGACACGGGCCTAGCTCACATGTAATTAGGCATGACACTAATTAACCATGTGCAACTAGTAAAACGACTTTCAAATGTTGTCACAACATCTTGTAATCAGTTCTGTAATGCATATGCACATATCTATCACTCTTTAGCATGGGTAAGGCAAAACTGGCCAATATGGCAAATGCCCTGACACCTTAAACTTTTGCTTTATCATGTTGTATTAAGCTCATTAGGGCTACAATAACACACTATTTTGAATCGTTTTCCTACTTTCTCGTAAGCCTCTCTTGAAAGGGATAACAATATGACTCATGTCTTCCTCACCTCCCCAAAAGAGAAAGATTGACAACCTTAATCCACCTCCTCAAAGTCCACACCTACGAATAGACATAATGCAAAGAGTAATTTTCATTTGGCTTACCACATGCCAAATCCATGACATAGATTTGTTGTGATTTCATCAAGAAGCATGCAATGTTTTTGACGATGCAATTATTTGCATTAAAAAGACTCTATAAGGAGACACTCAACCAGTTAGCTATGTTGCCCTAGAGTAGTAGGTGCCTTCATGGAAAGTATTGAAAGAAATTAATTCAATTGCACTACATGATGTATGATAAATTTGTGTTTATGCTTTATTATGTGCAAGTTTACCAAAACTAGGTGCTTTATCTTCTTCTTTTTGTCTTGTATGAGAGCTTTATCTATATACGAGTTACAAGATTCCTCAATTGTTTTCAGAGAATTATCTATCTGATTCCATGACCGTCATTGTTGTCACTTTGGGCTTTTAGTTGTTGGAAATCAGTACAATCCCAAACAAACACTCCATACATTCAAAAATTTGAATGTTGTCTGATAATATTTGAACATCAAAAATTTCTAACAAGTCTTAGAAAATCTAACATTGCTCAACATTTATCGACTTTGGCACCATGTCACTCTGACTCCCATCGAACTTTGTACAAAGACAAAAAGAAAATCGTGAGTTTTGGGTTCACAAAATTCAATAACCATAATTGGGATGTTTAGCATTGATCTACAAGAATCTTAGATTAGTTATATGTTGTACAAAGCATAGACATTTTGTTAGACAACAGTATCAGGATAATTATTGATCATCATTCAATAGGAACCATGCACAGACTATCAAACAATGTGATAGGTTCAATTTTTTAATGTAGAAAACAAGCGATAAGTAGGCAAGCGAGATAGAATACACATAGGGAGGAGAGAATATAATGAGCTTCTAAATGCTCACAAAATGATACTATAGCAAAGAACGATTTACATCTTTGTCAAAAAATACAATATGTATGTTATATATGCACTACATCTTAGTCATTCTCATTGTGTGCATACTTTGAAGTTTGTGTCTTAAGATCCATGATAAATATTGCAGATAAATGGGAAGACAAAAACAATTATTGCTTGCCAAGTTTTGAAGAACATGACTATCTGAAAGGCATGAAAACTAGCACAACTGCCAGCAAATGATGGGCAAGGTCAAATACAGTTGAAGTTCATATCAATTCTTGCCAACAAACAGTTTCTTTAGACTCCATCCTCCAGATTTTTCCTCTTCAAGGAAAGCAGCTTCTCCCTTAATCACCAAAGAATCATCTTCGGGTTTCTTAGAACTATTGTTGTCACCTTGAAAAGCAATCTTGTTCTTCTTGGATTTAGCTCCCATACCAAGGATGGCCTGACCTGTGCAATCATCCAATCCTCCTTCACCCTTTGGACCTGCATCATGCCAGTCATTTCACAAATTTGGTTTGCTTTAACATAACATTCTAAATCATTTATATTCTCAAAGAGCAGAAACCCTAGAAGCAAATTTACATGGAGCGCCATGAACAAGAGTGATTCTGGATCCTTATTTCTGTATGATCACACAAATCCTATGGATACTAGAACAGAGATATCATAGGAGATCAGACTAAGATGCTCTACTTGATGAACACTATTTGTGAGTATTGTATTCTAGATAGACGTGTACAAGTTATACACCATGTTTGTGAACTCTGCATGGATCTATTAGTAGGAAATATCATTTGCCCTCTTGGGCCCTATTTGCAGTAGGATAAGATCACTTAGTGTTGGGCATTTGGCAGGATCACCTTGTAAATAGCTCAGAGTGACTAGGTGAATAAGTGTGAGAGCTCTAGCATCAACCACCCGATGAGCACATCAGTACTTCGGTTTGATAACTGGAAATAGAAGTGATTTTAAGGCCATTGCAGAAATTAAATCTAGTAGAGGCTTAATGATCAAGTTGGAAGAATAAAAAGTGTTTCTCACCTATTTTTGAGTTTAAATGTGTAGGGAGGTAGAAATTGGCCAATTGTCTCACTGTCCACCATGAATAATGGCAAAATGTACTTCATTTCTCATGTTCAATCAAAGAAAGGTGAAGAGGCTACCATTTTGGCAATGAATTTCCTCGTTCTCCTTCTCCTCCATCTCTCATGTTTATTGGATTTTCATGCTTGTTGGATCTGCTTCTTGTTGCTATCTTTATGAGTAAAAAGTTTGAGAGAGGATCTTGTGGATGATTTAGGGTTAATACTTATTAATGAATAGGGTTTCTGTAAAGACCACCAACAAGAAGACAACTAAGATGAGGACAGAATATGAACACAAAGACACCAATGGGAGCCAAACCATGTCGGAAAATGGTAGGTTATCATAAATAAGATACCATGTCGGAAATACGTGGGTTATCAGGAATATCGAATGATATTGGATCAGAGGAGCTCTGGTTAAAACAAATGCTTTGAAATCAGATTGATAATGGTAGGATAGCAGCGGAAGTAGAACAATTGACGATTGTAGATCGGAAGTGCAACAGTTACATGCAACAATCAAGATGAATAAACAGTAGTAATACTCAATAGAACAAATCAGTACTATGGACAAAAATGTACTCTTGATAAAATCAGAAAGTGAGTACATGGGCGTGAAGCTGAGCGCAATTCAGTGAGGCGCAGATGTTTTTTTAGCTTCCATTTTTGCCTTTTATCAACTATCTATTTCCGCCTTTTTAAATAGTAAAGACTATATAGGTAATACACATTTTTGGCCATACACCCAAAAATAAGGTGTATGATTTGTACTGACTAGTCTTCATCGTAATATTACAGGCCCATCGAGCTACTATCTCCTTGAGCAAGTTTCTCAATTCTACCTTACAAAAAATCATTCTATCTACTTTCTTTTTGAAACATGTGACCTACCTTGCTACAAAAAATACTTTCTTGGACTCATGGGCCTAAATCACATTCTTCAAGCCTAGTAGCATCACAACTAGCAAAGTGCGATAGCAGATGATAGGAGAATCTTGAATGATTGAGATATTGATGTAGGGGGGTGCTGCTATCAGCAAATACAAAGTCTTTCATACTGTGAATTTGATATATGATCAGATTTGGCCATGAAGACACAGATTGGAAGAAAGATATCTCTCTGTTTTTGAGCTACGATTGTGGATGCAAGACCATCCGGTTTGGCAGCTGCATTATTTTGGAAACGGCAGATCATATTGCTTCCGTTTAGCAACACAGGAGGATGACTGCATCTTCACTTACGCAAGCACTTCTGTGAGCTTTCTCATCTATCCTTTCCCAGAACGTTTCCAACATATCCAGATAAAAATCACTGCATACAATGCTTGCAAGTTCATGTGTATCCATTTTCTCATGGTATTCACATTTTGAAGCTCTTCCTTTTTTGCTTGGACTACACTGTGCCCTTGTCCTATGAATGCAATATTACACTCGTCATTGGCATGAACAGAGCTTTATTGGTTCTTATGAGTGCATAATCACTGTCAATATTACTCTGGAATCTTCTTTTGTACTTAAGCGCACCTCTTTCCTCTGAACATACAGCTCAGCATGTAGAAGAGTGTATCATTCAGCCGAGAGGAGAATTGATTTAGCTGTCTTTGTGTTAAAGATAAGAGGCTGTCTTGCTGTGTAGACTTTCCTTGTTGCAATGAGGGAAGCCGTACCATTTAAATGATGGCCTTGTTCTGCCTAGTCTGTGCATCTCGCTGAGTTTTGAAGCCTATACAGTCCATATTCTTCGCCAATGGTAGTCACATGAAAATCATTATGTCGCTCTTTACACTTCTTACCTAGAATATTATTGATTGATAGAATGATTTGAAGATAGAGGTTGAATATAGGAAAGCTGAGTGGGCTAATAATGCTAAATCTGATACGTTATCCTGTCAAGAATGAGCAGGAGAAGGGAGGTGATCCCTGGAAAGAGGCACAAAAGCACATCAAAGTCACCAATTATTCAAACTTCCTAAAGATTAAAATCATGAGCTCAGAGGCAGCAGCTTCAAAAGTTTGTTTTGAAGAATTTGGTGCGTAATAGAAGTGGTGAAAAAGGTATGTATCAATTCCAATTTCATATGCAATGTAAAATTCATATATAATAAATTATAATTCAAATGGAAAATCAAAATTCTAGAAATGATTGATATATTAATTCAGTTAGTTTCCTGTTGAAAAATTGTCTTAATGATTGTATACAATTAGTATGTTGTAAGAAAATTAATATAAAGAGTATTTGCTTATAGATGTTGATATAAGAATTTTTTTTTTGGGGGGAAATATAAAAACATATGTATGTTTTAGGATGCAGATAATGATTTGTAATATGAATTAATACAAGTACTATCAGATCAAGATACATCCAGAAGATGTATCTAAGACCCTGATGAGGGAGTCGAGTGAGTCGAGTTAGTTGAGGGTTGATAAAAAGTCGATGAAGTCGGGCAAGTCGACAAAGTCGAGTTGTCGATGGAGTCGATGGAGTTGATGGACAATGGAATGGAGTAAGTCAGGTACTTCGATGTCAGGTACTTCGATGTCGGGTACTTCGGTGTTGAGTACTTCGATGTCAGGGACTTCGATGAAGTCGATGTTGATGGAGTCAGTTGAGTGAGTTGATGAAGTCGAAGTCGAAGAAGTCAAATGGAGTTAGTTGGTGAAGTCGATGTCGAGTAAGTCGATGTCGAGTATATACATGAGAGAAGTCGAAGTCGATGGAGTCGGACGTCGACAAGTTTTTAGGATGCTCATTACCGAATGGATTTTGGACCTGAGCATTAAAATCCAACACTCCCCTTTAATGTGGATCCTTGAAAACTTGGATCGTCAGATTTAGCATGTTGTTAAATCTGATATGGTGATCCTTGGGTAATGCCTTGGTGAAGTAACCTACTGCCATAAAATTTGTCTTGCCTTTGCACTTTTTCTCTAAGATAGTGATACCTGATTTCGATATGTTTGGTCCGAGAATAAAATCTTAGATTTAGAGAGAGTGCAATTGTGCTTTGATTGTGACAATATATTGTCGTTGGATGTGGCTGAGCAAGGTCGATATCTGCAAGCAGGTTCCTTAGCCAAATTGCCTCCTTGGTAGCATTTGTGGCAGCTATGTATTCTGATTCGATTGATGATAATGCTACTGAGGTTTGTTTTTGGCTGTTCCATTGTGCTAACATGCATTTTGTATCCTTCATAATCATCACTCTTTATGTAGATGATACGTTACTATTTAGTAACAATCTGAATCTATTGAAGGAGAGGTCTGTTTTGGGTTGTTCCATTGTGCTAACATGCATTTTGTATCCTTCAATAGATTCAGATTGTTACTAAATCGTAACGTATCATCTACATAAAGAGTGATGATTATGAAGGAAGTAGAAACAGACTTGAAGTAGACATTCGAGTCTGCCGAGTTTGGAATAAAACCATTTTCGATTAAAAATGCATTAATTTTTTGAAACCAGGCTCTTGGTGATTGTTTCAGACCATACAGTTGTGGATTTTGCACACTAGGTGCTCTTTACCCTTTAGTTTGTATCCCTCTGGCTGTGACATATCGATCTCCTCTTTATCAGCATCTGGAGTCGACATTGCCTCTGATACAATGCAAAGTTCCTGCACAAAGTAGCAGGCTGGATCATCCATAAATCGGGATGGACTCATTGTCGGAGTCGGTGTCGATCTTCTGATCAGTCCTGAGTTCAGAGCTGGTGTCGACTATAGAATCTGAATTCGATGGAGCTTTCCCCTTGTGGTCGATGAGCTGGTCTTCCACAAAAATGACGTCTCTGCTCATGAACGATTTATGTGTGTTTGGATTGTAGAGCTTGTATGCCTTGTGGTCTAGAGAATAGCTTATGAAGATCGACTTTCTGCTGGTGTCGTCCAACTTCTTTCTTAGATCAGTAGGGATCTGAGAGTAGGCTATGCATCCAAACACTCGAATATGCTTGAGTGATGGTTTCGATCTTGTCCATACCTCATGAGGTGTTTTGCCATCAGGGCTTTTGTAATGGATCGATTTTGTAAATAGGCGGCTGTAGTAATAGCTTTTGCCCAAGATTTCTTTGGAAGAGAGGCATGGGCTAGCATGCGCAAATTGAATTCTCCATGTGAAAGCTGTATTATCAACAAACATGCTAGAAGTCCATTCATTTCTGATTCAGTTCATACTTCTAGAGATTTGCTAGATCTTGTACATAGTGACATTTGTGACCCTATGCAGACTGCTTCCACAGGGTGAGCCATTTATTTTCTAACCTTTATTGATGATTTCTCTCGAAGAACTGTCACCTACTTCTTGAAGAACAAATCTGAAGCATTCAAGTTCTTCAAACAGTTCAAAGCATCTGCAGAAAATCAGACCGAGAGAAAGATCAAGGCCCTACCTACTGATGGAGTGGGGGAATTCATCTCCACCGAATTCAAAGAGTTCTGCAAGGCAAACCGAATACATCAACAATACACAACTAGCTACTCACCTCAGTCCAATGGTGTAGCTGAAAGGAAGAATCGGACACTCATCGAAAGTCCTTTCTTCTCTCCTTAAACCTCTCCTCAAGCTCCCTTTGAAAGAGGCGCAAAAAGATCTAAAACCCGAATCGCGAATGAATCGCGGACCGGGCTGTAGCAAAAAAAATTCCAGTCCTGATTCTTTAACGAATCGTGAGTAGTCAGCCAACGAATCGCGATTCGTGGAAACACTATGTGGATGATTTAGGGTTCATGCTTGTTCGTGGGTAAGTTTGCATAACATCTTAAAGGTAGACGAGGAAAAATTACTACAATTAGTCTGATCATTGATAAACGTTGCTCGGTCTTAGCAGGCTCCTAGTCCTAAGTTGTTTTAATTACATTTTAGTTTCTTAGTCCGATCATTGGTAAAGGTTGCTCTGTCTTAGCAGGCTCCTAGTCCTAACTAGCTGGACTGGCTTAGCTTTGATTACATTTAGTTTCTTATCAAATTGTTCTGCTTAAGACTGTCAAATTCTGCAATATCATTGTGTATTTATGCTCGATAGGATGTTTTGCTTGTGACTACGATATGCCATAACCTACTGAAAATGGCACTTTAGAGGAAAGTCCCTATTTTCAATTCTGCCTACCTACTACTTGGAACTCTTGTCCTCTATGCAGACTTAAACTGAACTACTTATCTTTTACATTTCCTTAGTGCTTCAACTAGACCACCTTCAGAATATGCACTATTATGTTACAAAGTTTAGCCCCACAAAGTAAAAACACTTTCCAATTGAGAGCCAAGCATGAATCCTCAGAAACATAATGTTGAAAAATGCTGAAAAAATTTACTTACTAAGTAGGTGAATTGCTAACATAGCAATAGGAGCTAAGAGAAATGTGAGAAAATTTTTGAATTGTAGTCTACTGCATAGCAAAGAAAATTAAACTATGAACTGCAGAAGCATGATAAAGTCAGGAGGCAATTTATACCAAATGGGTAGAGTGCATGCCCAATTTGACCATCTTTGAATTCATAAGCTATTAAAGCAATCGGTTCTTTTAACAGTGGCCTCACCTGAACAAAGAGCAGTTCCATTTAAGTGAAACCATAAAAAACAACAAGAATGAAAAGGTGTTGCTATACATAAATTTTTAGTAGGAAAAAGAGCCTAAATCAGCCAATTTCATTTATAGTGACACTCGTAAGCTCAATCACAGGTTTGGCATCACATGAATTACAAATAGAAAGTAGCTCATAATTTTGAACTTCTTCTATCTCTAACCTTTGGGTACTTTGTCAGCATTATAATGATGCCATCTTAAATCTCAGCACGTACTATATGCTGGAGGAATATTTTTGGAGAAAGGATTACATGCTCAAAGCCAAAACGGTTTGTTACAAATTTGGTGTTTCATCATAATTAAAATCAGCACAGACTAACATCCTCCTTTACATACATCCAACTGGCATTAAAAAAGAGATCGGAGTTTTTCTTATGATCCGATTCACATCTGTTTTAACAAAAGCTTGAAGAATCAAAAGGAATCGAATCTTTTCTTCATTCATAATGAAATGGTTTTCAAGCTGGGCCATATTCGCATGCCATAACCATCTAACTTTCATATTTTAAGAAAACTTATTAAGTCTACTTGCAGAGAGCTTGCTTCATAACATGTTTTTACAAGAAACAGACCTAATTAGTTGAGGCCAACTGAGAACCATGTCTGCATGACAGCTGAACTTTGAAAAGTGCATGATTAAACATCTTAGCCAAGAATAGGTACCGTACGCCGTTCACAAATTTCGTATGCTCATTAGAAGCCCTATTTGTGCTCATACTCTGGAAACTATCATAAACCTCCATAAAATGATAGACGTTCTTTTCAAAGGTGTCTGTGTAACAATCAAACTGTATGACACCAGACTCCTGGTCTTTCTGTAAAACCAGCAAGTGTACAAAATGTCAAAAAATTGCTCCAAATACTTATTGGTTCTATTTCATCAGTCACTCCTAGTGGAAGTCACCAGTAAAACAAGAAAAACAACAAAAATCAAGCATAAATCCCGTGGCAGAATTTCATGAGTCAAAGCATTACAAGCTTAAAATGGTTCTCTTTGAGCCTCAGAATACTTGGTTTTTTGTGAAATCCTCAGCTTTCAAATTTCAATACCTTCTAAGCCATGTAAACTTTGTGAATACTACATACTCAGTAATTGACTTAATACAATATTCTGAATTACCGAAGATGTAGGCCTTGCCCAAAGGTCTGAATAATCTTGAGTGTAGATCCGACATGCGACTGACCAAGTCAACCCATGGAGGCCAGCGGCTAGAGACTAGGGTTAGCTAGCTGGAGTGGACCAAAGGAGCACTTAGGCACGACAGACCACGTCTACGAACATCCAGGTATGACTTCTTGTTACGACTTTCAAGTTGTATACAAACCATACACAACATGAATAAATCGTGGGTCAATCGTTTCCATTGTACTCGACATCTACCTCTCGTCAATGTGCTTAGATAACGAAATAATTTTTTCTCTCCTCTTGCCTTTGCCCCCCTCTCAAACACTCCCCTAACCCATCCCCCATATCCGGATCGTTTGCCATCCTCTCCACCTTCGGTCATGTTAGGGACCCAACTCCCTTGGGTCCCAAACTCAAACTTGAGACTGGACGATGACTGGGCCTGTCAACTTGACCGGTGACTCGTGAACCTGCATGGTTGCCACGTGTCATGATCTAGGACATGCGCATGGCTTGGAGTCTCTCACCTTGGAAGTATTCAAGGGGAGGAGGACTTCCATTTCTCTTGTGGTTAACCGGCACCTGGAGGTTTGCAGTAAGTGAGAGTCTAACATATGGTATCAGAGCCACTGCATGCCGAAAGCAGGTGTGTTGATCCGAAGTCGATTTCTTGTAAGTTTTGAATCTTTTGACGGAATTCAATATAGGCGAGAAATGTGTTTTTTATGCACCTTTCGGTTTCCTTCTTTCCACTATTTTTTTGAGTTTTTTTTTTTTCTTTTTAAAAAAACAGTTTTGGGGCCCTCAGTGCACTGCCACGGGCACTGTCCAAGTGCGGACAGGTGGCAGGCTGCAGCGGGCAGCAGTTCCGCTCAGGTTTAGAGAGGTGGATTGTAGTTCCGCGGACCCCCCAACTTTTTAAAAAAGTAAAGTTTTCCCAATCCCGCTGGACAGCAGCGAAGGAGGTCTGCCCGCAGCAGAGGGAGGGAAATATTCCAGCGATGGGGGGGAAGGCTGGCCGCCAGCTGGCAGGTGTGCTAGTAGGTGGCCAAGTTGATTAGGTGGAGGCCTAGTGGCAAGGCAAGGCCACATGGCAGGGTTAGATCAAGCATGGAGAGGAGGCATGCCTCTCCTATGCAAGATTTCATGAGAAGAGGAGGTGGAGGTGGTGGAGGTGGTACGTCCCTCTCTTTGCTATCTCTTATTCCTTATGGCAGCCATGGACAATACCATTTGGGTTGTGAAGAGCCAGCAAGATTAGACTTGTATCTACCTTCCTTGAGTTGCTTTTGATCTCTTTCAACTCTCTCTTTCTTAATTCACCTCTCTTGCGCTTGAGATATGGATCCTAATCCTACCACACAACCTATGTCTCCTACTCATGAGGTTACAGCATCTATCTCTACCATGGATTCCGAATATTTGTTGCTTGCAATTAACAATCTACAGCAACAGATTGTTGATTTGCAATCGAAACATTCTCGGGATCAGCATGACTTGAAGGAATTGACGCAATTAAGGCAGCTATTGCATCAACCCTTGTTCACCCCTGAGATTTTTGTTGGGGAAAAGAAGGATAGAACCCCGGAGGTGGTCTTGCTGGGATCGATCAATGGAATTTGCACTTTTCCATGCACGATTCATCCGATGACAACAAGATCAATCTAGCCGTCATGTACCTGCGAGGTAAAGCGTTTACGTGGTGGCAAGATTTGAGGAGTAAGCCTGAGGTTCCTTAGAATTGGGAAGAATTTTGTAAGGGCCTTAAGGCAGCCTTCCTTCCCATTTTGGATGATTCTGAATTTTATCGTCAATATGCAACGATCTATATGGGAAACCGGGCCCTGGATCAATATTTACAAGAATTTCAAGAGGTTTATTCTCGTTTTGCAACTAGAATAGACCCTCTGTTAGTAAAGTTGCATTTTATTCTTGGGTTGCCAAGAGACTATCAGCTAGAGGTCAAGAGGAACGCCTCTTACCCTCAAGGATGTTGTTCGCTTCGCCAGGATATACGATGATACTCGTATAGTGGCCAAGCTTGAGTCTGGTGTCTTGCTCAACGTAAAGGGCAAGAAGCCTTTCTTTCCAAAGAAATCCAAGTTCGGGTTTTGGTAAATCGAAGAAAAGATCTACCTTGGACCAGGAAGGTTCAAAATGCACCCTATTCACTCAAAGAAGTTTGTAGAAGAGAATAGCATCCAAGCTTTTGAAGAACATCCAATACCCCACCAATATCTAGCGCTGGAAAAATGGAAGCCTGCTCACAGAGGCAGCTAAATACACTTGTTGTGCCACAAATTTTCTCTACTGGCTGGCTGGAAAATGAACCACAGATCTAAGAAAAAACAGGTTAATGCCATATTTAATGAAGTTGGGGCAATATATATGGTTTTGAGGATCCAAGGAGAATTTTTTAAACTTTTGGTCCATGTACTCAAGTTTGGAGGGGCTCAACTCGTAATGGGGGGTCCATGGGGGAAGTGACCTTCTTCTCCAATTAGCACTTGGCTGTCCAATGCCAAGGCTTTTCATTTGCTTTTGTAACTCCTATGTAACATATGGCTCTTGGCTGTAAATCAAAAACTAACATGAAAAGTATGATTTTATGGAGTCTATTCAAAAAGTCTTAGACTATCAACTCCATCATGCATAGAACACATCGTGTGATGAGCCAGCCTCACTCATGCCCCTGCCAAATAACAAGCATAGGAGGTGTGCATGAAATGATGAAAAACTAGAAATTTTCAGTAAAGTTGATCAAAAGATGATACTCCTAGGAGCAAGTTTATAGTCTAAAGAGGAATTTCCCTAACAAACTAGACTATTGGTCTATCATTAGTGGATTCTATGGGGAATTGCTCGTACCCCAACATGGGTTCTTATAATTATTAACCATTTCACACAGATTCTAACTTCTTGCATCTATTGGCGTAGGTCAATGCTTATATCAAATGATCGAACCAATTTCACATCGAGTATGCTTATGATTGAAGGTGGAATGTGATTTGCTCACAAAGTCAAAGTCTCCAAATCTTGGGAGTGCCCTTCCAGTTCTTAGAGCAAAGGCATCTGAATTATTTCCTTGTATTGAATCGAAAACGTTACCAAAATTCAGAAAAGAAAATTCACCTAAAAATGCAAACAATTCTAAAGGGTGGTGACACTGTGACATTGGTAAATAGACCTTATTTGCTTCTATGGAACTACAGGACCGTGGTCAATACTTAGTCAGACAATTCCGTTGCCTCAAGTTAGGATTCAAATGCTTTTTAATCCCAAAAGATGCCATACAAGACTATAGCATGTCTATCTTATTTCCATCTTTCCATTTATTTTTACAACCACTACAATGATGCATGGCAAACTTTTATATTTAATGGTTTGCGCTTATGCATGAAAAGCCAAAACTAAAAAATGTTGGTCATACAAGCTTAATCAATTGGTAATGTTGTTGGTCAATGAACCTGGTGTTGGCACCTGAGGGAGTTCTTAATGGGTGTTTGCCAAAATCTTCATCCTCATCAAACTTGCCTGTGTGTGTCATGATTTGCATCAACTATGTCAGTATGGCACCACCCTGACACTTCTTATACACTTGCAAATGCTGCATTCTGGGGAAACAGACTGACGAAATCACAAGCTCTGTCTTGTGTGTCACCTCTGAGAAACTCAAGGCCCTTCTCAGTGCCTTTTAGTGACAATACAAGCACTCTTCAGTGAGTCCACTGCACTGGTTCTGATCTATCAAGATTACCATCGCTTACTTTATATTCGGAATAACCTTTCATTATAGTGGTAGGGGTCATTTGAGAAGTTACGATTCATTTAATGAAGGAGACTATTTTACAAATTTTCATTTTAGCTCAAAGAATTTGAGAGAATCCTTTTTCAAGGAATAAATGGCAGCCATTGCTTCAATAATAGTGGTAAAATGTATGTAATGCTAAACCATTTTGGTGCAAAGGTTATCTACGAGTGGTTCATTCACATAGCATTGGCTGCTTTAGAATTATCCAGTGAAGCATCATCAAGTCATTTTCCTTTCAAAAGTTCTTCCATACTGGGCAATTTCTGCATGACCCCACGTTCGCTAAAAGGTACCAAAGAATGTCACGCAAGGCCCAGGCAGGTGTCAACTTGCAATGCTTTACCAAGGAAAATTCAGAGCAGGTTCAGTTTTAATTTAACTCAAAACGAACCTTTGGAATGTCAAAAGATTATAGGGTGACAGAAATGCAACAAAACCTGCTTCTCACGGCCCCAGTCCACAATGCGTTTACACAAACCTACCACCTGCTCTGCCATTTCATCCTCGGCAATCAAAGTCGAACTCAACAACAAACTCCTGACTGACCTCACTCTCCTAGCTGCCTCTACCACCAGCGCTGCTCCACTTCCAGCTCTTCTACCCAAGTCTGTGAACCCTTCAAAGTGTAGCCCCTTACCAAGATGCTCTCTCCTTACCAGACTACCCCTGCTGCTGCTGGACATGAAGCCCAATCCAGTTCTGGCCGGCAACCCGCTTGCGAGGGTGGAGCAGGAGGTGGGTGAGAGGAAGGACAGTTCTGAGGATGGAGTGATGAGAAAGCTCTCTGATGCCATCATAGCTGATGCTCCTCTCTCACACAGAATAGAGCGTGTGGAGAAAGATACGAAAGGGAATTAAACGTTGTTGATAGCTTATGCAAAGAAATATCCTTCTTGTTGATTGCTTATGCAAAGAAATATCCTTTTGTCTCCAGGGAAGTTTAAAGGTATGCAAAGAAAATATCCTTTCACTCACTTGCGTGGTTCTGTCTCCAAGGAGGTTTATTCCTATAGTGTGCATAGTTGCATTTGTTGCTCTAATAAGTAGAATGGGCCAGTGTTTTCAGCATTGATTAAGTTTTGCATATGCAAAATTTGTTTCATAATGGTCTGTGAAAAAAGGTCAACTTAGAACACATTGATTATGTTTTTCAAATGTAGATTATCCTACATAATGGTCATGTGAAAAAGCAACAATTATGCATTGTGCAATGGAATGAATCGGGCAGATATATTTTGCCTAGTAAAAAGTCATAGGCGAGGCTTGAAAACTCTGATTCTTTACCGAGCAGAATGTCATCTGCCCGACACATTCCACAATACATAATTATCCTTGTTATGGAAGTTTATTATTACCTTCAACCCTAGCTAAATGTTAGCTTTTAAAGGTCAATCTTTTGCATTAGGTGGGTTTTTTTAAGATTCTCGTGAATTTATGTTTTTTGGAAGTCCTTAGAAGACTAGTATATTTTTCACAAATGTACATTATACAAAAAGGAGGCTAATATACAAGATGATTTGTCAACTCCTTGAAGGGATATAACTGAAACTGGAAGAAACTAGATGAAGACCCTAAGCACACCAAGCAAGGAGGCAGTCCAGTATACACTAAGGAGCATCAACAAAATGTAAATCGTGGCATAAATACCTAGCGGCCGATAGGTGGATGGCTGAGCTGTCAAAAATGTACTGATTTTGAGCCGTCTGTAGGAACTTTTTCTCACCCACCTTCAGACCCTATATTTTCAAGTAAATGCAAAGCAAACAAGAGATGATGGGGATTCTTCTTTCATGACAGGTGATAGTTCAATCCCATGAGAGCAAAGCTTAAATCCAAAGTTTTATGCATGCTATGATGACAATCTAACCCTAACATCCATTACCCCTAATTATCTATGATCAAGCTTCTCTCTCTCTCTCTCTCTCTCTCTCTCTCTCTCTCTCTCTCTCTCTCTCTCTCTCTCTCTCTCTCTCTCTCTCTCTCTCTCTCTCTCTCTCACACACACACACACACACACACACACACACACACAAAGATAGCAAGAATATTCAAATCCAACAAATATGAAAATAGCAAAAACATGAGAGAGATGGAAGAGAAGGATAAGCAAGGACATCCGATTGCTAAATGGTAGAAGTTCCACCACCTTTGATTGAACATAAAAATGAAGTTCATGGCACCACTATTTATAGTGGAGAATGGGCACTTGGCTTCTATGGCTATTGGTCAATTTCTACCTCTCTTATTATTTGAATTTAAAAAATAGTGAGAAACACCCTTTATCCACTAACTTGACTTTTAGGCCTCTAAATTGTTTAATTCTCTCAAATGGCCTAAAAGTCACTTTTATTGCTATCTATAAATAAAATAACAAAGTGACCATTGAGTTGGACTTACACACGCAGGGTGCCAAATCCCATCACACTTATTTTGTTTGATTTGAATCTATCAAATCTATATACATTGTATGTTGTAGCGCCAAGCCCCAATAGTATCTCTCACCAAAATTGGTGACGATCCCATGACACCTGCTTCGGTTATTGATATTGGTCTTAGTTGTGAAACAAAATTTTGTCTACTCTAGAAAAAGCATAAATAAGAATTTCCTTACATAAAACATGTTGCTTTATTTGTGAATGTATACAAATGGAAAATGTGACTTCATTGAAATATGACCCCTACTATTACTAGTCCTATCTCCACATTGGACTGTGATGCGGACTGTGATGTTGAGAGTTAGCTTGACCTAGCTTTTGCTCTACATTGTCATGTGTTCTATGTTGGATCTTTTGTATAACATGCTCTTTGAATGGAGGATCTTTAAGTGTTGATGCATGTGTAGCTTCGTATAAAGAATTGTTGAGATTTGTGCATTCATCATATATGAGTGGCTCTATGTCTAATAAACATTTTTTTACAGGCTCATCATTGCAAGGAATGTTTATAAGATTCACATTCGAACCGGTTGGCATATCCATGGCATTTTTCTTTGATGGTGGTCAAATCTCCTTTGCATTCACAACTAGTCATGCAATCCACTATTGCTAATGTCTTTGTCTTGTGTCTATTTGAGAATCACATTGAGTACGCATAGTTGTCTTTCTTTCTAGACAATCAATAACATGATTCATTGTGGAAGAATCAACATACATTTTCTGTGGCACAAGCTTCCCTGCTGTATGGATCAACTTTGACCATTTGTTCTCCATTGCCAAATGTAATTTTTCCCATTTTCCAATCATGAATGTCCACTCAATGTTGCAAGTGGCCTTAACTGATATATAATTGACTAGTGCACTAGAAGTTGGTCATACTGGACAATTCTTGTAGCTATGCCCATATTCACATTCATGACAAAAAGGTGTATACTTGTCTTTATGGAGACATTCTGCTATTTGATGATTTTCACCATTGTCTATTGTATTGAATGTTGTTGCTGGACAACATCATAAATAACATATTGTTTATTGATATCAGGATCTTGATATTGATCAAATGGTCTCTTCCATTGATAAGTGCCTTGACTTGTGAATGCTTCTGGTTCAACCATATTAGCATGAGGTCCTTGTTGACTTGGAGGTGCTGGTAGCGCCAATGGCTATGGATATTGACCTCCTCTACCATCCCCTAGTGGTTCTCCCATGGTTGGACTTTGACGATATCCACAATTATGATAGTGGTGTTGAAAAATTCTTAGATTGAATAAACAAAAGGCCGTTTCATAACTGCAAAGATGACAATACTTATTGGTCACTCTTTTCCTCATTGTTGGACATTCATTGATTGTATTATTCCCAACACAGATTGTGCCCCATACATTTTTTTCTTTTAGGATACTATTATCACATCAACTTGTCAGAAATCTCACTTATCTTGGCAACATGAGCTTCTAATAATTTGGGTTTTTCATCAAACTAAACTTGCATTTGTTCCATCTACAACTATTGTCTCTGGCCCAGCTTTTCGAACTCATTTGTCATCAAAGTTGTATTTGCATTAATGTTGGTAGATGTAATGGTAGTTTGCCCAATTGTATAAGGCAACATTCCAATATTGGGTTAATCATCTGACTCTTCATCTTCTTCTTGCATGGCATCATCCATGTTTGCTGCAACATAGTATATTGCTCCCTTCGCTTAAATTCATGTTTGATGCTTTTCTACAATCCGACTAAAAACCACATATCATGGCATTCAGAAGTCATTTGTTGATTACATTATGATTAGAGATATTTGACTCATTCGATGTAATCCCTAACCATCTCTTTCTTACCCATTTTGATCAATCTCAACAGTAGGAATGGATCTTCTACAAACTTCCTTAGCTTGAATCGAGTAATGAAGACAGCTTCTACTAATTTTCAATCATTGCGCTCTTATAGAGTTTGATTGAAATACCAATCTAACGCTGCTCTCGTAAGTGTCATTGGAAATCGCTTAATCTTATCCTCTAAATTAACCTCGCCATAGATCTCACAAGCTTGTATTGATCCGCAAAAAATCTGATTGGATCGATCATTCCATTATACTTGGGTATTTTTAATTGAGCTATTCTTCTGATTATAAGACAAGGTGGTGGAAGATAATATTGATCGCCTTGATCCATCTCTTGACATCATCATCCTAAAGTCTTTTCCACAAAGAATATTTTTCCAACTTGATTCTTAATAGAAATATGAGTTATCCAAACTATACGATCCATGAGGTAATTAAAGACAAAAGACATACAAAAACCATTTTAGCATCTGTCTTCAACTATAAAAAAAAAACTTTATACAAATCTAGAATTTACAAAATTCGGTTAAATTCCTATTAAATTCAGTGGTTACTCTTGATATTTGTTAAACTCTCTCATCCAATATGAACTCATTAAGATACAGTCAATAACTTAGAGTCTATTTCCCATTTGAAAAATACTCTATACTAAGAATTTTCTATATTTTATGCACATGACTTTTATTGATGAATCATGATAACTCACAAATCATGTGTCTTATAACAATGTAGATTCAACCAAATAGCTCCTGGTGAATTTTGTTCACATTATTTGTCTAATCAATTAACTCTAACCAAGAGTAATCCAATGGCTCAAGTTAATTGCTAATGATGCAGAAGTCTCAAAATGTCTAGGTGTAGACTAGTATAATACCACATTCCATCACTAAGTTAATAATTCATCTATTCATAGAAAAAATCATTAACCTGCAAGTAATTGTTTCAAGCATTACTTGCTCATATACACCAAATAAACCAACTAGGGATACATAGTATATCCATACAAGATTAATCGTGCACATATGAGTATAATATTACTATGACCTAGTACATAAACATATGCTATAATCTGGTGGATTCCTCCCAAAATCCGCATATGTTACTCCATAACTCACTAAGAATCTTGTAACTCAACTACCAAAAAATTCTATTCCTCACGAGCATATAACATATCCAAAAAAACTCTGAAGTGAATATTTCCACATACACAAGTTTTCCAACCATCAAACTTATAATTTAAAAGAATTTACACTCAGTCAACCTATATCAGATCTTAGTATTTCACCAAGATTAGGTCAACTTATACAAACATCCTTGTGTACAAGGTTAAGATTAGAGCTTTATTCCAACCTGATCCAATCCATAACAAAATGATACTTGGTAAAACTAATCAGTGAAACTCAAATGTAATCTTTATCTCTACTATCCATAATCATGAATAATTCACAATTCAATTTCCAAAACTCCTCCAGTTCCAAATTATTCGCAACAATCCCTAGAGAGTTCCTCTATTTCACTTGGATGGTTCAATTTCTACACATGTATTGTTTTCTCTAAAAAAAAAATCTATGCAACTAGTTGATCCTTTGAAAGTTTAATTCCTATCACTTCATCTCCTTCTTTTAAAATAAACTCCATAATTTAAATAAAAAAGTTCCTCGGGAGGCGATGTATAAAACATTAAAGATTAAAAAAAAAATCAATAACGAGCATCCAACACTATTACAAACTAGACTTTTCTAGATTCATAAAAATATTTTATCTTGAGTGATAGAAGTATTACAACTCAATAATCAACTATCAATTATTGAATAAAATCAATTGAAAACTTCTGAATAGATTTCAATTTTATTCATATTCATATGGAAGTAGAATTTCATATATCAATGATCACTCTTTAGAACATAGTTTTCCACTGGAAGGAGTTATATGAATCTTAAGCCAATGTCCCATATTCAAGAAATTTCAAAAAAGTATGGGTTCAAATAAAGGTGAAATAAATTTAAGAGCTTTCAGATTTTATAAGTAATGAGATACCATTTGGGATCTATATTGCATGATTTTCCAAAATACCCTGAAACAATTAACCACTAGATTTACCCATCAATATTACCATTATAGTAAATACTAACCACTAGTCTATAGATCACTCTTGAAAAAAAAAAATCCCTTTGGAAAAACTAATGTCCCATACCACCAACTTTCCCTACAAGAAGGTTCTTTGCATCTAGATCTATTTATCAAAAAATCAAAAAGATCAATTGGTTATCTCATACCCAAGTATATGATTCAGTCTACAACCAATCCCATGAGATATTTCTAGCCGTCAAATTCTCTAATGCTCCTTAAGCAATTCACAATAGAGGAAAATATCATCTAAGAATACCACTAGGCATTGACCCAGGTATGGACGAATATCATTCATAGATTGTTGAAATAACAAAAGTGTATTCATTAAACCAAAAAGCCTTAAGAATTCAAAACAACCAAAGTAGTACTGTAATAGATATCCGATATCTGTTTCAAAATTGGTAAGAAGAATTTCATTCCTTCAAAAGTTAGAAGTATTTTTGGTTGCATCGATTATTATAAAGAAACACTCTATAATCTCCTAAAACAGCATCCAAATTACAAGATTTCTGTATGGAACACATTTCATTTGCAAATTCTAGAAATTTATTTCAAATCCACTTGCAATAAAAACAAATGGTCCCATAATTAGATTATTATCCGAGTATCATTCACTTTTTTCCTTAGAATATTCTATTCTTTGAGATTCTAATTGAATCCTAAGAAGAAGAAAAATCAAAATTTTTGAGACAACTAAAAAATGTAAAAAATATATACATTCCAAAACCTGACTTCCAATTGTATTCCCACTCTCTATCACTTTTGTTTCAACAATTTGGAGTAGACTGAGGTAATTGATCCAATTGGTCAACCAATCATCTATAGCTCAAGCTTCTTCTCCTTCTTTTGCTCCCCCAAATATGGTTCAGACAAAAAGTCCCACATGCTGCAAGGATAAGGTCTAAACTTGATTTAGTAGAACTTCCATCTACTGGTCCTACAAAGTGTTCCGATTATTCATTTGTTAAGTGTTGCACTCAACTATTGGCAAATTTACTCCAATTAGTTGATAGATCCCAAAATCTTCAATCAAAAGTGAAAATCACTATGACCTAATAAACCGACTGACTACATCTTAGTAAGGTCATTCAATTTATAAGCGAATCTTATTTAATCAACAATCGATGAACATAAACACTATCGAAACATTTACAGTTCTTTCAAAATTTTACGTAATTGAGATTTTTGAATTCTATTCTATATGAATTAAAACTGTGAAAATCAATTTAGAGCATCAAATTTTTAGTCTCACTATTACCAAACTCATTTCGTACTAATTTTGAAACATCTGGCATGCATCTAATTCAACATGCAATGATTTATAGAGAAATTGACTTTTTTACATAAACTGCATATTTTAACTAAAAAATCACTTCTCAACTACTTTTTACCAAAATTGTATCCAGACATGAAATTTAACTAAACAATCTATTGTGACACTCTGCACCATATATATTCTTAGACATGCAAAATGACTCAAAAAAAATCTTTTTCACATTGAATATGCACACGACTACTTCATTCTCTGACATGCAATCAGAACATTTTGACAATTTTGCAGATTTTGAATAAAAACTACCAAAACTTTTGACAATCATAACTTTGGCTACTGAGCTCCAAATTGGTCACTATAAACCACAATATAAAGAGAGATTGGGTTAACAAATTTATTCCCTAACACCTGGACTTCACATGTGCAAGCTATCACAGACTAGAATTATAATAAGAGGCCTTTTTCAAGGGTGATTTCTGAAAAAGCATATCTCAGTCTTACATGCATTCAATCAGAGATTTATAAACACTCTACTGAGGTTCATTAGAGAGCAGTAGAAGCTTGGGATAGATGGTGTCTAGGCCTCCCACCACCAATTTGGGTGCATAAGGGCTTGAATACAAGGAAATAATACTACATTCTAGATTGTATACAAGTTCAAAGATTTCAGATTAACTACAAAGATTTATTCATGCTCAAAAATCATAAAAAAAAAATCCGCTAAATTTTGAATTTTTGAGACTCTCCATAGTGACAAATTCCCACCAAACTTGTTCATAGCCTTTGTGTCGGAAATCTATGGGGTGTAGCAGAAACGAGTTCTGACACAAGAGTAGAACATAGTATCTCGTGGGAATTGAACAATCGG
Organism: Diphasiastrum complanatum; assembly: GCA_029204225.1. NCBI lineage: Eukaryota > Viridiplantae > Streptophyta > Lycopodiopsida > Lycopodiales > Lycopodiaceae > Diphasiastrum > Diphasiastrum complanatum. The sequence continues at coordinate 3,996,925 of CM055092.1, read as the reverse complement.
TTCCAAAGATAGAGGTCTAGAGTCAAAATCTGAATCAAGATATTAGCAGTGAAAACTTACAATGGACAGTTGTGGATCGGAAGTGTGTCAGTGTAGCAGCAAGAATCAAGATGTAATGCAGTCTGCAATAGCGCACAAATGAACAACAGTTGTGTGTGAAAAAAATTGCACTCTTTGATTGATCAAAAATAGAGTACATGAGCGTGAAGTAGTGCATTGGTCTTTAAGGCACAAAAATACAAAGCTTCAGACGCTTGATCATTGCTAGATGGATTCTTACTTTTGTCTAGGAAAATACGACCAGAACGAATTAAATGATTCGAATGATCACTGACTGCTAAAGTTGTAGACTTTATTCTAAATTTACTTGACTTGTTGATGGTTGTAGTTCAATGATCAATACTTGAGAGTATAAGTTTGATCTACTTAATTTACTAGAGTCATCCTATAGTAGATAGCCATCATTGTACATAATAAACATATGTACAAGTAGGTGGACTATCAATGTCGTCCTTTTGATCGCGATGTGGGTTGGAGTCGACTAACAATACATGGATTGACTTTTCCATGTATCGAACTTGATCTGACTTGATGAGGGAGTCGAGTAAGTCGAATGAGTCGAGAGTCAATGCAGTTGGATAAGTTGAGAGTCGAGTAAGTCGATGGAGTCGAGTGTCGAGTGTTGATGGAGTGTCGAGTGAGTCAAGTGTTGATGGAGTCGAGTAAGTCGAGTGTTGAGTAAGTAGAATGAGCTGAAGTCGATGGAGTCGGACTTCGAGGTTTTTTTTGGAGTATGTATAGATTTTAGGATGCTCATTACTGAATGGACCTGAGCATTAAAATCCAACACTCCCCCTTAATGTGGATCTCAAAAACAACTTCGATCTTCAGATTTAGAATGTTGTTAAATTTGATGTGATGATCCTTAGATAATGCTTTGGTGAAGTAATTTGCTGCCATAAAATATGTCTTGCAGTAGACTAATGATATTTTCTTGCTTTGCACTTTTTCCCTGAGGTATCATTTCAATATGCTTACTTCAAGAGTGAAATCTTGGATTTAGAGATAGTGCGATTGTGCTTTGATTATCACAATATATGGTTGTTGGTTGTAGTTGAGCAAGGTCAATATCTACTACTAGATTTCTCAGCCAAATTGCATCCTTGCTAGCATTTGTGGTAGCTATGTATTCTGATTCAATTGATGATAATGCTACTGAGGTCTATTTGTTCCATGAGATTGGGCCTTGACTAAATAAGAATACAAATCCAGAAGTCGATTTCTGGTGTCGATAATTCATGCCCAATCTGCATCTGTATAACCTTCAAGAATGTTGGTAGATTGCTACCTCCATAATAGATGCACAGATGTTTTGTTGCTTGGACATATTTCATGACCTTCATGAGCGCTTTCCAATGGATTGCCCTGGATTCGATAAGAACTAGCTAAGTGAACTGATCGAGTATGCAAGATTGGGTCGGGTGCAAAGCTTTGCATACATCAGTGAGCCGATAACGGAGTGAAATGGATATTGTTTCATCTCCTCCTCTTCTGCCTCGGTTTGCGCCAAGGTGCTCTGTCCCAACCACCACCTAGACTGGCATTACCTCCCATTCCCCCCAGTTACCAAGGTCTAGTAGTACGAAACCCTCAACAAGTTGTTCAACAGTTGAACATGGTTGAGGTGACTGAAGAACCCTACTACCCTGGAGAAGAAGCACATAAATCTATTCTCGTGCATTTTATAGATGGAGGAAATGGAGACTTAGTGCCTATCTATGTCAATCAGCTTAGAGGCACTGGATTTAGAGCTCCCATCAAATGTTACGGATGTAGAGAGAACCATAGGATCGTCGAGTGCCCCAACAAGCCACAAAGTAACTTTGTACCTCTATGTCGAGACTGTGAATACGGGCCCCCATACCTCACGTGCCCAAATAGATAGGAGAAGAAAGGAGAAGCCTATGCTACTCTGCATTTAATGAGTGTGGTAGGAGAGTCTAAGGCATCTACAATGCCCGTATTCATTCAGACAAGAGCCCAGAATAGGAAAGAAAAGGAGCCATCCAAAACTGCTACCACCGGTCCTGCTAGTGGATCTTCAGGCTCATTGTATGTAGGTGAAACCTTAACCCCACAGTCGAGCAAGTAAATTTACGAGAATGAAAGAGTGGTTGAAAGAAGCCCAAGCCCTAGATCAGGCTAGAGAGACAGCCCGAGAGCAAGATCAACATTAGCCTAATGGCCCTAATGATCAACAGCCCACCACTTCCCCTCGCTCCCTAGTGAATCCTAGGTTGCTGCAATTCATTTGTGAGACCGGTCTGAATGCAAATGAACAGTCGGGTTTCGAAGTTCATTTCTATAGCAAGGAAGAGAAAAAAGATCACACGACTGTCCTAGTCGATCTATTGAGAAGTGATGTTGAAATTCCCTTAGCACCTTACTCAAAATGCATTCGACCCTCAAGGAAGGATTGAAAACTTACATAGATGGACCGAGTAGTGGAAAACTAGAAGTGCACCCTACAAATTTGGTGCCAGATGAAGAAGCAAAGAAATCGCAGCCAGTCCACCAAGTAGGTATAGGTTGGGAGAATGATGCCAAACATGTGGCCATCCTGATCATGCATCGCAGGTTTCCAAAGGAATCAACCATAGTTGACGGAGGATCAGGAGTGAACATCATATCCTCCAAACTGTACCACGAATGGGGGCTTCCCCGCATGGTGAGTGTTCCTTTTATAATTCAACTAACTGACCAATTTAGCAAAAAACCATTGGGCATAGCTAATGACGTGCATACCAAAGTAGTCGGAATTCATTTCACGCTAGATTTTGTAGTCTTAGATTTGCTTGATTCTCCCCAATCCTACAATGTCCTGCTAGGTAGATCTTGGCTCCGAACGTCACAAGCTCTTCACGACTGGGGACAGAATTGTATCGTGCTGCAGAATTGTGACTCCGCAGTTAAGATCGATTCTGATACCTGGATTACAAAGCCAACTGACCAACGAGCCATGGTTTCAAGCTCTGCTACTACCATCCACTCTGATGAAGAATCGGATGACGGATGTCATTGGAAGAGGATCGTCATACATGATGATTCACAAATTGATGTCGTAAATTAATCAAGTATTGCATTTCACAATTACTTGCAGAGTTAACATATTTGTTCTGATAGATCTATAACGTAACTTAAAAAAGTGATTTGGATATGGATCTAAATGTGGTGTTGTACATGTACAATTAAGAGCTGCACCTAGACATTTAAGATTTCTAAATCACGGGCAATTAGCACAAGTAGTTGATTTACTCCTATGAAAGTTAATTGGTAAAACGGACAATATAAAGAGAATTCATAAAAAATTATCTGTTTTATTTGTATTGCTTATAAGACACATAATTTATGAGTCATTTGGATTCATCAGGGAATTGTGTGCATAGGATATACGGAATTCTTGGATGAGTATTTTTCAATTGAAGAATAGACTTAATTCATTAGTGATAGAATCCGTATGAGCTCAATTGGATACCAGATCCTAATGGTTCCAACAATGGTAAACTGAATTTTTGGAATTCAGCAGAACTTTGTAATCTCTAGATGTTGTTTTAGGTGATTATATAAAATTTATATTGTTAAAGACGAATGTTATAATGGTCTTAATTATTTAGTTGATTGTAGAATTTGGAACTCATAATCTGATTAAGACTCAGGTTAAAAGAATATTCTTGGAATCTAGAAATTTCCTTGTAGAAAAGATTTCAGAATGATTCGATTTGGAACGTGAAGAACATTGGATAGAAATTTTACATCACCTTTTTGAAATTTGATCCTGATAGTTCTTGCACTCTCGATGGTATGAGGTGAGTTGTACAACTCTAGAATGGGTGCATTACTTGTAGTCTTGAAACCAGTCATGGTGGTGAGTCATGTGTTGTGTTGCTCCCGAGTCTAGATACCAAGAATCGATATCTTGTAGTTCTCCAACTTTGTTCATGAAGGCTGCTCCATTTTTCTCTTGTGGGTGGGTCGAGTGACTGGTAGTTGTAGCATTTGCTTGTTGTTGTTGGAACTGCTTCTTCTTTTCATTGTTGGATTTCAATGTCCTACAGTCCTTAATAAGGTGACCGATCCTCTTACAGTATTTACAGAATAGTTTTTGTCTTGGCTGGAATGATGAAGTCTCTAAATTCGGACCTAAATTTGATCCAGGCTGCATGCTTCTCTTCTTGTCAGAATAGTCTGAATTTGTAGATCTCTTGAATCTAAACTTCTAATTTTTCTTTGAAAATAAAGCTTGAGGATCCAATCCTGAGCTGGAGGAGGATCCATGTCTGATCTCCTCTTGAAGTAGCATTAAAGGACTCTTGATTGAGTAAGATGTTGTTGGGTCAGGATCGCTATGACCCAAGTTTCAAAAGCTCAAGGTAGACTCGATAGTAGAGTCATTATTGCATTGAAATCTTCAATGAATGAGTCGGTTGTAGTCATCTGCTCCATGAAACTTTTGAATGTGTTGAGATGGTTCAAAATACTATATGCATTAGACATTCTTAATGTAAAAATTTCTTTCACAAATGTAGCTTGGATGTAACATCCCTGATATCATAGAGGGTTGTTAGGATGTCCCAAGCATCCTTAGAGGTTTGAGCAGTTGGAATATGGCCAATTTGAGAGTCTTTAATATTCAAAATAATCAAATTCTTATAGCCAAACTCATCGAATTTTGACCAAAATATTGTCTTGATTCAACTTTGACCATAATATTGTCATGCAATCATTAGAACATATCATAATGACTGAAAAACAACAATTACAATCCTTTAGAAAAATTATGTTTGACGAATTTCAAGCTAAAACAGTCAATACTGTCAAAAAACTGTCAAAAATTGAATAATTTCCAAGTCTATCTTTGGAGAAAGTCCATAACATTGATCATTAGACTAAAATCAATCAAGATTCAGTGAAGCCACTTACTTGAAGGTCAATTCCACCACCAGGAAGTTAAAAAACAAGGAGATACTACCAAAAAGCTAGAAAAAGACAAAAAGGCAACTCCACCTTCTAATTAAAGCAAAGCCAAATTCTGATACAACTGTAAGGATCGCCAAGAGAAGATTCTCTAGATCTTGTTGCATGCACCAAAAGGACTATTGTGAAGCCAAACCACCCAACCAACTGGAAGCCAAGAGTCAAACCCCAATCAGCTTCTCCCTCGAGCCACGATGACTAAATATGTGAGAGGAAAGAATTTTGGCAATCAGAAATTAAATCTAGATTGTGAGATGGGCGCCTTCCTACATGCTATATAGACTCCAAAAGATAATGAATATTCCATATAGGATGTCAATTCTCAACCAATTGTCTTTGATCTACTTTACATGCACTAAAAGCAGTCAATTACCATGTACCAGCTCCATATGTCCTATTTAGAGTATCTAGGTCCTCACAAGGTTATTAATGATATTTTTGGCCTACCCCAAATGGCGAGGCATAACTAATAAACTTGTACATTGGAGTAAAGAATATCCAAGTCTAGGATTATGTCAAATCCTTTATACAAGATGTGGACGTAACATTCATCCACTATAAAGTTATAAGTAGTTGGTAGTTTCACATGAAAATGATTGTAAATACCAATGAATAGTTGATTTTACTTATCATGGAGCTAAGTGCGGGTGGGTTTGGGGTGTGTAGCCGTGATCAATAAGAAAAGTATTGATCCTTTGAAACCACGCTCAAACAGATTGCTTCAAGCCATAAAGTGCTTTATGGAGTTTACACACATGATTGTGTTTCGATATTGTAACCTTCAGGCTGCACCATGTAAATGTCCTCTTTGATAACTTCGTTAAGATATGTTGTCTGTACATCCATTTGATGTATTTCCAAGTTTGCAACAGTGTCAATTACTAGGGCAGATCTGTGCCATATTAGCCCCATGGACATCCCATGCAACACATTTGGGAGTCCGAGCACTTAAAGGCTTGGGCAAATCCATGCCATTCAAGCACGTCAAAATCAAACTCTGCAAACATCCCTAGCTTACTTATACAGGAGGCTGCACTTTTATTTTTTTTATATAAAAAAATCCTGAACCTTGCAAAGGATAAGAAAGGCCACAATTAAAAAGATTTGTAGCATGGAATGTAAGTACTTTTCCGGCTGATAAATTCAAAAAAATATCATTTTTTACGTAATATGTGATGTTACCAACATCTTAAAGGACTGTACTATAGCACTGGGTGATACTACCTTCCATATAGCTTCATAGAACTTCATACCTGAATGCGAGGTGAGGTGATTTCTTGTGAGCTACTCATCTTCCATTGCTTCAAGCAAAACCCTGCTTACGTACTACCGATTCAAAACCAAAAGTGATGGATTAATGGTAGTGCAACCTTTATCATGTAGCATCGTTATCTTGCAACAGTGTTAAACTCAAACATAAGCACATCCTCATTATCAATCAGTATTCGTGTGGTGTCAAGAGGCCAACTGTTTATCGAATGTAGAAAGCAGTAAGGTATTAACGTTACTCATCCATTTAGATAGTTGTAGTTATCAACAACCAGTATATTTCGAGCTTACATTCCAAGCTAACCATGTGCATCTGTCATATACTTGAGCATATATATCTTATGTTCTTTTATTACAATCACCAGCATCTAATGGAATGAGCATAATCATTATGGGCAGCCTACTATGAAAGGTTTTTGTAGAGACAAGCATAAGCATTATCAATGCCTTTATCACTATGAAAATTTGTGGACAGCGATGGAGGTCCATCGCACTTCAGGTGGCTACCTTTTATGAAAACATACCCACAAAAAAATGCGTGGAGCAGGTCCATCGCAATTCAGAATGTAAGCAAATGCAATTTACTTCCAAATACATAGTATATGGAGCAAGTCCATCACACTTTTGAAGGATACCAACATCGCATTATTACTATGCTCCATTCCTATGCGCGGGCCAGCGGCCTATCATATCTTACACTGAATAATATCAATTATGTATGAACCTAGCAACACAATATTCCGATGCCTGTTCACTGTCAAAAGCAAAACAAAAAATGAAGAGGTGAATATCATACCTGTGGTATTGTTCACTGTTGCTTTTGAGATATCATACACATGTATTTGCTTCCAGAAGTGTATAACAGAGCAAGAACATAGTATCTATCTATGATAATCAAGGTATCATGTGAGCTCATTCCCTTTCCAACATAACAAGCTAATGATACTCCTTCGATGCATATGATCATTCAATCAAACAAATCATAGCTTTCTTACCTTCATTTGCAGTATCCTCCACCCGAATACTCTTCCACAAATCTTTTACAGGTCTCCTCTCAAGCAAATATGGCAACAGTAGAGAAGCCAACCAAGAGAGCAAAAGCAAGAGAGAGAAGGAGAGAGCAAGAAGAATGAAACTTAGGGTTGTAGTGATCTTCTCTTTTATACAGTACCCTTTGGTGCACCAGGTATTAGAAGATGCTCACCATTAGATTGAATCTCTATCATGTGCATTGACCATAGCTGTCCGATGAGAACCAAATTTCCCACCAAAAGACTTAGAAGTTTTTTTTAAATTTTTTTTCTTGAGGCCCTACTTTTAAGTTCAGCATAATAAGTCATTTTTGTTGGTATAGTATCATAAGGAAAAAGTCTTTTTTGTAATGTTTCAAAAAACAGATAACGTGTAGTATAGTAGAGTTCATGAGAGTTCATGAGAGAGAGAGAGAGAGAGAGAGAGAGAGAGAGAGAGAGAGAGAGAGAGAGAGAGAGAGAGAGAGAGAGAGAGAGAGAGAGAGAGAGAGAGAGAGAGAGAGAGAGAGAGAGATCAAAACTCCTTTTGACAAGTCAAGATCAAAACCTTTTAAAACCCTTTATTCATAAACCAACAAGGAAAACCATAGCTGAAAAATACACAGTACTAGAAAGCACCGTAAAGCAGAACATATTTCAAGACATCCAGCTGATACCTGCCAACATCCCGCCACACAAAACCGCACAAGTTAGCATAGTGAGGAAGACAAGTGTCAACGCCGAATGTCAATTGTTATCCATATACAAAATATGTTAAGCCCAACTAATCAGCTTGCAGTGTAAATAACTTATGTGATCTTGCTGCTATACTGTTGAAAGCCAAATACGATAGCAGATCCGGTTAAAACATAAAAGTATTTCAAGTACTCATTGTGATAATACAACTCATACATTCAAACATCATTAAATGGGCTCATTGCTGGCAAGTGGACTGAGGTAGGTATAGTAGCTCATCGTTGGTCTATCGTGATATACCTCTCCATATCAAGTTCTCCAAAGAACTATCCTACTATACGTAGGATAGTCTGCTGGATAGGCGGCGTTGAACCACATTGAATGCTATAAGCATCGTGGATACCTCATGTATCATGCATGCAAGCTATATAAAGAAAGCAAGTACTTCTCTGGTCAATGATAGGCTGTGGGATCACAATCAAGCATCATATATATACTTTCCAGAGCAACAATTAGCAATGTATATTGCCTATACATGATACTCTTGATCAATGATCAAAAGGAATCATTCACAACCACGCTTTTCTGGCCAGCGATGGCATAGTTTACTACTCTAACCAGCGGTGTAAAATCACAAATGAATGTATGCTAATAATCCATATCTGAGCAGCAATTGCATACAAAGTAATCTCATGCAAACTTTTTGCCAAGTAATAGTTTATACTACGATGTTGTAGGCATCCAAGAAGCGCCATTCAAAACACTTGTAATATGTTTTCTATTGAGCATTCAAATAGAAAGATTATGAAAGAGTTGAATATACGTAACGTGTGTACAATATCATTGCCTGCAAACGTAGGAGGGAGGGTGCAGAGAGCTCAAAACTGTCTTGCCAGAGGAACGAAATGAAGAGGGAGCAGACAAGCATGAGAAGAGAAAGTAGGAAGGCATGGGAGGAGAAGCTGAAGCGCCTCACCACTAATATAGTTGTATCTCATTGAAAGTAGGGTGGCCATTTGTAGCCGTAGGATGAGAGGCATTTGATGTTGACCCTTGAAAAGGTCATAAATGTAGCTGGATGTGTAAGTTTTCCCACCAAAAAACTTTTTTATACTCATGTATAGAGCCAAATAATTGTAATAAAATGTGAGCATAAAACTGCTTCACATTAATGGTCTCAAACATCCTATTGCAGTAAAGTAAATGAAGAAAGAGAGTTCCCTTTTTATTATGCCTAATGAGCTGAAGACGAGTCATAGTGTTCCTGATCACTTCTCCTTTATCGAGAACCTCATCATCCTGCAAAAATGTCAATCCCTATAAAAGTTCAGCTTCTTGATCGGCAAATCTTCCTTTGTACCACTCCCCTGTCCATCTTTGCTTTTGTAACTTTTACTCCCACCTTGGCCAGATATGACAAAGTTTGGGTTATTGAGGCTAAAAGTGCCCGTTTTTTATTGGAATTTTGAAAGAATTTGTCTTGCAACGTGAAACAATTGGGTCTTTTAAACAGACATTCAATTTTTCTGATGTTTTCAGCATTGCCTAGGTTAGCAAGTAGTTTGGCAAAAGGATTAGCAGCAAGCACGATGGAAGCATCTATCATGTGTTGGCGAAGAAAAGAAAAGTTAGGTGTGCTTTGACAACTTCCCTGACTGGTTTGTGAAGCCATAGAATGAAAGGAAGAAGCTAGATGATACTAACTGAAAATTGATTTTCATTGCCTATTCTCCAGACCACAAGGCATAAAACTCTACAATCCACAGACACAGAAGTTGTTCACAAGTAGAGACGTCATTTTTGTGGAAGATCAGTTCTTTGACCACAAGGGGAAGGCTCCAAAAAATTCCGATCCCAAAGTCGAAACCAGTTCCAAACTCAGGATCGAACTTCAAAAAATTGATTCAGACTCAGACAGTGAGTTAGATCATCAATGAGTTGAATCGCATCAGAGGATCAAAGTGCAACCAAGAAGATCGAATCGATCTAGACATCCTCCATCCCAATTTATGGATGATCTAGCCTACTAATTTGTGCAAGAACCATGCACTATATCAGAGGCAATATCAACTTGAGATGCTGATCAATGGAAAGCTGTGATGGACACAGAATTCGATTCCTTAATTGAGAATCAAACATGGATTGTAATAGAGCTGCCAAAGGATCAAAATTTGATTCCATGCAAATGGATATTCAAAGCGAAGTATGGGAAAACTAAATTGATACAAGGCTAGACTGGTCGCCAAAGATTTTTCACAGATTCCAGATCTAGATTATTCAAAGACTTTCAACCGTGTTGTTAAACATACTTCAATTCGACTATAACTCTCCTATGCCAACGGAGCAGGATTGGGTGCTGGTCGGCGGGCTGCTTGGTTTCTAAGATTATAGCAACATTCATTTGTATCATGATTGCTCATATTACAAATATGGCAATATCGAGTGGGTCGTTCTAACCTCTTAACTGAGGACATTCATTTTCGGTGTGGTTGCCTTGATAGTGCGAACACCAGGTGGCTTCTCTCCTCGGATAGGCATGGGTAAGGCTTGGTTGCATGCCCTTCAGCTTTTGGTCTACGGCCGTAGTAAGGTCAGATGTGAGCTTTTTTATGTGTTCATTGCTTTGCGGAGTTATCAGAGTCCGAACTAGTGCTCTCACTATCATCGACTCTCTTGATGGCATCGACACAGGCTGCTTGAAAAGACAGGTATATGTCTCTTCGCTTCATTTGTTGTCTGATTCCCTTAGGTAATCCTGCCATGAACCATGTCAGGACATTGTGGTCTGGGACGCTATCAGGGTCGCATCCTCCACGTAGTCTTTTGATCCACTCAATGTAATCGTGTAGGGACTCGTTCTTGTCCATACGGATTCAACCTAATTGCAAAAATGGATCAGAAAAGAAAACGGGTGGTCCTGAATCTTGTAATGAACTCAGTCTGTAAGGTATTCCAATTATCACGTTCATTTTTCTCAAGATTGAAATACCAATCTTTAGCAGTATTAGTCAAGCACAAATTGAAGTATCTTAACAGCCCTTGTAGGCTGTCGTCTCCATAGGCTCTACACGCTTGGGTATAGATCTGTAAGAATCGTCGAGGATCTCCCTTGTCATCAAACCTCGGAAGGTCGATTTTGGAGAAATTTCTGACTAGATGTTGTACAAACGGCCTCGGATTGTCCATTGGTGGTGGGTCTATGTCAACTAGTTCGGGTAATATCTCGATTGGCGCGTTGACAAACTCTTTGATTTCAAGGAGATCCAGTGTTGATAATCTCCTTCCGGATCTCAGATGCATACAACAGAACAAGTAATAGGGCTATTTTTAGAATTTTTGTATTTTGGATGTTTTTGATCTTTTTCAAATTCCCTTTTCTCAGATATATTTTTGTAGATCTTTTCAACGTATAAACAATCAACACTAGATCAGACGAAGGATCTGGCCGATGCAGTTACAGATCAAGATCAAAACTTGAGTAGGACGGGTGATCGTGGAGCAGAGTAAATGCAAATCCAAAAGGCAATCGACAAAACAAAAATATAGATAAATACAGACGGGTTCTGATTGTGAAATGATCAAGAGAAATTCTAGAATTTCTCTGATGGCGAGTTATACAGGACAAGTAATAGTAGGTGCGAGTAATGGGATTATAACTCAACGAGCTGTCCACTTGCTTAAAATGGTAATTAGAATAACCTGATGGCGAGTTATGGCTCTGATGGTGAGTAATAAAATTATAACTTGCCAGTCTCTCAAATAATAGATTTGTTTATTTCCAGGCCACTGTCCTGATGGCGAGTAAAGATAATGAGCAAAAATTGAAAAATCTCTGATGGCGAGTAATAGCCTAATAACTCGCAGATCACCAAAATGATAGCTCTGAGATTGCCATTCACTCTGGTCTAATGGCGAGTAATTTCGACAAACAAAAAGTGTCAAAAAGATAATGGGCGAGTAAAAGGTGTTCAGGTGAGTAAGGTCTCTGATGGCAAGTTATAATTTATAACTCACCGAGCTCTCTGAACAGAGCCTGGAGCCTGCCTAACTCTCTGGAAAAGTGGCAAGTAAAGATAATGAAGAAAAGACAGAAAATATCTCGTCGACGAGTAATAAACATGTGAAAATGCAAGAAAATTTCAAGCAAAAGGGCAAACTAAACCCATCTAACAGTAGCTTAGCACCGTCTCCCCGACAACGATGCCAAAAAAATGTTGGACCCTTTCCGTACCCCCTTTTCTTAATGAATAGGAGAGCATGGTTAGGGTTTAGATCTGCAACCGAGTGAGTTATCTTGTAGTACGGGTTTCGATCCAATGGGGAGGGGGTTAAACTACGGATCTAGATAGGAACTAAGCCTACCAAGGGTGTCAATCTTGGCATATGATCTAACTGTGGAATGGCTCAGTGTGGAAGTAAGATGCTTGACACTTTCTTGGTTCTTCTTAAGGTTTAGATATGTAAAGATCCTCTTCTTGGATCTTGGCTTTTCCTGAAATGTTTAGGCCTTCTTTTCTTGTGGATCAACTTCTCAAAGAAAGAGAACAATGGAAATGAGACCTACCTATGGATCTTATTGATCACTCCAAATGTGGTTCTAACACCTATTTTACTATCGTGTGATTTTGTGGATTATGTGATTGAAAGCTTGGGCTAATGATCATTCTTCTTGTGATAGCATGATTAAGAAACAATAATCAAGCATTCAAGCATCCACAATCAATCATACAAGTGTAAAAGAGGAGGGCTTCACATAGAAAGAAAAGGTAGGAGGAGGAGGCTTTGCTTCTCTCTCTCTCTCTCTCTCTCTCTCTCTCTCTCTCTCTCTCTCTCTCTCTCTCTCTCTCTCTCTCTCTCTCTCTCTCTCTCTCTCTCTGTGTTCACAGATTCACTGAATCTGTGAACACATTTTTTCTCTTTCTTTTGTTGCTTATCTCTCTTGGATTACTTCTGTTGTTATGGTTCTTTTTTATTACTCTTCTTATTAGAACGGTTACAGAGCAGAAGCGATATTCAAGGATGCATTACGTATTTCCCAGCCTGTCAGTGGGTAGCTCAAATCCGATACTCAGCTACATGCATACACTAGCCATGCAACCATCTACAGCTCAAGCAGATCAACGTTCAGCACAGAGAGCAATCCTACTACTAACTACTGAATCAAAGAACAATCAAGAACTAGATTAGCTACTGAAACTAAAACAAGATTTCTAGAAGCATTTAACAACCTAAGAATCAAGAAACACACATTACTTGATGCCTACATTATCCAAGAACGTCAAGAACTAGAATGTCAAGACTATGCAAGATTTACACCACATTTCTAGCCTCTATAGTTTACTTGAATGCTGATTTCTACAAGATTCCACAAGCAAGAACTGAAGCTAATCCACAACTAAGCAAGAAAAAGAAACAAGAACCTAGTTAATCCACAAGCAAGGAATCAAGCATGCTCATAGAAATATCACTCAAGATCATTGCCATGAACAAGGAGCTTAGTGATCTTCAAGAACTCGTGGAGGATCCTCTTTATTAGCTCAAGAGAACTTGAAAATACAATCAAAGCTCCTTCACAAGAGAGGGGGGCCCTTAAATAAGCAAGAAGGCTGCCCATGTGGAGCCCATGTGGCAATTCCACTAAATTAGAAATTACATGTGGAATTTGCCCTTCCACTAGAGGTCACCATCAAAAGGTAGCTCACTCTTACTATTTTAAGGGGGGTCTACATTTATTACTGTGGAATTCACACATGTGGACTGTCCACAACATGTACTTGTGATCTCCTAAGGTGTGTAGATGCACCAAGATCAAGACTAGATTGAGATTCAAGATCTATCTTTGAATCTATGGCAAAAACACACTACTACATGCATTCAATCACTTCCAACTCTCACTCACATGTGTGGAAAGTGTTCCAAAAGCATTCTAAGTAAAAACTGATTATGGATAGTGGTGGTAAAGATTAATTTAAGATTCCGCTGATTGGATCAGGTGGAATAAAGTTTTAATCTTAAGCTTATGTTCAAATATGTTTGTATAAGTCAGGTAAATCCCGAAGCTGCCTTTAAAGTGAAGACAGAGAAATGCAAAAAGTCCGACAGTGCCTTTAAAATGGATTTTAATCACAGTGTCGCATTTTTTACAAAGGTGAAAAACCCTACAGTGTCATTTTTTTTCCGACAATGTCACTTTTTTCCTGAAGGTGGAAAAACCCGACAGTGTCGCTTTTTTTTTACAGTGCTTTTTTTTTTCGAAGGTAGAAAAAACCCGACTGTATCGCTTTTTTCCGATAGTGTCACTTTTTTTCTATAAGTGCGAAAAAAATGTTGAAAAGGCAAAGGTGCCTAAAGAAATGATTTAAGGCACAAAAAATTCCCAAGGTGCAAAAAGGTGATATTTCCTTAAAACGAAAATGTTTTAAGAGAAAAACGAAACTTTTGGAAAAAAAATGAGAAGGTCCAAAATATGTTGTCGGCCTTCGATTGTTTTTCAAGATATTCATTACTTGAACGATTTGTTAAGGTTGAGCATAAGAAATCTAACACTCTCCCCTTAATGTGGATCCTGAAAAACTTTGATCTTCATATTTATCATATCGTTAAATTTGAGATGTCGCTCCTTTGATAGAGCCTTTGTGAAGTAATATGCTGCCATTTAGTTTGTTCCTTGCTATGCACTTTCTCTCTAAGGTAATGATACTTGATTTCGATATGTTTGCTTCAAGAGTGAAATTTTGGATTGAGAGACAATGCTATTGTGCTTTGATTGTCACAATAGATTGTTGTAAGAAGTGTTTGTGCAAGGTTGAGGTCTGCAAGCAGTTGCCTTAGCCAGATCACCTCTTTGGTTGCATTTGTGACAGCAATGTATTCGGATTCCGTTGATGATAATGCAACCAAGGTCTGCTTCCGGCTGTTCCATGAGATTGGGCCTTGGTTGTATAAAAATATAAATCCAGAAGTTGATTTTTTGATACCAGGCTCTAGGTGATTGTTTCAGCCCGTAGAGAGCCTTGTGGATTTTGCATACAATGTGCTTTTGATTGCTCTTGAGTTCGTATCCCTCTGGCCACTACGACATATAGATTTTCTCTTCGATTGTTTCCGTTAAAAAAAACGGTCTGGACATCCATCTGGTGAACTTCAAGATCTGCTGTGGCTGCAAAGGAGAGAAGTAGGCGGATTGAAGCATGTTTGACAACTGGACTGAAGGTTTAAGAATAATCCAGATCTGGAATCTGGGAAAAGCCTTTGGCGACTAGCCTGACCTTGTAACGATTTAGCCTTCCTTCAGCGTCGTACTTCACCTTAAATATCTATTTGCATGGAATTGGGTTTCGGTCCTTTGGCAGCTCAGTGACTGTCCATGTTTGATTCTCTATTAGAGAATCGAATTCGATGTCCATCGCTGCTTTCCACTAATTAGCATCAGGAGTAGACATTGCCTTAGAAACGATGGTTGGTTCTTGCACAAAGTAGCAGGCCGGATCATCCATAAATCTGGATGGAGGCTGTCTAGACCTGTTCGACCTTCTGGTTTGAACTTCGGTCCTCTGATATGTGTCAGTGTCGCTTTTACATGGATCAAAATTTAGGTGTTCGATCCCTGGGTCGGATTTGTCAGCAGCTTTTCTCTTGTGGTCGATGAACTGGTCTTCCACAAAAATGGCATCTCTACTGGTGAATGCCTTCTCGGTATCCAAATTGTAGAGCTTGTATGCCTTGTGATCTGGGGAATAGCCAATGAAAATCATTTTTCTGTTTTGTCATCCAGTTTTTTTTTTAGATCTTTAGGGATCTGAACGAGAGCGATGCATCCAAACACTTTAATATTTTTGAGTGATGGTTTTGATTTTGTCCACATCTCATAAGGTGTCTTTCCATTCAGGGCTTTGGTGATGGATCGATTCTGTAAGTAGGCAACGGTAATAGCTTCGGCCCAGAATTCCTTTGGAAGAGAGACATGGGCCAACATGCTCTTGGCACTTTCGATGAGTGTGTGATTCTTCCGTTCAGCTACACCACTGGACTGAGGTGAGTAGCTGGTTGTAAATTGTTAATGTATCCCGTTGGCCTTGCAGAACTCCTTGAATTTTGTGGAGATATACTCTCCCTCTCCATCTGTGCGTAGAGCTTTGATCTTCCTCTGGGTTTGGTTTTCTGCAAACGAACTTCTTGAAGAACTTGAACGCTTCGGATTTGTTCTTCATAAAGTAAGTAGCAGTCCTTCGAGAGAAGTCGTCGATGAAGGTTAGAGAGCTCCCCCTGTGGAAGTAGTCTACATCGGGCCACAAATGTCACTATCTACAAGGTCAAGCAAGCCCTTGGATGTATGAACTAGGCTTCTAGCATGCTTGCTAATAATACAGCTTTCGCATGGAGAAGTTGGCTTGTTGACAGACGATAGATCTTGTACTAGACTCTGAGTAGACATTTGCTGAACACTTTGGAGATTAAGGTGGCCTAGTCTGAAATGCCACAACATAATAGTTGATTCAGAAGTGGCTGTGTGAAGAGCTTGACTGTTCGAAGAGTAGCAATGACTGAGTTTGTAAAGATAGCCGCTTCTTCTTCCAAAGGCTAGAACCTTCCGGGATTTGTCAAGAATTGTGCAGCCTTCTGTATCGAATTCGACCCTCCGACCTGATTCGGTGAAATTGCTAACTGAGAGCATATTCTTGGTCAGATTTGAAACGTGGAGAACGTTAGACAACATCTTGACTCATTCGACTATGACTGTTCCTTCATCTTCGATTGAATGTGATGAGTTGTCTCTAAGTTTCACAACTCAAGAGTGGGTGAATGAGTTATAGTCTTTGAATCAGTCACGATGGTGAGTCATATGTTGAGTTGCTCCGGGATTTAAATACCAGGAATCTATATCCTGATGTTCTCTAACTTTGGTCATGAACACTGCTTCATCTTCTTCTTGTTGCTGGATTGAGTGACTGGTTGTAGCACTATGTGCTTGTTGTTGGAACTGTTTCTTCTTTTCGTTGTTGTACTTCAAAGTTTGGCAGTCCTTGATTTCATGACCAGTCCTATTACAGTATCTGCAGAATAGTTTCTGCACTGGTTGGAACGATGAAGAGGTTGAATTCGATCCTGAACCAAAATTTGGTCTAGAATGCATGTTGCTCTTCTTGTCAATATAACCTGACTTTGTAGATCTCTTGGATCTAAACTTCTGATTTTTTGAATTTAGAGCTTGAGGATCCGATCCTGAGCCTGAGGAAGATGTTGTCTGATCTCCTCTTGTAGAAGCAACGATATTACTCTTAATAGAGTGGGGTGCTCTTGGGTAGAAATTGCCATTACCCAATTTTTGTAGGTTTTAGGTAGACTCGATAATAGAGTCATGAGTGCATCAACATCTTTTACGACTGATCCAGTTGTAGTCATCTGCTCCATAAGATTTTTGAACGTGTTGAGATGACTCGAAACACTTTCCACGTCAAACATCCTCAGGGTGAAGAATTTCTTCCTCAAGTGTAACTTAGAAGTAACATCCCTGATATCGTAGAGAGTTGCTAAAATGTCCCATGCATTCTTAGCAGTCTGAGCAGCACGTATGTGGCTGATTTGAGTATCCTTGATGTTGAGGGTGATCATGGAAAATGCTTTGTTATCTCTCAGTCTCCAGTTGGTGATGTTGGCTGCATCACCTTCTGGTTTGAGATCTGTGCCATCAATGATGTCCCACAATTCTTTGGCTAGTAGTATAACCTTCATCTTGAATTTCCAGAGATGGTAGTTATCTCCATCGAGTTTGTCAATGAGAGATGAACTAGATGATGGATCCATTCTGGTTGAACGAGATCGTTGGTAGAAACAACGATTGTCAGAATATTGTTGGCTATGCGTTTGCTAGAGAGACGTCTTGATATAAACAAGACTGATAATCTACAATAGAAGTGCAGATTACTGAAATGCCCGCTCTGATACCATGTCGTAAAACGTGGGGATGACTGCAACAGAAGCTTGAGCGTAGGCGTGTAGGAACGGAAACACAACAGTTAGCAGCAAAAATATTCAAGATGAAACATTCATACAAAATTGCGCAAATGAACAATACATTAGTGAGACAAAAATTGCACTCTGATTAATATCAACAGCGAGTACAATGGCTTGAAGTGATAACTTCAGCTTGCTGAGCGTGATAATGCTGGCTACGGAAGAACTCTGATTATAATGTTAAAAACAACACTTACATTGCTTGATTTAGCTAGTAGTATATATTTACAAGTGTCTGCAAAAATATGTTACAAGCATTGAATGCTATTTACGCCAATCTTTGTATATGTACAAAGTGGGTAATCGCCCTTGGGATATTTAGCGGTCCAGCTGTTTTCAGGATTGATGATAAGTTGGCGATGTCGGTCTGCCACTATTGGAAAAACCCGAAAAACACAAAGGTGCCCTTGAACAGAGAAAGCATGTAAATCCTGAAAGTGCCTTTAAGACGAAGGTAGAGAAATGCGAAAAACCCGACGGTGTCTTTAAAATGGATTTGGTCACAGTATCGCATTTTTCCCAAAGGTGGAAAAACCCGACTGTGTCACTTTTTCTCGATAGTGTGCAAAAAAAATACGAAAAAGGCAAAGGTGCCTAAAGAAATGATTTAAGACACAATGAATCCCTAAGGTGCAAAAAGACGACAATGCCTTAAAACGAAAATGTCTCAAGGGAAAAACGAAGTTTTTGGGAAAAATGCAAAGGTCCGAAATATGTTGTCGACCTTCGGCTGTTTTTCAAGATGCTCATTACTTGAACCATTTGTTAAGGCTGAGCATAAGAAATCTAACATCTGCCCCTCAACATAAAGACCATGATCTTCTGCATGTGAGCTAATGATCCTCTGAAGAACTGCTCCATACAACTCTACAAATGTGTGCCCCACCATAATGGTCCTGTAGTTTTTCACATTTGTAGGATCCCCTACCTTGAAAATAGGATGCAGTAGGTTCATGGACCAGGAAGATGGAAGGGAGTGCTCTGCAGAGTGGTTAAAGATCTGAGCAAGAAAAGGGGCCAAAGTCTTAGCAACTGGTTGACAAGGTCAATAAAGAGATTTTCGTGGTCCAAAGCTTTGTTGGATTTCAAGCGACCGATGGCATTTAATATGAGTTGTGGAGTAAAAAGCGAGACAGAAGTAGACAACGACAAGAGAGAGAGAGGAGGATGAGTTGTTGTGTACAGTCGAGTGGCGTAGTCCATCCAGGAATCAAGCGCAATAGGAGCAACATGATGCTTTTTTGCAAGAAAAGTTTTCCAAAAGACCGAAGTGAAGGTAGAGTAGAGATGGGCAAGGAGGGACTGGGATCGATTCTCTATGTATGTCTTTTTCTTTGCACGAAGAAGTCAACGATATTCTTTCTTTCATTGGACGAACAAGACTGGAGAGGTACGCTTGGCCTGAAGGACAATTTTATGAAATTGCGAAGATTCGTGGTCATACCAGATATTGTGGATGGGTCTATGACGCGAGACAGGATGGGAGGTAGTGACCTTGCGAATGGCGTCATGCAAGGAGGTAGATACAAAGTTGGCTTGGTCCTCCAGGGAGGCATTGAAAGGAAAGGAGCGAAAGAGACGAGAGACACAGTCAGCATAGGCGGGTACAAGAGCCGGAGGAAGGTGCATACGCGGATTTTGAGGAGCAGAAACTGAGAGGGAAGGCAGAGATGAGGGAAGAGAGAGAGTAAGGAAAAGCATGGAATGGTCGGCCAATAAAGGGCGATGGATAGAGAAGTCTGAAATAATTGGGAGCAAGTCAGGGGATACCACAAAGTAGTCCACGATAAGGGTGTGTGTGTGTGTGTGTGTGAGTGTGAGAGAGAGAGAGAGAGAGAGAGAGAGAGAGAGAGAGAGAGAGAGAGAGAGTATTGAGTGATTCATGCATCTTATTAGGATCCAACTAAAATCAATACATTCTAAATACAAAAGAGCACATGCTAATATTGAAAAAGCATGTGTGATGAATATAACTTATACTCCAAATTATGGCATTGCACTCTAGAGATGTTGGTACGATTCATATCTTGTAGCAAGGATCTAAATAGAAATATGTGAACTAAAAACAGCACACTAGTACTGAAAGAGCATAAAGTGATTACTATAGCTTATACTATAAATCATAGTGGCATGTGCTACACTCCTAGATGTGATCCAGAAGCTTTTAAGAGTATGCCTAGTATGATGTGGCATCTAAGGATGGACCATATGTCCTCCTCTCCTTTGCATAGGTTAACAATCTTCTGGAGCTGGCCGTTCCCATTGTATCGAGGTCTGGCTATTGCTGACAATCCCCTCCACTTTACTTCTTGGTACTTATGAGGACAAAGTACATGTATCCCATTTGTCTTATACATCAAATGAAACTTACCAGCTAAAAAGAATCCCTCAATGATTTTTGCAGGACAAATTAACATAAAATTCTGCACAAATCAAGTTATGCAAAATGTAAATTTGCTGCACATGTAGTCTATTATGAAACATAACCACCATAACATTGATGGCAGCAAGATGTATAATAGCAACAAAAAATGGTGATGTTGAAGATGTTCAAGCCCAGAAGTAATCACGTGTTTGGCTTGTTAGTCTTGACAAATTTGACTTTCCCAGTCTTCTCGGCCTTCATCTATAAGGAGAGGCTTTATACTAGATCCGTTTTCGACAGCAACCTTTGTGAAGTCAAGAGCTTTGAGTGAAAGGAGCATGCAAAGATGGTGGTGTCACGAATTGATAGTGATCATGCTGTATTTACAAAACTTACTGAAGGTAACTTCTGGCTTTCTCCCTTGCTCCACAGAGTTTTTAGGTCCTTTCGCCACCAACTCAATGCGACAATTGTACCTGCATCAAAAAATTACATGGGAAAATTGAGCTTTGCAATGCAAGATAGAAAGCCCCAAGTGCCACAGTTGCAAAAAACCTGCACGTCTGATACTTTGTTGTGCAGCGGGAGAAAGATTTCTGTTTTGGCACTAGTAGTTCTTACCAAGTGTGCAAGGTACTACGTACAAAAGAGCTGGCTGCCCATTGCCCCCCATCAGATTTAATGCAACATAGGTAATGAAGAGACCTGCAGCCAAAAGACCATTGGTCAAGCATCAAGGAAATAATTCATGTAATGGCTGGCAATTACATCTGAATTCAGTCTAGCAACACACTAATATGCGCCAGCATAAATTGAAGAGTATAAACAAAAACTGCAAGTTCTCAATTCTTGTTTGTGATGCACACAAGGTTTGGAAGAGGTAGATTTCCAAAGAAATCCGCAATAACGGAATTGACGATAAAAGCTTCCTCATTCTATCACCAATATACCACAGCATGCCTGTCACTTGTGCTTGATTTATACCCACTAACAATGCAATTCCATGGTGGTACCAAAACCCCTAGGCTTTCCTCATTTTGTTGATTATAGACTTCAGTATCCCATCTAGCCAATTAATGTTGACCTTGAGTGTGCTAGCTAGAACCATAGTCACCAGAAGGTTCGAATCAATTCAAATTGACTTGAACAGAATCCAAAATATCTGAATTGATCAGGTTTTTTATTAGAAAAAAATTTGTTAGACTAGTGTGGAAAAAATCATGTTTTAAAAGATTTGGGGTATCAAGATGTTAGATCATGTTAAGAACTTAAGATGTTAATAATGATACGAAATAGAGATACGTATCGGAGACGGGTAATCGATGACTGTTACCCTAAAGATTCCAAGCACCTGCATATCACTTGTAGCCTATAATTACACAAAGTTTCTGCAGTTCTATTCAGTGTGCACAAATTTTCAGCAACCCAATGAAATCTGAGAACTAGATTCCCAACAAACAAAAATCTGTAAAATTTCAGTTCAAATCTCAAAACGATCAGAGTCACCCAATGAAATCTGAGAACTAGATTCCCAACAAACAAAAATCTGTAAAATTTCAGTTCAAATCTCAAAACGATCAGAATCGATTCGAAAAGGTTAGGATCTAATCTTTCAACTTATATGTTGCTCATAGTGCTAGCAGCTATTTAGTAAGGGTTAAGAGGGCTTGAATACCATAATTCAAAATTACTCTATTTCATCTCCTAAACTAAACTACTCAAATATTATCTGAAGTAAGCTTAAATTTTGACGAGAAAACTCCGATTTGATCAAGTATTAACTAGCCTATGACTGTACAAGCTCCTAGTTACATGCTGATAATTTGCAATAGATACAATCCCAAATATGGTTCTGTAACTGTTGCCTTCCGGAGAAAAGAGCCCTTTTGAAACACTTTTAAGCAAGCAAACGATTAACAAACATATTCTCACCCACAATCAAGAATAGCAGGGCCTAGACCTCACTTCAACTGCCGGACCGGGACTTAAATGCAGCTTTATTTGGAAGTGTGTGTGTCCAAATTCATATGTATTCCAGAAAATCCCCATACTTACAAGATCTTACATAACTAATCAGCACAAATTGGACCTTGAGTCAAAGACCATTTGGTGTTATGAACAGATTCACAGGTATTAGTAACAATGATGCATAAAAAACAGCAAAAGGCATTCACATAGCATTCTCCAACTAAGAAACTGTATGAATCAATGGCCGCCGATAGCTCAGGCAGATCCCCAACTAAGATCTCCAAAATACTACAACTCCCCTACAAGAAGCCCAAGACTCAAATGATCAAAACTAGCAAATGATCAGCCTTAGTGGCTATTTATAGTGGACAAACCCTACCTCCCTTCATATTGATTTGGAGGGAACTGTGTGTCCACTAATACTGTCGAAAGTAAAGAAGTATGGACTATAATGTGTGTCCATAACACTCCCCTGTTCTAAAACATTGCTTTCAATGTGGGCTATAACTTTTAACTACTACTAGAGCTACTTTAGTACCGCTATATTGTCGTTTTCTTTCTTGGGTTATACATGTCGCGCTAGTGGTGTTAGTCCAAAAGCCGAATCCCCTACAGCCACGGATATCCGCTTTCAGTACAATGAAGCAAAGAGAAATATTAATCTCAATTCTAGTAGATAAGACTAGATCAATCTGTAAGTAATGGAAGTCGTCGGGCAACTGAGGTATCATCATCAACAAGTAATGAAGAATCAAGAGCAGGAGCAACAAGAGCATCGGGACCATCAATATCTGAAAGATCAGCAGGAATGACAACAACAACATCAGAATCAGGGACACCACGATCATGGAAAATGTGCAACGGTAAGGACCATAGGCGCATGAATCACGTAAGGGACTGCAAAAATATCATGAGGCAGATCACAAACCTCAAGCAAAGATCCATGGAGTAAAGCTAAAGATGACACAACCTAATGACCAATAGCAAGGGAACCATCAACCATGGAACCGTGAAGAACCCCAAAGAAATCGGCAGGAAAATCGGCCATAACGGAACCAAGAGAAGGAGATATAAACACCAATGTAAAAGATACTGCACCAACTACGGATATAAAATGGATTTTAAGAATTGAGGAACGATAGGAAAGAACAACATCCAATAACATATGCAAAAAGAACAACTAAAAAAAATGAAAAGTTAAAATAATACCACTTTGGAAAACTTTGCAAGATCTTTGGATGTAGTCCTCCATTTGACATGAAACCTAGATCAATAGTCTTGTCTCAGCCTAGAACCCTCATCCATATAATTATTTCGAACTTCTATCGCGAAAAAGGATGAAAAAAATGAGTTTTTCCAAAAACTAAAAATCAGGTTTCTGAAATTAGGGTTTCGAAAAAAACGGCTACCAAAAAAACATACCTCACCATAGGCGCCGACTTGCTACTACAATGCAACTAACAAAACTCAAGTCTGATCACAAACAAAGAAGCTATGAAAAAAAATGTGAAAAAATAAATTCTAGAAAGAGAAAACGGCCAGAAAACTGTCTAGAAAGAAAGAGTTGAAGATTCACCAAAAGATAAAGATCCAACTAGAGAGAGATGAAGCGAGAAAAGAGATAGCAGATCTTAGTCCTTAAATGAAAATCCTTAAACCTGCAAAGAAAATCACAAAAACAAACATAAGCTCCAAAAACCTGTAAAGAAACCATAAAACAAATAAGCACTCCCAATCGCTCAGGAAAGTGCTTTGATGTCATGTTATGAACAGATTCACACGTATTAGTATCAATGATGCATAAAAAATATCAAAAGGCATTCACATAGCATTCTCCAACTAAGAAACTGTATGAATATCAATGGCCGCCGCTAGCTCAAGATCTCCAAAATAGTACAACTCCCCTACAAGAAGCTCGAGACTCAAATGATCAAAACTAGCAAATGACCAGCCTTAGTGGCTATTTATAGTGGACAAACCCTACCTCCCTTCATATTGATTTGGAGGGAAAGTGCAATTCAAAAATTAGGGCCAAAAATGGAAAACCATGTAAAATAGTATTTCTAGGCCCATCACGTGTAATATAAACTACGTGTCCACTATTGAGGTATGGAATGTTCAGATTTCATTCATGGAATGGGGTTTGTAAGGTGTTAAAGAAAGAGAGATTTCCATGTTATGAATTTAGGTGGAGTCCTTTTACTTTAAGATACGAGTATTTATTTAAGAGATCTAATGGATTAAATGTTGATTATAAAAACCATCAAATGAGTGTCTTAGTTAATGGTAAAGTAACTTCCATTTTCATAGTATATAGTTCATGTATTGAGCCAACCATTTTGGTGCTTGATTTTATTAAAAAATTGAGTGTTGATCTTGAATTGTTTCATGTGCTTATGAAACTTGTTTTAAGTTGCAATGTGAATGTAATTTGTAATGACATGAATGTAATTCCATTTGAATTATCATGTGATGAAATAGATAAGTTGAAAGACGAATCCTATGAAGACCTACAAAGAGGATGATAGACTAGGATGCTGAAATCCATAGAACCAAAGGGAAACAAATGGTGGACAAACCATCAAATGAGTGTCTTAGTTAATGGTAAAGTAGCTTCATTTTCAGAGTATATAGTTCATGTATTGAGCCAACCATTTTGGTGCTTGATTTTATTAAAAAAATATTTGAGTGTTGATCTTGAACTGTTTCATGTGCTTATGAGATTTGTTTTAGGTTGCAATGTGAATGTAATTTGTAATGAAATGAATGTAATTCCATTTGAATTATCACGTGATGAAAAGAAAATTATAGATAGTTGAAAGACGAATCCTATGAAGACCTACATCAAGGAGCATAGACTAGGATGCTAAAATCCATAGACTATGATCCTCTTGTAGATCTTAGTATAATATTGCATATCGTGCAGAAATGCTACAAACATTATACTAATCTGAAAAGATCGCCTCGAGAAATTCAAGTGGGGAATTAGGTATATTTACAAATCCCGAAGGATTATAGTGTAATGAGTACCGGCAAGCATTACAAATTGTCCGCTAGGTATAAGGGACTGTATCAAATCTTGAAAAAGATTGGATCCTTGGCTTACCAATTGGACCTCCGAGAAGGAATGCAAGTGCACCCGGTTTTTCACGTAAAGTCGATAATGTAGCTATATGTAGCATTTCTTGCATATTGTGCAGAAACTCCGCTACTTTCTAACACTTTGATTGATCGAGTCTCAACCGCAATGGGTGATTTGGGCTCAAAACCGTACATAAGCATGAATGGGCTAAATCTGGTAGCCAAATGCAGTAGAACCTGTTTTTTATGAGCAGGCCAAAGGAGTAAAATGTTGGAGGATGCGATGCAAGAGGAGTATGACTCACTCATGAAGGTTCTTCATGTTGATCTTCTACATGGTAAGAAACAATTGGCTGTAAATGGGTGTACAAGATCAAATACAAGTCCGATGGTACGGTTGCAAGGTACAAGGTGAGACTTGTTGCCAAAGGCTATGCGCAAAAGCAAGGAATTGATTATGAAGAGACTTTTGCTCCTACCGCTCGAATGACTACCGTAAGGATAGTCACCACCTTGGCTGCCCATCATGGTTGGAGTATGCACCAACTTGACATAAAGACGGCATTTCTCAATGGTGATCTAAATGAGGAAGTTTACCTTCAACAACCTGCTAGTTTTTTAGTTGCAGGTCAAGAAGACAAAGTGTGTCTTCTCAAGAAGGCTCTCTATGGACTTAAGCAAGCTCCAAGGATGTGGAGGGGCTGGAATCTTCATCTCTCAACAACGATACATTGGGCAGATTTTGAAGCGGTGGTTGATATTTTTAAACTTGAATTATATGCTAGGACCACACTATTGGAGGTTTTGTTGTACAAGGTTTTGTGCCTACAATATGTGTTGTTCAGTTTCATTTTTGCAATTTCAATTGCTCAATCTCCAGCTTCTATTTTTTAAATATTCATGCAGGCTTTTAATTGCTTTTGAAATCATTGGTGTGAAGCTACTAATTGTCTGATTGATTCTTTTCACCATCATATGTATGCATAGCACATGTTATACTGCTTGCACTGAGGTGCAATAGCCTTGGTTGAGCTTTGCATATTGCATGTTTGCAATACTCAGATTATAAATTTTCTAGATTCTAAAATATTAAAAACTTTGTTCTGCTAAGATTGCAAGCCGATTGCTACACCAATGGAGACGGGCCTGAAATTGAGTAATCAAGATGTTGGTATCTTGGCTCTAAATATGTTGCATATACCATATAGCCCCAGGAAGACAGATATAGGTATATCTGAGACACCTCCCTTGAACCATTTGATACTGCCTTGTATTGTCAAGCGGTTGGATGTCTCATTCACCTATGCAACTCAAGAACGGATTTTTTTTTTTGTGTTTCCCTCATGAGTCAATTTATGCATGCTCCTTTGATATCGCATTGGAAAGCTTTGAAGAGGATCTTTCGAAATCTTCCTTGACTGTTTTATCCTTCTTGTGATGATGCATGCTTGGTTGGTTTTATGAACTCGGATTGGGGTGGAGATCAAGACACACGACGCTCTACTAGTGGGTATTGTTTTTTCTTTGGAAATTCTGCAATTTCTTGGTCAAGTCAAAAGTAGCCCACCGTTGCTGCATCTTCATGCAAAGCAGAATATAAGCCACTACGGAGTGTTTATGGCTGAGACGATTACTTGTCGATATGAAGTATGGCCAGCCCTCGGATACTCTCCTTTTTACTAATAGTCAAAGTGCTATGGCCATTGCACGAAATCCAGTTTTTCATGCGAGGACAAAGCAATCGAGATCCACTATCACTTTGTTTGGGAGAAGCTTCATAATGGCGACATTACACTCGAATATTGTCCCACGGAGGATAATATCGCAGATGTATTCACTAAGGCATTACCTAGAATTAAATTTGAAGCTTTTTGCCATGCTTAAAATTTAAGACCACTTGAGTGAATACATGTCATTTTCATTTAAGGAGGGTGTTAGTTTATGTAAATGGAAATGATGTATTACCATAGGTTACTTTGACCCAAAAGGTCGAGAGTTGTGTAACCATGTCCATTAGGCCTATTAAACTTAGAGTTAGCTAAGCTAGTATGTTTTTACATACTAGGGACTTGTGGGTCCACTTGGCCTAATTATGACATTATGTACCCCAACTTGACATTTGGGGGTACTTTACTTTTTGTAAGTAACTTGTGGGAGAAGTTAGGTTATACCCTCCCATGAGCTCAACCAATCATCTTAATTAGATTTTAGGTCATCAAAAGTACCGTGTAGTCTTCTTCTTACTCTTTTTCCCCTTTTAGGGCTACCTTCTTGAAACTTACTTCAGGCCGCAATTGATTTGCCGTAGACATCTGCCACTCAGATGGCATTCTCAAGCATTTGTAACACATTGTGCATGCACTCATTGTGATAGTTGGCCAAGCCGCTGCACCAACTTGGGGTGAAATAAGGGCACTTTGCTCAACAAATTGGTAAATTCTTAAACGTAAGTATCAAGTCAGCTGTTGCCTGCTGTCATACAATCCATAAGCTTGTTGTACATGAGTGGATCATTCACCAGCATAAAGGTTTTCGAGAATAACGCCCAAAATCCTCTCAAGTTGTCGGCTTTGGTGAGACATCTCTCCACCACAAATATGATTTGCCCTAGACGTAAAGCATTACGGTTTCTTTTTTCTTTTCATCTAGGATTTCATGGACATTGAAATAGTCATCCCAGCGTTGCACCCAACGTTCAACCACTTAAGCTCTTGATTTGTTTGTTCAGATGCCTAATTTTCTCATCTCTACCTTTATTAACATCATGCATATCAATCTCAAGACTGCTAATTTGTTGCAAAATCAAGTCTCCAGAAGGTCCCATTGGTGCACTCTATGGTTCTCCCACTTGAACTACTTGCAACACATTACTCAAATTCATTACCAAGTCTTATTCTCTAGAAAAAGCCAAAAAACTCCATTTAGCTATTTTTTTATGGTCCTTCTTCTCATTTGTATTTATGATACTAAATGATATCATAAACAGAATCAATACAAATTTCCTAGAACATAACTGAATAAATTTCTTTTAAAGGTTATGAAAATGGCATGAATAGAAAATCAAAAACTAGTTACGCCTTACAAATCCATTAAATTGAAGAGTTACATTTAAATTTGATTATGGTGAAAATTGAGCATAGAATTAATGAACCGTTAACGGTTCAGTACGGTTCTCAGAACCGTACTCTGAACCGTACGGTTCACAATTTTTTTGGGGGGAAACCGTCTGAACCGTGGCAGGTAATTAATTAATTTTTTTTTTGTCCCACACCCAAAAACAGCCCAAAAAGTTCCTAAAAAAATACCAATTTTTTTTTAGAAAAAGCAGATTTGTAGGGAGTTTAGCTTTACTTCAAATTATTTAATGGCTTTTTTTTTAGTACCCACCCCCAAAAACAGCCCAAAAAAAAGGCAAAAAAAAGGCAAAAAAAAGTTGAAAAAGTTACCCATATTGATAAGAGAGAGAGGGAGAGAGAGAGGGGTAGGCTATCATAGTACCCTGCCCTCTTCTCTCTCATCAATCTGAGCAGCCCTCTCTCTGAAACTTCACAGCCCTCTCTCCCAACCTCTACCACAAAAAATGAGCATTGAGAAATGAGGGTCCAAAACGAGCTAAGAGGGGTTTTAGGGGGGGAAATTAGAGTAATTAATTAATTAATTAATTAATTAATTATTTTTTTAGATGAACCGTACCACGGTTCAAGGAACCGTGGTACGGTTCCTGCCACGGTTCCCAGACCCCACGGTTCTGGGAACCGTGGGTTCTATGAAATTGAGATAAAATTGAATAGTTTGGTCTAAGAAATAAGTCTTATGGTAGTTCTAGATTCTTTTTCCATGAGCCCATCATCAAGAAATCGATTTAAACCATAACGGATTTAATGTACGATTGAATTGATTTCAAAGTAATTGTAAAGTCATCTAATGTGAATTTTTTCCCGACGATGGCCAAAACAAAGATGTATCCATCTTGCCCATCCAACTACAAAAAAATTTCGACCTATTTCAACTCTCCATACCATACCAATGTACCGACAGGTCATTTATTGATGGTCCCTGCAAGAAGTATCTTTCAAACTTGGTTCAAATCCAAAAAATAAAACCTATCCCCCCCCAAAAAAAAAAAAAAACACAGAAAAATCCTTCTTTACCCAAATCTTAACTTAGGAGAGGAAAGGCAAGGTATTGTTGCAACCAGAATTCGTCCTAACAGCCACTAGCAAAAGCTAGATCCAACACAGCCTAATTGTTTTTCGATCTATTTCGACCCTCTAGAAGTAACATAGAGCCATCTCAGGCTTGCCTTATTCCTAGACAGCCTGCTGAAAATCGATTCAACAGTCCTCCTCAATTTTAACCCAATGCTAAACATCAAGAAGCTGAAATCGAGCCTCAAGTAAGAAGATCTGCACGTGCTCATGTACCACCTAAGAGATAGATTCCTCAAGTATTTTGGACTTTTATTAGCAGATTTTGAAAAATTTGATATTCATCAAATGTATGTATAGACATCATTTCTAAATGGTGTTATTTCAGAAATATATATATCACCCAACTTGAAGGCTTTGAGATCAAAGGCCAAGAATATAAGGTATGTACATTGCATTAGGCTCTCTAAGGCCTAAAACAAGCTCCAAGGGCTAGGTATGAAAGGATCAACACTTATGCTATTCAAATTAGTTAAAAACCAAACAGTGTAGATTACAACGTTTATATTCAACACTTTAATATAAGATCAGTAATTATAGCACTATGTTGATGATGCTTTATTGTTTGTCAATGATAGATAATTATTGCTAGAAATCAAGTCAAATCTGTCTCAAGAGTTTGATGTGACTGATAATTGATCTTAGTGAAGTCCACTATTTGCTAGTCATACAAATTGTAAGAGATAGACAAAATAAAAAGGTCTATCTTAGCCAACAAAGGTATTTGTATTATATATTGCAAAAATACAAATGGTGGATTGCAATTTCATTTATTCCCCAATGGATCTTGGCCTCAAGCTTCCACGGACATGTGTCCCAAGGACAAATACAAGGAATTAGACTTGGCATTGTATCCTTATCATTCACTAATAGGCTCCTTAATATATGCCATGGTTTGCAGTCGTCCAAACGACTGCACTTCAAGTTGTGGTGATGCTGACTTCTGTCATTAGCGACAGATCAAGGTATTGATTACCACTTGATTGCAGATTAGTTAAGATTGTACATAATCCATCATCTGATTAGTATAAAAATAGATAAAATAGTAGCGCAAAAGCACGAATGCAAAATCAATGTATACACTTTTTAAAAACTCTTCAAAGAGTACTTCGCAATAGTGATAGTGAGAGATAGTGTTAGCAAGAACATAAGAGTGATGCCCCATGAGCACACTCTTATTTGTAATCCTGAATAACGCCTTGGCATCTTGTAAATCTTCTTCTATCAACAAAGCGACTAACTAGTTTTGATCCATATTTGTCAGAATAATCCTAATGTTGTTGTTGATGAAGTGTTCTATCCTTTAAATGCATGAACCTCAGTTATGCCTCTGCTACTTCTTGAAAAATTAACTATAGATCATTGGCTACAATTCCATGGTTGTCTTTGACACCTTAGATAAATTGTAAGCATGACTGTCATAGATGCCTGTCGTGATACTGTAAATTTATTTGATTGTATTGATTCTGAGTTACAAGATCCTGAAGGCAACTTGAACTTCTAAGTCAGTAGCATATTTCTGCACTAATTTCCAACAATCCTATCACTTTCGACATATTGTTTTTATTGACAACCGATCAGTGCTTCTATGCTCTAGCTATCGTCGTATCTAGTATAGAGATTGGCTTTGGAGAGCTCGAGGGTGATGCACACAATCATGCATGTGTATACATGGTTGTGCATGTGCCTTATTGACCTTGCATGTCTTCATTACTGAGTGTACAAGAAGCATGCATCTATGAATGGGTGAACAAGGCATCATGATTACTTGTGCTATTTGTATTTATTTTATGCAAAGAAGAATTATGGTATATCATAATCATCCGTGTTTGGTTGTTACACCACTTAATTGAAAAATATGGTGGATATCTCCAAAGAAAAGGATATTCAAGAATATACAAACATAAATACGATTAAATGTGAAGTTACATTGGACATTTTCCCAACTTCCAGAAGCTGCAACATCCAAACAGAAAA
Source organism: Diphasiastrum complanatum (assembly GCA_029204225.1). Taxonomy (NCBI): domain Eukaryota; kingdom Viridiplantae; phylum Streptophyta; class Lycopodiopsida; order Lycopodiales; family Lycopodiaceae; genus Diphasiastrum; species Diphasiastrum complanatum. The sequence goes on along the minus strand of CM055092.1, from coordinate 3,965,303 downwards.
TCTGGGTAACAGTAACGAGGGTTAGGCAAGTGTTCTAGCAGTATAAGCAAAGAAAAAAATGTAGAAATGAATAGAGCTTGTGGCTTACCTATTCCATAGCCACTAATAGTCCACAAAAAATAACCTTTGAGTAAGCTCTTCCTTGTTTCCCAGTCATACCTGCAATAACTAAGGGTTAATACTAGCAGACCAGCACTCTGAACATTTTTAAGAGTTTGTTATGGGTCCCATGATCTCACTTTCCAGTGTCTGGAACAAATACAAAATATTTTCTTCACTTTTCTGGGGAGAACACAAAATTCTGAGAGCCAACATATATGACAGACTCTAAAAAAAATAATGAATTGAGAATCTCCTCTGTTGCATGCAAAAAAAGAAAACCATGAAAGGTTTTGAGATACAAGATTTGACCGCCGTACTCGAAAAAGGGCAAAATGGAAAGAGAGACTGAGTAAAATAAACTAAACTTGATGTATTTGTACTTGCAGATTTCTGTTGAAATAAATGCCTATTTTGCCCCTTAAGGCTTGTATACTTGTAACTTGTAAGTTGTGCATAAGACATGGGGGTAAAACATTTATGTACATAGTACACCCCACTTGTGCTAATTAGGCAAGTAAATCAAGTAGGTTAAGGACCCATGTGGGTTCTAGAGCTAGAATTAGCAAGACACCACCTCTATGCATAACATGCTATATGTAGCCCAAACTTTGGAGGGGTTTCCACGCCCTACTACACTTTGAATATTCATTCATGATGTGTGAGCTTTGAAGTCCTCTCTCTCTTGCTTTTGTGTTCTACTCCATAGCTGGTTTTCTGAAGCTTTCATAGTGTGCTTACTATGTTGTTATGATACTCCATAGCTAGGCCTTGGAATTTGTTGTGGTATCAGAGCTGGTTATGTTGCCTGTGGTGTGGTGAAAGCTTGGACCTGTTTTTGATCTGATTCCTACAATTTCTGGACAGCAGCTTACCTGTGAGGAGGGAGCACTTTTTATAGGGGCATCTGATCTCTGTGCTATCTGCATGGTTGGAGTACTGTTGGCAAGGGGAGTACAGGGAGCCAAAAAGTTTCTAATTTGGGACAAAAATTTTTAAGTCTTTTTGGACAGCCAGGACTGTAGGAGGGCGCTTTCTACAGTGGGGACTTCAGTGAAAGTTCTGAGTGGATCTTGGACAAGGGCTAGGACAACCATACAGGGGGATAGTTTCAAATCCAGAAGCTGAGGGTTATTGAGCAAGTGGCTTCATACCCTAGTTGGGTGAAAACCCCAGTTTGCCTTTTGTGTTTTATTTCTATCCAGCTATGTCTAGTCTTGCAGAGAGCATGCTGAGTGAAGCCAGCCGGCTTGATGGCACTAACTTTAGCATATGGAAATTCAAGATCAAGAACATTCTTGAAGACAAAGAATGTTGGAAGCTTGTGACAGGTGAGGAGCCTATTCCAACATCTGAACTTGAACTTAAGGACTATATCAAGAGAGGGGAAAAGGCACACAGAATCATCAACATGTCAGTGAGGGATAATGTGATTCCTCTAATCAGGTCAGCCAAAAGGGCCTGTGGATGCATGGCACATTCTTTGTGCATTGTATGAGACAGCAAGTACAACTAGGTTTCTCTACTTGAAGAACAAGTTGTATACTCTCAAAATGGAGACAGGGGAGACAGTTACTGATCATCTTACTAAGATTCAGGATATTAGATATCAGCTTTCTGTACTTGGAGAGTCTATTGCTGACAAAGACTTGGTGCCAATAGTTCTGAATAGCTTGTCATATGCTTATCAGAACTTTGTGATGATGATATCAGTGAGAGAGAAGATCCCTACCTGTGAAGAAGTCTATGGTCTCTTGTTACAGGAGGAGATGAGGAGAGTTAATCTCTCCAAGAGGAAAGATTTCCAAGACGATGCCTTTGCTTCTAAGAAGAAGCAAAATCCAGCTAAGGATAAGAAGAAAGGTAAAGGCAAGAACAAAGGAGCACCACAAACACTTGAGCAAGGAATGGAGAACTTGCAGATGTCAGAAGCACAATCCTCCTCGAATACTTCTTCCACACCTCGAAGGAAGGGGAATTGCAATTACTGTGGTAAATATGGACACTTTGCTTTTGAGTGCAGGAAGAAGCTTGCAGACCAAAAGAAGGGCACAAAGAAGCAAGGAGGAAATGTTGTTGAGAGTGTTGCAAGAGAGGAGCAGAGTGACATAAGGCAAGCTGAGTTATTCTCTGTTGCATTGGCTTCACAAGCTACAACAGGTGGTTGGTACATTGACTCAAGTGCTTCAAATCACATGACCCCTCATAGGGATTGGTTTGATACCTTTGTGGGGATTAGTGATGGACAAGAGGTGTGCCTAGGTGGCAACTCAACACACAAGGTCAAGGGAAAGGGCACAGTACCTGTAAAGCTTCCATCAGGAGAAGTCAAATTCATTAAGAATGTCTTATATGTACCAGGACTTGCTAAAAATCTTCTTTCAGTAGGAGCTATCACTCAACAAAATATGAAAGTAGAATTTGATGCTACTTCTTGTCTTGTGTTGGACTTGAGTGATAATATGAAGGTTGTGGCCAAAGGATTGCAGGAAGATAATCTATACAGGTTATACACTTCTATCCCTAGTCAGCATGCTTATACAGCAAAAGGAAGTGATGTGGATAGGTTGTGGCATGAGAGGTATGGACATCTTGGCTACCAAAGCATACAGGTGTTGAACCAGCATCATATGGTGGAGGGGCTTCCAGTTGTTAAGCCAAGCTCTTCAGTTTGCGAGGCTTACGCTATGGGAAAACAGCAAAGACATAAGTTTCCCAAGGAAAGCACCACCAGGGCAACAGGCATACTTGACTTGATACATTCATATTTGTGGGGACCAACCCAAACAAAATCTGCAGTGGGGGCATATTACTTTATGACCTTTATTGATGACTTCTCACGCAAGATTTGGATTTATTTCTTAAAGTTAAAATCTGAAGCATTCAAGTACTTCCTGAATTTCAAAGCTTTGGTAGAAGAACATTCAGGAAAGAAGATAAAGATGCTCAGGTCAGACAGTGGTGGAGAGTTCATTAAGACAGAATTTGTGGAATTCTGCAAGGCCAATGGGATCAAAAGGCAGCTTACAGCTCCTCATACCCCTCAGCAAAACGGCGTAGCAGAGAGAAAGAACCGAACTATTGTGGAGTGTGCAAGGTGCATGCTCAAGGCAAAGGGGTTGCCCAACTCTTTTTGGGGCGAGGCAATGCACACAGCAGTGTTTCTGTTGAATAGAAGTCCAACAAAAGCTGTGGAAGGCAAGACTCCAGAAGAGGCATTTAGCGGCATTAAGCCCAAGGTGGGCGCTTTGTGAGTGTTTGGTTGTACGGCCTATGCCCATATTCCCAAGGATAACAGGAAGAAGCTGGATGCAAAATCAGCAAAGTGTATTTTCTTGGGATACAGTGAAGAAAGAAAAGCTTACAGACTTTACGATCTTACTAGCAAGAAGAGGATCATAAGTCGAGATGTGATCTTTGAAGAAGATCAAACGCCTCCTATAGAGGAACTTGAAATGGAGGATGGTACAAGTGAATTTGTGCCAATACTTGATGACCCACATCCATATATTGGAGAGCCTCAGGATGATCATATGAGTGATCAAGAGGAAGAATCCGAGGAGGCTAGGAAGCGGAAGGAAAGGGGCAAATCTGTTGAGTCCTATTCACCGTCTTCATCACCAACTGCAAGGAAGAAGTTTCCCAAGTGGTATTGGCAAACTGTGCAGGATGGTTTGATATTGGATGAGGGAGGATGACTTGGTCATCACGGGTAACAATAGGCAGCTTATTGAAAAGGTGAAGACTCATTTATCAAATGAGTTCGAGATGAAGGATTTGGGCTTAATCCACTATTGTCTTGGCTTGGAGGTTTGGAAAAAGGAAAACTGTGTTTATTTCCCAAGCTAACTATGCATGTGAAGTTTTGAACAGGCTCAACATGCAGGATTGCAAACCCGTTTCCACGCCCATTGACACCAGCAGTAAGCCATCCAGAGATGATGGCACTCCTTTTGTGGACGAGACTCTATATAGGCAGCTTGTGGGTAGCCTGATTTATCTCACCACTACGAGACCAGACATTTCCTATGCGGTTGGTGTAGCAAGCCAGTTCATGAGTTCTCCAACTGAAGCACATTGGAAAGCAGCCAAGAGGGTTTTGAGGTATGTCAAAGGGACAACCTGCTATGGGATTGAGTAAACAGATGACGGAAAGCTTCAGCTTGGAGGCTTTACCGATTCGAATTGGGCAGGTGATAGGGATGATCGAAAGTCGACCACAGGTTACACTTTCAACCTTGGTTCGGGGGCCATTTCTTGGTGTAGCACGAAACAGCCCACAGTTACCTTATCATCGACAGAGGCTAAGTACAAGACAGCGGCAAAAGCTACCTGCGAGGCAATATGGCTTAGGAGACTTCTTGGGGAGGTGCAGATTCCACCGAATGGTCCTATTCTTCAGTGTGACAGCCAGAGTTGCATCCAACTTGCCAAAAATCCTGTGTACCATGCTCGTACGAAGCATATTGAGGTGGATCAACACTTCTTACGAGAGAAGATACAAAGCGGAGAAATTCAGCTCGAGTACTGTGATACCAACGAACAAGTTAGTAGAGAAAAATTTGAAAAGTTTTGTAGCATGCTAGGTGTTGGTATGAACAAAATAGCCATTGAGGGGGGGTGTTGAAATAAATGCCTATTTTGCGCCTTAAGGCTTGTATACTTGTAACTTGTAAGTTGTGCATAAGACATGGGGGTAAAACATTTATGTACATAGTACACCCACTTGTGCTAATTAGGCAAGTAAATCAAGTAGGTTAAGGACCCATGTGGGTTCTAGAGCTAGAATTAGCAAGACACCACCTCTATACATAACATGCTATATGTAGCCCAAACTTTGGAGGGGTTTCCACGCCCTACTACACTTTGAATATTCATTCATGTTGTGTGAGCTTTGAAGTCCTCTCTCTCTTGCTTTTGTGTTCTACTCCATAGCTGGTTTTCTAAAGCTTTCATAGTGTGCTTACTATGCTGTTATGATACTCCATAGCTAGGCCTTGGAATTTGTCAATTTCTACTAGTCAATTCATCACAAAAAAAATGAAGTTGAGAGTTAAAGGATAAAAAAGTAAAAGAATCTCTAATCACCCCAGCAAATAGGATTTATAGCAAGCTTTGATGTTTAGCGCCACATAATGCAAACTCTCTGGAGAAAGATCCAATCGTGTAAAAATCATGCTCTGTTACAAAAGCAATATTGCTTGAAAAGTTACATAATACATGAGGTGATGGCTAAAGCACCTTAAAGCAAATGACACAAGCAAGCCTGGTAAAAGAATATCCCCAAACCCAATAATCGAGTAGCCACCCCAAGGATCATATATACGTGGAACTTTTAAGAGCATTGGTATGCCTTCTCCTCCAGTTTTGTCACCTCGAGCAACCTGCCATAACACACATTGATAGAAGCCTATCACCTCAGCATCTTCTCTACAATGCCCACAACATATTGATTGTTGAAAGGGAGAAAGGCAAGCTGATTTAGACTGATCAGGTCAACAAACATACCACAATCATCACGCTCTCCTTGAAAATAAATGGGGAGATGAAAACCCAAAAGATATCATAGAAAAATGCACAGCTCAATAATACAGTAGAAACCTGCACGAAGAGTTCCAAGTATGAAGATTTAAGGTTCATAAGATCATCACACATCTGCATATGCTGGGAGCTTTAATTTGTCAGATCAATAGATGTGAATTCCAAGATATTTTTTCCCTTCTAGAATGCTTCTCTGCTGCACACATTCTTGAGAAATTTGAAAGACTCAAATTCGTTATCTTATCATACTTTGAATTATAACCATACACTCTCGTAGTCGTACTGCATCACTTTACCTTAATGTTGGGTAGTCGTACAATTTGGAGCACAGTTATTATGAGTGCAATACCCTGTTCGTGAACCCTCAAAGATCAGAAAGCCTCTTACTTGATCATTGCTTGCACAGATTGCACAAACCAAAACAAAGTTACAATATGAATCTCAATTTCAAGTTTGAAATCTTTTCAGTTCAATAGTTTCAAGTCCTCATTATTCTTCTAGCCAGAATTTGAAACTTTTTTTAATACTTTTTCAAGCATGACATTTAAGGGAGCTTTTAGAAGCTAGGGAATGCGTGAGATGTACTTTAAGGTCTCTTATGGCAATCTATGCCAAAAACACATGATCTTTGCTCTTTTGCTGATTCATATCTTTCAAAACAAATTTGGATCTTCATATCTCGATGCAAATCTACTTGATTTTAAATCTATTTGTAAGTTCTTGTAACTGAACCAAAAATAAAGTTATGAGAAGAAAACTTGACAGGATGTTGAAGAAGACTTAATATACGAGCTTCATAAGTTCAAATTATTGAACAAAGATTCAAAACTCAAAATAGGCAAGCTGGGGATGCCAACAAAGGTATGCATGCCACAGACTACCACCTTGGAAAATAAAAAATCAGTATATACAATACTATCAAGACACTTACAAGAGTATTTTGTGCAATCCATGCAAAGGAGATATGCCTGTATACTGCCCATAAAGTTGCACATATTATGCAGAAAGGTGACACCAGGAGGGTGAGCACTGAAACTGCTCCAAAGTAAGGCACATTGACATATTTTCCTCCTGCACGAGGAAACCACCTAAAAGGATTTGCAACAGCAGCATCAGGAAGTTATTTCAAAAACAGTATAAGAAAACCAGTGGGACCAAAACTAAGAAATTTTCAATTGAAACTGCCAAAATTTTAGAGCACCTTGAAAGAAGAGCAACCAAGCAAGTCTGCAACCCCTGCAGATGATGCAACATCCAAAACATTTTGAGAGTCCAAGTGAAAATTTGTTTTCAAGCCTAAGTAAGCCAATGGTAGTTGCTTGATATTGACTCCAGCCTCATTACAATATGTAGCAGGAGTTTGTAACCAGTCAAGCAGCTCTTGATTTATCACAAAAACTACAAATTCATATATCTATGTTTATCAGCCCCATCTTAGACAACTTAAGGCATAACACACACATCCAAATAAATACAGAAATACCACATATGAAGAACATGTAGCACAAACAAAAACTTTCTGTCTATCCACTATGTATTGGGGAATGCATTGTCAGTGACCTTTCCACTGGATAATATAGCCATAAAATTATGGCAGGCCGTTGAATGGCCATTAACAGGAAAAACTTTCCCAAGAATAGAACATTGGCAAAACACTTTCCTTCATGGCTGCAATTTTTTATCACACCTTTTGACTTCTTATAGGCATATATCCTCCAACTTCTTCATAAACTTTTGAGGGGCCATAATCTGTTTATAAAATTCTGCATGAACTTCAAGATTCATAATCTGCCGTAATGTTGCTTTCAGAAGTGATCAATTGCGTCACATTTGTTTCACAATCTCATGCTTAAAAATGATTCTAGGACATAAGGCCGATGGGATGGAATCCACTGAATTGACTGCGCAATCATAGATCCTGTAAATTCCTAAGAAGTGGCAATCTCTACACAATTCAATGCACTTTAAGAATGAACATTAAATGCAATGACCCAAACCACAATTCCCCAAACCATTTGGATAGACTAGATCTGCCATTGGCAGGGTACAATCGGAATAATTAACCGGCATCCACCATGTCATGCTGAAGGAATAGGGGTGCCAAAGCAAAATACAGATACCATGATAAACATGCCAAGCTATCCAAAAAGACCATAAATGTAAGAACATAGCAACTAGAAAGGATTCATAAGAGAAAGCCGAAGGAAACTAGATCTGTCCCATATACTTAGAATGCTATAGCTGAAGCATCCAATCCACCATATACTCTAAATGACAAAGTTAGAGTAGCCTATCCACATGCTGATAGAGAACCAGCACAAAAGAAGACCCTACAATGTCAAACCATCCACAAGAGCTGAAGCTCATTGAGCGTATTTGGGATGATGACCGGCTCCCTCTGATATCTAAGCTCTTTTCATATTCGTTTTACTATCCATCAGGGTTCCACTTTTATCCCCACTAGAGCGGACCATAATTCTTTGTATATACTTGTTAGTTCTTCATGAGTCATCATGTCTAGATCTCTTAGCGATTCCAGCTGACAGTTAACGCACATCCTTGATTGTCTTAACCAGCCATAGCAGCACCTTGATTAGCAGTGGCAACGACTCACAAATGACTTGATACCGACCCTCATGTGCAATCTTTCTCCTTATGTGCATCAATTGCATAATGGAGATGGCTTTTGTATTCATGATGTAGATGTTGTTACGACATTGGTTCTAGTTAGAATCGAGATTCCAGTTGCCACAACTAATAATCTAGTTGTAGCAAAGGTTACGTGTACATATGGAGCTGAAGATCATCATGCTTCTCCTGTTGGTTCTATAGCTCCAGATCAGATATTTTTGGATGCATTATTCCTCAATCTTCACCTTCCATACTTACTATTGTTGATAAGCATTTAGATGGGCCTCAAGACCAATATGTTCAAGCATATACTTATTCATAGCTTGTGCATGAGGTACAATGTCATGATTTGTTAGCCGTTTTACATCCATTCATTTATAGCCCTCTTATGTTGGCAGAGGTATGTGTCAATCCTCTTATTCCTATAGTTCTACTAGAGATACATGTTCCTATGGTGGCTAGTCTACATGTTATCATTTTGTCACATTTGAAGCAGTGCCTTGTTAATTATGCTACTTCTATCAAAGTAGCGCTTTACATATGATCTGGGTTGCTATGATTTTTTATGTCGTGCTGCTACCTTTTCTCTGCTTGTGGAGCCAGTTCCTATTTGCTCTATATGTAGTCCTTGGTCTCGATATCTCTTATGGGATGCATTTGAGCCCTTTCTTGTACATGGTTCACATTTGTGGGCCTCTTGAATTGCTTGGGACACCTCTACATCTACATATTACTACTATTTGTCACTCCTAATCTATACGACTCGCTTGGGATGCATTGACTGTTGAAATAAATGCCTATTTTGCCCCTTAAGGCTTGTATACTTGTAACTTGTAAGTTGTGCATAAGACATGGGGGTAAAACATTTATGTACATAGTACACCCCACTTGTGCTAATTAGGCAAGTAAATCAAGTAGGTTAAGGACCCATGTGGGTTCTAGAGCTAGAATTAGCAAGACACCACCTCTATACATAACATGCTATATGTAGCCCAAACTTTGGAGGGGTTTCCACGCCCTACTACACTTTGAATATTCATTCATGTTGTGTGAGCTTTGAAGTCCTCTCTCTCTTGCTTTTGTGTTCTACTCCATAGCTGGTTTTCTGAAGCTTTCATAGTGTGCTTACTATGCTGTTATGATACTCCATAGCTAGGCCTTGGAATTTGACATGGTATCAGAGCAGGTTATGTTGCCTGTGGTGTGGTGAAAGCTTGGACCTATTTTTGATCTGATTCCTGCCATTCCTGGAGAGCAGCTTACCTTTGAGGAGGGAGCACTTTTTGTAGGGGCATCTGATCTCTGTGCTATCTGCATGGTTGGAGTACTGTTGGCAAGAGGAGTACAGGGAGCCAAAAAGTTTCTAATTTGGGACAAAAAAATTTGAGTCTTTTTGGACAGCCAGGACTGTAGGAGGGCGCTTTCTACAGTGGGGACTTTAGTGAAAGTTCTGAGTGGATCTTGGACAAGGGCTAGGACAGCCATACAGGGGGATAGTTTCAAATCCAGAAGCTGAGCGTTATTGAGCAAGTGGCTGCATACCCTAGTTGGGTGAAAACCCCAGTTTGCCTTTTGTGTTTTATTTCTATCCAGCTATGTCTAGTCTTGCAGAGAGCATGCTGAGTGAAGCCAACTGGCTTGATGGCACTAACTTTAGCATATGGAAATTCAAGATCAAGAACATTCTTGAAGACAAAGAATGTTGGAAGCTTGTGACAGGTGAGGAGCCTGTTCCAACATCTGAACTTGAACTTAAGGACTATATCAAGAGAGGGGAAAAGGCACACAGAATCATCAACATGTCAGTGAGGGATAAGGTGATTCCTCTAATCAGGTCAGCCAAAGGGCCTGTCGATGCATGGCATACTTATACAGCAAAAGGAAGGGATGTGGATAGGTTGTGGCATGAGAGGTATGGACATCTTGGCTATCAAAGCATGCAGGTGTTGAACCAGCATCATATGGTGGAGGGGCTTCCAGTTGTTAAGCCAAGCTCTTCAGTTTGCGAGGCTTGCGCTATGGGAAAACAACAGACATAAGTTTCCCCCAAGGAAAGCACCACCAGGGCAGCAGGCATACTTGACTTGATACATTCAGATTTGTCGGGGCCAACCCAAACAAAATCTGCAGGGGGGGCATATTACTTTATGACCTTTATTGATGACTTCTCACGCAAGATTTGGATTTATTTCTTGAAGTTAAAATCTGAAGCATTCAAGTACTTCCTGCATTTCAAAGCTTTGGTAGAAGAACATTCAGGAAAGAAGATAAAGATGCTCAGGTCAGACGGTGGTGGAGAGTTCATTAAGACAGAATTTGTGGAATTCTGCAAGGCCAATGAGATCAAAAGGCAGCTTACAGCTCCTCATACCCCTCAGCAAAACAACGTAGCAGAGAGAAAGAACCGAACTATTGTGGAGTGTGCAAGGTGCATGCTCAAGGCAAAGGGGTTGCCCAACTCTTTTTGGGGCGAGGCAATGCACACAGCAGTGTTTCTGTTGAATAGAAGTCCAACAAAAGCTGTGGAAGGCAAGACTCCAGAAGAGGCATTTAGCGGCATTAAGCCCAAGGTAGGCGCTTTGCGAGTGTTTGGTTGTACGGCCTATGCCCATATTCCCAAGGATAACAGGAAGAAGCTAGATGCAAAATCAGCAAAGTGTATTTTCTTGGGGTACAGTGAAGAAAGCAAAGCTTACAAACTTTACGATCTTACTAACAAGAAGAGGATCATAAGTCGAGATGTGATCTTTGAAGAAGATCAAACGCCTCCTATAGAGGAACTTGAGATGGAGGATGGTACAAGTGAATTTGTGCCAATACATGATGACCCACATCCATATATTGGGGAGCCTCAGGATGATCATATGAGTGATCAAGAGGAAGAATCCGAGGAGGCTAGGAAGCGGAAGGAAAGGGGCAAATCTGTTGAGTCCTATTCACCGTCTTCATCACCAACTGCAAGGAAGATTTTCCCAAGTGGTATTGGCAAGCTGTGCAGGATGGTTTGATATTGGATGAGGGAGAGAGCAGCAATCCAGGGGCTAGGAGGTCTCAAAGGCAAGCCCAGTAGCATGAACACCAGGAGACAAACTATGCACTTATGACTACTATTTTGGATTCACAAGATCCACATACATTCGTTGAGGCAGCAGATGAGAAGGTATGGCAACATGCTATGCAAGAGGAGTACGACTCCATTCTCAAGAATGATACATGGGATTTGGTGAAGTTACCAAAAGGGAAGCGTCCTATTGGCTGTAAGTGGGTCTACAGGACCAAATACAAATCGGATGGGAGCATCGAAAAGCATAAGGCAAGGCTGGTTGCTAAAGGCTATGCACAGAAGGAGGGCTTGGACTATGATGAGACGTTTGCACCGGTAGCTAAGATGACGTCTATCAGGTTGGCTTTAGCATTGGCTGCATTTTTTGGTTGGGAGGTCCATCAAATGGACGTGAAGAGTGCTTTTCTTAATGGACAGTTGGCTGAAGAAGTCTACATGGAACAGCCACAAGGTTTTGAGGCTAAGGGCAAGGAAAGTATGGTATGCAGGCTTAAGAAGGCCTTATATGGTTTGAAGCAGGCACCCAGGGCCTGGTATAGTCGTATTGACGACTATTTTGCCAAGGAGCAATTCATAAAGAGTCAGTCGGATTGCAACCTGTTCGTGAAGGAGGAAGATGGGAACATTGTTTTGATAGTTCTCTATGTGGATGACTTGGTCATCACGGGTAACAATGGGCAGCTTATTGAAAAGGCGAAGGCTCATATATCAAATGAGTTCGAGATGAAGGATTTGGGCTTAATCCACTATTGTCTTGGTTTGGAGGTTTGGAAAAAGTAAAACTGTGTGTTTATTTTCCAAGCCAACTATGCATGTGAATTTTTGAATAGGTTCAACATGCAGGATTGCAAACCCGTTTCCATGCCCATTGATACCAGCAGTAAGCCATCCAGAGATGATGGCACTCCTTTTGTGGACGAGACTCTTTATAGGCAGCTTGTGGGTAGCCTGATTTATCTCACCACTACGAGACCAAACATTTCCTATGCGGTTGGTGTAGCAAGCTAGTTCATGAGTTCTCCAACTGAAGCACATTGGAAAGCAGCCAAGAGGGTTTTGAGGTATGTCAAAGGGACAACCTGCTATGGGATTGAGTACACAGATGATGGAAAGCTTCAGCTTGGAGGCTTTACTGATTCGGATTGGGCAGGTGATAGGGATGATCGAAAGTCGACCACAGGTTACACTTTTAACCTTGGTTCAGGGGCCATTTCTTGGTGTAGCAAGAAACAGCCCACAGTTACCTTATCATCGACAGAGGCTGAGTACAGGGCAACAGCAAAAGCTACCTGCGAGGCAATATGGCTCAGGAGACTTCTTGGGGAGGTGCAGATTCCACAGGATGGTCCTACTATTCTTCAGTGTGACAGCCAGAGTTGCATCCAGCTTGCCAAAAATCCTGTGTACCATGCTCGTACGAAGCATATTGAGGTGGATCAACACTTCTTACGAGAGAAGATACAAAGCGGAGAAATTCAGCTCGAGTACTGTGATACCAACGAACAAGCAGCAGATATCTTTACTAAGGCACTTAGTAGAGAAAAATTTGAAAAGTTTCGTAGCATGCTAGGTGTTGGTATGAACAAAATAGCCATTGGGGGGGGTGTTGAAATAAATGCCTATTTTGCCCCTTAAGGCTTGTATACTTGTAACTTGTAAGTTGTGCATAAGACATGGGGGTAAAACATTTATGTACATAGTACACCCCACTTGTGCTAATTAGGCAAGTAAATCAAGTAGGTTCAGGACCCATGTGGGTTCTAGAGCTAGAATTAGCAAGACACCACCTCTATACATAACATGCTATATGTAGCCCAAACTTTGGAGGGGTTTCCACGCCCTACTACACTTTGAATATTCATTCATGTTGTGTGAGCTTTGAAGTCCTCTCTCTCTTGCTTTTGTGTTCTACTCCATAGCTGGTTTTTTGAAGCTTTCATAGTGTGCTTACTATGCTGTTATGATACTCCATAGCTAGGCCTTGGAATTTGACATTGACAACATGTGCTATTGATATTGTTAGACATTCTTGGTTCTTGCAGATGACTTGGGGCATGTGAATAGTTCTCACTCCATTATTTCCTAGGGATATGCAGCATGCTTGGTTCCTACCACTTGCATGGCCACTCCACATAGCTTGGATTGTTTACATGTATATGCTGCCATGGAGGCATAATAGTGCCTGGTCGACAATCAACGGTAAAGAAAAAGATAGATTACAACGAAAGATAGTAGAATAGTCAAACAACAAATACTTGAGGGAGAGGACTCTTGTTGTCACCCCAACTAGGCTCAAAGAATACCACCCACACAAATAAGAAGAAGATAAACCACCATAGATATTTCAAGTAAAAAAAAGATAGCAAAAGATACTTGCCAAAGTGGATGCCAAAATAGGATAAATGCTACCTCCAATGTGTCAAGAAGAATCCAACAAGTGAGCACCGGAAGATCACTACGAAAGAGAGCACCAGATAAGAAGCAAGCTTTCAAGTGAAAAAAAATCTAGCAAGCGATAGGTAGTGAAGAATCTGCCAAAATGTTCACCAAATAGAGTACCAAGGAAGGAAGTAAGATGCCCAAGGATGCTAGAAATTCCAACAAGCGATAGGTGGTGAAAGAGCTGCTCAAAATGTCCACTAAAGAGAGCACAAGTAAGGAAGTAAGCTGCCCAAGTGTGACAGATTATCCAGCAAGGATAGGTGGTGATGAAGTTGCCAAATGTCCTTCAAATACTGTGCCAAGTAGGACAAAAGGCTGCCCAAGGTTAGGAGAAAATCCAGCAAGTGATAGAAATGGAAGATCTGGCCAAAATGTCCTCTAAATAGGTCACCAAATAGGAATAAGTATTGCACAGCAATAAGACAAAATCCAACATGCAATAGCATCAAAATGTCAATCGGATAGGAAGTAGAGTTGCCCAACAGCAGTGAAACATTCAGCAAATGATAGCTGGAGAAAATGTCGCCAAAGTCTTCTTGAAGCAAGGCATAATAGGGTGCCAGCCGAGGAGGAAATGCTACCAAAAAGTATAAAATTCCAACAGGTGGTAGGTGGAGAAAATGTCACCAAAGTCACCATGAAGTAGAGCGCCAACCAAAAGAAGGCCCCAATGTTGAAGAGAACCATGTAATGTAGGGCACTAGCCAAGGAGGAGGAAATGCTGCCAAAAAGTGAATGAAGTAGGGTGCCACCCTCCAAAAGGAAGAAATATTTGCAAGAAAGTGCTTTGATACCAAGTTATGTGAACTAAATCATACAACTTTAGTAACAATGAAGCATAAATAATCATACATGAAGCCAATGACGGTTCCCCTACACAAAATGAATAAGAGCATCACATATAATGAATGGCCAACATGCAACAGCTAAGGAATACACCAATCAATAATCTACCCAAATGAGCCAAGGATGCTCCTACTTATAGTAAACTAGGTGGGTTGTGCCACAAGTTAGGTCAAAGGTGCCCTAACTATATCCTAACCCTAAAGTAACCCTAAGAATGTCCCCAAAGAATAGATTTGATATTAACCAGTCTATAACTGTGACTATCACACAGCCCCAGGTTCACTTTGAGAAAACTCAAAAGTCTCATCGCACTAACTTCATATAGAGATAGGCTATTTCCATAGGATTGCTAGGGAAGACAAAATCTGCCAAATGTGTACTTTGTTTGAGGCAGAGACAGAGAAGCACTTCATCCTTCAGTGCCCGATGTATTATGATATATATGAGGATCGACGTTGTGTAGCTCTATGTTTTACATATGAATAGATCTATGTCAAAGTAGCCACTGCAGTATGTGGAATTCTTAGCCTCCCATTACCTCCTTTTTTCTCTAGACACAGTCCCCGGGTAGATATAGAGTCAGAATCAAAGGATGAGGCGATCACTCCTTTTAGACATTGAGGCCAAAGACGACGCCATTAGCAGTAGCAGAGACCTATAACATCATATGTCCTACATCATCCCACATGGACACACACTCACAATTGTATTATTTCTCATTCAATTATAGGTTTTCAAAGCCTCAATTTAGCTTGCTCAACAAAAATCTCGGAGAGAAAAAATTCAATATAGAAATTAGGCTAAAGAACTAAAAAAAGAAGTATCCTAACCACTGCCTAAACAAATATCTGCGGATTTTTAAAAACAGCTGATAGTACTACATCAATGACAATTCTGAAGTAATCAGTCAGCCTCGGAGCAATGTGTTCAGGGAGCTTTGCACAAAGGAAGTCGTCATCCACATTCCATGTCCCAAGGAACTTCAAACTTCTTATAGATTCTGGAAAAAGCAGTTATATCCCTTTCAAGTATATCTGACATTGTGGTTTGCAAATGACTTGAATACCTATCTTTGATAACAGTTGAAAAAGGGAACACTTACACCATTATTTCCCTAGAAAAAAAGCAAATGAGGAGACACATTACCTCAACACCACCGATGCAAAATATTATGATCAACACCAAGAGGAACTTGTCTGACATGAACAAGTACAGCAACACTAAAAACACAGAGGCAAGGAACATAAATAGCAGTGCTGATATGATGTTTATGTCAATTACATCGCTTTCCTCCCCTTTTTCTTCATTCTGAAAACCTTCAGGAATTTCCTATAGCAAAAGAACAAACCAAGAAAGCTCACCTGAAATGTATGTAAGCATGCATCTATATTTCCGCTCAAAGTTTTTCCGAGTACTGTGTAGATTAAAAAAAGTAAACAAGATACAATAAAGAGTTCACATCTACTAAAAAGTCCAGGAGAGCCGATCTGAAATTACCATGATAAATTCCAGTCAGAAACTACAAAGGCACACAAAATTATTATACATTACCTTTAGCTTTCTATAGGACTCCATTGCTGCTTCTTTTGCACTCCATGCTGACCAAAGTGATGCACATAGAATGGTCCCAACCGCCATTAACCACAAAAATACTTCAGCAACATCCACCATGGGTCGGCGAGGAGAATATAGCAGAACCTTTACTGCACAAGATATGAATACAGTTCTTGAAATAACAAAACAATCAGGTTAATTATCTCAATATGTATTCTATGTTGTTCAAGCTGCATACATTGCATGAGCTCCATTTCAGCCGCACAAGATTGAGAAATAAATATGAAGTCTCACAGACCAGGACAGAACCAACAATGCAAGTTCACTGACTCAAAAAATCACAAGGCAAGGATACATAATAACTAGGTCTGGGGTGAAGAGCCGTTACTTACAGCCCAACAAATTCCCACAAGTTATCTGATTTATCATTTGTCCCGTCTTAAAGCTGAGAACAAAGCCTTTCAGCTAATTCATTTCAAGCATTGTTGCATACAATATGACCAATAAAAATTGGCAATTTTTCAGTACAAATTTGTGCTAGGCTGCTTATCATGTGGTACTTCTGCTACAAAAACTATATATAGCATGCCTACACGTGAGCAGTCATGAATGTTATGTGAGTCTGAATAATGCAATCTTGGAATACTTAGAACCATCTACCTGGTACGGGAGCCTGGAGGGATCCAGGATATTCCATCCGATGATGGACTAGTCAACAAGTTAACACAAACAATGGACCAATTGCAAGCATGCACGACGAATGTCGCCGGAGCCACACACTAATTCTTTATTCATACATGTCCAAATGTGTATCAAGGCATCCTTAAAGATACACTTAATCTTCCAAACCTAGCCTCCTACACAGTCTATAATTGTAAAGTTCAAAGTAATTGAACAACTTGCTTTTATACTTCTCAACCTTAAAGTATCTCATGCCAATATCTTAGTAGTGACAAGTTAAAAAGCCTTGCATTACCCTTCTCCCACAAGTCAGCTTATTATTTTTCAAAATATTTCCATAAAAGTTTTTCCTAGTTTGAAAGAAGAGCTGTTTTCAATTATATTTGACTTGGCCTATATTATTCGTCTACATTTTAGCCTCAAATGTCTCTAATTGAATCTATGAGGTATCTCTTATGAGGCACAACAAATTGAAAAATCGATTCGATGATCATCTGATAAATTTCTACAAATAAATAAAGTTGATGTCCTTCGAACAGTTGTACTTGAGAAGAAATCAGCAAACATAAATAATGAGACAAACCAGCTTAGGTGAACAATCTTCAATCCGGTACTGATCTTCATTGCATTCTTCACATCTAAGAAAAGTTTGCATCTAAAGGATTCAGAAACAATACTGTCAAGAGTAGGCCACTCAACACTCTGAAAACTTGGCAATGGTATCATCTTCAAGCTTACCAAAGCTCCCATCCCTTTTCGGAATATATTTAGATTCATAAAAGAATATACCACTATCTACAAGATCCTTCGGACTTCTTCCTCTGTATTGAAACTTCCCAACATCAGAGTGAATCACATCCAATATACCTGCAAGTCATTATGCTGGCTCCCATTCACTTGTGTTCAATGGATATAGATCTGAAAGAAGAAACACTTCTTATTAGGGATGTTTGTGCCAAAACTAAAAAAGTTAGCAAATTATATGTACTTCGTTTTGGACCAATTTATAATGACCATGGGAGCACACAATGGAGTGAAATCAACAACATTGGTTACAACACCCGTATTGAGTCGTAGACCCAAATCAGCCTTTTGTGGTCGAAACAAATGCTAGTGAGTTTGCAGTAGGTGCAGTGTTAACCAAAACGGACAACTAGTAGCGTTCGAAAGTAAGAAGCTCGAACGAGCTCAGACTAGATACATGACCTATGAGAAAGGACTCTTTTCAATTATTCATGCCCTTATGACTTGGTGGCATTACTTGTATGGTGCTAATTTCGAGATCTTGACTGATAATGTAAGCCTTAGATATTTGTGTAATAAGCCCGAGCTTAGGGATTAGAAAGCTTGATGGGTTGAACTAATGTAGGAATTTGACTTGTTTGTCAGATATAGACGAGGAAAATTCAATATAGTGGCAGAAGCTCTTAGCAGAATGCCAATGGTAAACGACTTAAGTTTTACCCAGATCTATAATTAGTTACTCGAGTCCTTGAGGGATCTGTATTTCTCCATAGTTTGGAAAATAGTCCAAAACAGAGATGTAGACTTCTAAACCAGTTCCTCAATTGTCGCTCCCTCCAATCTAGGACTCTTTCTGGCCATAGCCTGTGGTGTCTTTCTCCTCCAGAGATACTAGACCTTCCACCATGCTATCGCCATCATACAAATATTTCTTAAGTTTGTTGACATGAAACACTGGATGCACCTTGCATCCCATAGGTAGTTGTAGCTTATAAGCTACTTGGCTAACCTTCTTAATGATCAACCATGGTCCACAACACCTAAGAGATAACTTGGCGCACTTTCCTGTGCGTAGAAGTCGAAGGGACTAGTAAATACACCCAATCTCCTTCCTCAAATTCCCGATAGGTATGGTTCTCACAAGTATAACTCTCTGTCCTAGCCATAGCCCTAGACAAGTTATCTCGTGCCATCTCTAGCTTCTGCTACATGTGAGTTAGAAACTCTACAACGCTAGGTACCTTACGCGGAATCCCTATGATTGGAGGACTTAGCGACTTGAAACCATAATTGAGCTCAAATGGACTCAATCCAGTGGATGCATGTCTCTTGTCATTGTACGCAAACTCCAATAGCGGTAAATGCTTTACCCAGTCTGTTTGTGTACCACTAACATATTACCTAAGCATATCTTCCAAGATTTGGTTCTCTATCTGGCCATCCATCTGAGGATGCTCAAAGCTACTCATCTGCAACTATGTTCCCAACCTGGTGAACACCTCCATTCAGAAATTTCTTGTAAACTTGGGATCCCTGTCAGATACAACTTCGGAAGTCCATGCAACCTGACGACATTCTGGATAAATAACTCGGCAGCTTGCGAAGCTGTGACCTTCTTCTTGGTCATTACGATGAAGTGAGCCATCTTGGAAAACCTGTCTACCACTACCATAATGGAATTCAATCCTGTCTGGGTCTTGGGTAGCCCAACAATGGAGATACTTTCCCACCTTTCTGTAAGAATCTCCAGTGGATGTAGTTGGACTTACCTGCTTGGCCTTGTTCACCTGAAGTCGTGCAACGCTGGACATATTCTCTAATGTCTCGCTATAATTGATGCAATATCCGAGATAGTGCATCAACGACCACATTTTCCTTCCCTCTTCAGAAGTGAAAATCCAAATGAAATTCCTGCATCAGCT
Organism: Diphasiastrum complanatum; assembly: GCA_029204225.1. Lineage (NCBI taxonomy): Eukaryota > Viridiplantae > Streptophyta > Lycopodiopsida > Lycopodiales > Lycopodiaceae > Diphasiastrum > Diphasiastrum complanatum. Next base: position 3,945,779 of record CM055092.1, on the reverse strand, counting down.
CGGCCCACCAAGTTTGGCGGCTCAGTGTTGAAGTACTTCAAAGTATGATGGTTAGTATAAAATTTGGCACCATACAGATAATGTCGCCACACCTTGAGCGCATGTATGATCGCATACAGCTCCTGCTCATGTGTGGGATATTCACTAGCGTCAATTTCTTACTTTCCGATGAATATCGGCCGGTCTTGGCCACTTCTTGACCACAACCACCTTGGCGGGGTCAACTAAAATACCCTCTGCCAGCACTACATGACCCAAATAGTCGACACGAGTCTTACATAACTCAGAAAGTGAGCATTGGCATACAAGACTTTCATATTTTCCATTCTTCTTCAAGACTACCATGGCGTGCAAAACCCACAAAGTTCGTTCAACCTCATAAATGAAACCAACATTAAGTAGCTTGGTTAGCTCCTCGTGGATTAGTTTAGCATAATGTGGATTAGACCGAGGTCTATCATCACTGATTTAGCAAGACAAAGATAAGCAACGTATACAAAAGAATGCATGTTATGGACTCGTCCTCCTCCCGTGTAACTTATGGGACTCAAGTATGCTAATATACCTTGATCTCTAAAAGGTTCAACTAAGGGGATCTAGATAGTACATTTGGGGTTATCATTTGTTATTAGGTAAAATCATGTGTATTCCTTCTCTCCTAACAAGTATTGCTTGGGTCCTTCATGGAGATCTCTTGTCTATGTTTAGCTATTGTTTGTAGGGCTTTCTTTATTGATATCAATGTATGTGACTAGGTTCATAACAGGGTATTAGAGCAATTTCTTGAGCAATTGGGAAGGTATTTTTTTCTCTCTAGCCATTTTCCCTCTCTAGACACTTTTCCTCTAGTTATTTTTTCTCTCTAGCCATTTTCTCTCTCTGACACTTTTCCTCTATATATTCTCTTTACGACATTTTTCACATTTTTTGTCATAACCTTTTGTTGGTGACGAACATTGATTTCTACTAGTTCCATTGGTGTTGTTGCAAGTCGGCACCCATGATCATGTGATTTCTACTAGTTCCATTGGTGTTGTTGCAAGTTGGCACCCATGATCATGTGATTTTTATTGCTAGCCGTTTTCTAGCAACCCTAATTCCATAAACCCTCAACTTTTTCATTCTTTTTGACAAAAGTTCAAAATAACCATATTGAAGAGGGTGCTCGGCTGAGTCAAGACTATTGATTTAAATTTCATGTCAAACGAAGCTCTACATCAATAGATCTTGCAAGGTGATCAACAAGAGTAATTTTTGTTTTTTTCCTTTTCTTTCCCACTTTTCATTTTTTAGTTGTTCCTTTTGCATTTGTGATTGGATCTTGTTATTTCCTATCATTCCTTGATCCTTAAGATCCATGTTCTATCCATTTTTACTTGTTTGAAGTGAAGTTTTTTGAAAAGTCAAACATCGACCAAACTAGAATATTTTGTTTTCTGTTCCTAAAAATTCTTTTTATTGGATTTTTACAATTCTTGTTTCTCAACCAGTTCATTGCACTTTACAGGTCACCCATCGGATATCTCTTTCTCAAGATATTACGATTCGAAGTTGTGCCTTATTCACTCACGTTTTGGTAGTTTTTTCACCACTTCTTGTTTGCTAGATTTTTTGTCACAATTGGGCAGCTTACTTCCTTATTTGGTGCCCCCTCTAGTGGTGATTCTTCTGACATTTTCGTGGTCTTTTCCCATTGATATTTGATTGTTGACTAAAGCCTACACTGAAGTGACAACTAGTGTTGTTTACCTCAGAATTTGTGCTTCTTCCTCATTTCATTCTCATTTCTTTCGTTCTATATTGTTTTGTTCTGCTTTCTAAAATTTTGTTGATCTCTGATGGTTGAGCTTGTCCATTTCACATGTTCTGCTAAGGCTCTTCTTCATGAGTTTTTCGATTCTAGACTAACGGTTGTCCGTGAGATGTCATGGTTGTTGCACATTGCCAGGATCACAATTTTTCCACCAATTCAATATGCATGGTTTATTCCTTGGTGTTGGTATCTTGATGTTGTTGATCGATATCCTTGGCCCCTTCATTGGCCCTTACTCCAGTTGAAGCACCCGTTCTTATTCCAGTTATTGTTTATCAAAGTGCACTCCTTATGCTTCATGTTCGCCCATATTGTGAGGGTGAGATACAAGTTGATTATGATATGGCACTTGATGCTGATGTTGAGTGCTTTGATGTTGATGTCCAAGACTTTGTTCATCTTTCATCTCCTACAGATTTACATATGTTAGATGGTTACAGGTTTCTTGATGGTTTGATATAGATTGTATTCAAGCCTTCAGCTGACATTCCACAGGTTTGACATATGCCAGATGGTTCTCTAGGTTTTTTTATGGTCGGGTTGTGTCCTCTCTAGCCCTAATCTCTACATCTCTAATTGAGATATGTGCTAATCCTATTGATGCTTCTATGATTCATTCAATGATTTTGCATCCATTTTCAGAGGATGTCTTTCAAATGGTCATTGCTGCTTATCTCGAAGAGATGATTTTAGATCACTGTCATTGTAAATTGGTATCCTTGTGCTTTCATGGATGGGTTTGTTGTAATCAATGTTGATGTTACACACTCTTGGGCTTTATGGATTCCTTGGAGTGTTGACCCATTCTCCTGAATACTATTATACATTGCATTGTGGATACCTTGGGTTGCTACACAAGAGTCCATTCCAGTTGTTGGCTATTAGGGTGATCTACTTATATTTCAACCTTGGCATCCCTAGTTGCTACATGATCTACTTCAGGTTCCTTGGCATTCGTGGTTGCTACATATCACTTGGCCTCTGATGATGTTGTCGAGTTGTCATTTCTTGGTTGTATTCTTGGGACATCGGAGTAGGTTGGGATAATTCCATTGGTGTCCTTTAGAATGTTGCCTTTCTTTAGAAATCTTGGGCCATAAAGGTTCCCTAATAGTGCTTTTGGATTGATATGGATACAAACTGCCGCTATCTATTTCAACATTTATTATTTTACTCTCATAGTGGCTACATTTCAGTGATATCATGCTGTCCATTACATTCGAGAGACATTTACAAAATGACTTACAAGCTGTGTGGATTTTTCTGTGTTGCTTTTGGAATACTTATTGTGACCACTTATGTCCTCTCTTTCAATATCTCCATGGGTGCATTGCATTTTTTGATCGTTCTATTTTCCCATTTGTTCACAACTTGCTATTACCACAACTATTGCTTGGGGCCTTTCTTCTAGTTTTGAGAATTTAGTATTTTATTAAGCCCACCATTGAGGTCAATGTTTTTTTATAGGTGGGGAGTGTTATGGACTCGTCCTCCCCTAACCCTAATCACTAGTCTCCTGATTAGCATATCTTAAGTATTGGGCCAATCACCATTAGGGACATGTCCTTATAGGACTGAAGTACCCTAATTTTCCCTAATTTCTAAGGTTTCACTAAGGGCCTCTAGATAGTAAATATAGGACAATCATTTAGTCATTAGGTAGATCAAAGTACTCCTCTTCTAACAAGTATTGCTTGGGCTCTTCATGGGAGTTTTCTTTTCTATACGAAGCTACCACTTGTAGGGCTTTAGCCATTATTCTTCATTGATATTAATATATGTGGTTACGTTCATAACAATGTGTATGAAAAGCAAGAGTCCACCTCCTACTGATCAAAAACCTCTGCTAACTGAATTGTATGTACTACTATAGCAAGGAATACATTCTTAACTCACTATCATTCTAAGCAAAACAACACAAATACTTTATCAAGACTTCACATAAGCCATCAAGCTCTTTTCCCACTACATCTCTTCTCCTAAGGATACGATTGTTTCCTCTTTGCTTGGGTGGGACAGGTCTAGAGGTTTAACCTTAGTAGGGAAATCAAATATCGACTAGTCATTTTTCGATGCCTCCTCTTGGATGCACTGAGGTTGTGGCATTACTACAATAACCTCATCCATCACAAATGACTCAATAGTAGGTTTGATCTCAATATTTTCCACCAATGATATTTTTTTTTTGACAATAGCTTCAAATAGTTCGGGTGACTACTCTAAGGGTTCGTCAAATTTAGTTGCCTTACTAGATGAAGCATGCTCAAATTTAACTTTTGGTCAATACTCAGTGTTAGGTACAAGTGTGGATAGAACCTCTCAAGATTTGAATAGCATAGAAGATCATCATTCGGTTTTTGTATACTACGAATATTCCCACCAATGATAGGCATGTTAACTATGTCTAGATAACATTCAAAGTTGACTTGACTAGATAACATTCAAAGTTGACTTGACTAGATAACATTCAAAGTTGACTTGACTTTGCATGTAAGGAATGTCTAATAAACTTAGAACTTGACTTAACGTTGAGGGGTCAATGTAATCATGATAAACGTTAATATTCTAATGGCAACTTCATGTTACAAGACATACTTCTAGTAGAAGAAATACATATTAGACATGACAGAATATTAGTAATCAATCAACAACTTTGATCATGTGTGAATTGTGAAGAAAGGTGCACTTGACATTTCATTTTACTTAGCTTTTAGGTCTTATTTGAACTCGGAACAAAAAAGCAAGATGGAAGCTATGCAAATAAGGGAGAATACAACCACATTAAAAAAAGCTTATTATGGATTTCCTCAGCTGATGTGGTATTAGAAAGTCATGATACAATTGATACCTCTTTTGCCAGCAATTAAAGCATTTTCCAAAGTTCTTCCTACTGATTTTGGCAACATAACAGAAGGTATTTGAATATCCGAAGACGTTTCATTTTCATCACAAACCATTTTGTACAACTCTGCAACAGAAACAACACAATGCATGAGCAAGCTATGTGAAACCCTCAAACAAATTTGCATGTTACAAGACAATTGGCTAAAGTCTAAAATCAATACATCACTGTAAGTATAAAAGTCGTACACGAAGTTATTATGAAAGCTTGGAGCAAAATTAAAAAAACATGGTCCCATCTTTGGCAAAATTCAATGAGAGCACACGATTACAAAAGAATATCGTCTCATAAGTAACTACATTTATGTATTTCATAGTGATGCACATTGCAAAGTGTGCACTTCTAATGTAGTTAGAGTTGTTACAAATTTTATAGTTGGACAAGAGCAAGCATCAAGTTAACAAGTTGGTGACCACATTAGCAAATTCACGTTAGACGTATTAACCCTCTCTAAAAGGATCCTCATATTTGAACACTTTCACAATTTAGCATCAATAATACACAAAAATCGTAGGCAATGCAAATAAATTGATGATGCTTAAATAACTAACCTCAAAACAATTGGCAGTAGGTAGCCCCCAAGAAAAGAACACTAGTGGGGTAGTCCCATGGATTACTCAAAGACTCTAACAGTACAAAGATAAATAGGTTCCCCAACATGATTTTGATATGCTCTATGCCTACAATCAATATTTACAGGCATATTATTAGCACCTCCCTTGGCCTTGAACCCCAATGATATTATTTGACATTAGACCACATGGCTTGGACTTTTTGCTCAACATTTGAGTAGATCTACATGTTCTATGTTGTCCTACTAGCTTAAAGATCCATTTTTTAATCCTTTTTTTATTGCTATAAAATGATGTTATTGCAAGTCGAAATTTGTTCAAAATGGAATATTTCATTTCTTGTTTTGCAAGGTTTTGTTTGAGATTCCATTTGGATCTTTATATTCCAAATTCAAAGATGAATTTATGCTCTTTCAAGCTTGAAAATCACAGTTCTGGTCAAAATTAGAAAATATTTAGTTTTCTGAAGACAGATTTTATTTCAATGCTAAGTGAATCTTTGCATTCTCTGCTTAGTTGCAGCGGATCGCAATCCGGATCGTCAGCGATCCGCGACCCGGATCGCTTATTTTATTTTATTTTTTATTTTTTTGAGTTTAATACTAACTAAACCGTAATTGAATGGTGGACATACTTTTCCAATAGATATCTGCAAACTCTACGGATTCCGTCTTCTGTTAGAAAACGATAGAGAGAGTTAGAAGGAGCCTTCCTTAGATTGGCAGGAATTGTATACTTCTTGTGGAATACCTGAAACCATCTACTGATGTCCAAATTTCTGAAACCATATGAAAATGCAGCCAGTTTTCTTAAACCATCTACTGATGTCCAGATTTCTAATGAATGTAGCCTGCAGCCATCTGAAACCAAGCAACAGACCTTCATAAAAATTGCTTTCTTGATATCCTTTCATATGATACCCATATTGGAAACTATCCAAAAAATAAATAAAATTTGCGTTCCAGGAAACCCTAATGGGAAATCCCATCGCGTTCTGAATGTGTTTCGGATCGCGTTCCGGAACGCGGACTGCAACTTTGATTCTCTGTTGACCAACAAGTGCAACAAACTTCACTCACCAACTGCATATCTCTATCTCAAACTATCCCATTTTCAGATTTTTTGCATCGATGAGGGTTTGCATGACAAAGGAATGCCATCTATGGTCATCAGTACCAAGTTTCGGAGGTATGTTATTGCATGACTCTTTTTGCACTCTTTCTGTTTCAATACAACATACGTGGACAACCTTTTGCCATGTAGCATTTATTTTGGAGAGATTTTACAAGTTTTTTCTTCATATACTCTTGCTAATATTCACATTTATCAAATTTATAAAAGTCATTTTTCAACCTATTATTGTATTTATGTGGAACTAAGGTCTACTTGCTTCATACACTTATCACATTCATAACAATCATTTTTCAGCCTAGTAGTGTTTTTGTGTGGAACTAAGATCTACTTGGGTGACGACAAGAGTTCACTCCCTCAATAGCTTCTTATTAAATACGAATGTACCAAGGAATTAGTCTAGATCCATTTAGTAATGCATCAGCCAATTAGGATTAGATCAACTTAGATAAGCTCGACCCCATAGCTCAATTTCCAATCACATATAAGTTAGTTAAATAAATCGCGTAACCTTAGATTAGATGGCTAGGTTGGGTAATTATATTTTCCATTATGAAAAATTATCATAGTTAGATGAGATTAGAATGATAGAGTTAATAGTAGTGGATTAGTTAAGTCAAAGGAAAATTAGATTCCTTAGGCAAGGTTCAGTTAGAGTTGACTAGTAGGAGAAAAATTAGAACTGTAGCGTTAAGATAGATAGATTAAATAGAGCCCATTTTGTTATAGGATTAGATAGATTAGAAGATTTAGATTAAATAGGTTAGAATGACCCCTTTACAAGGCCAATAGGTTGACTTAGAATGTCTTCATTAATTCCAGGATAGCGATAGTCAATCGATGAGACCCTAAGTGGTAGACTGATCTAGATCATAGGGATAGATTAAGGGTAAGCTAGTTGTAGAATATTTCCCATCGAAGTGGAATTTCTATTGTGTTTGATCCTAGAATCGCTATCTTCTCTGACTGCTGCTCACGTTAATCCTAGAATCGCTATCTGCCACATTACATATATCCGAGTTTGTAACCGCGCATTTCCTTTGTTTTGTACAATCCTGAGTCAATCAGTCGTTTGAATTTTGAGGCCCAGCCCAGGAGTTTCTGTATAATCTGTATAATACGTTTTTCTTTCCGCAGCATCCCAGCAAAATCCGTATTGACACCTGCCTCGATGCTCAGTCTTAAACTGATGACACACACTGATTGCCCGTATTTAGTTGCCCGTTGTCTATCAACTCTCAGGATAGATGGACAATCAAAATCTACTCATGGGACAAATATCCAAAAATAGTAGGCGCGTAAAAACCACTGGTTTACAAATAGGCAAGCAGAACCATTTAGTTTTACTCATGCTTCTACTCGCACTACCTTTACTCGAGTTCAGCCAGTGCTCCCTTAGTTTCCATCTGCTTTACTCGCCATCGGCACACGGCCCTTGAGCGACCTTCTCACCAAATTATTTACTGGCACTTCTATTCGCGCCTTTCTACTCACCTTCAATGATTTCTCGTCCATTTTTTATCTATTTTACTCGCCCCTTCACCAGTCCGCCTCTCACACTCGAAACTTAATAATATATACTCCCCATTCTACTCCGCCATTCTATTCATGTCATGCTATTCACACCACTCTATTCGCCTGTTCTACTTGCACCATTCTACTTGGTTGTTCTACTCGGCCTCAGTCATTTCAATATTATTGTCTCAGACTTCCATTCTATCATGATATTCTATTTCCAAATCCATCCCCAGATCCTAGACTTACTAACCATGGCACCAAAGTGTCATTCTTCAAAATTTCAAGCAACCTCTAGAACTCCCAACCTGGTCAATTAGGACAGTAATAAAGCCTCTTGTCAATTATATCTATCAGTAAACGTGAAAACTGTCAAAAAATCAGAATTTTTGAGCCTTTTTGGAGGATTTGTTGCATAATGGGGTTGAGGCTTCTGGCCTTGTGTTCTCAAGTACCAAATCTAGGTCGTTTCAGCTTTCATTTAGCTGCTGGGAGCAAGAAGAACGAGCTTGCGCAAGCTGGGTGCTGCCAGCACCCACTTTGTTAGAAAATTAATGTTAATTTGACTCCTAATGTCAATGGGCCATGCCTGCAAGCTATATTTAGGGCCCATACTATTTAGTTTTGCCATGGAATATTTTGCATGTAGTAGGGCGCTATAGTTCAATAATAGGATTTACATTTGTGATTTAGTGAAAGACTTGGGAAAATTACCAAGTATAGGAACTAAATTTAGAGCAAGCATTTAGCTTTTGGCTTTTGCTAAGCCTACTAAGAAAATATATGAGGACTGGCGCCCCACCTCCTCCACTTTGTTGTAGCAAGTTCTTCGGACTTATGATTAATCTGAGATATGTTTCTATTGCTCAATCATCTTGTTGTGTGTGATCAGTACAATGATTAGTCTATTCCTATCTTGAATTATTCTCATATTTTGACATGGTATCTAAGCAAAGGTGCTTCTGATTGGAGCATTGAGAATAGGAATGGGTTTGCTAAGCAAGATATAGTACTGCTGGAGTTGGAGCATTGGAGCACTGCTATTTGTGATTGGACTCTGGAGGTCACTGAAGACAAGTTGTTGGAGGCTTATTTCTTTATCTGCAAGGCAGATCACTGGATTCAAATCATTGGATGCGAACATGTCAGATCTCGAAGACATGCACGGGATCTGCAGGGCGCATCAGTTTGGTAGATTTAATGAATTAAATCGCTACTGATACTGATAGAAAGTTATTGATAACAAATTGCAGAGTTTGAGATTGGTGCAAGGACAGCAAGTTCGAATTGCAGAAGAACTCAGGAGAATCAAAGCACTGAAAGATCATCTTCAGAACAAAGGATTTTGGTTGTAAGTGATTGCTGCAAACCAGATAACTTAGGTGAAGGGGAGATACCTGGAGTTTTTCAATCGATTGTTACTAAGGCCATTGAATCGAAATCTGATTCCAACTTAGTAGATAGGTACAAAGATATTGCGAGTAGCTTGTGAAGTCATGCCAGAAGATTTGGAGAGGTTGCTAAAATTTTTCAGAGTTGAAGCTGAACCATTTATTTGGGTTCTATTTGAAAATACAGAAGTATTTTTTAAGAACAAGAATTGTGAACTCTAAGGGAAGGATTCTTGCTAGCTTAAAGAAACACAATGCATAAAGTTGCCATTCATGCAAAGTAATTCCAAAATTTATTCAATCATAACAAAATTGATTGAATTTTCAAGATGTTTTTTACCAAGTACATGAAAGGAAAAATGGAAATACTAAAAGCAACTCAATCACACCAAGCATCCATATGAGACATGATGAGGGGTCAAGATGGGGACCCCATCCAAAAGGAAAAATCTTTACTTATGCAAGACCAATTGGCAAAAGCCAATTACATATACATCAAATATTTATAGAAGTTTGATGAACCTTGGAAATTGTATCAAAGTATGATTCGAATCTAAAGACAATCTTTTCTTGAAGTTTGATGAACCTTGGAAATTGTTGCATAATCAAAAAATTGGCTTACGCGCAAGGGTAATAGACTCAAACAAAGTGACATGCAAAAGGTATAGAGGAGAGTTCAGGTTCATGCAAGTCTTATAACGTGAAAAAGATGGACATGCAAACCTTTGGAAGAGATCAACACATGCATGCACCTAGAATTGAGATTTTGGGTTCAAAATGAAAGTTTTTGCACATATAGACTTTGGAATGCATCTAAAATGATGGTAGGTCAATTGCATGAGTGAAAAGGCTCTTTAGTTGTTAGAAAATGAATGGTAGGGGAGAGAGAGAGAGAGAGAGAGAGAGAGAGAGAGAGAGAGAGCTTTATTAATGTCTTTTCCATGCCAAAAGGCATATAAGACTAATGAAGTACATGTCAAGTATGTGGTAACCATGGGAACGTATAAAACGTCTCCAAAACTATAATAAAGAAAACATCTAGTACAAACTAAATTAGACACGTCCGCCCCTGATGCATCCAACTCCAAAAAATGGGTCCGGTAGAAATAACCCCTAACTGGTTACGCCAAGTCCGCTCTAGATATGTGTGATAGAGGAATCGTCTAAGGAGGATAGTGCAATCTGTATGTATCGTTTGTCTATCTCTGGTAACGACTGTATCCTCTATATATAGGTAATGAGTTGAAGAGCTGCCTCAATCTGTATAGGTGGAACTGCAAACTCAGCCAGGAGAATCTCATGTGGGACAGAAGGCTTCGATCGAAATCAACCGAGCTAGCATGGTGGTCTATAATCAACTGAAGCATAGTTCCATATAGTATCGCCAAGACATGCCCAATCATGATGGTGCGGAAGTTACCTCGGAATCATGGGGTCACCATTCTTATGGATGGGGTGGATAATGTTCGTGCACCAGGATGATGGGAAACCGGAAACAACTGCGGAATTAAGAAGGATGGCTATAGTGGGAGCGAGTAAGTCAGAGGCATGGGAAAGGAGTTCAGACTCAAGGTCTTCAATGTCTCTGGCCTTGTGGGACTTCATCTCATCTTCTTAATGGCTGCAAGTACCATGTCAGACGTGAAGAAGGAGAACTCAGATGGTTGTGGAATGTAGAGATAGGTGGGTCAGTAGGGACAATATACAAGCTAGTAGCATAATTAGTCCAAATGCGGAGGTCCTCCAGGAGAGGTGGTGGAGAGCGAGGAATGAACTGAAAAGAAGGTCAATAAGACGTTTCCCTTCAGAATCATCATGGGAGCGCTTCTTACGGCGAAGAACACGATGGTAAGAGCGTCGGGAAATCGGAATAGATGTGGAGCATGGATACGTGAATAGGCTACTGACTGATGAAGAGAATGACACTCGGTATCGTACCATGGAGGGTGCAATGGTCGAGGTGTGCGTCGAGACTTTTTGGGATGGGGTTTTGTGGGGAGGGTTAGTGACGCAACTGTGTGGAGAGAGGTGGTGAAATAAGCAGCCTGGGTGTCGACTGAACTATCATGAGAAAAGGAGTGTAAAAGTGAAGACAAGGAGTGCCGGTACAATGGCATGTGAATGGGATCGAATGTGTACGTGGGTGCTCGGGTAAGCATGGGTAGTGTAGATGAATGAGTGGGTGGAAGGTGGAAGGTGGCCGATATCGAAGGAGAGAAATGAGTGATCAGAAAGGGTGGTGGGGGAAACGTGGAAGTCAGAGACTATGGGTACAAAGGATTGGCGACCCCATGAGATAGTCAACGACACTATGTCCTCCACTATGAGGGTGGCATGTATAATTGTCTGCATGTGGCCAACAAGGTAAGCCATTATAAATGGCTAGCTCATGTACTTCTCCAAACTGCAGTAAGTGCTCACCATATGAAGTAGTAGGTCCCAAACTGTCCGCGGAGGTGGTTACCCCAAGCATATCACCGTCAACCTCGGCCACTGACAGATCTAGTCTCTCGTCGGAATACTGAGTCCCATCTATACCCAGGAAAAGAAGGAAGTCCTCGCTCTGGGCTCTCATGCGTCTCCATGAAGAATAATATATCTCTGCCTGTAATAAAATCAACAAGGTCCCTTGCCATAGAGGATGAGTGTATGACAACACAATTCCACACTCCAATCTGAAAGTGGGGTGGATGGGGCCCCGGGGTGCTCCCAACCCCGGGCACCCAAAATCCCTAGCACCGGGATTTGCTAGGAGCGCTATCAAGAAAGCGCACTCGTCCATCTCGATAAATGACTCATCTGCCAGACTCACGGGCTATCTGAAAGGCCTTACGCCTCTCCTCTACCTAGATATATGTGAGGTCGACTTCCATATAGATGGTGGTACCATGTAGCTTAGTTCTGCACCGCAAAGCATCTCGACGACTCTCTAGGGAAGTGAAACGGATAATGAGTGTGGCTACATCTCTAACGGATAATGAGTGTGGCTGCATCTCTAGTGGTCCTCCATGCGGTATCTAACCCATCTGTATTGTGCCCAAGAGTGGTGGTGAGAAAGCATTTGGCTTCAGCCAAGGCATCCTGTGTATCCGAGATCCCCCCAACTCTAATGTTGTGGAATTTTTGGTCTCGAGATTTCTCTTCCAAAATGGTGCCTGAGATAACCGAGGAGATGGAAGTGCTTGGTTTGGTGCCTTTTTTCAACACTGATGCCCAAGAAAGGGCCTCTTCTTGCTGCTTTTTAATCTTGGTCTCTAGTTCCCGTATCATATTGGTGGTGGACACCGAAGCCGCAATGTTACGAGCCTGCAACCAGTGCCGAACCCTAGGGAACTCAGGGGGTCAGATACCACAGTTAGGGGCATGTCCAACATACACGTCCAACAGGGCAAGACAGTGTGAGTAGTGTGCCCCGGCATGGTCCATAGCCATGGCAGGCCCAACACAGCATAGGGACCATGGGACCCCACGTTGGGTCCTAACGTGCAGTCGGCCACGTCAGTGCCACGTGGCCGACACTCGGCAGTATGCATGCTACCAGTCCTCACACTGGGCTAGGAGGGGCTTACTCCATATCAGGGAGTAGGCAAGGTTGGGTGGATCAGTTAGTGTTTGCCCTACTATAGTGTTTAGATCTCTAACACTGGTATCAGAGCCTCGTTCTATAGAGAGAATAGCTCGTTCTAGAGAGAAAACGTGAAGAAATCTTTAATTTTTGCTTGTTTCTTGAGGATTTTGTTAGGAATTAATGTTTATTTGATACCCCTTAATGATGGTTTGGCCATGCCTGCGTGCTACTTTTAGGGGCCATTCTATTTATAGTAAATTCGTTTTTTAAGGCTTATGCATGTAGGTGGGTGCACTACAAATAGATTACGATCTATTTAGTACTTAGAAGTTCATTTTTGGTTCTTACCATATATAGATAGTATTATTAGTAAATAGCTTTTGTTATTTTGCTATTTACTTTAGGCTCATTAGCTTTTATCACAATCATTAGAGAAACTCTATAAGAAGGCTGGCGCCCCACCACAGCTATTCCATTCAATTCCATTATGCTAGAGCAATTGCTCAATTCTCCTATGATCTGAATTCTCTCTATGCTTGGTTTTGTGTGAGTGCTAGTAGGACTAGTATCTCCATCTAGAATTTGTATCACAAATTCTGACATGGTATCAGAGCAGGCTCTTTGAGAGAGAGAGTTTGTTTGCAAGGTTGCAAGAAGATTGTTGGAGGAGCTGATCACTGGCAGCTTGTTGGATCGTTGCCTAACCATAACTGTTTTCTGGTTGATCGCTGAGTTGGAATCAAGATTTTGTCTATTGATCGTTGTTGGGAGATCTGTTTTGCAGGAATCAGAACTGACAGATCGCTGGTTGGCTGTCTACTGGATCAGAAGACCTGGTCACAGATCTGGATAAGGTGATATAGGACTGTTCGCTGCTACAAAGAAGTCAGAACGCGGACGCTGCTTTGCTAGAATCAAAACTGATAGATCGCTGGCTGGAGTCAGACTACAGATCGCTGAGCTGGAACACTTATGTTCGTTCATTGGTTAACTGCTGACAATTTGTTGCTTCAGATTGCTGCTGGATCGCTGAGTTTGAAGACCTTCTGATCGCTGCAAAATCAGATCTGAATCCTAGCTGTTTACTGGTTCGCTTGAAGAAGATCTGGATCTGAGCTGAACCAGATTTCTGAGACAGATAGAAGAAGTTTGGCAATATACTGTTTGCTGGAAAATCAGGTCGCTCAAGATCAGTACAATGGCAGGATTGAACGATGCTTTGTTGCCAGAGTCTAGCAAGTTAGATGGAACAAAGTACAGCATATGGAAGTTCAAGATGCAAAATATTCTCCAAGATAGAGAATATTGGGAGATCGTCACAGGTGTCAAGATACCTCCTACCACTGACAGAGAGTTTTGGGAGTATCAGAGACATAGAAGAAAAGCTCATCATATCATCAACTTATCAGTTAGAGATATGATTATACCTCATGTCAGAGATGCTGCTGGACCCAAGGAGGCTTGGGATATACTGAAGAACTTGTATGAGACGGTGAATCAGTCTCGGATCTTGTTCTTGACTAATAAGCTTCACACGTTGAAGATGGGTACAGTTGAATCAGTAACGGACTACTTTACTCGAGTGAAAGATCTGAGAGGGCAACTTATTGCAGTTGGAGAAAGTGTTCAAGATTCAGTATTGGTATCCATTGTACTTAATAGTCTACCTTTGGCCTATCAAAACTTTGTAATGATGCTATCGTTAAGAGAAACAAGGCCTTCTTTCGATGAGCTAAATGCCATCTTACTACAGGAAGAAATGACACGACAACAGGGACAATTTCAGGGAACAGGCATTCTTGGCAAAGAAGCAAGAGCAAAGTTCCAAGAAGGGTGGCAAAGGGAAGAAGAAGAAGAAAAAGCAGCAAGATATGGAGGAGAATCAATCCAATCGGTCAGAAGATGGAAAGAAAGTGGTTCGAAAACGAAACTACTTTATTTGCAGAAAATCAAGACATTATGCAAAGGAGTGCTAGCACAACAAATTCAAGAAAAGCAGGACAGGAATTTTGCTGAAGAAGAAGAAACATCTAATGCAAAATTGAGTGCTTTGGATCTTGAAGACTATGAGTTGTTTTCGGCATCGACATCTTCTGGTGGTGGCTTCTCGAAGGAAGATGACTATTGGTTTATTGATTCAGGCGCTTCGAAGCACATGACACCTAGGCGAGACTAGCTATCTAATTTTCAAAAATTAGATAATGGGTCAAATGTGAAGTTGGGGGACAACTACACATATGATATAAAGGGAGTTGGAAAAGTACAAGTACAATTACCTTCAGGGAAGATTGGAAACATAAAGGATGTGCTTTATGTACCAGGAATCAAGAAAAACTTACTCTCAGTATCAACTATTGCAAAGCAACACATGATGGTGCAGTTTGATGAACAACGGTCTCATCAAGAGAAAAAATAATGAAGTAGTAGTTGAGGGCATACTTGCAGGGCGGATGCTTCATCACAACCAATAGATGCTTTTACATGTTGCTCCATTGGTGTCTCAATGCCTTTACAGTTCTTCATTCAAGCTCAGGCGGTGGATCATCATGCAAGTGTTGCAGATACTGGATCATTGAGTAAGTTATGGCACGAGAGGTTTGGACATCTGAATTACAAAAGTCTACAAGTCTTGAAAAAATTTAACATGGTTACAGGTTTACCTCAAGTCGTTTCTGATCACAAGGTTTGTGACGGCTGTGTCTTAGGCAAGCATCATATGAAGAAATTTTTGCCTAATACATTCAGGGCAAAAAATGTTCTAGAGCTTGTACATACAGATTTGTGTGGTCCTATGAGGACTCAGTCTTATGGGGGAGCAAGTTACTTTATGGTGTTTGTGGATGACTATTCTAGGAAGACATGGATCTATCTTCTGAAGAATAAGGGTGAAGCTTTCAATTATTTCACATGGTTTAAGACACAAGTGGAAAAAGAAACAGATAGACAAATTAAGATACTTCGCTCGGACAAAGGGGGAGAGTATCTTTCTACGAAATTTCAGGTGTTTTGCAAGGATCAAGAAAAAAAGAGACAATTTGCAAATACGGACACGCCTCAACAAAATGGAGTTGCAGAAAGAAAGAACCGGTCTATAGTAGAAACTGCAAGGAGTATGCTCAAGAGTAAAATCTTCCAAATATGTTTTGGGGTGAAGCAGTTAAGATGGCGGTATATCTTTTGAATCGAAGTCCTACAAAGGTTGTAGAGAATCGAACTCCAGAGGAAGCTTACACGGGTCGGAAGCCAGATGTAAGTCAATTGAGAGTGTTTGGGAGTATTGCTTATTCTTACATACCTAAGGATTCAAGGAGCAAATTGGATTCTAAGGCGACCAAGTGTTTATTTCTTGGTTATGATAATCAAGAGAAGGGATACAGGTTATATGACTTGGAGGGTAAGAAAATAATCATAAGTAGGAATGTAGTCTTTGATGAGGAATCAACTCATAAAGATACAAAGATATATTTTGATAAGGATCAAGATGGAGGAATCCCCATATTATGTGATGAGTTATTACAGGTACCTCAATTGACACATGTATCGTCTATGCCAATTCAAAAACCTAGAGTGACTTTGGTTGAGATAGGAAAGAGGAAGGAGAGATCAAGTATATGGGATACTTATTCACCTCCCACTTCACCACGCAGGAAGCATCCTACATCAGAAGCTAGAAGATTGCCTAGATGGTACTATGAAACTATCAAGGATAGTGTTATTATGGAACAGGGAAGTCTAGTACGCATGGAACTAGGAGATCAACTAGACTTGAAAAGCAACATGAAGATCAAGATCGACAGGAGTTTCGACAGGAGGATCATCATGAAGATGGGGATGTACATTTTGCATATATGGCCACAATATTAGAAACCAAGGATCCATCTACTTTCAGAGAGGTTGAAAAAGAGGATACTTGGAGGAAAGCTACGGATGAGGACTATGACTCAATCATGAAGAACAAGACTTGGAGACTTGTTCAGTTACCTATAGGTAAAAAGGCCATTGGATGCAAGTGAGTCTATAGAACTAAGTACAAATCAGATGGTTCTATAGATAAACATAAGGCAAGATTGGTGGCAAAAGGTTATGCTCAACATGAAGGGATTGACTATGAGGAAACTTTTGCACCAGTTGCTAAGTCTACTACAGTGTGGGGAGCCAGTTTTGTCAGCCACAGAAAGACTGAGGAGTTTTCTTGCTTTTTCTTTGGAAGGCCTGCGAGCAGAGATGGCGTGAGGAGGGGCCATGGAGATGGATCATGGCGAGCGCGCGCGCGCGCGCGAGAGAGAGAGAGAGAGAGAGAGAGAGAGAGAGAGAGAGAGAGAGAGAGAGAGAGAGAGAGAGAGAAAGAAAGAAAGAAAGAAAGAAAGAAAGAAAGAAAGAAAGAAAGCAAGCTTTATTAATGTCTTTTTCATGCCAAAAGGCATATAAGACTAGTAAATGTACATGTCAAGTATGTGGTAACCATAGGAGCGTATGAAACGTCTCCAAAACAGTAACAAAAGTAGCAAATCTAGAGCTAAAGCTACGAACTGAAATAGATGTGATGCTATAAGAATCCATGCAAACACAATACTACCAATTAGAGAAATGACTGGCATGCAATCAGAACAATTCCAAATTTTGCCAATTTTACTCACAAAACTGCAAAACTTTAGATGATCATAACTTTGACTACAGGACACCAAATTGGGTGTTGTAAAGCTCAGTACAGAGGGAGACCAAGTGAACAAGATGCTTGCCACGTCAGCCTGCCACCTAGGCTTCACACGTGCAAGATCAGAGTGTCTGCAAATCAGTAATAGGGCGCACTTCCACAAGAAGGAATCATGCAAAAACGTGCAAACACCCATTCTAGCCCAAAATTGATGTTATCAACAGTCTTAGACAACCTATTGGACTTCCATGAAGCATTCATATTGATCCTAAGATGCAGTATAGGCTGAGAAAGAAGATTTCGTGATTTGTAGAAGTCAAAATAACTTCAAACTTGATGGAGATGGTGCATAAGCCACCGGCCATAAATTCACAGGTCTGATAGCTTGCTAGGAAGGTAAAAAGGAATGCTAATCATGTTGTAATTAATTTCAGAATGATCTCCTTATGGATTTGGAGAGATCCATCCCCCAAAAATCACCAAAAATGGTCATTTTTTGAACTATTTTGACGTCCTACAAGTTCAATTGTTGGAATTCTTGGTTCTAACTTCAGGGAAAGCTTCAAAAGACTTTGATCCACCACTTTACAAGCTCTACATGGTGTTTTACAACCACCTACTATCCAACTCTATGAAAAAACAAGCAAAATGATGATTTTTGACTATTTTCCGGTTTTTTCATCACAATAAAGTGGCTCTAACACATGCAAACCCATTTACAGAATTACAACCATCTAATTGCTCTGATCTTGCTGGATTTTGGTTCTTACTATCTATTTTGTGCCAAAAAGCATGAAAAACCAAGCAATTTTGACCAAAACATAGCCTAGAATCATAAATCATTGGAGAGAACCGACATGCATCATTAATTTCATCATTAATGAACCCTAAAACGAAAGTACACTTGCTGGGAAATTCAGATCTACCAAAGATTTGATCTACACATGAAAAAGCTCCAAAAAAGCATCACAAATTGGCCTTCAAGAAAAATTCTCCATAAAACCACAAAGAGAATCCCAAGAGTAATGGATCTTAGCAACATGCAAATTGAAACTGGGATAGTACACCCACTTGCACCCTTGCTATCCACCTCGGAACAGAATGGAGCAACCACCCAACCAAGTAGAAGCAACCAATCAGCTCTAGAAGCTTCACCCCCAAGCCAAGGAACAAGAAGCATGAAGGTAGAGTGAAACCCTGACAATGAATCCATGATCACAATGAGGAGTAGGGCGAGTTTGGCCTCAATATATAGAGCCAAAAGCAATCTGGGCACATAGCCATGCATAGCCCTAAGTTCCTTATACATAGATTGCCCTAGAATAGAGTCCTAAGCATGGACCACCTATTCATAGGATTGCTATTGATAACTCTACACATGCATACACTATCTCAAACCTTGTCTAAACTCCATTTAGTGTGTTCTGGGCCTCACAAGGATATTAGTTACTTTCGGGTCACATCCAGTATGACGTGGCATAACTAACAGCCTGATTTACTGGAGTACCGTGTATCCAAGACTAGGAGTATACTGAATCCTACTTACTGGCCATGGACATAACACCCAGTGTGTACTGTCTTGTACTAATAAATTGTAGTTTCTTCTTGGGGTTGAAGACCCCAGATCATTTTGATTTGACGCTTTGATTAACCACAATAAAAGAATATGACAATAGACAAGTTCATTGTGATGACAAAATGAAAGGTATTCAAAAGGTTTGCATAGTCTACCTTTACAAAAAAGCTGTTGGACATTAGCCAGAACTATGTCTAGTTATAAGGGCTCCCAGGATCGAAACGCAATACTCTCTCTCCTTAGTGTTACACTGAATCGTGATTCAATCAAAACTGAACCATGATTCCTGGTTCAAACCATTCATCCTATTAGAATCACAAATAATCAAAGGGGGTCTAAGAAACATTCCTCAACCCAATTCTTGAAGCCTCAACCCTAAACAAAAACAATGATCACTAAAGTAGTGTGGATATTAAATGTATAAAATGTAAAAAAATTTAGTGCTTCCTAGTTTCCTAACAGTATATGCTTCCTAGTTTCCTAACAGTATATGCAAAACACTGGACATTCTTGCAAATGGAGCCTGGGGTAATCCTTTCTGATTTGAATCAACCAAACAACCTCTGAACTGCCAGGAAACCTTATATAGTAAAATAATCATATTTACAAGAGCATAAGCGATTTTGAAAATTTCAAACGGTCTCCTAGCATGCAAAGAATTCAAAATTGCAAGCGATCCCTCTCGCTCTAGAATTAGACCTGGGAAAGAATTATTTTAGGCAAGTCTACCTAGACCATTGAGAATATTCATATCCTTGTTGACAGAATGTCTGAAAGTTTTGATGTGTACCTACTTGTTAGTTCTTCATGGATCTTCATATCAAAAACTTGTATTATCTACCTTCCCATTCATTCCTCCAGCCACGAGAGGTTCAAGGGGAGCATTAAGTTCCCCAAGGAAGTTCATTGAAACCTCTGTGAGTCCAGTTACTAGAAGTTTCTTCTACATGCACTAGATTCTAAAGAAAGGGTGAGAAAGAAAACGTCCCATTTATCATTGAATTCATGTTATATAAAATGCAAAAGGAATATCGAAATGACAATAATCGCAAACATTCAAGTTCATTTTTTAAGAA
Organism: Diphasiastrum complanatum; assembly: GCA_029204225.1. Taxonomy (NCBI): domain Eukaryota; kingdom Viridiplantae; phylum Streptophyta; class Lycopodiopsida; order Lycopodiales; family Lycopodiaceae; genus Diphasiastrum; species Diphasiastrum complanatum. The sequence goes on along the minus strand of CM055092.1, from coordinate 3,925,581 downwards.
TATGAATTTCCTCCTTAACTACCTTTTTCACGTGTATTGATGGGCATCTCCAGTTCAAATTGTAGTGTCTAATACCTGCATCAAACTTTCTCAAGCATACCTTCTTTGTCGTTTTTGACAAGTACAGCAACTGCTCCTGCTGCTTGAGCAACCTGTGCCTTTGTTGTGAATGTACAATTCCCTCTTTCTACCAAAACTATGTTCCCAGTAAGCTATAAGACACAAGCAATTAAAAGGTAAGTTACAAAGAGCACATGAGATGTTTTCTGTCTCATGAAAGGCTAGAATCGGATAAGGTATCAACCTTCTCGGAAGTGTAAGAACAACCAGTATGAGGGTGAGCCAATACAAGAGGTGCACTATGCGCTTCTTGCTTGACGTCTTCAACAACAGCACCAAATCTTGCACTAATTCCAACATAATTGAGTTCCTCCTTGCCATTTATCCAGTTCCGTACTTTCACCTACATGCAGCAAGCCAAGTTGGAATACTTATGTCAAGTATTACATGCTCATAGAAAACAAAGGTGGCAAAATTTTAAAAACCATACCATATTAGATACAGAGTGTCTGTGAAATCTGTCAAATCAGTGATGATTTCAGATGATTTCACATCTGCCAAATCATCTGTATCATCTGTCAAATCATCTGTACATCATGTGCAATCTGTCAAATCTGTATCATCTGTGAAATCGTCTGTGAATCTGTGAATTTGGTAATTATTTATTTATTTATTTATTTATTCTTCTAGCACACACTAGTGCCTGCCCTTGCTTTTGGAGATCTTGCTTAGTGTAGAGCTCCTACTCTTTTTGATTGCCAGTTCCATAGCATGGGAGAGGATCCATTCGATCCTGTTGGATGGGTTGGTTTGTTCTACTCACTACTCTGTATCTTGCTTACTTTGCAGGTTGTATTAAGATACGTGCATGGAAGCCAGTTGCACCTAAAAAGTTGGAACCTAGAAGTTAACACATTTGTTCACAAGAGCTGGAAGATAACATATGTGAAATGGAGGTTTTTTGCACCTAGAAGGTTAACACATGCTATTACACTATGCATGCGTCATCTTTGAACATTTCTAGATAGGTAGCATTAAGTGGTCAATATCCTGGTTGTGCATGCAAATGAGGTCCAAGCATAACTAGGATATCCGATGCTATCATGGATAAAACGTAATTTCAGTCGAATGTGAATTGCTTTTTAACAAGGCTATAATAATAAGCTAAGTTGTCTTCTTCCCAGAAAATGTTTTGTTGCCAAGGTTTGAAGCAAGCTTGGTCCAATACAACTAAGCAGCTTCCCTTTCTTGTTTTGAAGCTTGCTCTATACTTCATTTATTACTCCCATTTCCCTCTTTCTGAACAGCAGCACATATCACAAAGCCTCTCCCGTCAACCTTGATTTGATTAACCATGCAAACTCCAACTTGTACATCAAGATTCATCAAAATATCCTTTATCTCACCAATAACTGGAATTTCCATCTCCACCCTCTATCCATGAAGAACCATCTGTGAATACTTAAAGGAAAAAAAACCTCTTAATTATCATCCTAGTATTAGCCAAAGACCAGAAAAAGCAGAGGGAAGGGTGTCGGCCCATGACAGGTCACAAATCAAATCAGTTACTTTTTTGCCTTTGAGACCAAACACAAGTATTTTAACGAAAAAAAATCCATCATGCTGCAAATACAAAATTCAATTCACTCAAGCAGGCATAAAATCTGCGTAACTGTAGCGTAAAACCCAAAAACACAAAAGACTGATTCCAAAAAGGCTGGCCTTGACGCCGGTGCTAGTGGTAGCGAGCTTACAAGATAAGGGAAGACAAAGACAGAGCAATTTACCAGCTTAAAAGGGTTCTCGCATCCGGGTTGCTTTGGAGCATAGTCATCATCATGCGAGATATCACCACACCAAGCAGGCTGCACCAGGAGTACTGATATGATGCATAAGACAAGTACGAAAACCGAAAAAGACATCGTCTTCAGACAGCCACCATTCCCTGTCATCACTTACCACACTCCCCGTGTCTCAATTGCTCACAAATCTGAGCTGAGCTCAACCTCTACCTCATAGCACTGAGATGATTCCATTAACCCATCGGCTGCATGGTGGAATGAAAGAGAAATTGTGGCCACTTCCGTCCTTCCTTCAGCACTAATTGTTGGAAGAATCAAGCCATGCGATCCTCATAGCTTTTGGGCTTGATCGAATTCATGAAAAAAACGTTTTCTCTTCCTTTTTCCTTTTTTTCTGTTTGCACAGATCGCAATTAGTGCACGTACATTATCTACGTTAACAAATTATCTATCTATCCACGGGTTGGCATAGGATGGTTATGAGCCCCACAGCCCACAGCCCACAGCCCACATCCCCTTTAAAAAAAAACAACAAAACGTCCAATATGTGCTTCTCATTTCCTTTTTTTTTTTAGCATGTTTTTTTATGAGAACCATTTCTTTTATTGTCATTCCTTAGCAGTGGCCATTGCTTCTTTTTTGGGTGAAAATTTTGAAAAAGAATAGCTAAACTTTTTGTAAATTCAAATGATGGTTGATTTTCTTTCCCTCAAAAATCTATTCATTGTAATTTCAAATGATTGTTTATTATATTACACTCAAAAATTGGTCCATTTAATCAAATGGTTGTTTGATAAACTTTGCTGGTTTTTCATGAGCATCCGATGGGTCATTGTCACCCACTCATCTTAGAGAGTCAACAAAAAAAGGCCACCTTCTCTCATCTTAGAGACGGTACACAAAAATCAACAATGTCGACAATCAAGGATCATTGTCATCCACTCATCTTAGAGAGTCGACAAAAAAAAGCCACCTTCTCTCATCTTAGAGACAGTACACAAAAATCAACAATGTCAAAAATCAAGGATTATTGTCATCCACTCATCCTAGAGAGTCGACAAAAAAAAGGCCACCTTCTCTCATCTTATAGACACTTATACAAAAATCAATCTTTTGGCCTCGACTACACATACGCTCATCATGTGAATCTATGACCAACTTTTTGAGATGTTAATTGTGAAAAAAGGTAAAACATATATTTCTATGTTGACTTTGGGGGCTATGCTCACTTTATTTCATTATACATAATTAAGGTATGTGAATTGAGCACATACCTTGTAAAATAGGTCGAGTTTGTGTTAGATAGATTTAGTTGTGTTAGCATGCTGCAAAGTTAGGAAGAATGCAACATGCAATTTAGCATACATGTTTTGCACATATCTAGTTCATCTAGAAAAGTGACATGCAATCCATGCAACATCATGCATGTAGTTTGGCATGTGGATTTATGAAAGTAGAGTTAACTAAGAGTTGTGGATCAACCATTGATCACATGCAAATCCGCCTTAGAAATCGAGCCTCATCTTGTAAGAGTTTGGCTAGTTTTTCATACTGTAATTTTTGATGAGAATTGAGGTTTCTCTCTCTACTCGAGAGCTTTTGCTTGTACATTCTCTCTCTACTCAAGAGCAAGGAGTTTTCTTGATAGTAAATACTTAGAAACTTTTTTGAACATTATCTCTCATAGTGAGTACTTAGTTTTTTGAGTATATGATATGATTTTGTGCTCTGGTCTTGAATTGTCAAGTAAGATTGTTGTTTGATCATTCATGTGCAATCGCAACACCTCACAAGCTCCCAGTGGATAAGGATCAGTTGGCCTCGCCACGAGGCAAGTCGACGGGACACGCATCCCGCCAACGGCAACCTGGGTCATGCATGGGTTGCCTGAGTGAACAACTATATGTACAGTGTAATTTCATTTTGAGAAATACAGTTGCTATGTGAAGGAAAGCTTTTACCTTCATTAACTTGTCAGTGAAGGATCACATCATTACTCACATTTGTGATGCTGTTACACCCAAACAGGCATGGGATGTGCTGAAGGAGCAGTTCGAGACATCAAATCTGTCAAGAATCATGTTTCTGAAGTCAAAGTTGAATAGTGCCCGCATGGAGCAAGGAGAGCACATTCAGACGTACATGACCAGAATCAAGACAATGAGGGATGAACTGCATTCTATTGGTGAGCGCATACGTGATGTGGAGTTGGTGCACAATGCATTGTGCGGCATTGCAGAACCCTATCAGATGTTTGTGAGCGGAATAGCATCAAGAGAAAGATTGCCAACCTTTGACGAGCTCACATGAATCTTGATGCAGGAAGAGCAACGACGAGAAATGGTGAAAGCTAGACGTCAAAATACTGACGATCAAGCACTGGCGACACGCCAAAAAAAAAGGCAAGGGCAAGGGCAAGAAGAAGTATAAACAGCAATTTGCCAAGTCTCAGGAGGACGAGGGATCTTCCAGTAAGACCAATAAGAAAGACAAGTGCTTCCATTGTGGTAAAAAGGGCCATTGGAAGAGTGAATGTCGCAAATTCCTGGCGGAACAAGACAAGGGGAAACCAAAACAAGCAGGTAACCTTGTCGATGAGGGTGAGATTAAAGACTCTAGCATCTTCATATCTGCATTGTCATCTAATCAAGATGATCAAGCGTGGTATATTGACTCGGGAGCCACAAGACATATGACAAGAACAAGAATTGGTTTAGTAATATGAAAGTGTTGGATAATGGAACGTCCGTTTCACAAGCAAATGGCCAGCTGTGCAAGATCAAGGGGATAGGCACCGTTTCAATCCAACTACCTGATGGCAAAAGCAGGATGATCAGGGAGGTACTCTACATACCAGGTTTGAAGAAAAATCTACTTTCTGTTGGAGTCATTACTGATCAGAAGTTGAAAGTAGAATATGCCCATGATCGTTGCTTTGTGAAGGATGTGAACCAAAAGTTCAAAGTTATTGCGGATGGAGTAAGAGAGCCCAATACAAAATTGTACAGGTTGAATGCTACAATCAAGGGGCAACATGGACTTGTATCGTCCATTCCATCGCAAACTGAGTTGTGGCATAAGAGGCTTGGTCACTTGAACTTGGGAAGCCTCAATTTGATGAGAAAATTGGAAATGGTAACAAGATTGCCTATCATAGAAGATCACTTGAAATCGATGTGCGAATCTTGTGTATATGGGAAGCAGCATCGAGAGAAGTTCAATAAAGAGGGTGTTGCAAGATCAAAGAACATCCTGGATTTAATCCACACAGATTTATGTGGGCCTATGAGAACCATGTCCTTAGGTAAAGCCTTCTATTTCATGACCTTTATTGATGATATGTCACCTAAGACGTGGATCTACTTCTTGAAGAAGAAATCAGATGCATTTGACAACTTCAAGAGCTTCAAAGCATTGGTCAAAAATCAGACAGGTAGGAAGATCAAAGTCCTAAGATCAGATAGTGGAGGTGAGTACAAGTCTAATGACTTCAATGATCTTTGTGATCAATGTGGGATTAAAAGACAATTTATGCAAGCTCATACTCCTGCTCTCAATGGTGTAGCTGAGCACAAGAATCGTACGATTGTGAAAAGTGCCAGATCTATGCTAGCTGATCTTGGATCTTCTCTCCTATTGCACTTAACTCCTTGTTAAGAGATTTGATCCTAAGGACATACTCTTGTCAACTCTCTCCACTTCTTTTCATGCTTTGGAAAACTTGATTTCTTAGCATGAGAATTCTTGAAGTATTATTGGATTCATAGATGCTCTTTAATGAATCCCAAGCCTCTTTGGATGAGGTACAAGAAGATACCTCTTTCAAGAGGTCATTGCATACATTTAACTATATGCAATGTAGAGCTAATCTTGCTCTCTTCTTATATTTGGCTTGTTCTTGGGGAGTTTGAGGCTCTTCCTCAACTCCTTGAACTATGTCAAATAGATCATGGATCACTAAGAGTGATTCCATTCTCACTTTCCAAATGGAATAATTTGTGAAAGTGAGTCTCTCACTTGATTCCATTAAATATCTGCCCATGGATGACATTGTAGAATGAATGCTCTTCTTAAAATCACAAAGATTTCTAAATTTTAAAAGATCTATGAAAAGCATAAAGCTTACAAGAATGCCTATAGACTTGTCTCTATCAAACTAGCACACAAGCTTGAATGATACACAAAGATCTTGCCAAAAATTCCTAGCTTTCACTCTCACAAAAAAAAAATTGCTTTACACTTTTCTTAGAGATTTCACTTCAACTAAGGATTTGAACAAATCAGCCTCTAAGATCTGATCTTAGACTCTAAAAAGAAATGCTTCAATGATCCAAAACTCTATTTGGTCATAGGCATTAGCTAGATTGAATCTAGATCAATACTATGCTTCAAAAGGCACAAAAAATGAACTAGTATTGTGATTTTGGGACCAAAAAACACAAAGTAACTTGAAATGAAAGTTATTGTACGGTTTCACACGTGTGAAAAGTACATACACAGCCTCCAAGTCATTTTGATCCAAATTAATTCAAGCTATCACTCTAGATGAACTCGCCCTCACTAGTATTGGCCAAAAATATATTTTTCCAATGATCTTTACAAGATTTATGATTCAATGATCACTCTCTTACTTAGCTTTGATACCATGATAAATTTTACAGTTTTTAGAACAATAATGATTGTACTTTACAATCATAGAGAGTTATTGGTTGCTTAATCAATGGATCTATCAAGTTCTACACATTAGATCTTGATCTAGATTCACTACATAAGCAAGAGCAATGGATCAACACATCATTTCTACGTGTGAGCAGTCTTGATGTATTCTTTGCTTCATCAATTGTCTTAGGGATATCCCAAGCCTCCTTGGACGAGTTGCAAAAACTAATTTCTCTTGAAACTTCATTCGACACATTCATTTCGATAAAATGAAGAGCAATTTTGGATCTCTTCTTGAATGTTTGAGCTTCATTAGGAACTTTAGGTTCTACTTCAATTTCTAACACAATGTCCATTACATCTTGAAGAACCAATAATGATTCCATTCTTATCTTCCAAATAACAGAGTTGGAAGATGTTAACCTACTTAGAATCTGCTTTGCACAGGAACACAGATCATGCTACACAATAACACAGACTGGAAAACACTCTCCACTACAAGCTCACATAGCAACTGTATTTCTCAAAATGAAATTACATTGTACGTATAGTTGTTCACTCAGGCAACCCATGCATGACCCAGATTGCCATTGGCGGGATGCGTGTCCCATCGACTTGCCTCGTGGCGAGGCCAACTGATCCTTATCCACTGATAGGACCCACAGTACAGTAGCACAGTGATTCTACTTTAATTCTAACTCTCTCCCTTAAAGTAGAGTCTGCTTTTTATACAATCATATACATAGCTTTAAAGTCAACAAAATTTAAGCACAGAAAGATTTGATCTAAACTTATCAAACTTTTCTCCAACAAGTGGCTTAGTGAAAATATCAGCTAGTTGTTCATCTGTGCTACAATGAACAACATGAATTTCATGACTCAGCAGCCTCTCACATATAAAGTGATACTGAATCTCAATGTGTTTAGTTCTCGCATGGAACACTGGATTCTTTGCTAGCTGAATGCCACTCTCTAACTGTCGCTATGTAATGTCGTGAGATTTTTCTGCTTCATGCCAACTTCTTCCAAGATTTGTCTCAACCATATAGCTTCATGTGCTGCACTACACATTGCCTTATACTCTGCTTCTATGGTGGATAGAGCAATTGCACTTTGCTTCTCACTAGACCAGGAAAAGTAACTACCACAAACCTGGAATACATACCCTGTGGTGAATCTACGATCATCATAGTCACCTCCCCAATCCGCATCCACATAGCCACACAACTCAAGTAAACCATCATGCTTCCTATAAATCAAGCCATAATCTAAAGTGCCTTTCACATAACGCAAAATGCGTTTAGTTGCCTTCCAATGCGTTTCCGTAGGTGTTGCCATAAACTGACTTACAATGCTAACAGCATAGCATAAATCTGGTCTAGTTGTGGTAAGGTAAATCAAGCTCCCTACTAGCTGTCTATACAATGTAGCATCAAATGACTGTGACTCATCAAGCTTAGAAAGCTTTTTACCTGGTTCAATAGGAGTATTTACTGGTTTGCAATCCTGCAACCTAAACCTGTGCAGCAACTCTTTGACATACTTCACCTGTGTTAAACCCACTTCGTGTCCTTTTTGCCACACCTCTACTCCAAGGCAATAATGCATCAAGCTGATATCTATCATCTCGAATTGTTCCATGAGGTCTTTCTTGATCATGTCTATCATCTTTGATTATTTCTCATAATAATCAAGTCATAAGAGCAATCAAAGCAACCATACCATCAAAACATAAGACATATAGATTTGGATCAGAATGCGTTCTCACCATCCCCTTTGAATGAAAGTAGACATCAACCCTGCTATACCACGCACATGGTGCCTGTTTAAGACCATAAAGCGTTTTCTTCAAGTGACATACTTTATTTTTTTGTCCCTTCGCTACAAAGCCTTCAGGTTGATGCATGAACACTTCTTCTTCTAGCTCACCATTTAGAAAAGCATATTTCACATCCATCTGATGCAAAGGCCAACCAAAATGTGAAGCTAAAGCAACAAGTAGATGTAGAGTATTTCACTTACAAACCGGCGCAAAGGTCTCCTCATAGTCGATGCCTTTACTTTGTGCATATCCTTTGATCACCAATCTTGAATTGTGCTTTGCTATACTTCCATCTGCATGGTACTTAGTCATGTATACCCATTTGCAACCAATGGGTTTCTTGCCAACTGATGGTTCTACTAAGTCCCATGTGCTATGTTTAGCAATTGACTCCATCTGCTCTCCCATGGCCTTGACCCAAATGTCATCATCCTTCGCTTCACCATAAGTTGAAGGTTCTTTGCTGTGAATAATGCTAGATAAGAGAGCATAATTTGCTTCATACCTTTTAGGTTGTGTCTTCTCTCTTGTTGATCTTCGTAGCTCTCCCTGGCTAGATGATTCTGGAAAGTCATCCATGTTGCGGCTCTCCAACAATCTCTCAAACCACTTAGGGAGCTTCCTGTCAGGTGAAAATGTATCCCGCGGTACATCCTTCTCCTTGCGTTTGTCACCTGCAACTTCAATCCTTCTTGCACCAAAAGGTTTGTCCCCACCTCTCCAACCTATCTCTTGAGGTTGAGTAGTAGTATCTTGAGATGTATCCTCTTTTTCATCACTTGGAAGATCAATGAATGGATCATCATCAGGTGGTATCCTCACTATACCATCTTTCTCACTGGATGTCTCTATCTTCTCAACATCCTCGTCTTCATACATCTTGGATTCATCAAAGATAACATCACGACTTATATGGACTTTGTTTTCCACTGGATCAAAACATTTATAGCTCTTCACACGATCATCATATCCTAGCAATATACACTTGATAGCTTTTACATCAAGTTTACGTCTCTATTCCTTAGGAATGTATACAAAGGCCTTACATCCAAAGATTCGCAAGTGGTTCACCTTTGGCTTCTTCTTCGTGAATGCTTCCTCAGGTGTTATCTTTGGTATGGCAATGGTAGGACTTCTATTTTGAAGATAGACTACCGTACTGCATGCTTCTGACCAAAAATCTTTTGGCAAAGATTCTTCTAACAGATAATTCTAGTAAAGATTCTTAACAATGAGATCATGCCGCCAAACTATGCCAAGGAACATTGACGGACAGCCAAAAAGGATTTTTAGAATTTAGATTCATCGAGAAAGCCAAAATTAGAAGGTCAACAAGATTGTAGACCGGCCAATGATCTGTGAACATTTGGCGCCGTTCCACAGCTACACACACGCTCAACCAAGCCATATCTCAATCTCATGTGTTGCGACACCATCGTCTGAAAGCTCCTACACATTCATTGCTGAGCTCATCACTTCGGTCTTGACCGAAGTCCTGCTCGTTTCTCAACCGGAGTCTCGCGATCCTCACCACGACGAGCTCCACGACTCAAGTCTGGCCCGGACCACTACCTCATACTTCTCGACCGAACCACAACTTCATGATCCTAACATGTCCTGAGTTACACCTCAACCACCTCTAATCGTTCAAAACTCGAACGGAGTCATAACTCCACATTTAGAACGAACATCTCTTTGACATCTCGACCGAAGGAAACCGTCACATCTCAACCGGACCCTTCAGTCCAAATTTCAGCCGGAGCGCTCTTTCGCACCTCAACCGGAGTGTTCAGTCAAAACTCGACTGGAGCACTACCATCAATTCTCAACCGGAGCATTTCGCTCGCATCTCAATTGGAGTGCTCAGTCAAAACTCGACCGAAGCACTCTACTCAAATCTCGACCGAAGCACGTCTGTCCGATCTCGACCAAAGCATTTCGTTCAAATCTCAACCGAAGAACTCTCCTCAGATCTCAACCGGAGCACTCTGTTCAGATCTCGACCAGAGCACTCTTCTCAAATCTCAACCGGAGCACTCTGCTCAAATCTCGACCGGAGCACTGCTCTTGAATCTCAACCAAAGGCCACAGTCACCTCTTAACCAACGGCCTACTTCCAATCTCAACCGGAGCTGGACCCTTGTCAAATTTCAATCGAAGCCGGAGCCTCAGTCAAGTTCCGACCGATGCACATCCGTCCTTGACCGTCACAAACCGCAATCGACCGCAATATTACGGTTTACGGCCTTCAACGACCTCCATCAACCACTCCTGACCGCCACATCAGCCACCTTACGGCCCACTACAAAACCTTTTCGACTGCCAACCCGCAAACAAACGTCCCCACCGTCATAGACAGTCACCACAGCCATCTTACGGCTTCCAACGACTACACCACACCACCACAGCCATCTTACGGCCTCCTCCGTCTACCTCCATCGTCCCTAATCAAAATCTTACGATCTATGACCTTCAACGACCACCTACAAACCACCGTCCCTGATCGCCACAATTGTCATCTTACCTCCTACGACTACATCACAGCCGCAATCCTCCACCGTAAATGACCACCAACGACTGCGAACAACCGTCGTCGCAATCCTCCACCATAATCAACCTCCATCGACCATCCCAAACCAAAATCAACCCGTAATTGACCACAACAACCGCATTCCAACAACCGTATCCACCGTAACCAAAGTGCACGAGTTTATTTCCACAATCCTACGACACTCTACGAGCTGTCATGGATCGCCCTTACGATCCGAATACTACAGAGGACTATCCACCAGAGATGGTCTCCCCATCTACCGAACAGGCTCGATTTAACAGGTATTCCCGGATGAAATCCCAAGTCCAAGAGCCATCCACAATCCCATTCGACAGATGGGAACCTACGCATTATGAAGCTCCATACGAACGACCATAATTCCATGCTGCCGAATCATCCCATGCAAGAGCTCACTTAAACGGAGCTTTCGCAAATAATGTTTCACGTACTGAAAAAAGGACCCCAAAGCTAGACTTACCTAAGTACGATGGTAACGCTGATCCTCAGAGATTTCTCCAAGTCTTTGAGAACACCTGTGACGTCTACGGTGAGACATCACTAGAGGCCATGGTACAGCTCTTCTTGATGACCATAATCGATCGCGCATGAGAGTGGTTTTTTAACGTTGATCGTGAAGATAAACGTGACTGGTTACTCTTGAAAGAGACATTTATCAAACGGTTCAAGCCTTTTCGCTTGATAGAAAGTCCTTTTGTCAAACTCAGTAATATCAAAATGACAAAAGATGAAAAAGTATGTGACTATATCGAACGATTTAAACGATTAAAAAGTCAAGTACAAGAGCAATCTACCGAGTCCATGCTCATCATTTGGTTCCTCGTTGGACTTCCCCGATGGATCAGATGTGAACTTCGTTCCAATGATGAATATACATCATTGAAACAAGCCATGTCTGATGCCATTCGAGAAGAAGACGAGGGCTCAAATGTTGAGGAACCACGAGAACGGAGAGCACATCGTGCTGTCCAAGAAGCTCGACCAAACGATGACACACGAGAACAGTTATGGAAAACACAGATGGAGTTGCTTAATCAGCAGCACCAACAACAGATGGAGAAACTCACAAAAGAGTTTCAAAACACTCTTAAGTCCATCCAAAGTTCGATGCCAGGTCAGTTACCCACTGGCCAAATCCATCATAGACGAGAGAACATGTGGTGCCCTCACTACCGAGGTACACACACTGGCAATGAGTGCCCTTCATACCAACCGGTCCCAGATACCTCCTTGATCAAATGTGAAATCTGCGACTTTATGGGACATACCTTCCTTTATTGCTATTATAACCCGAGGAATCAGCCTCACAACCAATCAAGAGGACATTATCAACCTTCTCGACAACCATTTGATTCACAGCAACAACACACATCCTATCCACCACGAAACAACCAGATCCATATACAAGAGTTGCCCAGACAACCTAAACATGAACCTCAACAATAGCTGGCACTCTTAGGACCACCACCACGAGGACAACAAGATCTAGGAGCACAAAAAAATAGACATCCTCGAGAGTCTACACACACACACCTGGTAGAAAACTCCTACGATCAATCATATCATCATGATACATCAATTCCATCATCTAGCCATCACCAGTATCAAACTGACAACTCATGCTCGTGTAAACAAGCTGAGTATTCCACACCACAAGAAAATCCAACTCAACTAGCCATCCAAGATGGTTATGCTATCGCCACCGGACCCATGAGCAACCGTTGCTTTATCTGTGACGAAACAAGACATTTCATGGCTGACTGTCAAGTTAAAAACCAATACCATGTAGAATGTCCCGACTGTGTTCGCAAACACAGCTTCAAAGACTGTCCTAAACAACCTAACAGGATCCTTCCAGCACGTCATATCACATCCGAACCTGTTAGAGTTCTTACTAGAGCACAACGCCAACAACAAGAACAACAGCAAAACCATGGACAATCAGCTGACCCACATGGAAGCCATTTGACGGCCTCCACATTACCAAAAGATTACCCAGACCCAAAAGTGGAACAGAGGCAATACAACGAATTTCGAGATGAATTTTTGCGAGAGGAAGAACATACGGACAGTCCGTTATCAGCTCATATCCCCGGAAAGGAGCAATCCCTCCAGGGACTTGAAGTATTTTCTGACCTCCTGCAAGCTCAACTCACAATGTCATTCCATAGTGCTATCAAATCCTTCACCACCATCGGGGTCGCAGGCCAAACGAGTCAACACCAGTATCCTCCCTCTGGTACCCAAGCCAAGAAGCCACCCCAGGATCCACAAACAGCTGCAACCCTCGAAGCTCAACATGCAGATACCTCAAGGGCTCAGTTGCCAAATACACGGCAACAACAAAGACAAGAGGAGCTTCAAGCTGGGAGCACATCACCAGTGGGATCAAATTCACATGGTTCCACGTCAGATGGTGGAAGCTCGTCCACAACATTACAACAACACTCGTCACCCTCACATGTCATCTACGGGGGTGATGGAGCAACTACATCCACACTGGCACTTGACACGACAGTACCTCAAGTCCCAAGTTAGCCAGATGAAGCCACCACCCCACCCACACTAATTACAACGCCAACGCCACCAACATCACCACTGGCACAAGTTTTGGAGGGGGGGGGGGGGGAGGAGTGGGGATATCCAGTCCACAAGACACGGGAGCAGCCCAACAGTCACAAGATCAACAATCACAGGCCCAGCAAGTCCACATATTGGACACATCTCAATATTTTGATGCTGCGGACCTGATGGAGATAAGCGACGACAAACCAAAAAAGGGGAAGCAGCCAGGAAGAAGTCATACCCCTCCACCACCACCACCTCCACCTCCACCTCCACCTCCACCTCCACCTCCACCTCCATCTTCAGTTCTAACACCACGCCTATTTTTTGGTTTAGCCTCACCATCCCACACCCCAGATCAGTACCCAACTCTCTTTAACCCTGAAAAGCTCACTGAAACAGCCAAATGCTCAATGATTGGCCTATCCGAAATGAGCTACCACATGCATTGGTTGGTGAGCCAACATAAGTTCTAGAGAGAAAGGTCCAACATCAAGACCAAGAGATTGCGCAATATCAAAGGATGGCCAAAGAAAAAAAAAAAGAGGCAGTAGAAAGCAGATCCGTGATGGCCGGGCAGAAATCCACCTTGGAAGAGGTCCAGCAACAACTGAAGCACCAGATGGTCCAAATCGACCAAGTACGAGACGGATCGTCAGGTGAAATGACAGTCAATGCTCCTCCAATCAAGCCCGAGGACATTCAAATCCAGGCCCCACAAGCCTCAGCCATCCGGATGGAGAAATACATAAGACTGATCCAAGAGCGAGAGGCCGATAAAAAGAATTTTGAAAACATTGTGTTGAAACAAGAAAAGATCATCCTGGAGTCCCAGAAATAGCTGAAAGAAACAACGAAGGCCCTGCAGCAAGTCTTGGACAAGGTGAACCAATTATGGGACACGACGTGCAAGGCCCAAGCAGGTGCTCACGTAATGAAGGCACGGGACGATGATGAGAATGATGGAGCAGGGAATCAGAATAGGCAAACCCACCCATCAGACGGTAGCTCAGGATCGGGTGGCCAGAGAGTTGGTGCTGCTTCCATGAGATTTCCCCAACCCCCTCCCACCTTTAACCCTTCCTTCTACTCTGCATTTAATTTCTCTAAAACATTCATTCCAACTTACCCAGTTCTTCCATCTCCTCTTTCTTCATCACCTCCTAGTCAAATAATGGGCCCATCAAAAGGTCCAACTGACACCTACAAAGCCCGACGGGACGAGTTTCTCCAACAACTCCACTCTCCCGTGCTGCGTATAACTTATTATCTCCGCCTCCTCCTAAACCGTTCACCCACACACCCCTCTCCCCAGATCACTCCATCCCCGACCTTCCAGAAACTAACACAGACATTGGAGCCGATGATGACTTTCTGGCTAACCAACTGGAGACAAGAAGATTCTTGCCCAGGCTAGACACGGGTGCAGATGAGCCGTCAACAAGCGAGCGAGCAAAAGAGAAAGACACGGGCACTAAGGCCCTTGACGATTATCTGGCAAGGCCGCCCCAACCACGTAGGACAACTTCCCCTACCCGGCCTAGAAGTAAACTGGCTGATACAAGGGAATCAGAGAGATTTGAAAGAAAAAACCCTCCCAATATGAGGGGCGACAAAGAAGACATTGATCAAAGCCAATACTCCACCCGGGCCGAGATCATTGCCGCACTACAACCGCAGCCAGAATAGCGGAGCAAAGTCTTGAAGGATAACAAGCGACTCCAGAAATATTTGAGGGCACCGACATGGAAGTGAGTGGATCCTTTTTACATGCCACTCAAATGCAGAAACGCATGGCTGGTGGAAAAGCCTCAAGTGAACTGGCCAGTCATTCAGGAATTACAGAGAGAACCTCCCCGGATTATCTGAGGCTACAGTTACTAGACTTCGGACACAAATACAACTCAAGTGCCGATCTCTACATGTAGGAAAGTGCCGATTACAGTGTTTCTGGGATCGAGGTTTGGATCCCATTAGGATCAACCCAAACACAGCCCTCCAGTCAAAAGAAGACCATGAGATGATGGCCAGACTATACTACAGAGCGGCCTTCATGTCGTCACGCTATGTGACCATGGTGGAAGACTGGCAGAAAATGGGCTTCGTAGAAAAAATAAGAGAATATCTGGGGCCCCTTAATTTCGGAAATAAGCTCTGCTTCCAAGTTTTTGAAGCCCTGGACCGGAAGATAAGTGAGCAAAAGCAGACGGCGCGATGACGAGGCAAACAAGATTCACAAGAAGTGCTCAAGAGGGCTGGTATGTAGCGACCAATTGAGGGACTTCCAATTTTGGCGAATAAATTTTGCGGATAATAAGCACCTGGTTTTACGGAAGCGAACGAAAATCCACGCTTTTCCAAGTGCCAAGCGGAAGACATCACCGGTGTTGCAATGGGTCCTACAACAGATTAGGGGTGGATAATGTTAGCCGATTCTCTAGTGCCAAGCCAAGCTGAAGACATAAGTTATCTCTCACCCATGACCGAGGAGGTCTCAGAAGGAAGAGAGCAGAAGAAGCTAAGAGCCGAGCATGAGAGCCGAGGAAATACTAACTAGGAAGATAGTGATTAACTATGTGAGCCTACATGGTGTATCCCAAAGAAGGAATGACCATGTAGGAGCTAGTAACATTTCCTTGAATAGTTGATGTGAGAAATTGGCAAAAATTTAGCTTGGTATTTTTTATTTATGATAGAAGTTCGTAAGTGAATCTCACATGTGTGGAGGATGTTCCCACGTGTGGAGAATTGTATAGTAAATAAAAAATGTCTGATATAGGGGTCTCATAGAATTTCATAGTCAAGCATTTAGGTGTAGGATGTTGATAGGGTCAAATTTGGCATAGATGGCAAATTTCCATTCCAATTGTAATGCCACTATTGAGCCAAAATAGAGTAGGAGGCCAAACTCGTGCCAATTAGATTGTAGACAAGTGTAATGATTTTGTTTGATGAAGTTTAAGAGGTCCAATAGGATTCAGAGGTGGAACCATGAGTGGTCCAATAGAATTTGAGGTTTGCTTGAAAATGGTCCAATAGAATTTAGAGGTGCATGGATCAATGGTCCAATAGGATTAAGAGGTGGCAAAGTGTGATCCAATCATAGTTAAGCATAGTGGTAGCTCATGAATCTACTAGTATCATTGTACTCCTCATTTGGATCTAATTTGATTTTGAGATTGAGTGGATTTTGAGTGTCATTGAATTTCTAGCTTTCTCTCTCTACCCGAGAGCTCATGATGGTTTTTCTCTCTCTACCTGAGGAGAGCAGCTTGTTTTTACTTAGAATGCTTTTGGAACACTTCCCACACGTGTGAGTGAGAGTTGGAAGTGATTGAATGCATGTAGTAGTGTGTTTTTGCCATAGATTCAAAGATAGATCTTGAATCTCAATCTAGTCTTGATCTTGGTGCATCTACACACCTTAGGAGATCACAAGTACATGTGGTGGACAGTCCACATGTGTGAATTCAACATGGTATCAGAGCCTACCTAAGGTTACCATGCATTTTGATCCATTTGAGTGAAAACTATTCATCAATCTTGAGCTAGAAATTGTCAAGGCCCATTTTCCTAGCTATCTTGTTCAATTTTGGATCAAAAGAGATCAAAAGGACATTGATTGGGTCTGACCTGGTACTATACGGAATCAGGTGCTCAGACACATGTGAGGAACATCCAATTTTAGTTTGGAAGTTCTCTCTCATGCTTGATCCATTTATCCTTGATAGCTTGTTTTGAAGCTATTTTTGTCTAGTTTCTGATGCAATCAATTTCATTCCATTTGGTAGTGCCAATCAAAAGTTATAAGTTTTTGAAGAGGGTTAGGTAGGGCACCTAGACTTGGGTGGACACATTTGGTTTGGTCAAGAGATTGCTTGTTTGATCCAAAATCACAGTTGAATGCTTACCAATCTCATCTATATGTGATCTAGGCACTGTTTTGAGATCTTAGCCATTTTGTTTCATGCAATATCATTGTATTTGAGTCAAATTTGATTTCTTAGTGTATTTCACACGTGCTAAGAGTGTTTGATCCTAACTTTGACCATACTCCATCATTTGATGTGAAGTAGATCTAGTTTTGGAGAGATTGAGATAGCTAGTGAGAATCATCTCACAGTTTGTTGCAAGATCTTGCATAGGAGATGGTAGCACACCATTATTGGATCCTATAGTGAGAGATAAGCAGCATTTATTGTTCATCACTTTTATTTATCTCCACTTTACATGACTTCAATGAGTTCATACTTGTTGCAACCAAGTGAGAGATTGTCTACTTCCAATTATTCAATATGGAAGTTGAGGATGGAGTCCATCTTGATACTCCAAGATGTGATGGACATCAAGTACTTCAAGAAGTACAAAAATACAAGAAGAGAGCTAGGATGGCTCTCCACTACATTAAGATGAATGTCTCTAATGAGATATTGAGGGAGATTGGTGATTGTTCTACATCCAAGGAAGCTTGGGATTGTCTCAAGTCCATCTATGAGGCTAAGAACACCTCTAGGCTCCTCACTCTTAGAAATCAAATATTCCAAAGTAGTCAAAAGAGTGATGAGAGTGCATCTAATTATGTTTTGAGAGTCAAGGATATTCATATGGAGCTTGCATGTATTGGTGACTCAATCAATCAAAGTGAGCTAGTCCAAGTCATTTTCAATGGCTTGAGAGATGAATATGACAACCTTGTCCAATCCTATGCCATTAAGGAGGAGCTACCAAGTTTGGATGCCCTTCAAAGTGTGCTTATTTCTGAAGAATCAAGACAAGAGTACAAATCTTGAGGATGGACAAGCTATCACTCAATCATGATGATGGCAAAGTTCTATTTGCCAAGCACAAAGAGAGGAGTAAGAAGCAACACCATCACTTCTCTAATGACAAAGCTAAAGACCAAGATGAAGAGGAGGAGGAGGATACCTCTCATGCTTCTACTTCAAATCTCAAGAAGAAGAAGATCAAGTGCTTTTATTGTGGCAAGAAAGGCCATTATGCCACCAATTGCTTCAAGAAGGAGAATCAACTCAATCAAGCCAACATCACCAATGAGAAAGAAGACTATATTGCAAGTGATGGAGAAGGCTCTCTTAAGGCATCAAGCTTCTCCTCTTCCACCTTCAACAAGGATGACTCATGGTATATTGATAGTGGAGCAGCTTCACATATGTGTGGCTCCAAGCACTTATTTTCATCTATTTTGCCTTATGATGGAGTCAAGAAGACCGTATACTTTGCAAGTAAGCATGAGTGCAATATTGAAGGAGTAGGGATTATTCCCTTGAAGCTTGCATCTTCTAGAGATCTCTTTCTCAACAATGTTCTTTTTGTCCCAAAGCTTACAAAGAACATCTTAAGTGTTGGCCAACTTCTTGATAGTGGCTTTGATGTCAATTTCAATATTGACAATTGTGTGATCAAGAAGAATGGTGAGATCCTTGCATATGGATCAAGATTTGAAGGCATCTACAAATTGGATCCAAGTGAGAGTGCAAACTCTCTTGATGTTTCTTATATGTCCAATATTTCAAAGGAGGATGATTACACAAAATTCACATATCTTCTCTCTTCAAGTATTATGGTGTATGATTATTCCTTATTATTCAAAGCATATGTTGAGAAGAAATTCTCATTGAAGATCAAAGCTTTGAGGAGTATTGGAGCTCTTGAAGGAATAGCACCATATAAAGTTTTATTCAAGATGAAGCCTAAAGTTGATCACATTAGTGAACTTGGTAGTGCTTGCTTTGCACATATTCCCTTGGAAACAAGGAGGAAGGATTATCCAAGCTCATAACCCGTAGGCATCGTAATCTACCGTACCGTACGAATCGTAAACCACCGCAAACCACGCTCATCCTTTGCAAACCATTCGGACCACAATACCCCGCAATTGCTCGCAAACCATCGCAACCCGTAGGGACCGCAATCCATCGCAAATTGTACGGACCGCAAACCATCCCCACCCATTGCAATCCAATCGTCTCCATTTTCACATCGTAGAAATAGCACCAACGCTCACACACATTCAACCACATCCATTGTTCAGCCATAGCGGCCTTAGTCACCTCCAACTTGAGCGTCTTCACACCACAATCAACAGTAACAACCACATTCAATTGTTCCACCACATTCAGCCGTATCAATCGCCACTGGTCGCATTACACTCGCATCAACCGTGGACCCATAGCAACCGCATTCCAAAACTTGTATCCACCGTAACAACAGTCCAAGAGCCTATTTCACAATCCTACGGTACTCTACAAGTTGTTATGGATCGCCCTTACGATGCAAATTCTACGGAGGACTATCCACCAGAGATGGTCTCCCCATCCACCAAACAAGCTCGATTTAATAGAAATTCCCGGATGAAATCCCAAGTCCAAGAGCCATCCACCAACCCATTCGACAGATGGGAACCCATGCGTTATGAAGCTCCATATGAACGACCACATTTTCATGCTGTCGAATCTTCCTACACGAGCTCACTTAAATGGAGCTTTTGCGAATAATATTCCACGTACTGAAAAACGTACCCCAAAGCTAGATCTACCTAAGTACGATGGTAACACTGATCCTTAAAGATTTCTTCAAGTCTTTGAGAATGCATGTGACGTTTATGGTGAGACATCACCTGAAGCCATGGTATAGCTCTTTTCGATGACCATGATCGATCGAGCATGAGAGTGGTTTTTGAACCTTGATCGTGAAGATAAACGTGACTGGTCACTCTTGAAGGAGGCCTTTATCAAACGCTTCAAGCCATTTTGCTTGATAGAAAGTCATTTTGTCAAGCTAAGTAGCATAAAAATGACAAAAGACGAGAAAGTACGTGACTATATTGAACGATTTAAAAGATTAAAAAGTCAGGTACAAGAACAACCCACTGAGTCTATGCTCATAATTTGGTTCCTTGTTGGACTCCCACGATGGATAAGACGTGAACTTCATTCCAATGATGAATATACATCATTGAAACAAGCCATGTCTGATGCCATTTGAGAGGAAGACGAGGGCTCTGATGTCGATGAACCACGTGAACGGAGAGCACATCGTGCTGTCCAAGAAGCTCGACCAAACGATGAAACTCAGAACAGTTGTGGAAAACACAGATGGAGTTGCTTAACCAGCAACACCAACAACACCAACAACAGATGGAGAAACTCACAAAAGAGTTTCAAAACACTCTTAAGTCTCTCTAGAGTTCGATGCCGGGTCAGTTACCCAGTAGCCAAATCCTCCATAGACGAGAAAACACGTGGTGCCCTCACTGTCGAGGTGCACACACTGGCAATGAGTGCACTTCATACCAACCGGTCCCAAATACTTCCTTGATCAAATGTGACATCTTCGACTTTATGGGACATACCTCTCTTTATTGCTATTATAACCCGAGGAACCAACCTCACAACCAGTCAGGAGGAGATACTCAACCTCCTTGACAACCGTTTGTTTCACAAAACCAACACATGCACTACCAACCACGAAACAACCAAGTCCATATACAAGAGTTGCCCAGACATCCTAGACATGAACCTCAACCACAGCTGGCGCTCTTAGGACCACCTCCAAGAGGACAACCAAATCTAGGACCACAAAAACATCGCAATCCTCGAGAGTCTGCACAGACACATCTTGTTGAAAACTCCTATGATCACTCCTATCATCAAGATACAACACTTCCATCTGTTAGTTCTCAACATTATCAAACCGACAACTCATGCTCGTGCAAACAAGATGAGTATTCAACACCACCAGAAAATCCAGCACAACTAGCTAGCCAATATGGTTATGCTATTGCCACAGGCCTAATGAGCAACCGCTGCCTAATTTGTGGTGAAACGAGACATTTCATGGCTGACTGCAAAGTTAAAAACCAATACCATGCGAAATGTCCTGACTGTGTCCGTAAACACAGTTCAAGGATTGTCCTAAACAACCTAACATGATTCTTCTAGCACGTCATATCTCATCCGAACCTGTTAGAGTTCTCACTAGAGCACAACGCCAACAACAAGAATAGCAGCAAAACCATGGAAAATCAGTTGAGCCCCAGGGAAGCCACTTGATGGCTTCCACATTACCAAAAGATTACCCAGACCCAAAAGTTGAACAATGGCAATACAATGAGTTTTGAGATGAGTTTTTGCGAGAGGAAGAACATACAGAAAGTCTGTTATCAGCTCATATCCCCGAAAAGGAGCAATCCCTATAGGGACTTGAAGTATTTTCTGACCTCCTGCAAGCTCAACTCACCATGTCGTTTCATACCGCAGTAAAATCCTTCACTGGGCTTCAACGTTATATCCATCGAAGTTTTTAGCTGCCTACTATTCCTGTATTCTCCCTCTGGTACAAAAGCAAAGAAGCCCACAACCGGACCCACAAGCAGCTACAACCTCTGGAGCTCAAGAGGCCGATACTTCCAAGGCCCAGTTGCCAGACACAAGGCAACAAAGGATGCAAAAGAAGCTGCAAGCTGGAAGCACATCACCAGTGGGATCAATTTTAGATGGTTCCACCTCTGATGATAGAAGCTCACCCACGACATCACAACAACACTCGTCACCCTCACATGTCATCGATGGGGATGATGGAGCAACTACCTCTACACCAGCACCTGACACGATAGTATCTCAAGTCACAGGTCAACCAGATCAAGTCACCACCCCACCCACACTGATTACTACGCCAACGCCACCAACATCACCACCAGCACAGGTTTTTTTTTTTTTTTTTTTTTTGGGGGGGGTGGGGGGGGGGGGGGGTGGGGATATCCAGTCCCCAGGTCACGGAAGCGACTCAACAACCACAAGCCCAACAAGTCCACACATTGGACACATCGCAATATTTTGATGCTGCGGACTTGATGGAAATAAGCGACAACAAGCCAGAGAAGGAGAAGCAGCCAGGAAGAAGTCTGACCTCTCCACTAACCACCATCACCACAATAGTTACTAACATCATCCCTCCACTACCTCCACCTCCACCTCCACCTCCATCTTCAGTTCTAACACCACATTTATTTTTTGGTCTAGCCTCACCATCCCACACTCCAGATCAGTACCCAACCCTCACTAACTCTGAGAAGCTCACCGAAGCAGCCAATCACTCAATGATCGACCTATCCGAAACGAGCTACCATATGCATTGGTTGGTTAGCCAATATCAAATGCTCGAGAGCAAGGTCCAGCATCAAGACTAGGAAATTACACATCATCAGAGACTGGCCAAAGAAAAAGAAAGAGAGATAGTGGAAATCAAATCCGTGATGGCCGGGCAGAATACCACTCTGGAAGAGGTCCAGTAGCAAATGAAGCACCAGATGGTCCAAATCGACCAAGTACGAGATGGATCATCGGGTGCAATGTGTGAAAGATTCAACTAGTTTCATCACATTTTGCAATATTTCCATATTTGGCATATTGAGGCCAAAACTTGTTTTAGACTTAGAGGTTGACTTTTCAAAGTTCATTAGTCTAAGTTTCATGTGAATAAACACTTTTTGAAAGTGTGGGAAAGATAGAATGCGAGTTTGAGTAGATTCAATTTGAATAAGTTGGGTACGTTTAATCTAGACCCAAAATTGGTAGGGTTAGCATTTTGGTGGGAAAGCCAAGTGGCCAAATAGGATTTGGACCTGCTATAAAAGGATGTAACTCATGGAGAGAGTCATCTTCTCTCTTCTCTATCTCATTTCATGCTTATACATGGTTCTCTTGGGTTCTACTATCCATTGGTGCACTATCTTGGTGATTGCTTGCAATTCTATGTGTAGAATGATCTATATTTGTTATTTTTGGATCCACACGTGTGAAATACAGTAGCTTGCTGGTTTTGTACGAACAACAACAGTACATAATCATTTCATTCAAGTCTGATCAAGTTCTATTAGTGTTTGCATCTCAAATTGTGTGTAGATGCTGATTTTTCTACATTGGTGAATTTGATAGTGTATTTCTCTTTCTAACCAAAGATCATTCAAGTAGATTGGATCTTAAGGATCTGAAATCTTTCACATGGTATCAGAGCTTGTGTTTCAGGTTATGAAGGAGGAAATCAGATCTATCAATGATTTGGTGAAGATATCAAATCTAGAGCATGCTAGAGAGGATTCTACACCAAAATCGGATTTTTTGCTTTTGTAGATTGGATTTTGTAGATCAAAACACTAAATAGGTCAATATACTTGTTCAATTCAGATTTTTGAATTCACATACTGGATTTGTCCGATTTTTGGATCATTGGTTCAGCCTAAGTGGTGGCTTATAGATTGCATATCAAATTTTCAGCATTTGCATGTAGATTTGGAATAGTCAATTTTTTGTGATTTTGTCAAAACCCTAATTTTGATTGGATCTCTAGATAGTGAGTTTGCTGGACTTCATTTGAGTGTATTTCAATCTTAGGAAGTGGCAAAAGTCATTAGATTGAGGATAGATCATAGGTTGATCAAGATTCCATGATTCTATGTGTTGATTTGCTTGGATAAGTGCTAGAAGAGAATTTGTGAGATAGTTTCAAATCCTGGTGATTTCTTTTGAAAGCATTTGTTGTTGTTCAAAGGAGTGCTTTGTGCATTGAAGCAGGTTGAAAGAGAAGATCAGGTCATTGCTACATGGCACCCTCAATTGGAGTCATGTTGGAAGCCAATGATAGGCTTACCTCAAGTAACTATTCATTATGAAAAGTGAGGATGGAGTCACTTCTTGAGATGATTGATGTTTTGGATATTGTTGTAGGTTTGGAGGAGAGACCAGCAACATAACAAGATCAATTGAGGTATGACAAGAGGGCCAAGAAGGCTCTACACATGATAAAGATGAATGTTACCAATGAACTTCTCAAAGAAGTTGGTAAGTGAACATCATCTTTGGAAGCTTGGAATTCATTGAAGAAGCTTTATGAATCCAAGTCTACTTCTAGAGTGTTGACTCTAAGAAGGCAAATCTTTTCTTGTTTGCAAAAGAATGAAGAAAGTCCAAGTACTTTTGTTTTGAGAATGAAAGCATCGAATGATGAGTTAGCTTGAATAGATGAAAGCATTAAGGAAGGAGAACTTATTCAAGTGATTCTTAATCGCTTGTTGGATGCTCATGCTAACATTGTTCAAAGTATTGCTATTCAAAAGACTTTGCCAAGTTTGATGGATCTTCAAGAGATCTTGATCAATGAGGAATATAGGCTTCAAGCAAGAGGTGGATCTACATCGACACTTCAAGAGGATGCTATGTTCACAAAGGGCAAATTCAAGGGCAAAACCAAAAGCAAGTGGTCTAAAGGGCAAGATCAAGTGGATGCTTCTTCAAGTAGCAAAAAGAAGGATAGATCAAAGCTCAAGTGCTTCTATTGTGGCATCAAAGGACACTTTGCAAGTGAGTGCTACAAGAAGAAGAGAGATCAAGGAGACAAGCAAGGTAATCTTACTCTTGATGAGGATGGTTTGGATGTGCAAGATGCAAGTGATGATGCTTTTGTGATGTCTTCATGTATGCTTGCTAATGATGGAGATCTAGATCCTTGGTGGATTGATAGTGGAGCAAGTTCACACATGACCTTTCACAAAGAGTACTTCACTTCTTTGTTGGCATATGAAGATGACAAGAGGGTGATCTACATGGCCAATGATGGTGAGTGTGCAATCAAAGGGATTGGCACAGTTCCTATTTCTCTCTCTACAAATAGGAATGTTCATTTGGAGGATGTCTTGTTTATTCCATCTATTACCAAGAATTTGCTTAGTGTGAGTCAAATGCTAAGTAAGGGCCTCAAGGTGGAGTTTGATGGAGATGCTTGTTTGATCAAAAGGGAGAATGTCTTGATTGGAAAAGGTAAAAGGCAAGGGAAGTTGTTCAAACTTGATGCTTGTGTTATTGCTAACCAAGTTGGATGTGTTGCAAGGGAGCAAATTTCTATTCAAGAGGTTTGGCACAAAAGGATGGGACACCTCAACTTCAAGTCATTGGAGGTAATGGCAAGGAAGAAGGTTGTGATTGGTCTTCCAAGTTCCTTAAGTAATGACAAGCATGTTTGTGAGTCTTGTGCTTTGTCTAAGTCACATAGACTACCTTATACTAGATCTATTTCTAGATCTACAAAGCCTTTTCAACTTGTACATTCGGATATTCATGGAATTACTACAATTAGCAATAGTGGAGCTAAGATGTATGTAACATTCATTGATGATTTTAGTAGATTTGTTTGGATCTATCTACTAAAGATCAAGGATGAAGTGTATGATGTCTTTGTCAAATTCAAGAATGCAAGGGAGAACCAATTTTCCACAAAGATCAAGTGCTTGAGAGGTGACAATGGTGGTCAGTACATATCTAACAAGTTCAAGGCCTTTTGTGATGAGCATGGGATCAAGAGGGAGTATACAACATCAAGGACCCCACAACAAAATGGAGTGGCTGAAAGGAAGAATAGAACTTTATGTGAAAGTGCTAAAGCTATGAGGTTAAGTGCTAATCTTGGCAAACCATTTTGGGATCAAGCTTTGTTGTGTGCCAATTTCTTGTGCAATAGGTGGCCGAGTGCTATTTTGGATGGAAGGACACCTTTTGAGATGCTATTCAAGAGGAGGCCGAGTGTCAACTTTCTAAGAACCTTTGGATGCACATGCTATGTCAACATTACTCTTGATGATAGAACCAAGGAGGATCCATCTTCAAGAAGAGGTATTTTTGTTGAATATAGTGAGGTGAGTAAAGCCTACAAGGTTTACATTCCTTCTACTAACAAAGTGATTGTCGGTAGAGATGTCATTTTTTATGAGGAAAATATTCCAAAGGTGTCTTCAAGCATGATTGATGGTAAAGTAGATGGATCTAACATTCTTGATGTTGATGAGAAGGATCCTACTTTGGATGGTGGTGATGATGGACCTTCATCAAGTCAAAAGCCAAGGAGAACATCAAGAGAAAGACAAGTACCTTCAAGGCTCACATATGATCAAAAGGGTAAGCAAGTAGTTTCTGGAAATTATGTTGCTTTCC
Source organism: Diphasiastrum complanatum (assembly GCA_029204225.1). NCBI lineage: Eukaryota > Viridiplantae > Streptophyta > Lycopodiopsida > Lycopodiales > Lycopodiaceae > Diphasiastrum > Diphasiastrum complanatum. Next base: position 3,899,103 of record CM055092.1, on the reverse strand, counting down.
TAACCTCTTTGGATGAGCCTACAAGTGTAGATCAAGCAAGGAAAGAAGAGGAGTGGATCCAAGCAATGGATCTTGAGTATCGATCTCTTATGAAGAGTGGAACATCTTTTGGAGGATCTTCTTGTGTACATGGAGCTATGCAAGTGGATGGATGTTATCTTGCTGTAAAATCAAGTAATTGATCTGGAAAACAAATTTTTTTCAATGACTTTGATGGTCAAGTTGAAGATCAAGAGGTTGATCTCAAAGCGCTTCAACTAGTCAAAAGGGAAGTTGGCAATTTGGAACTAGTCAAGAGCATCAAAGGAGAGGTAATTGGCAAAGGTGTTATGGATATGTTTTTGCTGCATATTGAAGACTCAAGTAAGGTCAAAGGAGCAGCAAGGAAGTGTTGTTCAAGTTTACTTTACTTGTTCTATCTCATGTTTGAGCAATTTCATGTGGATGTGTGCAAATTGTCAAGATATGGTAAAACTAGCTACATTGGCGAGCATTGTTTTGATGTTGGATTTGTACTAGAATTCTTGGCTGATTTTGCTAATGGAAATGAAGCTATTGGAGGTTCATTATGTCACTCATCCATGGCTAAGTTCTCAAGTGTTGAGTTACTTGGTGCCAATACTTGGAGATTGTCAATTTTTGGTGAATTCATGGTCATTTTCTTGTGTCAAGTAGATCTTGAAGATGGACTAGTGCAAAATACTTGGTTTATGGAGTCATGTGGTGCTGGATTTGCATCATTAATGTACTCACCTACTCATGGATTTCCAAGGTTTGATGGTTTCTTGTGGCAAGATGAAGATGGAGGCTCATTCATGGAGTATCATGGTGGATACAAGGCAACAAAGGACAAAGGAGGAGACATGCAAGCAAAAGTTGACCACTCACATTTGTTGTTTGTTTGCTGTATTTTTCCAGAGAGTTCAGAGTTGGAAGCATGGTGGAATCATTTCATTTACATTCTATTTGATTCTTCATGTTCTAGTCACATTTTTACATGTAAAATTGATGTAAGAAATAGTGAAGCATCCCAAGTGGACACTATTCTCTATATCAGTTATGGTTGTTTCTATTTTGAGCATTACATGATCATTGAAAGGAGATTTATTCTTAGGAAGAAGATCATTCTTATGATGGATCAAAGTTCTATTGGCAAAAACTATGCTAGGAGCATTGGAAGCTAGGAAAGCGAGTTTTGAGGTACATCATTGGAACTCGAGATTTTGGCATATTGTATGAGGGATCATCACCTAATCTTTTTGGATTTTCAGATTCGGACTATGCTGGAGATGTAATGGATAGGAAATCCATTAGTGCTTATTGTATTTTCATAGGTGATGGAGCTATATCATGGATGTCAAAGAAACAAGCCACTATCTCATTGTCATCTAGTGAGGCCGAGTACAAAGCTCTTACACATTGCACAAAGGAGATGGTATGGATCAAAAGGATGATCAAGGATCTTCACTTGCTGGATTTTTCAGAGATCCCAAGCATCTTTTGTGACAATCAATCAGCCCAAAGAATGGCATCCAATCCTATCTTTCATGCTAGGAGCAAGCATATTGAGATACAATATCATTTTGTGAGGGAGCGAGTCATTGCAAAGGAGGTGGAGCTTCAACATGTGTCTTCAAGGGAATGTGTAGTTGATATCTTCACCAAAGCATTGGGAAAAGACTTTTTCATGAAGCATAGGACTTCACTTGGAGTATTATCAAAGTCTATGCTAAAACTAGTTGAAGAGGGAGTGTGAAAGATTCAACTAGTTTCATCACATTTTGCAATATTTCCATATTTGGCATATTGAGGCCAAAACTTGTTTTAGACTTAAGGGTTGACTTTTCAAAGTTCATTAGTCTAAGTTTCATTTGAATAAACACTTTTTGAAAGTGTGGGAAAGATAGAATGCGAGTTTGAGTAGATTCAATTTGAATAAGTTGGGTACGTTGAATCTAGACCCAAAATTGGTAGGGTTAGCATTTTGGTGGGAAAGCCAAGTGGCCAAATAGGGTTTGGACCTGCTATAAAAGGATGTAACTCGTGGAGAGAGTCATATTCTCTCTTCTCTATCTCATTTCATGCTTATACATGGTTCTCTTGGGTTCTACTATCCATTGGTGCACTATCTTGGTGATTGCTTGCAATTCTATGTGTAGAATGATCTATATTTGCTATTTTTGGATCCACACGTGTGAAATACAGTAGCTTGCTGGTTTTGTACGGACAGCAATAGTACATAATCATTTCATTCAAGTTTGATCAAGTTCTATTAGTGTTTGCATCTCAAATTGTGTGTAGATGCTGATTTTTCTACATTGGTGAAATTGATAATGTATTTCTCTTTCTAACCAAAGATCATTCAAGTAGATTGGATCTTAAGGATCTGAAATCTTTCACACAATGACAGTTGACGCTCCTCTAGTCAAGCCCGAGGATATTCAATTCCAGGCCCCACGGGCCTCAACCATCCGGATGGAAAAATATGTAAGGCTAATCCAAGAACGAGAGGCTGAAAAGAAAGATTTCGAAAACATTGTGGCCAAGCAAGAGAAGATCATCCTGGAGTCCCAGAAGCAGTTGGAAAATACCACGAAGACCCTGCAGCAAGTCTTGGATAAGGTGAACCAACTATGGGACACGTCGTGCAAGGCCCAAGCAGGCGCTCAATCAATAAAGCCATGAGACAATGATGAGAATGATGGAGCAGGAAATCAGGGCATGCAAACCCAATCTTCAGACGGTAGCTCGGGATCGGGTGGCCAGAGAGCCGGTGCTGCTTGCAGAACTTTTCCCTGACCCCCTCCCACCTTTAACTCCTCCTCCTACTATGCATTAAATTTTTTTGAAACATTTATTCCAACTTACCCGATTCTTTCATCTTCCCTCTCTCCATCACCTCGTAGCAAAATAATGGGCCCATCAAAAGGTCCAGCTGACACATACAAGGCCCGACGAGACGAGTTCCTCCAACAACTCCACTCCTCCGGTGCGGCGTATAATTTGTTAAACCCACCCCCTCCGAAGCCTGTCATTCCCGCACCCCTATCTCCAGATCATTCCATCCCTGACCTTCCAGAAACTAACAACGACATGGGGGGTGATGATGACTTCCTGGCAGATCAAGCAGAGACAAGAAGGTTCTCGTCCAGACAAGATACGGGCACAGCTGGGCCGTCGACAAGCAGAAAGCCAAAGAAAAAGACACGGGCACCAAGGTCCTAGATGATTATCTGGCGAGGCCATTCCAACCACGTAGGACAAATTCCCCTACCAGGCCCAGAGGCAAATTGGCTGACACAAGAGAGTCAGAAAAGTTTGAGAGGAAATACCCTCCCAACATGAGGGGAGGCAAAGAGGACGTAGATCAAAGCCAATACTCCACCAGGGCCGAGATCATCGCAGCGCTACAACCGCAACTGGAGTGGCGGAATAAAGTCCTGAAAGATAGCATGCGACTCCAAGAGTATCTGAAGGCACCGACATGGAAGCGAGTGGATCCCTTCTACATGCCACTCAAACGCAGAAATCCATGGCCGGTAGAAAAGCCACGAGTGGAGTTGGTAAACTGGCCAGTCATTCCGGGAATTTCAAAGAGAACCTCCCCGGATGATTTGAGGCTGCAGTTACTCGACTTCGGGCACAAGTACAAAACAAGTGCCGATCTTTGCGTGCAAGAAAGAACCGAATATTGCATATTTATGGCCTTTCTGATGCAGCAAGATTGTTTCTGGGATCGAGGCTTGGATCCCATTAAGATCAACCCGAATGTAGCCCTCCAGTTGGAAGAAGACCATGAAATGATGGCCAGGCTATACTATAGAACGGCCTTCATGTCGTCGCGTTATGTGACCATGGTGGAGGACTGGCAAGAAATGGGCTTTGTGGAGAAGATAAGAGAATACATGGGGCCTCTCAATTTCGGAAGTAAGCTCCACTTTCAAGTTTTTGAAGCCTTGGGGCAAAAGATGAGTGAGAGAAAGCAAACGGCACCATGACGAGGCGAGCATGACTTGCAAGAAGTTCTTAGGAAAGCTGGAATGTAGCGGCCAATTGAGAGACTTCCAATTTTTTTTAAAAAAAATAATAATAAGTTTTGCGGATAATAAGCACCTGGTTTTACGGAAGCGAATGAAGATCCACGCTTTTCCAAGTGCCAAGCTAAAAGACATCATCGGTGTTGTAGTGGGTCCTGCAACAGATTAGGGGTGGATAATGTTAGCAGATTCCAAAGAATCCCCATATGCCGAGCCAAGCCGAAGACACAGAATACCTCTCACCCATGACCGAGGAGAGTAGAAGAAACTGAGAGCCGAGCATGAGAGCCGAGAAATTACTAGCTAGGATAACAGTGAAATATCTATGTGAGCCTACATGGTGTATCTCAAGAGAAGGAACGACCATGTAGGAGCTAGTCATATTTTCTAGGCTTTGTAAATAAATGTAGAGACCCCCTTAAATTAGTTAGAGTGAGTCACCTTTTGATGGTGATCTTTAGTGGAAGGGCAAATTTCACATGTAATTTCTAATTTGGTGAAATTGAGATTGAAGGGCAACTCTACCCTTCAAAAAAAATAGGTTTTTGTTAAAACTGAAGGAATGCTCATTTATTTAGTTTGATATTTGAAGGGTGCATGATTTAAATGCCCTTCATTTGAAGGGCAAAAGGCCTAAGACGGACATTTTGCCGTTCAATCTGCAGCACTGCTTTGAACTCCATCAACAGGTTTGGAGTTGCTTTGAACTCCATCAACAAGTTTGGAGTTGCATCACCATGACATGAATTTTCATGTCACTGAACTAGTCCTAATGTCTTCACATTAAATGTTTCCAATAGTTAATTATATTTTACTCCACATTTAATATGATATCAATCCTCTCTATAGTCAGTCGATTATATACTCCCTTCTCCAGGCATCACATTTAGTGCCTGTATTTTCTTCTGCTGCCTTGGAGGCTGCCCGCTCCCTGGAGCTACTGACTTGGCCCTCCCTGGTGGTAGGCACGTGGATAAAAATCGAATGGATGTAGCTGGGCCATGCCGCCCGCTTCCACATCTCCACCGTCGCTGCTAGTCTTTTCCTTTCACCTGTGGTCGGACCTTGGTGAACTGAAAGGTTCATAACTTTTTGTTGAAGTGTAGACGGAAAATGCAAAGTGTCAAAGACTTTGTACACAATTCTAGGAAAGGAAAAGCGTGCTCTTCTTTCTGGATGAAGGGCTTTATTTTTTCATAGCCTTTCAACATGAAAAGCAAGCAGGATTGACTTTTATATGAAGCTTGTGGCATCTTCTTTCACGTTCTTAATAATGTAAGAAATGGGCTGCAACTAAGAATTGATAGATTATTTTGCTTTCTTTAAGGACAAAGAGTCTCCTAATGCCATTAATGCTTTGCATCTTGCCTATTCCATGATCTATCATATCTCCAATACTACATAAGGGCCGTTTCATACTAGCGGCAAGCTCTTTTTATTGCCCTTGCACTTGTTGCCCATTTTTAAAACCTTGGCAACGAGTCTACAAGCAGTGGACCACAATTCTTTCTAACTTGGTTGGTAAGTGCTAAATGGAGGGCCGCTATCTGATTGGCCAATTTGAATCCTTGCCATACCAGTGGTTCATTTTTCTCAACTTGCCCCAACATGGCATGCAATGTTCCCAAGGTCCAAAAAATAGGCTTGAGTTGTCTCTACATCGCAAGGGTCCCATGCCACCTCATTAGCCAAGATAAGTCTAAAAGGGTCGAGACCCATTTTTTCTCCTTGGACGAGCATGCAATCTACTAACTGATGCCTTAGTTTATAGTGAAACTCTTTACTGTGCATGCCCATAAATGCATATGTTGGATTAATTGAGTGTGCGACTCCCAACAACAACCAAACACATATTTTTGAGACGTTTGAACTCCAATAATTTTTCCCTTGAGCAAAGCATCTAGTACATTGTTCTTGGACTATATTTCAGGATAAAAACTCATCTACAAAATAACTCGCATCTTCACATTGAGTGGAATATGCACCTACGTATAAATTGTGATTTTGAAATTCATGATATCTATAACTTCAATGTTATCATTTAGCACGACAACTTTGTTCTTAAGTACACTAAATTTGTCACTATCTTTATCTCAAACATGTCTTCATTCTTTTCCACGCTTATGTTGTAGTCTTGTTTTTGGAGACATGAAGAAGAAAATTGTTGTGCAGCCTCAAGAGAATCTGTGATCTCTAGCCTTGTTGTCTATTGGAATCCATTCCTTTGCTTCAAGGAGGCTCTCTGGTTAGAGGTCTCTCTCAAGAAGATGCATTTGCATCTTCAACTTCCAGATATTAAAATTTTTTCCATCATCCAAAAAAGTTAGGATAGAGCAGATAGGTGTAGATTGCTTGAGAGTTCAAGCCCACAAGAAAAGGTGGTGGCTGAACTTGGGTAGGATAAGAGCAAGTTGCCATGGCTAAAAATGATAGAAGTTGTAGCCGATAATAAAAGGAAGAACAATTGCTACTACCTAAAGGTGAGAATACACAACTTTAAAATCAAAAAGCTTATAGTCATGCTAAGAGAATCCTAGTTAACATTCTGGACCAACCTATGACATATTAAATTTATCTTTGCAATAGGAACTAAAGTTTGCATTCTCAAAATAGAAGGTTAACCACATTTCTTTGAAATTAGAGAACAAAGACTTCAACTAAAACACATTCTCTTTGAATTGGCAGGTTTAAGTTTTTGAGTACTTAAATCCAGAGTTTCACATTTTGGTAAGACTTTTGGTAGATCTTTATATTTTGCATAATTTTACAAAATCATGAGATAGACATATATACCTTCTTATAAGTAAAAGCTTTCAAAAAACCGAGAAGTTTTATGAAATGCACGTTTTTTTGAGGATAACTGAAAAGAGGTTTTGAGCACTGAAATAGAGTCTAGGCCTTTGACTTGATCTTCTTCAAGTCTTGCATTGCAAAATCCAAGGCTGCTGAAATAAACAAAAGTGAATATTTTTGTCGACGTCAGGACCCAAATTCCTTTGCTCAGGCCATTTAATAAGAATCCAGATTTTCGAGCTCATATTTCGGCGCAGCCATGGCATGGACTTTGAGAACTTCAGAAGTTCAGAGGCTGCCACTGCTGCTGCTGTGCCTATCGCTCACAATCTATCCATCCATTCATTCATCGCCCCCACACCTCTTTAATAACAGTGGCAGCTGGGGAATCGGGAGATTTAAATTTGAGGCGTGCCAGTTCGCTTCGATTGATTGCCTTCTTTAATTAGCTCAAAACTTTACACTGTCTGAGCTAATTGGTGGTGGAGGCCACGCTCAAAGCTCAGAGCAGGTTGCAACAAGCGTAGCTACATATAATTTGTCCACTTAGTGATGGATCATGGTGGGCGATGCAGTTTTTGTTACTGTTCTGCTGGATTTTGACTCGGAGCTATTTTTTGTGATGCAACTTTTATTTTTCGGACCACAGCTATCAACAACAATCTGACTAACTTCAGGAGTATAGTAATCAAATCAGCTTTGTTTTGCCAAAACTGAGAGGTATGTTTAATTTTTGTCTAGAGTCTGATCACCCGATCAGGCGACTGTGACAATCCATGCATTTTGCTTGCACGGATATTAGCGCTTGGTTAGCACATGCGACGAAGAGCCTGAAGCTGAACTCAACCTGGTGGAGTGGGTAGGTTTTTTGACATCTTTTGATGGTGGATGAGTGATTGATCAGCACAGGTGCGCATTGTAGTGTGTTGCTGCTGGTAGCTTTACCAGGTAAGAGTCTGCTACTTCTCAGAATGCTCTGGTCGAGGCGAGCGGTGTTACTGCTCGTCTTCCTCGCTGCAGCGGATCTTCTCGTCTATCACAAGATCCACACAGCAGCTCATAATCTTGATGCGTATTCAGCTTCGCCTCATCCACGTATAGTTCCTCCAGCTTGACAGTAGAATGTGGGATGACCGCTTCGAAGTTATGGAATTGCATTAGTAGTTGAGCTATCGCAAATGTCATATCTGTTATCTCGTCATTGAAGTAATAATGTATTGTGTTACAGGACCAACGAGCAATCTCATTTCTGATGTGAGCAATTTAACTGCAAATTCAAGTTACGATTATGCCAGTTGCACGTCTAGACCTTCGACGAAATGCGCTAAAATGAAAAGAAGACTTGCAAAGAGTCCTCGAACTCGGAGACTGCTTTCAGGTTCGTGCAAATCTAATCGTCATGTTATCTGAGAAAGTTAATCGAAAATGTGTCGCAAATGAGAACTTTAAGTGATCATGGTAGCTCATGTTCAAACTTCAGTCTTCACCATGCCATAAATCTGTCACTAATTTGCTATCCCCATCCGATATCCGTTGTATAACGTTAGTTCATGAAGAATCACATCTGATACTTTTCTTAGTTCAGTGCTGAATTGCATTCACCGCCATTCTGTTGATTCCAAAATTCACGCCAATGCCATTCCCGAAAACAATCAGCACCTACTCATGGTCAGGACTCAGCAAGTATCTGATCCTTGAGGTTTCTCTGTCCTTGCTATGCTCAAAAAACTGGCAGATGAATCATGTTCAATAGAGCTGAAATGAAATTTCTTGCGCTAAACTCTTCAATACCATTTCGTACTGTTTTCTGCTTAATTTCCTATTCTGTCAGAGCTGAGATCCACCCGATTAACCGAATTCGAGAGACCATCTTATCTTGGTCGTGTGAATTCTTCGTCTATAGCTTGGTTGGATCTCAAATTTAGTTTTGCTTCTTATTGTAGAGATCTTTGCCGGTTTGGAATCTACACCTGACGTTGCTAGCTCATTGCTCAACGATTCAATAGGCCCAGCCCAGTGTTTGGTTCCTATACCACTTAGGAAAGCAATCACTGCAAATGATATCGTATATCAGCAAGGAGGGGGGCATTTCAAACCAGAATTTCCTCTGTTCAGTTAGTTGTAATCATTGATGTATTTAGATTTCTATTCCAATCACAGATAGTTTCATGCTTTCTTGTTAGAATCTCAGAACAAAGCTAGTGAGCCGATCCTAACTGTGGCTTGCAATAATTTTCAGATACGTGCACAGACAAGAACATTGACGTAGGTCAAGGTCCTGATAGCTCGGCATCTGGCATACCGCAATACATTGTCCAGATAATCAACACTTGCCTAACTGATTGTGCTCCTTCTGACATCCATCTGTTTTGTGGATGGTTCGCTTCAGCTCCACTAGTCAATCCAGCTGTGTTTAGACGAATTGCATACGATGACTGTCTTGTAAACAATGGGGAACCGCTTAATAGTGGTGAAATGATTAGATTTGAGTATGCCAATTCGTTCATGTATCCTTTAACATTCAGATCTGCACAATTTTGCTAGCATGATAAGAACATTTCCCAGCTTATTGATTTTGTAGATTATTTGGGTAGAGAACGAGAAGGTTTGTACCCAGTTTTTGAGGCGGCTGAGTGAAAGGTATTCGTCTGTAGATGAGAGTTAAATTACAGGCGCTGACAAAAGTCAGCATTGTCTTTTGTCAGCACTGTCCTATCCGGGCACCATTGTATACACATACACAAGACATCAGAAACTTTGCTAGAAATCTGGGCTGCAATTGTGTTTACCTTTTATACCTCAAACAACGTCCAGATCCTGCTGAAGTTAGATCTTATCTTTGCATGTTTTGAAAGACAAGTAAATTCACCTAGTTCTTAATGTCATCAACTGATTTATTGCTGAGAATATAAGATAACCGACCGAATTTGTGGTCAATGGTGCTTGCAGTTCGTCTAATGTTTCTAGGCTTTTCTCATTGTTGTGTGGTCTAGAGGCTAATGTAGTAAACAGTTCAGTCTACGAAGCATCCAAGAGTTTAGCAGCCTGCTCTACAATATTGTGGCATGTTTTGCACACCTCTGTCCAGGAAGTACTCAATAGTTTTGGCAGCCTGCTCTTTTCAAAGTTGTATTTGCAATTCCATTATAAACCTCACCACATGTTACATGATCTTCGTAAAGCACAGGCTCATCACTTTACAGTTCTCTGCTACTCCCAAGTCATGGTTCTTCATGAGCCAGCAGGCCTGGAGATCAGTCTCAGGTGTTTTTGGAGGGTATCCTGCTATATATTTGAGAATCCTGCTTTATATATGGAGTGGAAGTTGGAACTCATGTTTGGTTGAGAGAATGCCATAATTTTATATGAGACGTCACATCACGAGTCATAACCTGCCTGTCCGTACTAAAACTAAAAAACAGAAACAAAAATCAAAATACAACCATGCATGAAAACTGGTAGTTTTGGTAGGTTCCTAAACCCTAAATCCCATCCAGATCCACTTCACAGCTTGGTACTTTCAACTTTTTGGGGGATAACCATCCACACAGGCATTTAAGGCTTTGTGCACTGGTTGTACCTGCGCCCCCTCCACTCTTCCAGTCGTACGCATCGCCTCTCGGCTCCCGGCTCTTGTAGCACCATGTGGCAAGCTAAAACAATATCCCATAATCAATTTTGGGAGTTCTTCAGTAAGTCATACAAACGGAAACTCGCCATTGTCCTCAAGTCTGCAGTCTCCCAAGAAAAAAATGGCGCATGTGCCTGTGCCCGGTACATGTGATGTCCGGACCGTGGCCATTGCCCGGGACCAGCGTCCCACTGCTGGGGCAAATTGCGCCACTGCCCGGGACACCGCCCGGTGCCAACGAGAAATCATGGCCCGAGACATGTGGATGCCTCCAAAAATGTGAGCCATTGTCTTGGATGCACTGTGGGTGTTGTCCGTAGGACAAATTTTTTGTAAGCGATTGACGATTCTACCAGGGCCCGGGCAAATTTTTGCATTTGGTGCAAGATTTGTCTTTTTTACATGTTTTTTAGACTAAATGTGCAAGTGGACAAGCACCACCAATGACAGGCCGCCTCTTGGGTCGTGCACATCTTTAAAGAGTGTGTATGTGCCATGTGGCAACTTGTCCTTGGATGTCCGCATGTTCAGTCCATTGAAATTTTCACGTTATTGATACAACTCTTGATTAGAAATTTTGGTTCTAAAGTTACATGAAAATTTTGCTTCTAGAGCTGCCTCTAGAACTCAAAAAAGAAAACTAAGGACTTAATTCCCAGGCAATCTTCCATGTGTGACCCAAATTTGGCATTTAATAAGTTCAAGGATATTCCACATTGGTGGCAATTGTTATTGATATATGGTTAAAAAAGGTTAATATTAAGTTCAATATGAACCAATGGTTGCTTGGCATACGTATAGACGGTCACACCTTGTTCAGCCGATTCCTCCTAGTAACTAGACAAGTTGGGTGTTGATAGAAACATCCGAATCCGGGTTAGGAATTAATATATAAATATATTGTGGAACTGGTTTTGCAATCATTAATGTAAATCAATCTTTTCTCATAAGTCACATGTACATATCAATGGCTATGGATGTAATCATCCATCCATAGCATTGTTGGTCACATTATGTGATCTTACATTGTTTGATGTGTCGTCAATTAACATCGATGAATGCAAACCAGCTCAATTGTACACTCACTTTTTGATTTTTGAAAAAAACATGAAAAAGCTATTAAATTTGTTTATTTCGTATTTATAGTTTATTTATTTAATCTAAGCAACCCATTTCCACCCACTGACCCAACTTAGCTCCCAAGGCTTGTTAACGGGTATAACTAGCTTCATTAGGTTGGTTCCACGTTGTGTTACTCAATATTGAGATTTGTGATGGTTCTTTTTATAAAATGACATGTTCCATGTATTCAAATTTGTGAATTTCCCCTTTTTTTTGTCTTACATTTGTCAAGTAGTTTATATAAATACGTCATTAGGTTATTTGGGATGCATAGTAGATAAGCTTGAATACTGAGTTGAGTTTGTAAGGCTTGGTTAATGAGGCAGGGTATGACATGAGTATTCAAGTCCCTTAAGGTAGAGTATTTGGCCATGACAAACCAAGGCTTATCTTATATATTTTCAACCATTATTATCTTGTTCAAATTAGAGTTTTGGTTTTGACAAAGACTCCCTTTCTCAAGTCACGCATGTAGCCAATTTGAAAATCTTATGGAATCGTCCCCTTTCGGAGCTGACTCTGATAAGAGTGATTATGTTGGCCACTGAGATCCTAGTTTCAATGTGGAAAAGGAGTTTATGTTAGCTCACTAGTATGCTAGTGCTTAGTAATAACACTAATAAAAGAAAAAAAATTATTTAATTCGGATTAGTTATGCATATGGAATCTTAACATCACATGGTAGAGTTGTTGGCACAATATCATATGCAAGTAATTTACAAAATGCTTGTGCATTATAGTTATGCTTATGACAACTTAACATCACGTGTTGATGTCACAGAATCATGTGTGAGCAATGTTGGCCTAGAATCTTGATCGTGGAATATCAGATGTTAATCTAGTATTTTACATGTGATATTCCATCTATCTAACATGTCGTTAGAAGCCAATTTTTGAAACTTGCATAGATTAGCCATACGTATTTACAAATACCAAGAATATTTGTATATCTAGTCCCTCCAAAGCTCTAATGTTATATTATAAGCCAATAACTTTCAATATTCCTAAAAAAGGGGTGTTTGTTGCTCACTTCATACCTAAATTGGAAAACATAGATTCCTAGGTATAATGTTTGTATTAGGAGTCACTTGAACTTCATTACTTCAATTTCGAATGGATGTTGTGTGCATTTGATGCATAATGTCATTGTAGATATTCATAATCATGCTTATTTAAGTTGACATATTTGTCGTGGGCACCATTTCTTTCGCAAAATGTATGACTCTTGTACTCTCACGTTCATGTGGAATCTAACTTGGGTGGGCAAGCCCAACCCAATACTCTACACCATGCATCATCAATGTTTAAGCAAAATTGTGATATACTCCCTATAATGTTTGTGGTATATATAGTCATGATGAATAATCTCGTTTATGAAATTGTGAGAAGCTTTAGGAGATCAATTGTTTTTAAAGGTGTTTGTTTTCTCCATAAAAGGAATGTTCACGGCTTCTTAAAAGTGTTCTTGGATTGAGTAGGAAAAGGGCATCACTTTCAAGGGATTGTGATTCTACCATATTTCTAGTCAAAGTAATATATAAACCTTCAAACAAGTTTATACAAGGCATATAGTAGACAATTTCAAATTCTTGCTTAATTCAATGTATGCACTAGAAATACTTGATAAATTTGAGTCATTATTGTCTTCTTTCTATTTAAAAAAGAGTGCACAATAAAAGTGAGCGTCATGAATGTGAAATAAATTTTCTTTTAAGGAAAAATGAGCACACTTCATAAGAAATCAATGAGACTTTAAGAACTTGCAACTATAGGGGTAGCAGAATCTATTCCTAACAACTTGGGACATTCTGACTTTAAATTAGTGATTATTTTATTGAATGTGTAAGCCAAAAAATCAAATATATTGTTTGAAACAACGGTTGATTTTACCAAGCTTAGTTATAATACCAAACGACTCAAAGTACATTGTTTTTTGCCATTAAATTTTGACAATCATCATCCATTTACAATTAGATCTAAGACGTTATCGTAATTCAAGGAGACACTAATGCCTCTAATTGATCTTATAGAAAAATTGTTTACATCTATATTCATGTTTATTAGTATTACATTTATGATCCATTTATGAGGGAACGTCGGGATTGCAAAAATTATCCTTCATTTGTACAATTTCCTTTCAACAATTAAATTGTCAAAACATTTCTCCTAAACTTTTGCTAGTAAGCTTAATTGGTCATCATTTAATGATTATACCAAAACTAAGACAATGCATTTAATGAAAGTAGAGACTAATTTTGATAGTTAATAGATTATAGGAATTTTTATTCCTCTCTAGTTTCTAATGACTATTGGATCTAAAGAATTTAAACACCATAATGATTAAAAGAGTTTGATATGGGCCTAACATTGCTTATGAGCTAGTGGTGTGAATATTGGACACTTAATCAATTGATGGTAATGCTAATAGGCTAGTGGTGCAACTCTCACTTGGGCACTTGATTCGTTACAATTGTTAATTTGGAAATTGATAAGGAATTAAAGCCACATGTTGATGAAGAAAGATGGTAGGAGAATTTTGAAGCAACAATTTTGAGTATTGTTGATCCTCTTCTTCATGATGATTTTTTGATTAAAATATGGTTGCAATGCTAGAACTCGTTGGTGCAACAATAGTTGTTGAATTGATTGAAGCTGACAAAGCAAGAACTTTTGGTGTGGACATTAGATAAGATCAATGTTTAGGGAAGCAATGTGTCGTTTGTAGCTAGTCAATCCAATCTCAGTCCTTTAAGGGTTGTTCCTTTTAGATTACAAGTTTGAATATATATTGCCTTGTAGGACAAATATATATACCTCTTGTTTCCAATCTCAAGACTTCATGCATGTAAAATATTCCTCTTGTGCTTTTCGAACAGTTGCTGTCTGAGGGCTTTTGTGAGAACATCAACTGTCATCTCTGTAGTCTTCACGTATTCAATTCGAATTTCCTATTTCCAAGATTTGTGATATGATGATACATGAGTGGTATATGCTTAGTCCTAGAATGGAAAATTGGATTTTGAGTCATGGAGATTGCGCTTGTGTTGTCCATATACATGATAGTAGATTCTTCTTGCTTTTCCCCAAGTTCATTTAGCAATTGCCTCAACCACACAACTTCATTCGCATTCTTTGAAACTGCTACATACTCAGCTTGGCATGAAGATTTGTGCCACAAGTGTTTGCTTTTTGCAAACCCAGCTTACTGGCCCTCCACACATGAAGCATCCGCCAGTGACTGATTTACTGTCATCCTTCGAACTTTTCCAAGTAGCATCACACTGTATGCTGTGAGAATGAACTCATCTTGCTTTGAATAAACAATGCCAAAATTTGTCGTTATTTTGAGATACCACGAGATTCTCTTTGCTAGCTCCCAATGGTACTTTCCTAGATTGTTAGAAAAATTGTGCTAAAGCATAAACAAAGGCCAAATCTGGTCGAGTACATATAGTAAGATACATTAGCTTCAATAAGATTTCAAAAAGGTGTATTACGCGTTTCAAAATATTCCTACATCTGTCCTTGGACAATCATCCTTTGGAAGTTTTACTCCAAGTGTCGTAGGAGTTTCTTTCCCTTTGCATTCAAGCATTGCATAGTCTGCCAAAATTTTGCTAGGAAAGTTTTATGTTTCTATTTGCTTCATTCTTGGTAATTTCAATTCTTAGGAATTTCTTAGCTTCTCCAAGGTCTGTAATTTCAAACTTTTGCCCTATAAGCTGCTTTCTTTTATCATCTCTAAGCTGTTACCAAACATTAGAGTGTCATCAACGAATACATCACTGAACTCTTGAACTGCTTGAAAACAGTAAACACATCAGACTTTTCTTCAAGAAGTAGATGAAGGTCATGTGTGTGTAATCGTCTATGAAAGTAGCAAAATACTGCGATTTAGATATAGATGAAACCTTCATAGGCCCACACAGATTGCTATAAATCAGTCCAAGAACCTCTTTGGCTCGTGCTCCTTCAAACCTGAATGATTCACGATGATGTTTGCCCTTCAAACACGATTCACATAGTCTGATTTCTTTGTCAATGACGTCCATCCCTTCTACCATTTTGCTTCTTGACATTTTATAGAGTGTGCTCATACTATAGTCGCACATGCTCTTATGCCATAATTCGTTCTTGTCTTCTTTTTCTAAAGTCACAAGAGCTTGATCAGCAGAATTCAGGATACTTGTATGACACAAATTTCTCCTTCTTTCAACTTTCACTAGAATCTGGTTAGATCCACAGTCTTCTATATATTTGACATCCGCCACTATTAAAAGTGACATTCAGTCCCATCTCTGTCATCTTGGCATGTGACTGAAGATCACTCGTCATTTTCGGAACGTAGATGACTCCCTCTAGATCCTTGTAACCAGAAGCAGTCTTCAGAAGTAGAGTTCCAGTCCCCATGACGTGGTGTTTGTTGTTATCACCAAGAATGACTTATCTTTCTCCATTGGAGGTCTTATAGTTCTTTAGGACCTTCTTTTTGCACATGATGTGTGACGTGGTTCCAGAGTCTATAACAATCTTCAAATCTAAACGTGCATTGGGCACATCTTTCGCTGCCATAGCTTGCTCCTGCTCTTCCTCTTAATGGGAAGATTTTTGTAGTATGGGCATTGTCTTTGTTCTTGTTCTTGGAATTGTACCAGCAATTGAATGTTGAGTGTCCCTTCTTCTAGCAATGAATGCAGACGATTTCCCAACAATCATTCTCTAAGTGCCCTTCCTTTTGCTTTAATTGCATATCGTAAGTGGCCTTGAGCTGCGTTCATTCCTTCAAATATTTTCAACTCAAGTGACAGTAATATCATTCCTCTGAAATTCCTTTATGCAAAAGAGATATTCAAGATTTAAGAAATCGAAACATGATCACCTTAGAATTTATCTGAATTCCAAGTCTATTCACACAAGTAGTAATTCATATGACATAACAGTCTTTCAGAAGAATAACTTCATGCTAGAAAGAATCATATAAACCAGTCTCATGTCTAATATTCAAGAAATCACTAAGAAGTAAAAGATTAATTGAAAAAGCGGGAAATAGATTTAAGGGTTTTCGATTTTGTAAATTAAGAGATACCACATTGGGATCTAGATTAAACCTCAGAATTTCACAAAATACCCCAACATTAATCAATGGTCTTCTTTTTCCCATATCGCGACTAGGTACTAAAATACTCCATCGATAATCAAATCTTTACAGTCCTAGAATTTTCTTTCCAATTTTTTGAAAAACCCTTAACCGCCTTATCTAATATTCTAGAGGTCCACTGATCATCTAGTTGTCCTTTAGTCCATATAGGATATTATCTCTTGTTCCCAAAACTGGAGAATCCATTCATTTGGATGACCGACATGCATTTCAGATGGATATAACAGATCCATACTTGACCCTATGATTTAAATAGAAAAATTAACATGGTTTAACATTACATTCCGATCCTTCCAGGTTAGTGATAAGCTTTGAATATCTAATGATCCAAGAGTATCAACTCTAGGGACAAGCTTCTATCAACTAACAGATCCAATGTAATCCATGTATCAAATTCTACTTTTAACATCACAATTGACATCCAAGACTTTGGATAACTCAATGGTTACAAAGATATCAGTTATGAATTCAAGTAAATGAACTCCGTTCAAGAAATTAATATATGGTATTAAGCAATAATTCCCAGGGATTACCAAAACCCTAACTGCGAAATACATTTCTCGAGCACACTTACTACCTCTGATGTCTACTTTTCTTCCCTCCTTAGGATTTTTAGTCCCCTTAAAATCTATTCCAGCTAAGGCACTAAGAAGATGTACAAACATTAGTAAACGTAAACAGTGAATTATTGTAAGAAAAAGTCTGAAACAATTTCATTTCTATCCTATACCTGAGTTGAATCATTGATATACTAGTATGAATAACAATACTAGTCTAACCTTTTCCATATAGTTCACCATAGGATTCAAACATGAAATGAAATCAGTTTTGTACTTTTGATCAGTTCCTATCAATTACAATTTTTCCAATAATAAAATTGAATTGTTTTTTTCTTTTTATTGCCCCGTTTGGCATTACTCCATGAATATTAACAAAAACCATCAAAACCTCATTATATGAGATTACATGAATGGAAATCCTACCAATAGGATTTCAGTAACTCTTACACTGTATCCAACAAGCTCCACTGCCCCAGATAAAGAGTTCTGTCATCACTCATTCTATCTGGCCATTTCATATTGTTTGACAGTTTTAAAATAAATTTGACAAGTATTTTGCACAAATGTTCACTTGACCTTCTTCTAATGATCAATATAAATTAGAAATATATCAGACAAGTAACCGATTTCAAATTTTCACTAAACTTGAAATTCAACAAAAAAGAAAAAAAAAATCAATTTTAATTTTCAACTTGGGAGTACCTTACTCCAAAAGTTAAAATGTCATACAGTAAAAACTGCCGACAAATTCCATGTACCAGAGTACAATGTTTTTTGTGGTTCCTTTTGTCAGTTTTAAATTATCTATAACTGGGAAATAATTTAGCTTTAGTGAAAACACTGTGACTATATTAACTGAAAAACCTTAGTGTAGTCAATTCACAAATCTAAACTCATTCCATAACAAAAAAAATGACCGAGATTTCAATGTTTCGAAAAAACTCAATTTTTTGGTTTTAATTTTACATAATTCAAAAAATTCAAACAAAAATACCGTTAATACAAAGGGAAATCGAAATTGAAAAATTGAAATATTGTTCGATTCCTAATGTCACTAAACCAATGTCAGACATACATGCAAAGCACACTACATCAGCTACAAAACGTCGTTACGTAATTTTTACGTAAACTTCAATTTTACAAAATTTGTCAGTCAATATCATGATTTGTGACCCAACTGTTAGAGCACATGCATATGACCACTCAAATAGACTGTAAATTCGTCATGCGTGTCAAAAACACTCTCTGAATTCACATGCAACCATTCCATGCAAACACAGTACAGTTGAAATTCCGATAGAATCTAGTGTAGTATGTAGATCACATCACACAATCACCATAGCCACTCCTCACAAGCTCTCAAAGATGGCACATCAAAAGTGAAGTCTATTATGAAGAAACACTCTGTACATATAGCAAAGCCCCAAACTGCATGGGCTCACTAAACTGGCCTACCACCTGCCAAACTAGAGTTAGGCCCAATATGGCCACATATACTAACAAACCCAGGTCATGCCCCCTGAGTATAGCATAATGAACTCAAAAATATATTGTACAAGCTTATGTGTGGCTACCCGGCTAACCCAAGTAGCCATCTATGGGATAAGTGCCCGGTTGATATAACAATAGTGGGTCACATCCCGATCACTACTGAAAACAATAAACTGACTAAGTGTACATTTATTACAGTATCACATTTGAAGCTTATAATAATGAATCAGATCAAAACTGATTTCTAACTCTTTCCCTTAAGCTCAAATGTGATAAGAGTGAAAAAAAAAATCTGTAGCAACGTCTGGAGTGTCCAAAAGATGTTATGCATGTCCATGCTACCCTATATTTGACTCACACTCAAGCACAAACCACTAGGTTTGACTCAAAAAGTATTATGCAAACCCAATGCTCATACAGAGAGTACCATATTCTTGTCAACTGACTTGTCCCCAATCCGACTTGAAACACGAGTGGACCACATGAGCGACATGGCTTTGTGTTATAATGGAAATACAAAGGACACTCTAACTCTGCATGCTTATTCTGATTGGGCTGGAGATGTGGACACATGAAAATCCACTTCTGGCTACCTATGTTTTTAAGCAGGAGGAACCATTTCATGGAATAGTCGAAAGCATAAATGCATTTATTTGTCTTCCACAGAGTCTGAATATGTTGCAACCACCTTTGCAGTAACGAAAATCATTTGACTCAAAAGATTGTTTCAAAATCTAAAGTTCTCTCAATTCAGACCAACTATACTCCATTGCAACAATTAGAGCTGCATTGCTCTATCTCTGAACCCACGAACTCACTCTAGAACTAAAAACATTGAAGTTTCATTTCATTTTCTTAGAGAGAGAGTTCTGAACAAGGTCATCAAATTAAGTTACTGTCATATTGGTCGTATATTGGCTGATATTTTGACTAAACCTATGTTAAGGGACAAACATGTTGTTTTATGCAACTTATTAAGCTTTTTTCAGGATCCTAGTTAAGCTTAATGGGGAGTGTTGGAGTTAATCTTCACTCCTACTCACCTATTTCATCTCTTGAGTACAATCATACTATGTAAATATTCTCTCTCTACAACAATATGCAGCCTTACTAGCACAAGTCGAACAATTTGTATCTACATCGACCTTGAAGCAAAACAGGATCGACTTGACTACATTGACATCAACTTCACCGACTTGACTTAAGTCCATCGACATCCCGACTTTGACTCCATCAACAACTTCTCAAGGGCAGACAAGTCGACTTGACTTGTTGAACATCTTCGACAATTGTCAATTATCACTAGTCAAAATGGAGCTCTTCATGATAGACTACGTCACCATTCACTATGTAGTAACTGCACCATTTCACGACTATCACCTATACAGTTCACTCTAATGGTACATTTGTAATCTTCACGACTGTCGCAACTGATGTGTATATACACAATAAATCAATAACAAGGAGAACAATAACAATAAATGAGTCAATAATAAATGGCAACTTGAATCAAAGATCCTTTGTAAACTCCTTTGTATCAAACTATCAAATTCCATAGAATTTGAGATCTTTAGAGAGAGTGAAAGTAATTCAAGAAGTAGAGATAGTATTCAATTTGTAATTAGCATAATAAGATCACAACAGTGCACTACTACTGTGAACCATTCTCAAATACAGGATCATGATATTATTATTGTATTTACAATAGCTTAACATACATTCTCTATTTTTCTTTATATGTGTTTGCACTGACGAATGCTTTCTGGTAATTTCTTTCTCTAGTACTGATACTCGTTCCACGACTCACTTGAGATATCTCACTTGAAGGAAGCATGGCCGTCATATACGCCTAACTATTTCTCTCCCTTCATGGTAGACATCTACAAAGATATTCCTTTGGTCAACCTAAGTAATAGTTTGAATCAACAGTTGGTAAAGATCCTGTCATAATTTAACGCTGAGTTTTTTTCTTGACTGGATATCGTATTCAGCAAGGGTGGTATCAGAGCTGATAAATAAATTATTCCTAAACAATATTTCGTTCATATAAACCCAACAAGTGGTATCAGAGCCATAGGTCCAAACTGTTATAGTATTCATGACTATTTTACGATATCCAATCAAGATTTTAAAAAAAAACTCGAAGTTAAATTATGACATGATCTGTACCAACTGTTGATTCGGACTATTACTTGGATCGACCAGAGGAATGTCTTTGTAGGTGTCAAAGACAACCATGAAAGGAGCGAAATAGTTAGGCATCTATGAGACCATGCTTCCTTCGAGTGAGATATTTCGAAGGAGTGGTGGAACAAGTATCAGTACTAGAGAAATGAATTATCAGAAAGAATTCGTCAGTGCAAACACACATAAAGAAAATAGAAAATCTGTGTTAAGTTGTTGTAAATACAACGATCAGATCACGATCATGTTCAGCTTCAAGGTCGATGTAGATACAGACTGTTCAACTTGTGCTAGTAAAGGCTGCATACTATTGTAGAGAGAAAATATTTACATAGTATGATTGTACTCATGAGATGAATTAGGTGAGTAGGAGTGAAGATTAACTCCAACAAGTGGTATCAGAGCTGATAAATAATTTATTCCTAAACAATATTTCGTTACAAAAACCCAACACTAAGGAGTCGAAGTGTGAATTTTTTTCAAACAAAATTTGGATATCAAGATCAATTATGATAAGATTTGTAAGGTACAAGAGTGGCCTATCCCAAAAATGATTTGCAAAGTACAATTTATTTTAGAGCTCAAAGGATTTTTCATAGATTTATTAAAAACTATGCCCTCTTGGTGTTTGTTAGCGGATTCTAGAGAATCCCCAGATGCCGAGCCAAGCTGAAGACACAGAGTATCTCTCACCCATGACTGAGGAGGTCTTAGAAGAAGGAGAGCAGAAGAAGCTGAGAGCCGAGAATTACTAGCTAGGAAGACAGTTATTATCTATGTGAGCCTACATGGTGTATCCCAGAGAAGGAATGACCATGTAGGAGCTAGTGATTTTTCTTAGGTAATGTAAATAAGCGTAGACCGCCCTTAAATAATTTAGAGTGAGCCACCTTTTGATGGTGACCTCTAGTGGAAGGGCAAATTCCACTTGTATTCTCCAAATTAGTGGAATTGCCACTTCGGCTCCACATGGGCAGACTTCTTGCTTATTTAAGGGCCCCCCTCTCTTGTGAGGGAGCTTTGAATGTATTGTCAATTTCTCTTGATCTTCCACGAGTTCTTGATGATTATAAAGCTCCTTGTTCATGGCAATATCCTTGAGTGAAATTTCTATGAGCATGTTACCGGAGCTTGCTCTCAGATCTTGCCAGATCTCAACCGGAGCTGTCTATCAAATCTCAACCGGATCTTGCTCTCAGATCTCGACCAAAGCATATTGTCACATCTCGACCGGAGCCTGCTCTTAGATCTTGACCGAAGCTTCCTCTCAGATCTCAACCAAAGCTGTCTTTCAGATCTCAACCGGACTATTCTATCGTCAAACTTGCTCTACTCCTCATTGTGATCATGGATTCATTGCCAGGGTTTCACTCTACCTTCATGCTTCTTGTTCCTTGGCTTGGGGGTGAAGCTTCTAGAGTTGATTGGTTGCTTCTACTTGGTTGGGTGGTTGCTCCATAGTGTGTTTTCCATTGTGATCTTGTAAGCAAGATCTTAGGGAGTAGCCCTTACAGGTAGTGTCGAGTCAAGTGATAGCTGCATTGACACATGCAGTTGCAACTAAAAATTTCTTGTTTGAGGGAGAGATTGGGGCTAGCTCAGAGACACACACTTTTTCATGAGTAACGGGTGATAAAAGTGCATGGTGGTGTCGATTGGAAGCCATTGAGCAGGATAGAGGTTGCATTGGACTAACTATGTGTGGGACAAATGGAAGATGAAGACCGGGTCAGTGATTACACTTTGGAAATGGTAAGTGCAATGTTTTGCAATTGATAGTCAATTAAGTTGTGGAGCAGTGTCTCAGGTTTGTCATCGAGGTGATATGCTTCAACGGCCTATTGTTGGTAAGTCAAGTCAATGTGCCATATCAGTATTGCATCAGGGTTGTAGATTCTAGTGATGACAAGGTGCAGATCGTTTGTTTGGGCCATGGAAAATCTGGAGGGACATTGGCATGCATTATATGTGAGGGACTTGATTGTGACTTTGGAGTAAGCATCTTAGTGTATTCTTAGACATTGGTTTGGAACCATTCATAAGCAACTTTAGAACTAGCTTGGAAAAATACAGGTGGGGCACTACAAGGTAGATGCTCTTAGAGATCAATGCGACATTGGGATACCAGATAGGCATTACACTATAAGCTGACATGGAGATCATCAGAGGGGCAGTTATTTGTGGATGGACTTGAGTCATTGGTTGGGGTAGGACTTACAGGGGTGATTCATGATGGAATCAAAAAGCTGCAAATGCAAATTGGACAAGGTGTGGAGCCACAGCTCCAAGTTGGAGAGGTGATGGATATTGCACGTTTGGGTGTGATGGAGGCAAACACTGTGATGAGTGTTTTGCTAGTGATCTACTGGAGGGGACTTGTTGGTTGATTCTGAGGAATCCCCAACATAGCCACATGATGATAAGTAGTCGGACATTTCCTCTGACTCTCCTCCACAGTCTGTGCACAGAGTCTTGAGTTTTTGACCAGTTTGTGTCTCAACAAACTGCTTGAATTCTTTGAAACAGTCGGATGCCTCAAACTTGTTCTTGATGAAACATAATGCTAGTGAATTTTGAATAGTTATCGATAAAAGTGATAAAGTATAGTGCTGAACCCAAATAGAAAATACTCATAGGGCCGCATACATCACTATGTATGAACTCTAAAATAGACCTCACTCTAGTGGCTTGTCCCTTTAAGAATCTTGATCTAGGTTGTTTGCCTAGTAAGCACATCTCACAGACATGTTGAATGTCAGTGAAGACATCATTGATATTTAAATCCTTAACCATATTGTTATGATGCATGTACAAGATAGATAGATCTCTTGTTTAAATGTCCTAATCTTTGATGCCATAACTAGGCATTTGAAGTACTCACATTGGTTGAAAGTGCATACTCATGATTCAAAATGTACAAATTACCTTCTTTGTTTGGAGATAGGATTTCGTTACAATCTTTATCCAAAATAGTACATTGCTTTGAATTGAGCAAGGCTCTACAGCCCTGATCTATAGGCTTGTTGATAGAAAGTAAATTCTTTGTCA
Organism: Diphasiastrum complanatum; assembly: GCA_029204225.1. NCBI lineage: Eukaryota > Viridiplantae > Streptophyta > Lycopodiopsida > Lycopodiales > Lycopodiaceae > Diphasiastrum > Diphasiastrum complanatum. The sequence goes on along the minus strand of CM055092.1, from coordinate 3,875,079 downwards.
GCTTAGGTACATAAAGTACGTCCTTAAGCAATGTTGAGTTACCATTTGGAAGATGAAGGCGTATGGAACCTTGGCCTTCAATCTGATATGTACTGGAGTCATCGAAGTAAATATACTTTGAGTATGCTAGGGTGAGTTCTTCGAATAGGAACTTGCATGGAGTCATGTGCTGAGAAACACCATAATCAAGATACTAGAGTAAGACATCTCTACATTGTTGATCACCTTGTACCATTAGCAGCGTTAGATCTTCATGAGAAGTTCTGGCAAAATCAAATCCTCCATCTTGTTGCATCTTCTTCTTTGTTTCATTGTGCTTGAGAACTCGACAGTCCTTGATGTCATGATTGGTTCTCTTGCAGTACTTGCAGAGGAGTTTGGGTTTAGGCTTTTGATATTGTCGATTGTGCAGTTGTGATTGCTGGTCTGAATCAGTTTGCTTTAGTCTTCTTGTACTTTGAAGATTTTTTCTTTTGAAGCGGTTGCTTATTCAAATGGAGGGCGACTGTCTTCATAATCGAAGTGGATAAGCTTTTCCTTCTTACTTCTTCCTGCAATAAACTTGCTATCAAATTTTGTAGAGACAGGTCAAGAGCAATACTAAGTTGTCGTATGAGAGAGGAAGACTAGACAAAAGAGACATGTTAGCATCTTCGTCCGATACTAGCGAACCTACTATAGCTAGCTGATTAAACAGTTGTTTGAATTCATTCATATGATCAGTGACTGAGGTTCCTTTACTCGTCTTGAGTGACAGAAACTTCTTTCTCAAGAAGAGACGAGTAGATACATCTATCATTTCATAGAGACCAGAAATAATGTCCCATGCTTCTTTAGAACTAGAACAATTTGCTACATGAGCTATTTGTGAGTCTTTAAGATTCAAAAATACAATGGCTAATACTTTTCCATCCTTAGCTTCCCAAGCAGTCAACATGTTAGGTTTAGTCGGTCTGGCTATAGAACCATTGACGTATCCCCAAAGTTCTTTCTCAATGAGTATCATCTTCATTTTGAATTTCCACATGTGAAATTCATCACCATTGAACTTATTGATCAAGCAGATCTACCTTCCATAATGAATGATCTAAGAAATTGTAAAATAGTCATGAATACAATAACAATTTGGACCTATGGCTATGATACCACTTGTTGGGTCTATATGAATGGAATATTGTTTAGGAATAATTTATTTATCAGCTCTAATACCACTCTTGTTGAATACGATATCCAATCAAGAGAAAACTCAATGTTAAATTATGACAGGATCTTTACCAACTGTTGATTCAAACTATTACTTAGATCGACTAGAGGAATATCTTTGTAGGTGGAGAGTGAAACAGTTAGGCATCTCTAATAGACATACTTCCTTTGAGTGAGATGTTTCGAATAAGTCATGGAATGAGTATCAGTATTAGAGAAAGAACTACTCTCTTTATGAAGACATGTGACTTCACTTGCTGCAAAAATGACTTTCTTGGACTCATAACAAAATATTGTAGAAGAACCACCTCCTTCATGCATGCACCTAGCAATATCTTTTTCCATATGATCAAAGAATTCATTAGCAACAACCCTTTCCAAGGAAGAATCCTCACCACCCCCATTGATGAACTTAGCTCTTTCCTTATTTTTTGCATGCTTGCACTTGCCATGAAGAACCATTGAAACACCATCATTATCCTCAAGACTAGCCAAGTTAGCACAAAGATGAACATCTTCAAGAAGCATATTAGATCTTGACCTAGATCTATCATAAGAAAGCTTTTTAGACTTTGCATAAGATCCACCAATCTTATTGATGCTAAGAGAGAACTTTGGAAAGTTGAAACCAATCTCCTTTTCCATTCCATCCTTTTTGTTAGCCATAACAAAAGCATCAAGCTTGAAAAGTCTACCTTGTCTATTGCCCCTAGCAACCGAGATTTCTTCCTTTGTAATGAAACAAGCATCACCACCAAAATTTACCATGTATCCTTTTTCTATCATTTGACCAACACTTAACAAATCCTTTGAAAGTAAAGGAATGTAAAGAACACCATCCAGTCTTGCTTTTCTATCAATAGAATGACAAACAGGAATTGAACCAATACCTTCAATCATACACTCACCACCACTGGCCATGTGAATTGCTTTCTTGGCTCCATCATAAGTGATCAAATAAGTAAAGAACTCCTTGTGACTAGTCATGTGTGAACTAGCTCCACTATCAATCCACCATGAATCTTTGTCACCTTCACTTGATATTGGACTTGAAGAACACATCAAAAAAGAATCACCACAACCTAGGTCCTCATCATTAGTAGTAAAGTTTATTTGCTTGCTACCTTCATCTCTTTGTTTCTTCAAACATTCATTTGCAAAATTTCCTTTGATTCCACAATAGAAGCATTTCAACTTAGACTTATCTTTCTTTTTGCCAAAAGAGGAAGTTTCACCTTGATCTTTCCCTTTAGACCACTTGCCTTTGTCTTTGCCCTTGAACTTGCCTTTGATGGACATTGCCTCCTCTTCATAATGAGATGTCGATGTAGATCCACCTCCTCTTGATTGAAGCCTATACTCCTCATTCACCAAGATATCTTGCAAATTCACAATACTTGGCAAAGTCTTTTGAATAACAAAACTTTGAACAAAATTTACATGATCATCCAACAAGCCATTAAGTATAATTTGAACAAGTTCTACCTCCTTAATGCTTTCATCAATACATGCTAACTCATCATTGAATGCTTTAACCCTCAAAACAAAAGCATGAGTACTCTCTTCCTTCTTTTGAAAACTTTGAAAGATTTTCCTCCTAAGAGTAAGCACTCTTGGTGTAGACTTGTATTCATAAAGCTTCTTCAAAGCTTCCCAAGCCTCCAAAGATGATGTGCACTTACCAACTTCCTTGAGAAGCTCATTGGTAACATTCATCTTAATCATGTGTAGAGCCCTTTTAGCTCTCTTGTCATACCTCACTTAATCTTGAGGTGCTTGAGGTCTCTCCTCCAAACCTGCAACAATCTCCATCAACTCATTCATCTCCAATAAGGATTCCATCCTCACCTTCCAAGTAGAATGTTGATTGAGGTAAGCCTATCATTGCTTTCCAACATGAATCCACCACTTGTAGCCATGTTGCAATGACCTGATCTTCTTCTTTTAACCTGTTCCAATGCACAAAGCACTTTCTTGAATGTCAACAAATGAACTCAAGAAGATATCACAAAGATATGGAACCTCTCAAATCTCTTCTAGCACTTCTAGCTAGAAAATCAACACATAGAATAGTGAAATCTTGATCAACCTATGATCTATCCTCGATCTAATGATTCTTGCTACTTCCAAAGATTGAAACACACTCAAACGAAGTTTAGTAACCTCACAAACTAGAGATCTAATCAAAATTAGAGTTTTGACAAAATCACAAAAAATTGCTCAAATTCTACATGCAATTTCTAAAAACTTGATATATCAACTTGTAGCCTCCAATGAGACCTTCCTAATGCACCAAAAACTGGGTAATTCCAGTAAACCAAGTGTGAAATCGGAATTGATCAAGCATATAATCCTATATTGAGTTTTGACCTACAAAAGATCAATTCTACATATGCAAAAATGTTGATTTTTGAGTAGAAATCAATCTAGCATGCTCTAGCATTGGTAACTCCTCCAAATACTTGCTAAAGATGGCTGATCCTTTCATAACCTAAAACACAATAGCTCTAATATCATGTGAAGGATTTCAGATCATTCAAGATTCAATCCATGTCCCTGATCTTTGGTTACAATAAGGAGCAAACCAACAATCCTACCAAGAAAAAGGCTCTAGGATCGAAAACAAAAAATCGATAGTGACTCGGAAACCAGTCCCTCGTGGACTTGTTCTTTTTTTTCCTGATTTGTGTGCAGCCATATTCAACTAAGGACATGGAATAGTCCTAATATGGTAGACTGGCCCTCCAATGTTCAAGATTATTGGTCATGCCTAGATTTTTATTCCACGTTAGGCCAGTTGGTGACTAATGACCTTGAGAGGACCCAGACACTCTAATTGAGACATTTGGAGTAGTGCATATACGTGTGATTGATATAGGTAGGATGTATGTATGAAGAGTTGTGATCTATTTATAGTTGACCTGCATGGGGATTGCATGGGTTCATGCACAAGATCCTACTTTCTATATATTGAGGTAGTGATTATTTCGTCGACAACTTTGGTCTAGGTTACCTGTTGAGCTCTTCTCCTCTTATTGTCACATGGCATGGCGTGGGGGCTAGATCCAAGAAGATTTTCCAGTAGGGATCTAGATTTGGTTGGGTGGTTTTGCTCCATAGTCTCTCTTGTGTTTTCATGTCCTCATCTTAGGGGTTATCCCTAGTGGTCTTTACATTGGTATCAACTAAAATGGAAGCCTAAATTCATATAACTTTAACAGTCCTTCAGAACCAAGTTCTTAGTTGGAAGAAATTATATGAATTTCAATCCAATTGTCTCGTATATAAGAAATTTCTAAAACGTAGAGGTTTAATTCAAAAGAGAAATAGCTTTTAAGGGTTTCCAATTTGAAATTTATGAGATACCATTGAGAGATCCAGATCTATATCTCATAACCTCTCCAAATACCCTAAACAAGTTTAACCAATGGTTTCAACTGTTAGCATTACCAATAATGTAAATACTACCCACTGGTCTACAGATCATTCTCGCACAAGAATTCCCTCTTTGAAATCAATGATGTCCCATACCATCAGTTTTTCTCCAAGAAAGTTATTTGCTTTTAGACCTGCTCAACAAAAAATCAAAAAGATTATCTGACCATTTATATCAAAATATAGGATCCGATCCTCAATAAGATCTTTAACCCCATTATCCAATAATCCAGAAATCTTAAAAACTTCATTTGGATTTCCTATACCATATATGCACATATTTATTCCACAAAGTACTAGAGTACCCCCATATTTGTTTCTAATGGATCAATTGTGATTTAACAAGAATCTATACATGGTTTTACCGTCATGTAAAGCAACCATCTAGTTGGTACTATCACTCAGGATGAGATATTTTATGATTTTGAGAAAAAAAAAAGTCCAGGTTGTAATAGTATTGGATACTCATTACTGACTTTTTTGAATCTTTGATATCTTATACGTTGTCTCCTAAGAACTTTTTAATCGAATAATGGAATTTCTTTTAAAATGGGGAGAAGAAAATTATAGGAATAAGACTTTCATGGGATCAACCAGTTGCATAGATTTCTTTTGTGAAATCTAGTATGTGTGCAATGGTGGAATGCCCTTGAAGAGTGCTCCACCAATATGCCACTATGATCATGGGCTTCCTCCATGCTTGATGATGATCTTTGCTTTGAAAGTTCCACTTGCATGATGGATGCACCATAAATAGAGAAATCTGAGGCTTCCAAGCCTCATAAGGATCATGGAGATCAAGATCATAAGATGTGAAACAACGATGATTATCAAGATTATGCTTTCTAGCTTGACTAGTCCACATACAATGAACTATATCCATGATGGATCTAATCTTGATATCAAAGACTATCTTGATCTTTTTTAGGCTAGTTACTCTCTCAAGGATGTAAGTGTCCACTTTGGATGCTTCACTTAATCTCAAGAGGAGTTTACAATTTTCCTCAAAACATGTGAAAACATGATTTTCAAAAAAGTGAGTACCAAGCTCAATCTTGTTCTTACTAGAACCAAGAGCATACTTTTGACAATACAATATCTTGCTTTCAAAAAGTATTGGAAACACATCTAAGTCAATAATGACAAGAAACATGTACATACCATAAGCATCATACAAAACTAGTATAGCTTTTCTTGAACTTTGAGATCCAAAAAATTCAATGAAGCAAGATAGCATTTCAAGCAAAGGAAGAGAAGCATATATGAATGTGTTGTAGTAGATACAACATGAAAGATGCCCCTCTTTGCCATGTAAGGTGAGCCATAAGGACTCGGTCATGCATCTTGAATATCTTCTTGAAATCATATGAAGAAGAAACTCCTCCTCACGCCTTGGCCCCATCATAACTTGAATACCTTCAAAAAAGATAACTTGTGATGCTTCTTGAGAAACCTTGATCTCGACCACTTCCAAGATTGAATCTTCATGCAACATGAGATCTCTATTGACAATCACTTTTGAAATAGAGAGTGTAAAGACACTAAAGGCCTCCTTGATGGATGAGTATCCAATCATGATTAGTGGCTCTGTCGAGAGTTGATATGTAGTGGTCCAGTCCAGACAAGAGTCGTGGCTCGGCTTGGGAAGGAGCGTGAAGCGTCGGTTGAGAACTAAGCTTCGCGCTAGTCAGGATGAAAGTGGTGAGCTCTATAATGGAGGTGTGGAAGTCCTGTGAGCGATGGTTTTGCCGCACATATCGGAATGGTTTGGGATGGTTTAATGTCTGTGTAGCTGCGGAATGGATCCAAATGTTCACAGATTCTCTGAATCTGTGAACACGGTTCTTTGTGTTTCTTTACTTCTTCATTCTTTCTTCGTTTTTCTGTAGTTACGGTTCTTACGGATCTTCTTCTTATTAGAACAGTTACTAAACAGAAGTGTTACTCAGGTTGCAGCGTGTATTTCCTAGCTTGTCAGTGGGAGTCATGGATCCGATACTCAGCTACATGCATTACCAGCCATGTAACCAAACATAGCTCAAGAAGATCAACGTTCTGAAATAGTGAACAATCCTACCACTATCTACTAAATCAGAAAGCAATCAAGAACAATATTAACTACTGAAACAAGGAACAAGAAACAAGTAACTAGATTCCTAACAGCATTTTAACAGTCTAAGAATCAAGAAACAATCATTTCTTGATGCCTAGATACTTAGAATTTTCTTTGCACAGGAACACAGATCATGCTACATAGTAACACAGACAGAAAACACTCTACATAGCAAGCTCACATAGCAACTGTATTTCTCAAAATGAAATTACACTATACATATAGTTGTTCACTCAGGCAACCCATGCATGACCCAGGTTGCCATTGGCGGGACGCGTGTCCCGTCGACTTGCCTCGTGGCGAGGCCAACTGATCCTTATCCACTGATAGGACCCACAGTACAGTAACACAGTGATTCTATTTTAATTCTAACTCTCTCCCTTAAAGTAGAGTCTACTTTTTATACAGTCATATACATAGCTTTAAAGTCAACAAACTTTAAGTATAGAAAGCTTTGATCTAAACTTATCAAACTTTTCTCTAGTAAGTGGCTTAGTAAAAATATCAGCTAGTTGTTCTTCTGTGCTACAATGAACAACATGAATTTCATGACTCAGCAGCCTCTCACGTATAAAGTGATATTGAATCTCAATGTGTTTAGTTCTCAGATGGAACACTGGATTCTTTGCTAGCTGAATGCCACTATGACTGTCGCTATGTAAAGTTGTGGGATTTTTCTGCTTCATGCCAATTTCTTCCAAGATTTGTCTCAACCATATAGCTTCATGTGCTGCACTACACATTGCCTTATACTCTACTTCTGTGGTGGAAAGAGCAATTCTACTTTGCTTCTTACTAGACCAGGAGAAGCAACTACCACAAAACTGGAATACATACCCTGTGGTGGATCTACGATCATCATAGTCACCTCCCCAGTCCGCATCCACATAGCCACACAACTCAGGTAAACCATCATGCTTTCTGTAAATCAAGCCATACTCTAAAGTGCCTTTCACATAACGCAAAATGCGTTTAGCTGCCTTCCAATGCGTTTCCGTAGGTGCTACCATAAACTGACTTACAATGCGAACAACATAGCATATATCTGGTCTAGTCGTGGTAAGGTAAATCAAGCTCCCTACTAACTGTCTATTGTAGCGCAGGCATCCCAAAGGGAGCCAGGAACCACAACTTAGCTTCCCAGCCTTCAACTCTTGCCATCCAAACCCACTTGACATACAAGCAGCCAACTCGCCAACAACGATCAGACTTAACCAACTTGAAGTTCCGAAAACCAACATTGAGATCCAACCTGGCGCCATGCCAGATCGGGGGTCCCGATGTGGGTGACTTCCCTCCAAGCAAGCCGCCCGACATACATCAAACTTGACCAACTCGAAGCTTCGTTACAAACGAGTAACACCCATTCCAAGAAAGCGGTCTGACTTACATCAGACTTAACTGACTGAAAGCTTCGTCACGAGCGCTAGAAGCCAACCTGGCGCCACACCAGACCGGACAGCCATAAATAGGTAACTTCCACCCAAGCAAGCCATCCAACTCAGCCGACAGGTTAGAGCCCGTTCCCCAAGAGCTTAACCCATTCACGTTCATGCAAGGAACACTCAGAACCACAAGCCGCGACAGATATGGAGACAACCAGTTCCTGGACCAAAGGGTCCCGACAGCATACCGCTGGCGCCACGGACCGAATGGTCCCGACGGCATACCGCTGGCATCCCGGGATACGACCCTCAGCTATGTGCCAACTTAAAAATTTTGAAAGCGGCCTTACAACTGGCGCTTTTACCGAACACTAAAACCCAGGAGGTAATCAGAGTCAGTTTGAGGAAAATCCCACTTTATTTATAAATCTGAGAAGGTTACATTTCAAATGTGTGACCGACCCTAGTCTCCGGGGCGCTAGCATGCCAAGGCGAGAGCCATGACAACATTCCAGCAAGGGAGGCTGAGACTTGGTTGGAGCTCGTCCTGAATCGCAACCCGCACTCCCCTATAGTATTGGTGTGATTCGGCACCCCCCTCATACCAAGTACTCTACCCAAGCTGGTAAAGCACGTTTTTCTCTCTTTAAAATTTTCTCTTTCTAAAAAGTCATTTTCTCTCTCTAGATTTTACTGATCCCCAGGCTTCCTTTAATCATGCCTAGATCGTGTGAGGTGATTGCACATCGATCCGAACTCTCTGGACTCCGCTAGAACCGATCAAAGATTTTCAGCCATAGGAACTTGGCACCGGCTGGATTCTGGTCACAGTGGCGTCGGGAGCGGCGCCGGGAGCAGCAGGGGCGCTGCTGGCGCCGGGGACATAGCTGGCGCCAATGGCGCCGGAAGTAAAGCTTGTAAAGGTAGCTTTACAACATCCACCCCACCTTTATAAAATCTGATGTCCTCATCAGATGTCAGATTAAAGTAAAGGTGTCTCCCAATTAAAATAAGTATACATTTAAGCTACTTCGCACAGTACTCAATTTACTGGCCACTTTTATTAACATTGAAACTGGCACACCACAAGTCAGAGGCTCAGCTCTTTGTACTGAAAAATTACATAACTTGAAAATATATCTTTGTTTGGGAAAAGCGTAGATTTGATATCGCTTTCGTAAAACCCAAGAACCTTATTAACTGGTGACAGAGGCCTTTCTTTGAAATGTTCGCCCCTGTCGCTTATGACTTTCGACTTTGGAACTCCTTTGAGCTCCTGATTTGTCCTTGACGCACTTTGTGTTGAGCTCCCTGAGCTCCAGATTTGATCAGTTCTGCACAGGTATCAAGGCTCCCTGAGCCAAAGGATTTATCGTTTGATTGTCCACTTTATGGTCCACTCCGTGCCTTGTTGCTTCTGCGCCTTGATTTCTCTCCTTGTCCCAGCCTGATCTTGATACTTTTTCATCTTGGCTCTTTAAGGTAGGCAAAGATTGAGTACTCCGCAGTGCGCCTCTCACTTAGCTTGAAGTAGCTCTTTGAATCAGCCCAAATGTAACCATTGACCTCGTGGAAAGCCAAAGGGTCGCACCAGTTTGATCCACATCCAAACTATCTCTTCGCGTTTGTTTGAAGCACCATGTCCCTCGCGCAAAACTTGACTTTCACAATTCCATCACTAGCCAGTTGCCTCACAGTCAAAACAAGAAGTGTACATCGAGCTTGGCTTCAAGTAGCTCTCTTTGAATCAGACACATGCACCCAGAGTCTGCACTAGTCCGATCTCAATGCAAACTGTCCCTTAGCGTCCGTTCGAAATACCAAGTCTCTCATGCAAGACTCACCAAATTTAGTCGATAGCCCTTATAGCTAAACGATCGGCAGCATACCACCCAAATCGTGGAGGCACCCGTACTTTCACCGTTAGACAGCACATTGCCTCAGTAACGCCCCCACCAAATTTGGTCAATAGCCCTTATAGCTAAACGAACGGTGGCCATCGCGAATATGTCACCCCGCACCCCACAAGGCACAGACCGTGCTTACACCAACCTAATGACAGCACATTGCCTCAGCTGTCCTATGTGCAGACGACGCCAGGCCCGAATCGCGGAAACTGACCGTGCTTACACCTCAAGGGCAGCACTTTGACTCATCAAGCCCCCGTCCTGCCAACCACCCCGACCGTGGACGCACCCGTGCTTACACTGTGGGCAGCACCTTGCACAACAATTGTCTTGATGAACCCCAAACCATGGCCATTTCCGTGAGATCCGCATAGTTGACCGGCCAGTCGGCTCTGATACCACATGTAGCGCAGGCATCCCAAAGGGAGTCGGGAACCACGACTTAGCTTCCCAGCCTTCAACTCTTGCCATCCAAACCCACTTGACATACAAGCAGCCAACTCGCCAACAAGGATCAGACTTAACCAACTTGAAGCTCCGAAAACCAACATTGAGATCCAACCTGGCGCCATGCCAGATCAGGGGTCCCGATGTGGGTGACTTCCCTCCAAGCAAGCCGCCCGACATACATCAAACTTGACCAACTCGAAGCTTCGTTACAAACGAGTAACATCCATTCCAAGCAAGTGGTCTGACTTACATCAGACTTAACCGACTGAAAGCTTCGTCACGAGCGCTGGAAGCCAACCCGGCGCCACGCCAGACCGGACAGCCATAAACACGTAACTTCCACCCAAGCAAGCCATCCAACTCAGCCGACAAGTTAGAGCTCGTTCCCCAAGAGCTTAACCCATTCACGTTCATGCAAGGAACACTCAGAACCACAAGCCGCAATAGATATGGAGACAACCAGTTCCTGGACCAAATGGCCCCGACAGCATACCGTTGGCGCCGCGGACCGAATGGTCCCGACGGCATACCGCTGGCGTCCTGGGATACGACCCTCAGCTATGTGCCAACTTAAAAATTTTGAAAGCGGCCTTACAACTGGCGCTTTTACCGAACACTGAAACCCAGAAGGTAATCAGAGTTAGTTTGAAAAAAATCCCACTTTATTGATAAATCTAAGAAGGTTACATTTCAAGTGTGTGACCGACCCTAGTCTCCAGGACGCTAGCATGCCAAGGCGAGAGCCATGACAACATTCCAGCAAGGGAGGCTGAGACTTGGTTGGAGCTCGCCGTGAGTCACAACCCGCACTCCCCTATAGTATTGGTGTGATTCGGCACCCCCTCATACCAAGCACTCTACCCAAGCTGGTAAAGCACATTTTTCTCTCTCTAGGATTTTCTATTTCTAGAAAGTCATTTTCTCTCTCTAGATTTTATTGATCCTCAGGCTTCCTTTAATCATGCCTAGATCGTGTGAGGTGATTGCACATCGATCTGAGCTCTCTGGACTCCGCTAGAACCGATCAAAGATTTTCAGCCATAAGAACTTGGCGCCGGCTAGATTCTGGTCACAGTGGCGCCGGGAGCGGCGTCTACACCGGGAGCAGCAGGGGCGCTGTTGGCGCCGGGGACATAGCTGGCGCTGATGGCGCCGAAAGTAAAGCTTGTAAAGGTAGCTTTACAACATCTATACAACGTAGCATCAAATGATTTATCACTCGGAAGGTCAATGAATGGATCATCATCAGGTGGTATCCTCACTATACCATCTTTCTCACTAGATGTGTCTATCTTCTCAGCATCCTCGTCTTCATACATCTTGGATTCATCAAAGATAACATCACGACTTATATGGATTTTGTTTTCCACTGGATCAAAACATCTATAGCCCTTCACACGATCATCATATCCTAGGAATATGCACTTGATAGCTTTTACATCAAGTTTACGTCTCTCTTCCTTAGGAATGTGTACAAAGGCCTTACATCCAAAGATTCGCAAGTGGTTCACCTTTGTCTTCTTCTTTGTGAATGCTTCCTCAAGTGTTATCTTTGGTATGGCAATTGTAGGACTTCTATTTTGAAGATAGACTGCCGTGCTACATGCTTCTGACCAAAAATCTTTTGGTAGTTTCATCTCAGCTAGCATAGATCTGGCACTTTCCACAATCGTACGATTCTTGCACTCAGCTACACCATTAAAAGCAGGAGTATGAGCTTGCGTAAATTGTCTTTTAATCCCACATTGATCACAAAGATCATTGAAGCCATTAGACTTGTACTCACATCACTATATGATCTTAAGACTTTGATCTTCCTACCTGTCTGATTTTCGACCAATGCTTTGTAGCTCTTGAAGTTATCAAATGCATCTGATTTCTTCTTCAAGAAAGTAGATCCACATCTTACGTGACATATCATCAATAAAGGTCATGAAATAGAAGGCTTTACCTAAGGACATGGTCCTCATAGGCCCACATAAATATGTGTGGATTAAATCCAGGGTGTTCTTTGCTCTTGCAACACCCCCTTTATTGAACTTCTCTTGATGCTGCTTCCCATATACACAAGTTTCGCACATCGATTTCAACTAATCTTCTATGGTAGGCAATCCTGTTACCATCAAGTAATTGGATTGAAACAGTGCCTATGGATCGATTTGAGCATGATTTGAGGCCTGGAGCAGGGTTGCCCTACTGATTCCAAGTCTGTAGAGTGTTCACTCAAGAAATTTCATGGAGAAACGGTGATTTTAGCTCAACTTGACAAAGTGGCTTTTCTCACCTTTTACCGCAAATCTGCCAGGTTAACTGTCTGGAGACAAATCTCTGACATAAACCTCAGAATCTCTCCGTGGCTAGTTGACAATGTGATTAGCCTCCTTCCTGTCCTTACGACATCCAAAACGATGCACAAACAGCGAAGAAATCACCAGTTATGTATAAAAATCGTAACCCCAAACCCGGTTTCAATTTTTAGCTGGCTTCAAAATCGTCAAATTTTCACCAAAAATTTCCCTGTCTGATGCTATGCACAGGCTAATAATCCCTCTGCTGAGCTTAGCAAGCCTCTATAAACTAGAAACCATGCACCAGTGCTTCTCTTTCCGTCTTCAACCCACCGTAAACCCCGAACTCTTAGAAGACGGTTCTCCTGAAGCTCTCTTCAATGGCGATGTTGTACTGTGTACACTCCCTGTACGGCTCTGATACCAACTTAGAATTTGCTTTGCACAGAAACACAGATCATGCTACACGTTAACACAGACAGAAAACACTCTACACAGCAAGCTCACATAGCAACTGTATTTCTCAAAATGAAATTACACTGTACATATAGTTGTTCACTCAGGCAACCCATGCATGACCCAAGTTGTCGTTGGCGGGACGCGTGTCCCGTCGACTTGCCTCGTGTCGAGGCCAACTGATCCTTATCCACTGATAGGACCCACAGTACAATAACACAGTGATTCTACTTTAATTCTAACTTAGATTGCTCAAGAACAATCAAGAACTTGAATGTAAGAAAGTATCAAGATCTACACCACAATTTCAGCCTATTTAGTTTACTTGAGTGTTGATTTCTACCTTATTCCACAAACAAGAAATGAATCCTAGCTCAAACTCAACGTCAAGGTGAAAGAAATTACGGCTGCTACGGATGCGACGAGGGACACAGAATTGCAGAATGTCCCTACAAGGGACAATATACAACCTCTTGCCGGGATTGCGATTATGGACATTGTTTCAAGAATTGTCCATTTAGACCTGGAACCAGTGCACCTCTTAACCTCATTGCCATACAACAATCAGCAGTTCCAGCGGGATGCCATCGAAAGGTTGACACGACCATGCTCTTGTGTTAGCTATTATGCGAGCACAGAAGAGGAAGGAAGTGGCTCCCTCACCACCACCATCGGTCACTGACGACCAACCCTCAACTTCAGCGCCATATCCAAATGTGAGGGAAGAGAGAAGACAGTACCAGAAAATAAGACACTGGGTACAAAAAGCACAAGAGGAGGAAAAAGAGCAAGAACGAAACAATCCCACAAAACCTCCAGTCAGCGTCGAACGGGAACCGCAAACAGGCTCACCACTGCACATTGATCAGAATGATCGGTTGCACCAACATGAACCACCTTTTCACATGGTGGAGCCTGAGGAACCACGCACTGAAAGGCTCACACTCTTGCTATCAAGCCACGTTAGTTTACCACTTGGAGAACTACTGCAGATTGCACCACAAGCGAAAAGCCTTTTAGCGGAATGGGCCAACGCAGATGAGGAGTCAGTAGTGCCTGAGCCCATCTATTGTGTGGGCTATGATGAAACAAGTAACGTCCTCCACAACGGAGCAGCATGGGAAAGTGAGGAACACAACATGACTTTTCCAATCAAACACAAGAGATACGAGGACGAGGCGGCAGTGGTAGATGGAGGATCGGGTGTCAATCTGATCTCCACTACTTTGTATGAAAAATGGGAATTACAAGGATTGAAGCCAGCCAGATTCGCCATCAAGCTAGTAGATCAATCTTGTGTGAAACCAAAATGTGTAGTTGTTGATATTCTCGTAAAGATAGCAGGCATGCAATATGTGATTACTTTTGTGGTCATGGATATACCTGAATCTCCATCTGCATACCGTGTTTTACTGGGAAGACCATGGTTGAGAGCTGTGCAAGTAGTACACAACTGGGGTACAGGGAAACTCACCTTTGAGAATAGAGAACAGGCTGTAAAGGTAGATCCAACCACATGGGCGATGAAACCTATTGCACCCAAAGTTGATGATGGATCATCCATGACAGATCATGCGATTGACTGCCCAAGGCCAGCCAAGGGAGGTCACTATCATTCAGAGACGGATGTCATGAGATGGACGGATGCATTAGCAACTATTGACTACCAGACATGTCAATATGAATCAGATCCAGAACTGAATACATCTTCACCCAAATGTTACACCATGGACACACCAATCACATTTGGGGTGAATATGATAAACGTAGAATCGTTGTCAACGGAGCCGATTGAGAATCCAGTGGACAATGATCTAGTCCCTTGGCAACATGCTCTAACTTATAATAAGGAGATTGAGCTGACTGATGAACAAGTCCTACACCACATGGACCCAGATCGTTACGGAACCAAGAAGGTACCAGCTCAACCACCACAAAGGTCTGCTATGGCAAAAGTCTCAAGGATCGATCCACCCAAGGCACCTGCAAATAAGAAGAATCAGTTGAAGCAACGCTACAACCAGGTGATCCGATGGAGTGACCTACCCGAAGAGGCAATAGCTACAGTAGACATTGATATTCTCAACCATGAGGCGAATGTCACAGCAGTCTAGAAGAAAGACAACAAGGATGAACCCACCAAAATGACAAAAAAGAACAAAAAGAAGGTGTTGGATTCCTTGAAGTCAATAAAGTTGGACTTAGATATAGCATCATCTTCTACACAGGTGACAGAAAATAAAAAAATGACCAGTCGGGCCAAGATCAATATGCTGAAAGAGAAATCTCGACGAGCTCCAGTTCACGAGATGCGTGATACTTTCAAGAATTATACATTGGACGACGTGGTAATCATGATGCTGCAAGCCCAACGAGAATCTAATCAAAGTCAGACACCAGTGGAACAAGTCTTCGAGGGACCTGTGTGAACACAGCCGATGAATCTTGCGGAACCAGGAGAAGAAGAAAGGATAGTGCATGTGGGAGAGTAGTTGACACCCACACAGCTCAAGAGACTACGATCCTTGTTGGTGAAATATAAAGACTGTTTTGCCTGGAGCTATAGTGATCTAAAGGGCATTCTGCTAATAGTAGTCCAACACACCATACCTTTGGTGGACGAAGCAGTCCCCAAGGTAAGCCGTTACTACCGCTGCAACCCAAATTATACAGAATTGATCAAGCAAGAGTTGCAGAAACTTATGGATGCGGATTTCATTTATGAAATCGAGCACACGGAATGGGTATCACCGATAGTTATAGTACCCAAGAAGAATGGCAAAATGCGTATCTGTGTGAATCTGAAGGCACTTAATGTAGTCACCAAAAACCATTTACGAAAACTGTCCTCGATAGAGTAGTTGGCGACGAAGCCTACGGTTTTCTGGACAGCTTCAGCAGCTACAACCAGGTGAAAATAGCCTCCCGTGACCAGCACAAGACAACATTTGCCATGGAATGGAGAACTTATGCCTATAAAGTGATGCCATTCGGACTTTGCAATGCCCCAAGCACTTTCCAGCGAGTCATGTAGGCGGCATTCAAAGATTATTTGCAAAAGAATTTGGAAATTTTCTCGGATGATCTATGCATGCATGGACCAGATTCAGAACACTTATCCAATTTGGAGAAGGTGTTACAAAAATGCCGCGAATACCAGATCTCCCTGAATCCAGAAAAATGTCAATTCTAGGTGACACATGCCTTGATACTCGGCCATATAGTGTCAAGACACGGGATTGCCACAGATCTATCAAAGATCATAATTATTGTTGATCTACCACCATCGGGGATGATCCGCGAGGTCTACATTTTCATTGGTCATGCTAACTATTATAGGATCTTCATTCTTGATTTTGCAGAGTTAGCCAGACCAATTTACAAGCTCACAACGGATCCACATTGAAATGAGAAAGCTCTAAAGGCTTTCCAGAAGATTAAGGATGCATTGGTCTTAGCACCAATCTTACGACCACCCAATTGGTCCATTGAGTTCCACGTGCATACGGACACATCGAAGTATGCAGTTGGAGCAGTCTTAACCCAGCCAGGTGAACACAAAAAGGATTTTCTAATCCGATTTGCAAGCCAACAGCTCAGTGATACCGAAATGAATTATTAAACCACAGAGCGGGAAGCTCTGGCAATGATCTATGCGGTTAAGAAGTTTCGACACTATTTGATGGCCACACATTTTGCTTTTTATACGGACCATCAACCCTTGCTATATCTCGTTAATAAAACTTACAACACCGGGAGAACCACCAGATGGCTCCTTTTGTTGTTGGAATTTGATTTTCGGATAGTAGTTTGCAAGGGAAAACAACACTACATGGCAGATCATGTGTCACGAATCAAGGGAAAGGAGATTGCAACCCAACACGACGATGAGCTGGCAGATGATGCCTTATTTTACGTGGATACAGTACCGGACAAATCACTACCAAAGGCGGAACAACGGAAATTGATCTTGAAGGCTAGACCTTATCAGCTGATTACCAGCCAGTTGTACCAAAGAGGTCTAGACGGAATTCTTCGGCGGTGTATTCTTCCTCATGAGACCACCCAGATCATTTTGCTTTCACATGAAGGCATGGGTGGAGGTCATTTTGCATCTGACATTACAGTTCGCAAGATCTTGCAATCAGGATGTTGGTGGCCAATGATTCATAAAGACACGGAGGAATACTTGAAAATGTGCGATGTGTGCCAAAGGGCAAGGAGACCAACGAGATTGAACTATGATCTACTTTACCCAGTCTTAGCCCAAGCACCGTTTGAAAAATGGGGATTGGATTATATTGGTCCAATTCACCCTACAACAAGGAGTTCCCAGGCTCGATACATAATCGTAGCCACAGACTACCTCACCAAATGGGTCGAAGCTAAGGCAGTAAGAGTAGCTGATGCTAAGACCACTGCCAAGTTCCTTTATGAAAATATCATTGTGCGCTTCGGGTGCCCGGTGGAACTAGTCAGTGATCGCAGAAGCCATTTCATCAACGAGACCATCAAGATCCTGTTGGAGGAATTCTTCGTGATCCACAAAACTAGTATGCCTTATTATCCTCGTGGTAATGGGCAAGCAGAATCATCCAATAAGATCATATGTAGCGTGCTCATGAAAACAATTGAAGATAGCAGATCAGATTGGGATCACAAGTTGCATGTTGCACTGTGGCATTCAGGACAGCATATAAAGGGAGCACTGATCAAACACCCTTCCAATTGGTATATGGTCAGGATGTCGTGATGCCAGTAGAATTTTTAGTTCCTTCATTAAGGATTGCCACCACGCAATGTCTTAATGAGTCCAAATCTCTACAACTACGCCACGAAGCTCTGCATAAACTGTGTGAAACACGCTTACTAGTTGTGCATGCACTGGCAACTGAAAAGGAAAGACGCAAAGCTTGGCATGATCGTAGATTACAAAAGAAGGATCTTTGTTCAGGAGATCTGGTCTTGATATATAAAACCAAGGCGATCAAGGGGAAGTTAAAATTCACAAGCGAAGGTCCTTATAGGACCAAGGAAATTCTTAATCATGGGGTCGTGAACTTAGAACAGCTTGATGGGATGCCCTTCGACACACCCATCAACGGTAGCCGGTTGCACAAGTACTGGCCACCACAGTAAGACAGATCCAGATTGGGGGTGGCACGCTACAGAAAGCTAATTTGCTCAGCCATCACCTCTAAATCTAAGGAGATCAAGCCAAATCAAGCCAAATCCATCAAGATTCAGCCAGATCTGGCAAGATCGAGAAAATCCATCAGAATCCAAGGAGGATCTAGATTTTGATAGGGTAAAAAAGGAAGCAGATCATCAGATTGACTGAGAAATCTACTACCAAGAATCTATCAGAACTTCCAAAGCACTACCAACAGTCAGATCAAGCCTGGATGAAGCTGATTACCAGTTTACAAAAGTTAAAAATCAGAAAATCTCGAGATCTCATCAAAAAACACTCTAAAGGAGCACTTTTTTCATAATTTTTTGAGATCCCTTGGGAGATCCCTGGACAAAATGATTCCAAGCATGGGTGGATCAGGAATGGTTGACAGGAGTCCACAAGTTCTTCCACATGCCAAAGGACTCGAAGAAACTGGACCGTCTCAACTTCATGGAAGACATTACGGGATATCTCATCCACCAGAGGCGGTCCAAGAGAATGCTCTACTAAACCGGCAGAGTGCCGAGGGACCGGCCTCAAATTACCCCCAATTTGGTCTTGTACGATCATAGGAATCTTATCATTTTCATTTGTGCCCCTACGAGTAATTGTCTTTTAACAATTCTCATCAATATGCCTATGTTTTATCGACTAGCTTATACATGCATATAAGCTCAGTCCACAGAATACTTTGTAGATCCACAAGATTAAAAGTTTGTGCAAAGAAATTTATGTTCCCACAAAGATTCACAACATAGCATATTTCTACAGATCTCACACAATCTGTAAGCAACACAATTTTTAATTGAGAATCATGTAACCCAGTTAACTCTAAGAGAATATCTCTTAAACAATGCTCCGTAACCAAAATCTCAGCCGGAAATCATTTCAAAAGAATATTTTGTTAGCGTGAATTTCATTCCTTGCATCAACTCTCGGATCCTAGTTCACACTAAGATCAACCTGATCACAACCCGCAAGGAACTAGTTTCAATAAACCCTTTCTTCTCCTAGAAACATGCAATAGATGTTTCTTAGAGATAATGTTCTATTTTTTTTCTTCTCCCCCCCTTTTAATAGGAAACTATACGAGTTTCCAAGAGGTGCATATCAATCTAGATATGCCTAGGTGAAGAATTTTGAAAAATCTCAAAAGTCAAAAATATGTGTTGCGTGATGCATCGATGTAAGTCAATCCCGTTAATGCCCCGACACATTTTTTTGAATGACTTATCCAAAGATTTTGTGTTACCCCATAGAGAATTGACCCATATAATCAGAAAAGGATTTATTGATTATTTAAGGAAGAGTTACCATATAGAAAACATATTTAACATGACATCGTCCAAGGTCGTCTAGTAACAACAATTACCATTTAAGAAATCACATGAAATCGGGTTAATTAGTGTTTAGAAATTCACTAATATACTCTTAGAATAAAGAAATAGCTTGTAGGGTTTCCGGTTTTGTAAATTTGGGATATTGGCCTATACTTCAAATTTCTGACAAAACACCCTTTCGTGACCAATATTATTTAGCATAATTCAGAATTACTACCATATTATGGTCAACTTGATCCAGTTAGTTTCAGATTTCCATTTTGGAATCGCCTGCATCCCATACCACAGGTTCTTCCTCCATGAAGACCATCCACTTCCTGATCTAATCTTCCAAAAATCGATTGATTTCATTGAATAATATTTGTCTCATAGAGAAATTCAATTAAACGGTACCATCAAAGTTTTCAGGAATTCCTTTGAATTCCAACTTCATATTACAAATTCCAACTCACGTTTTTCTTCATCCTTTCTTAATCTTTCCGGTCACTATAAGGATTGTAGGTCTCGGCCTAAGATTCCTTGTGTGACAGATTTAGAAATGGGAAGAATGAGTGGGAATTTAATTAAATCAAGAACAAATTTGATTAAGACATTTTCAATTAGAATTCCTCTAGTGACGGGTTGAATTCAATGTGCAATGTAAAAATTGCATATATAACCTTTATTCAACCTTAGAGTTTTTCAGTTTGAATCATTTTTGTCCAATTCCTCGGTTCTTAAATGAATGTAATGGCTTGATTGGTGTTTCAACTTTCTAAAATGCCAAATCTTAAAATCAAATCTTGCAGGAGTTCCGCCCACCGGGCCTTACGACTCTTCAGGCTTATTTGATTTAAAATGTGACATGGCGTATCATTGCTTATTGGTTTCATTCTTACTTCTATTAGGGAGCAACAACTTCCAGTCCAATAAATTTCTTTTTCCCTCTTGCTCTTTGGCTTACAATTATCAGTTTCAGGGCCGTTTTGTCTGTGCATGCCCTTCCGTGAAGCAATGATGGTGCTTCAAATGGGCCATGGCACCTTGGCCAAAAATCGAGAATAAGTGTCCAGTTTTTTATTACCCGTGCAGCAATTAATTGAATTTGGATTTGATTATTCTGGTTTTTTATGCCTTAACGAAGTTCCAAAAACGGCTTTACTGAATGTGTAAAGCAATAAAAAAAATCGATTGCACCTCCCATGTTAGGCGACGCCAGTTGAATTTTGGGAAAAGTGGGAAACACAACTCCAATCATGGGAACTTCTTCGGTTTGCCATAAATCGTAGGAAAAAACAAGAAGTTTTCCTTAATTAGCAAGTTGGTAAAGGAATTTGCAAGAGTCGTCCAAGCAATTTTCATAAAAAAAGCCGAAGAGAGAGAGAGAGAGAGAGAGAGAGAGAGAGAGAGAGAGAGAGAGAGAGAGAGAGAGAGAGAGAGAGAGAGAGAGAGAGAGAGAGAGAGAGAGAGAGAGAGAGAGAGAGATGGCTTAACCCATGAGGAGGGGCTGGTGCACCCTGCAGCACTCCCTACTGCCTGTTAGGAGGCAGCTTGGCAGCTTTCGGTTTAACCAAGTTTTATTGTTAGGAATAAAAAGGTTTTACAAGTTATGATCCTCTCAAGCCATCTCGAAGCAATCACCAGCTGCAAACATAGTGAAAGGGGAGGGAAATCAGCTGTAGCTGGGCATTTATGCCTGCTAACAATGTGCCAACCTTCAATCACTGCATATTTCACATTTATTACAGTTTTTTGCAGCTTTTCCCTGGTTTCTTACATGGATTGATTACCAAACACCTACAAAACCCTTTCTGAAAATATAGAAGAAGCTTCGTTTCACTCCTTTCCACTTTGTCAGATTATACATGCAAACAGTGAAGAGAATACTGAAAGTTGTCCTTATTAGAAGTGTTCTTACCAAGAAGCAACTGTTACTCAGATTCTAAGCCATAAACATAATAGTATTTGCACAAGTGGTACTGTCATAGTACCCACGGTTCTCAGAACTATGGGGTGAACCGTACCACGGTTCATCCACTGTGGTACGGTTCATCATAAATAAATAAATAATTAATTAATTAATGTTTCATAAAAAATTAACTATAAATAAATAAAAAATTAATTGATTAATTAATAACTACACGGTTCACCACGATTCTGGTCAAAAAAATTTGAGAACCGTACGGTTCTCAGAACCGTGGTGAACCGCCCACGGTTCATAAATTCTATGGCACCTGTTAAAGAACGGTTTGCAGCTCTGAAGAATTAAAGCAACATTTTAGCCATTTAAGTTTCCTTTTTAGGCCAAAAAAAAACTAGCTGGTTTAATGGCAATAAAAAATGGAAAACACCTTGGCTCATCCTTTGAAAGCACCGTTTCACTAATAAATTCCAAACCGTCAACACATGTTGACAAATTGAAAGTGAAACTGCCTTCACACTATGCAAGAAGCATACCAAGAAAAAAATCCAGCATTCAACCTCGTCTACCATAGTAAAAAAATTTCGATTGCTTTGTAACTTGGTACTCATGAAATTCGGCTTTTCGAAGGCACAAAATTTCAGCTTGCAAGAGGCTGAAATTTTGCCTATTGTCAAAAAGCAAAGGGCAAAAGTAATTGCAAAAAACTTAATGTTACAAGTGAATCAAAATTTTCTTCAAATTCACTATTCAAGAGCATGCTTTATTAAATCGATTGCAAGCTTGGTAGTGCACATACCATACCACCGATATCCTCTCGAAAAACCGTGATTTAAGAAGAAAATGTGAAACACCCACCAAGCTCTTGCACCAAACTTTTGCTCCAAAAAATCCAAGAATTCAGGACCCCCCCACAAAGATCTGCTTCCAAACCCTTGGCTTCCTCTTGAGCACTTCCGCAACGGCAAAACCGCTTAGCTTTGGCTCTGATACCACTATAAAATCCCAAGCAAGCCACAACAAAGCAACACAAGGGAATCGGATGGTGGACAAACCAACCCAACCAAACCTAGATCATACGGATCTAGCCCCCAAGCTATGGATCAATCCCACACAAGAGATAGAGGTGTCATACCAATAGCATGTCGCTACTCATACTAGAATCAAGCTTTGCAGCCTAACTGGGCCACGTCATCCAGTTCCCTTGTGACTCACTGATAGACCCATAAAAATCCACTATCTTGAGAGTTTAGGCCTCCAATCGTAGATTATGACCATATACACTTGAGGGCCCAAAACCCCTCATATCATAATTAACTTATGGGTCGAGGCAGGCCTACTGACCTTTAACGGGATAATGAATCTGAGATCAGTCGTGGGCATGACAATTACATTGCAGATTCAGACAAGCAGATTCAAGAGGATCATAGAAAATAGATGAAGTGTCTCTGATGCAAACATATCCAAAAAAAAACCAAGAAAAGAAAAACAGTTTTCTAAACCCTAAAAAAATACGCGTGGTTCGAACTGCAAGTATGGTGTAAACCCATTAAGATGCTCCATAATGTATTCTTTCCTCTAGGTCTCCATTCAAAAATGCAATCTTCACATCCCATTTGGGGCATTATGCTTAAGATCACCCCTAATGGATGTCCTCCTTGCTACACGAGCATGGCATTTAGAGATGATTCCCCTTTGCATGAGAGTGCCTTTTGTGCCTAAAGGCCTTATGCCTCTTAATGGATCCATCAACTTTGAACTTAGTTTTCAACATACACTTTGAGGCTAATTAGGCTTCTTTCTTGAGGCTCTAAAGTCAAAGCTTGATTGTCCATGATGGATTAGGACCCCTCTTCCATTGATCATCATTTCTTATCCATTTTTCAACATTTCTTATTTTAATGCATTTTGCATACTTCTGGTTGTTGGCAAGGCACTTTCGATGTACAAGAGAATAGCCCAGACTTATCAAATTGGACATGACAACTTTTGCTCTTGGACAATTTCTGGAGTTTAACTTATCTTAGAAGGCTTTAATTCTATTCTTTTTTCTATGCACCTTGCACTAATCAAGTGTCTCTTGTACATGGTGTTATTTCTCCTTGTTGGGACTTACACTGCTGTATTTACCATACAACTCCTCAAGACTGTCATTCGTCACATGATGGACATTGGAGTTGATGGTTTGCGTGGACCTAATAGATTGTGCGTGTTCTTTTTGTTATGTTCAAGTACTATGTGTGTTCCACAAAAAAGTGTTAATTAATTCTTCTAGTTTTCCCTCTTCCACATCATATACGATTTTGCAGCTGGTGTTTTGTAGGTTGTAAAGATTATTTTTCATATATGTCCTAGGGGTGTCATGTTCTAGGAAGTAATCAATGCATGGAGGACGTCTAGTGACATGTGTTAATAGGTAGATATGCACATGGCGCTTGAACCCTAATTATCCCAAAGGCACTTGTAGTAGCTCGTGGATGAAGGGAAGATATAAATTAGTGACACAATCCATGAGGTAGGTCGTTAATAGTTCTCTCATGCATGGTTTACTCCCCCTCGTACATGAATAAGGTATTTTGCTCTGTATTTTCTGTTTTGGTTATAGTTGGAACTTTTCTCCTTTGAATGTGTGTAATTCAGGGTTTTCATGCATTCTATTAGTGATGCTTGTGCTATCTAAAGTGTTCCCTGTGAGGAGATATTGATCATGTCTGGATAGAAACCTTAGCTTATCAAAAGTTCTATTTCTACTTCGTTATGTGCATTTTGCTGTATTATCTTCCTTTTTGAAGATGTTAACACTTACATATTGCAATTTTAGCACTGTCTTAATATCCATAGTTATCAATGAGGAAGCCAACTTTAGGAGGAGGCACAGTTACATGCATATTGTTGGCAGCTACTTGGGACTGGGTCTTCCATTTTAGCGTTTATTATTATTTGACAGTACACATGGTGTGAGCACCTTTGCCATTTATTCATGTTTTATAACTTATTATTGGCATTTGCTCATTATTGAGCTATTATTGGACCCTAATTAAGACTTGTAAATTTCTGAATTAGCCGTAATTTGGGTTTTTGCAGATTGTAAAAATGCTAGTTATCTTCATCATCAGTGGCTGATTGTTCAGCTAACGCGTCCAATAGATACCCAAAATTTTGGACTGAGATGGTTGCATCCGCATCTGTCAAAAATATAACTTGATTGGTGTAATTACAAAACAGCTTGAAGGTGGTATCCTTGATCATTGAAATTTTATACCCCTTCGTGGGTACGAAGCAATTGCTCAGGAAGTGGGCGGCTTTATCCACAGAATCTCTGTTTGTAAAAGCAATTTTACCATCTAGTGGAAATCCCAGAGCTATGCAGAAAACATCCTCAGAGACAGTAAAAAATCTGCCTCGCACATGTACTTTGAAATCTACTTCAGATACTGAGTGGATGGAGTTCACAAGTTCGGTACTGACTTCAGACAAAATCACTGAAGGTTCCACTTTCAAATTACCCAACCTGCATTGATCCAGAAGGGACTGGATTGATGCCAGGCGGATTCCTGCGTGTGCTTTCCAGGTAATTGAAGAGCTAGAGCTCGATCAATTATAGCTCTGCAGGTTGAGATGGTTTTCGATCTCTGGTGCTGGCATCAGCTCTTTGTAGAAATTTGTAACTAGCCCAAGTTCAATCAATTTTCTATTTGATAAGTAGAAGCTTGAGATGGGATCAGTTTAATCATGTGGGTGGGCCCAAAACTGTCAACCACTGGTTCAATTTTTTTTTTTTTTGTTTGTGCTCACTTAGCTTTCAAGCTTTATATGCTTTGATTTTTTTTTCTCTTGTATGTCCTCAAATGCTTGTGCTTGTTTAGCTGTTAACCTGTATCTGCTTTAATTTAGTTTGTCTCCTGTATGTCCTCATTTGAGTGGTGGATTGGAGTTGAACCCCTGACCTCACTTTGAGGAAACCAAGTCCTAATAAACTCACTAATTGGAGGATGTAGTTTGGGATAGTATGTGCGAATGAGCAGTATTCGACATGATATTGGGTCAAGCTTTTCATCTGTCAGATAGCATATGCTTCATGGATTCTGCTGATAATCCATGAGCAAATTTGATGCTTGCTTAACTCTGTTAAATTTATCCTCAAAGCTATAAGTATCTACTACGCTTCATGATTGAAATGGTTTCCAGTGGATTTTGTAGGAACTGCAAGGAGAACTCATAGCTCTTTGTGGAGATTTTTAACATCATCTGCATTCAGCTCTACAGTCGACTTTGAATCAGCATCCAACAACTTGTTACAAGACATACCACAGAAAACTCTCTTAGAATTTGATGAATTTTATGGCAAGGATGATACTCGAATTAACCAGGACTATCAAGAAATCTCACAAAATGGAGCTCAACAGTTTTCTACAGTCTCTCATGGATTTCCTGAACATGATCATCTCGGGAGTAATCAGCAACAAGCAGAATCTTCCAAGAACTTGCCTACTGAATAGTTGCAAAACATGAGCTCTTATGCACCTGGTGCAAGAATCCAAAGACCGCAGTTGGGTCCTTGAGGCATTTATAAGGTAGTTTCTGCTGGTCCTATGTACGCATTTAGAAGCAACTTTGCAGTGACCATATGTTGCAACAAGTTTTTTATTAATTTTTGGAAGAATTTTGTCTTGCTTGTTTTTTGTTCCCGAAATTGTAAAACTGGAGATGCTTGTATGTTGATATGTCTGGACACCATACTATACATGCTAGTATACCATGTTAAGTTTGTAGTCATAGTTTGACAGATTGGTTGGTGAGTTTTTTGTAAACTTCTACCAATTGCTGCCAATGATAACTAGAAGTTGTGCTTGTCCTAGCTAATTAACAGATTTTCGCCAACTATGGGGGTTTTTTTTAACATGTTTCATATTATCTTAGGCCATACTACTAGGGGAGGTTGGTCAAGCACCTGTGCAAAAAATATTGAAAAATGGACAGACAGTTACCATCTTCTCAGTTGGAACAGGTGGCATGCGCAACAACAGATGACCTCTGGAGGGCGAGTCTCTCGAAGAATTCACCAAGAAAAGCCTGAAACAATGGCACAGAGTTGCTATTTACCAAGACAGAGTTGGGGTGCTTGCAATGAGACATATGAGGAAAGGGTAAGAGACAAACCCCAATATTAGGGTACAGCCATCGCGACTACTTTGAACTTAGTGACGTTATGATTTTTAGAAATATGTTTTAGTAGTTTAGTAAGTTTGTGTTATATCTCAAATTATATCAACAGGAAGGCTCATTCTTGATAGGTTGTATAAAATGCATCAAAACAGCTCACTATTTGAAGAAGGTAAAGCT
Source organism: Diphasiastrum complanatum (assembly GCA_029204225.1). Classification (NCBI taxonomy): domain Eukaryota; kingdom Viridiplantae; phylum Streptophyta; class Lycopodiopsida; order Lycopodiales; family Lycopodiaceae; genus Diphasiastrum; species Diphasiastrum complanatum. The sequence continues at coordinate 3,848,083 of CM055092.1, read as the reverse complement.
CCTGATTACAAGCCTTCTCTCTGTGCTGAGCTTTCACTTGGGACAATTTTGAGGAGTCCTTTGAATCTATTAGCGATCTTAAGATTTAGCATGTATGCTCTAGGAAGTTAGAAAGTTTGTGCTTTATCTCAATCCAGTCAACAGAAAGGCTCAGTCCCATTACAATGTATAAAGTGCATCAAAACAGCTAACTATTTCAAGAGAGTAAAACATTCAACTAGAAGCTTTGTCTCCATGTTCAGCCTATGTGAAGCTCAAGGGAAGGTTTCCTACAATCTTTAGACCCATAAACTTATTGTCTTTATTTTCATACAGAACAAGTCTTGAATCATCTTGAATGAAATCAAACTTAGACTTGAAAAACAATGAATCACAAAAATTTCATGCACAAAAAATATTCACATGCAGCACAAGCATTGAGGGGTCAAGATGGGGATAAAGATTGTAGGAAATCTTCCCTTGAGCTTCACACATTGGTATCGGAGCTAAGGTCTTACATCTTGTAAATTTCTTGTGAGGGTTTTTTTTTTGGTTTTTTTTGTTTTTGTTTTGCATATAATAGATGATTCAAGACTTGTTTTGTATGAAAACAAAGTCAATAAGTTTATGGGTCTAAAGATTGTAGGAAACCTTCCCTTGAGCTTCACACAATCTCATGGACTAGTCAACAAGTCATGTAATTCTCACCAGAGTAGTGGGGTTGTTAGTTCTCTCATCCTCTGATGGGGACCAGATTGTGTTTCCAATATGATAGTAGGCATTGGAGGACTCCCATCAAAGGCTGACCCTTTTTGCCTTTCATGGATTTCCCGAAAAATGGTTATGGTCCCTTGGAAGAGGCAGTCTCAAAAACCTCTCTCACTACTATTTCTTGAAGAGTGATTTTCCATCTACATCCACCATGACTGCTAGTACTTGACATATTTTTAAATCGAACACAAATATCTGTGTATATATGAGAGAGAGAGAGAGAGAGAGAGAGAAGAAGAAGAAGAAGAAGAAGAAGAAGAAGAAGAAAGAGTTTATTAATGTCTATCAAGTGCCCGTGGGCACAAAAGACAAAATACAATACATTAAAAGTAGGAGCAATTCCATATGAGGACTTATTTCTTAGAAACTATCTCTCTATCGGAAGTCAACTAAGTACGAATAAAACATCAATCTCACATCATGCAAGAAGGAGATGCAAGAGCTTAACCACCCGCTCTGTTGAGGTACAAAGGCAAGAGCTCAACCACCCGCTCTGCTGAGGCAAACATCTAAAGAAACACAAGAAACACAGAGTCACTGAGTGGCTGATCTGAAGAAGCGAGTGATAGGCTGTGAAGTGCATATTGGAGGCTGATGATCGACTCAATAAACTGAAGGCCGTCGTGAGGCTCTGGCTGACTGTGATGAATGGACTGCATGTCTTGGTCTGGAAGGTGGTCGTTGAGTCTTCACAACCTTCTGCCATGTCGGGATATCAAGCTCATCCTCTGATACCTCTCTATCCTTCTTTTGTAAGAAATGTGTGATGAGAGTCTGACTGAAAACATCATCTGCCTCCAAAGGTAAAAGAGATGCTCGTAACGTAAACATCTCTCTCAATAGGAGTGCCACACATCTAGAGTCTGCATATGCCAAGAAAGAGCCAAGGGAGAGAGGATTGTCTCTGTAGAGACAATAATAATGGCCTCGGATCTAAATAGCCCTCTTGAGAATGAAATGTGACTCATTTTCTACCTCTTGCATCAAGCATAATTGGCAAATCCGATGTGGTCTGGGTGTATCAGTATAACGACCAGTCTCGATAGCGAGCTGATGTGAGGAGACACGAAGCTACCCAATAAGGTATCGAAGAACATATGATAATGTCTGTGAGATACAACGGTAGGATAGGTAGCCCCATATCATCTAATTGTAGGAGTTGAGTGCTAAAATGCATCTTGACCCTCTTTGAATCTAGTTGTGACCATACTGTCTAGATATAGCTACAATAAAGCTGACGCCGAATATAGTATGAGTCCCACTAGGGAGAGCTAATATAGATATCTCCCATATGCAACTTAGAGACATCCCCAAACCATGACGACTTAACCTGTTGACTAGCAATAGACTGAGATGAAGTGTAAGCAGCAACCAGATATTTGGAAGTGTCCATATCGACTAGCCTATGTAAGAACATGACAATCTGGAACATAGCCTCAACAACCATGGAAATCACGGCCAGGAGCTGATAGGAAGATGAGCTAGCGCAAGAAAGCATTTGCAACCCACCATATTTATTTGAAAGAGAGTTACTTATGTTTCAAGCTTGCTTTTGCTGAAAAATGGTTGAAAACTTATGAGTGGATAAAAAATCTCTATTTTTTGTCATTTTGGGAACTAATAGGCTCATTATAGGGCTTGAAGTAGGTTGCCCCAATGAGAGTGAGTAATACAAAAAATTAGATCACAACAAGATGGCAAATTGAAAATCAATTACTCATACATAGCTCTTCTCTCTCTCTCTCTCTCTCTCTCTCTCTCTCTCTCTCTCTCTCTCTCTCTCTCTCTCTCTCTCTCTCTCTCTCTCTCTCTCTCTCTCTCTCTCTCTCTCTCTCTCTCTCTCATGGATTCTTCCTCATTCATATTCACCCTGTCTTGCTATCAAAAATACGGAATAATACACACGTATAGTCTCTTCAAAGAACAAGGTTTCTAACTTACCCAAGCTTCTAGAATCAAGGTTTCTTGAGGAAGTGAAAAAATTCTACACAAATTTTTTTTAAAAAACTACCAATTTTTGTAGTAGAGTACTCTACAAAGATTTTTAACTACAACCATAATGGAGGGAAACTTAGTTTTTCGCTTTTTTTTGAATGCACGACACCTTCCGAGAAACTTCGGTATATGATTCTATATAAATCTACAGCTCTCGACATTCCTCTTTACAACACTGAGAAGAGATTTTCTCATTTCACACCTATAGAAAGTGCGCCCTACCTATTCGTTGCTTGCAAGAAGGATCTACTTGGTATGCTCTCTTCCTCTCTATTCCTTGCTATGGTTGCTCTCCTATTACATGCTCTCAGATGGTATGAGAAAACTAGTCATTGAATGATGCTATTTTTACAGTAGTTTTCAAGTTTATGATAGTTGTTGGCCAGCTTTGAGCACTTTATAAGCTTACTATGTTTAAATTGAGGCACATCCTGTCCGGAAAGCAGCAATGGAGGCCTACTCCTTTCCAATGAAAGAGTAATGACAGTAGTTACAAACATTATTCCTAATTACCTTTCAGGATACCCTGGTCAGTAAACTTCACGGTAAGGGCTCCAATGAGACGATTTTAAATAACATGGAATTGCGTAAGATACGTTGTCTTTATGAAAGAGTTAGAATGACACGGGTCTGCCCTAATACCTAGTAAAAACATTAGAAATCATCTACTAAATAACCCAATCTGTCTATCCAATACAGTGTCCACATACCATGGTTGTTATGTGATTCCTATGTAACAATCATGGTACTGTTTTACCCTACCCCATCAAGTGTCACTTAAGACCTTTGGTGAGATACAACTGTAAAGCATGGATATGCTTAGATGTATGGACAATAGTGTCTGACATACCTTACTTTGTAAGAGTCACTTGGATCAATATAGCATGGATTTTCTTTGATACCAGCACACGTGTCCACACCAGGTCTATTGGCTAAATATAACTCTAACGGTTAACACCAGGTCCACACCAATTGCCCGTAAGCTAATCAGTATGGCACTCACCCTGATACGATGATATAACGGCTGTTCTAGACTTGGGAAGGGCCACTCTTCCCTAGTCCAGCTGGAGAGATTTTGCTTCCGTAAGTCTATTCGGGATGCCCCAAGTAAGTGCAGACTGCTTGACACCATCATCACCCCTTCAGCCTTGTATGCCACAGAGATATGGTGTACATGATTATCATCTTCACACTCGGTTTACCTGAGTTGTGTGGCTATGTGGATGCGGATTGGGGAGGTGACTATGATAATCGTAGATCCACCACAGGATATGTATTCCAGCTTTGTGGCAGTTGTTTTTCCTGGTCTAGTAAGAAGCAAAGTACGATTGCTCTATCCACCACAGAAGTAGAGTATAAGGCAATGTGTAGTGCAGCACGGGAAGCTATATGGTTGAGACAAATCTTGGAAGAAGTTAGCATGAAGTAGAAAAATCTCACAACTATACAAAGTGACAGTCAGAGTGGCATTTAGCTAGCAAAGAATCTAGTATTCCATGCGAGAACCAAACACATTGAGATTCAATATCACTTTATACGTGAGAGGCTGTTGAGTCATGAAATTCATGTTGTTCATTGTAGTACAAAAGAACAACTAGCTGACATTTTCACTAAGCCACTTGTTAGAGAAAAGTTTGATAAGTTTAGATCAAAGCTTTCTGTACTTAAAGTTTGTTGACTTTAAAGCTATGTATATGACTGTATAAAAAGTAGACTCTACTTTAAGGGAGAGAGTTAGAATTAAAGTAGAATCACTATGCTACTGTACTGTGGGTCCTATCAGTCGATAAGGATCAGTTGGCCTCGCCACGAGTCAAGTCGACGGGACACGTGTCCCACCAACGGCAACCTAGGTCATGCATGGGTTGCCTGAGTGAAGAACTATATGTACAATGTAATTTTATTTTGAGAAATATAGTTGTTATGTGAGCTTGTTGTGGAGAGTGTTTTTTGTTTGTGTTATTGTGTAGCATGATCTATGTTCCTGTTCGAAGCAAATTCTAAGTAAGAGGACAAGAATCATATCTTGAGTTTTATTCAGAGTCCGAAGATGCTGAAGTGTTATGACAAGTCCAAGAGGACGCTACGTAATCATCCTCATATTAATAATCATCAAATTCTATAATTGTTCATATATTATTTGTCTTTGCATTGTCATATCATATTTCCTTTTGGAATCATGTGAAACAATATGTTCTCCACCTGAGGGGCACCACATAAGATGAGTACCCAAGGAATCCAACACATGCCCACATGAACACTTAGAGAGACCAATTAACATTGGATGTGGAAGTCCCAATCTGGTTCGAAGGGCAATTAAACAAGAGCCCAACTTCTGAGAAAAGCAGCTGGTGCAATGCAAGTAGTAGATACTAGGCCAACACCACCAGAGGAGGCAGGAAGAGAAATTTGTCGCTTAGAAAACTGACCTTCACAAGTGTCCCCAAAAGGCGACCAAATACACCCATTAAAGTATCATCAAAATCCCGAAGTAAGGATAATATATCAAGTGAAGGATAATTCCTAAAGAAATTTGATATAACCCTTTGATGAGGGCTGACAAATTTTAATTCCAACAGTCCATTTGATTTTAACCTCTATCCAAAGGTCGAGGTTGGCTTGAGCATCAAATCGATAGGGTGTAGGGAAGTGAGTTCACTCAACGACACTATGGGTCAAGCGCAACTAGCCCTGCAAGATGGGTCTACCGCCTATTGGTTGTGCCCATGTCGAAATAGAGAGAGAGAGAGAGAGAGAGAGAGAGAGAGAGAGAGAGAGAGAGAGAGAGAGAGAGAGAGAGAGAGAGAGAGAGAGAGAGAGAGAGAGAGAGAGAAGACTGCACTTAGTTTCTCTTGACAAAACAAGACTGAAGTTCTTTGAAGACTTTATTCATAATCCAACAAGGTAAAATACATCCGAAAAGTAAAATACAGTACTAGAAAGCACCATAAAGCATAACCACTTTCAAGAAGTCCAGCTGATATCTGCCACCATCTAATACCATCTGATACTTGCCACCATCCCACAAAACAAAACTGCTCAAGTTAGTTCAGTGAGGAAGACATGTGTCATAGCGACAGTTGTTATTCATGTCCAAAAAAAGTTATACTACTTAACAACTTTGAATACCATTTTAAAAAATAGTCCAATCTTCCCAAACACACGATATTTTAGTGATAGGCCAAGTCATTATATCACCGTATCAGATTGAGTGCCATACTGATCAACTTACAGGCAATTGGTTCACATCAGTTCGTTTTATGCATACCATTAGAGTTATATTTAGCCAAAAGTGGCAAATTATCCACCCATGGATAATCCATGCAAAAAAAATTTATCTACGCAAAATTCAGAGAGCTGGGGCCGTGGATACTGCGTGGATAACTTTTCTTTTATACCCATGTGGTATCGACCACGCGATTAAATCTCTAGATTTTCTGTGGATTATCCACACGTGGATAATCCACGCAAATTTTTTTGACCAAAAAAAAAACATTTGGCGCGAACCAAAATGTGGTTCGCTCCTAAACTAGAAGTCAACTTCCTTTTTCCTGTTGTGTGTGTGTGTGTGTGTGTGTGTGTGTGAGAGAGAGAGAGAGAGAGAGAGAGAGAGAGAGAGAGAGAGAGAGAGAGAGAGAGAGAGAGAGAGAGAGAGAGAGAGAGAGTATAGATGGGAGTGAGGATGAGATGGGGATGAATGTGAGTGAGAATATTGATAGTGTTTAGGGTTTTTAGTTCATTGATGGATATTAATAGTATGTGTTTTGTGATCATAAGTTTTAAGATCTTTTTTGTTTGTCATGTAGGCTTGGATATGAAAAATGAAAAAAGAGCTTTCATTGCAAAGGATTGAAAGATCAAGTGCATGCAAAAGGACAAGCAAAGATTGCAAAACAATGGAGATACAATAGTAAAGGTAAATTCACATTTATTTTGATTCATTGTGTTATCTATTGATGTATTATAATGTGGTTTCCATTACTTTCCATTGTGCTTTCCATTACTTTCTATTGTGCATTCTAGCATGCAAATCATGTGCTAAAATAGATACATTGCATTGAATTCATCAATAGATACATTTGCATTCAATAGATGTGCATTCAATAGACTATACATTTGCATTCATGATTAAAAAATATATGCATTCAAAAATTTTGCAAGAATGATGTAGTGCCAAAATATTATATTGATTGATTCTTCCTCCCTCCTCGCTTCCTTCGTCTTGTAGGTGTAAATTGGTGTCCACATCTTCAAACTCCCCTTCGCTCTCATTCATGTTCGCTTCCACATTTTGCTCCTCAATATTTTTCACATTTTCTTCCACATCACAAACGCTTGAAGTTGTAGAGCCTCTCTACAAAATAGAATCAAAGATTCAATTAAATTGAGATTAAACTTACTTGTAAACCACAAAGTAAACAATCACAAAAGAATAAAGGTTAAGAGTTTACGATTGGAAACCATCCATGGGATTCCATAAAAGCCTTAAGGCTGGCATATCCATAATTGTAAGCTTGTTTGTACTCCATGGCGGTCATGTGTCTTCCAAAATCATTAAGCTACATTTAACAAAAAAAACATAGTTTAGCAATAAAAAACATTAACAATCTCACTACAAAAATAGAATCATAGTAAAAAATTTTGCACTTACAAATTGGGCCTCTAGATTGCCCCTTCTTCCCGATCCCATGTGACTTTGGCCATGTTTTAAAAGCTTCTCGGCGGCGGCCCTACGTTGTTGTTCATATTTTTGTGTGCATGTTTCAGAGATATTTTTCGACTTCCATCATGGACTCGCAAGTGCCTTTATTGGTGCACTTGGTTGAAGAAGTTTCTATTGCTGGTCCAGTGCACACTAGGTATAAGTGCATAAATTTTCATTTGCATGTGTATTTAAATTAAATCAATTGATACATGAACTCATTAAATAAAACACTTATTTTTAACCAATTGTGACTTTTTAGGTGGATGTTCTTTATAGAAAGATACATGAAAGTCTTAAAAGATTTTGTGCGTCAAAAGGAAAGGCCTGAAGGTAGCATGTCAGAAGGATGGTTAGGACATGAATCTCTCTTTTATGTTATTGAAATTTTGCACCAACTACATCCATCTGCTCCACTATTGTGGCGTGATGAGGAAGCCGAAAAGGTAACTAGTGAAAAACCTCAAGGGATGGGAAAGGTCCATAGGTTGACACCCTTCCAACGAGAAAAATTTTCTACATTCATGCTTTATAATTGTGGAGTTATGGATAAATGGTTAGACCTATATGAAAAAGAAGAAAAAAAAAAAGAGGGCCTTGTCTAGAAAGCACCAATGACAGAATAGAGGTAGACACATGGCCACAAGTTCACATGATGTTGAGCCATTGCCCAAGCAATGCACTATAGAGTGGATGCATGACACACTACAAAAAGCAACAAAAGAGGGACAGAAAATATCAAACGTAGAATGGGACTTTACAAGAAGATGCGAATGGAAGGTATTATTCTTTTGAAACTTTATTATTAGAACATTCTTGTCTATAACAATATTTGTTTAATCATTTTGAAACACCATGTTCATTCATAGTGATTATTTATGAGATGCATGTTTGTCATGTGGCAGTGCAAAATGTATAATGCTATATGGGCTTTTGGTTTCCACTTTCGTGTTGAAAGGATTGATAACAAGAGACGCACACACGATTGTGGTGTAATAGCATCTTTCCAACAAGAAAGTCAAAGCAGTGCACGAGATCGGAATACCATCTCAGGAGACATAGAATATGTAGGAACTATACAAAATATTTATGATGTGTCATTTGGTGAAAGTGGACACTATTTTTTATTTGATATGAAATGTTCAAGGTAGTTTGTAGAGGGCCAAATGCAACCATAAAATCGGATCCAAGTGGATTTTTTGCGATTGATTCATCAAAAACATTGAGCATGGAGTCTTTTGACACATTGGTGTTGCCTCGTCACTGTGAGCAAGTGCACATGCTATGCTATCATGATTTTCATTTTATTGTAAGTGACTTCAGTATTTGAGTTTTCGATATGTTCTAAAATTTAATTTTTGTAGGTGTTTTTTCAACCAGATCGACTAAACAAGATATGGTAGTTTGTAGCTCAATTTGAACCACGTTCACGACGAGTATTTGAGGGTGCAAATTTGAGAATGAAATGGAAAACCTTCATTTTAACTATGAGATTGAGCTACCTAGAGATGTAGTAAATCTTCAATCCATACTTGAAGCACCCACTTTCATATATGTTGAGCATAGAAATTCGAATAGTCAAGATGATGAAATAATTTTTAAAAGTGGTTCTCCTTGGATGGATTGGTCTTCTTTTTGTAGCATCTTGAGAAAATATATCCTCCCTTGCCACAAAGGTTGCACTTAGGATCCTTTCTTTCCTTCAATAGGATGCCACTTATTGATGCCATGTGAATAAAAACCTGTGATATGATTCTACAAATGTAATTTGTGACTTTCAAGAGAATAGATTTGAGCATCTTCAATAATCTAGAATGATCTACAAAAGATCTAGCTCACAAACCTAAGAATCAATCTTCACACTAATGACTAGTCACTTGGAAACTTTACTTTGATCACTAAGACAAAAGCACACAACCTTTGAATCAAATCACAAAAGAAATCAGATCCAATCTCCTATTGGACTCATCAAATACCAATGACCCTTTTTTTTTTAAGTTGAAATGGATATGAAAAAATTTGACACCTAGATTTTCCTTTTCACTTGACTAGTTCTCTCAACACTTGAGATTCTTGAACAAAAGATGGGTTTTGTTTCAAAACACATGAAAATCAAACTTAGTCACTTCTATTGGACTCACTCTTGACCCAAATAATCTTACTCTTGAGATTTAGAATGAATTTGATTTGATTTGAAAACAAACTATACCATCAATTTTTCACAAAGCTTAAAAATTAGACAACTAGAGATTCACAAAGATCTCAACCATGCATGAATACTCAAATATGGACTCCTCCTCATTCTAGACATCCAATGGGATCACAAATTGACCCTCACACTCTCACAAAGAAAGTTGAATAGAACTAATTTGAGTTTCATGCATTCTATGTCAATTTTTGCTCAACAAATTGAATTCAATCACTCCTATTGGATTCCACCAATTACTCTACTTTTTAAGACTTGGAATGAAATTCAAAATCAAAAGTTGTGATTTTTCTCACTAAGATATTGTGCTTCAAAGAGCTAATGCCACTTAGAAAGATTTGATCACCTAGGAGAATACAAATTCTCCACCAATAACAACACAAAATGAGCTTCTAGATCTTGCCTTCTACAAAGGAAGGAACTCTTAGAAAATTGGATCTCTCTCTACACATTTGCCATAGACACCTTAATAAATCTTTTCAAACCTTACAATCACTCAAAAAAATTGAGTAGGGTTGAACAATGTGACTTGGATCTCAATCTCGTTTCTAGAACTTTCAATTGAAGCCAATCTATGTCAAATTCTACAAAAGATTTGCATAGATGCTCTATATGCACTAGAAACTCTCAAAGGTTTCACTTGGAGGACAGATCCAAGGATGTTTTCTAGCAAATTGATGCTTCTAAACTCTACCCTATCACTCTTGAACAAATCTAGAGTGATGGTACAATGGATTTCAACCTCTCACCTTGCATATCACTCAACCTATGATTTTTAGCAAAATGTCTCTCAACTTCAACATGCACTCAAAAAATCAGAGATGATCAATTAATGCACCTATTTCAAGCTTCAAATTTAATTTCTTGGCTGATCTAATCCAAGAACTAATCAAGGGATTAGATTCTATATAGAAAATGCTTGATTTTGCACCAAAAATCTCTCAAATTGGGTGTGTGAGTCAAATTGTACAAATTTTTGAATTTTCTAAGTCAAAACCGGAGCTGTATAGCCTCACACGTGTGAAAAAGGTTCCTACAGCCCACAACAAGTTCTGGTCCAAAAATTTTGAGAATATCTATCAAATCCAACTCGCTACCCAAAATTTGACTAGTTTCCAAAAAACTACTAATTTTGGCTTTGATTTGGATTCACCCTATCAATTTCAACAAAACCTCTTCTACTAGGCTCTGATACCATGTGCAAAAAGTACAAAAAGGACCAAGAGTGGATCCTAATCTGATCCTCAAGAGGGATTGGTTGTCAGATTACTTGATCTATCAATCTACTTCAGATTAAGATCAATCTAGATCAATTCTAGACACAAAATCCTAACAGGAACAATCATTAATTGAAGGTAAGTGCACTTTATGGTTTTACACGTGTGAAACACTGTCTGAGTACGGACTCCAACCTGAAAATCAAATACACATTGGTAAACCTCAAAACAATCAAAACAAATGTAGACAAATGGAGAGAATCACTCAAAATTGCTTCCAAAACCAAGATTGGTGTCTCACAATGATTATGGCCAAATGTGGCTCTATATATACAATAAGTGGGAGCTCGTGGTACTGATCATCCCTCTGATCTCACATGTGTGAAGGTGCTTTGTCATATGATGATTCATCATGCAAAACTGACACTTGGACAAAACCTTCTATTTTGAGCATTTTTGGTCCATTTTTCTTCTATATGGAGATCTACTTGGAAATCTTCTAGAATTCAAAATTCGCCTACTTCATCTTATTCCACACATGTGAGTTGTCCTCTACACGTGATATGACACCTAACCAAAGGATGTGGCTCATGCAATCAATAGATTGATGCCATGTGTCATATGTCTAGAAAACTAGTTTTTGGCCTTTTTAGCCACTAGAACTTGAATTAAATCATATGTACAACCTATATAATTATGGTACATGACAAGTATACTATTTTCAAACGTGGGAACAGGCTCCACACATGTGTGTTTATCTATATACAAGATTTTTGGCCTCTACCAAACTTATTTTTGCATTTTTCACATAGAGCTACTCAACATATGACCAATCATCGTGAGATCTTTCACTCCTATATGCCTTATAGCACAAAGAAGTACGTTCATCCTGGTGACGATAGCACTCACACTATCGAAGGTGAAAGTATTGTAAGATTAAGGTTCCAGCATAATCAATTCAACCTACAATCAAAAGTTTTGTATGTTCCTAAACAATCTACAAATCTATTATGGGTCTAGACTTCAAACTATCAAAAGATATGTGTCCAAGGTCTGAAGATGAGTGAAAAAAAAATGTGCAAGTATTCATACCGATCAATCATTACCCCACTGATGTATGCTATGATTTCTAGGCTTTGTAGTTAGTACATTATCTCCACATATGTCGAATCTAGCCATGCCACATTGGAAAGCTCTATAGAGAGTTATGAAGTACATTAAACCCACAAAGCATTATCCTTTATGTTGTAATGGAAAATCATCTGATGAAATAATTTTGGAAGCCTATTCAAACTCGGATTGGGTTGGAGATCTAGATACCAGAAAATCTACTTTTGGCTATTTGTGTTTTCTAGCACAAGGACTATTTCATAAAATAGTCGAAAGTAGAAATGCAATTCTTTGTCCTCCACAGAGTCTGAATATATTGTAGCCACTCAAACAACAACAAAAAATCATTTGACTCTGAAGACTGTTGCAGGATCTGAAATTCCAACATCACAAACCAACAACATTATATTGTGACAATCAGAGTTGTATTGCTATTTCTTTGAGTCCACAATTTCACTCTAGAATAAAAAATATTGCAATTCAATTTTATTTTTCAAGAGAGAAAGTGCAGGATAAAGAGGTTGAAATGATTCACAATCACATTGACAAAATGCTAGCTAATATATGCTGACAAAGCCCTTTTATAAAGAAAAGCATATTACTTTAATTGGCATGCTAAATTTCCATGCAGATTCCTAGCAATTATGGGGAGTGATGGAGCAAATCTTACTCCTACGCACCAATTTTGTCTTCTAATAACTTTTATCCATTTGTATATAATCATTCTTTCACAAAGTACTTGAACAGTTTGCAGAATTACAAGGCATTGGCACGATCTACAATATTACTCAAGCTTTTACTCATTTCGAGTCACTATATATTTCAATCCTAAGAATTGGAACCCATTTTCACTTTGATCGTAACAATTAACTATAGAAATGAACATGATTTCTCATAGTTAAAAGAATGCAAAAACTACTCTTAGATCAGCCTAAACTTGTAAACACCCACTTCATAATTACAAGAATAGCTTAATAAACTGCTTTACTTCTAGTGTATATTTATAGAGAGAATTTAGGCAAATGTAAGTGAGGTTGATCTATATATTAGTTGTCTTTAAGACAAAGAAGAATGTGATTATAATGCATAACACCAAATTATTGTGAGAATTATTCTACCACCATAATATCCTTGTGAGGCCCAGAACACACTAAATGGAGTTAGTACAAGGTTTGCGACAGTGTATGCATGTGTAGAGTAATCAATAGCAATTCTATGAATAGAGGATCCATGCATTGAGACTCTATTCTAGAAGAATCTATGTATAGAGGAGTTAGGACCTTTCATATCTATGTGCACAGATGGTTCTAGGCTCTATATAAGGAGGCCAAACTCGCCCTACTATTGACATTTGTGGTTGATTCATTGCCAGGCTCTCACTCTACTTTCATGCTTCCTAAACCTTGGCTTGGGGGTGAAGCTTCTTGCTTGGTTTTTCATGTTTTTTGACACAATATAGATAGTAAGAACCAAAATACAAAAAGATCGGATCAATTAGATGGTTATAATTCTATAAATTGGTTTTCATGTGCTAGAGAAAGAGATGTATGTCATCAATTTCCACTTCAAAGTGAAGAAAAAACCGAAAAAGAGCTAAAAATCATGATTTTTGCTTGTTTTTTTTTATAAAGTTAGATGGTAAGTGGCTGTAAAACACCATGTAGAGCTTCTAAAGAGGTGAATCAAAGTCTTTTTAAGTTGTACTTGAAGTTAGGGCCAAGAATTCCAGCAATTGAGTTTGTAGGAAGTCAAAAAAGTTCAAAAAATGACCATTTTTGGTGATTTTTTGGGGATGGATCTCTCTAAATTTCCCTTCACTTTATGACTTGACTAGAAAATCTTTTGTTTGTATGGATTTTTCCATAGTTGGAGTTGTGGCTATGTTCCACAGGTGAAAAATCCAACACTCGATGCTGTCATTTTTTTTTGCCTTGATTTGCAGTTAAGTGTTTAGCGACACTTATCTAAGTTGTTTTTTTGGGCCAATCAGACACATCCAGAAAAGTGACACTTTTTGCGAAAAATGCAAAAAATGCGACATTGTATTTTTGCATGCAGTTTTTGACAGGTGACAATTAGGGCAAAAAGCGACGCTGCATTTTTACATGCAGTTTCTGACAGGCGAAAAAGGCAAAAATGCGACACTGCATTTTTCCTCACAGTTTCTGACAGGCGACAAAAAGGCAAAAAACCCAACACTGTAGTTTCTTTCATATCAGCAAAGGTTATATCATTCAACAGAAAATCTGTGTGGCTGAATCTCTTGAATCTGACATGAAAACGTGCAATAAAAACACAAATTTTCATAAAAGGAGCATAACAATAGAAGAACAAGCGAGTCACATCCTCGTCTAGAGTTTTCCATTCAATACATCACCTCTATAACTAGCCTGCACAAGAAGATAGAGTTGAAGAATTCTAAGCGAGAAGATACAAAATATGAGAACGACGAAATCTAGTCCTCCAACAATGAGGAGAGACAGAGAGTTTCCTTATGGAATTGAACCAAGAGAAGGTAAAAATTGGCTCTTTGGTAACAAAGAAGATAGAGTAAGAAATTTTGCCAAACTTGTCTAGAGCCTTAAAAATCCAGTTGCTATTAGGGTCGGTAGAGGTGGAAGTAGAGATGGGTCCTAAATCACCATGTGAGAAAGCATAGAGTAGGAAGTTAGTCTCTTCATCCTCCAATCATGCTACATTGACAAGTGCATCACACAACCTTTTATTTTGGGACATATGATTTAAGCTAATGCCATGACAAGTTCCAACTCATTTGTCACAACTAGTGTTGGGGGTGAGTATATAAATATTTTGGATATCCACCTTGCTAATGAATTTTGTAAGCCAAATATAACCGTCGATTCACAACAACACCCGCCGCGATTTGCGACGTGAATCGCGGGCTTGATTTTTTTTTAGTTCGTCGCGGACGTCGGAAAAACACGTTGCAATAAGGTCGTCGGAATCCGACGACTTTAAAATATGTCGCAGTTTGACAGGCACGACGTGTCGAACACCACAGAACCAAATTTTGGTGACGTGAACAGGTGCTGACCTGGACGTCGCATTGCGACGTCCAAAGCCGTCACAAACTCTCTGACGTGGCTGTCGCATTGCGACGTGCTAAAATTCAGTCGGATTCCGACGTCTGTAAACACAGAATGATCCAAAAATTTCACCGACGGATGTCCGACGCCCATCCGACGTCCATCCAACATATCCTTGGACGTCAGAATCTGACGTCCCATAAAGCTGTCGGAATCCGACATCTGTTAACAAAATGATCAAAAAATATGTCTGACGTGTGGCCGACGTCTATCCGACATGTTAGGACATCGGATTCCGACGTCCCAAGTTAGGTAAAAAAAATAAAAAATGCGTAAAAAACAGCGCACGCATTTTTCTCGGGCTGTTCTTGGAGTTAAGTTCTTGGAGAAGCGATGTTCGTGAATTGTTTTTAAAACAATATTTTTGAGTTGCATTCAACATCTGGATCAAACAACAAACTAAGCATGAGGCACTTTTCATTCTTAAACTACTTTTCATTTTATATTTCATGTTCATTATTTCATGCATTACTTCATGTTCATTCTGAATGACAATACTTCATGCACTACTTCATGGCAATATTTTATCGCATTACTTCATGTTCAATATGCTTTGTGCACATCATAAATTTCATTTAGATTTTTAGATATGATATTGATTGTTGTTTTGAAATCCGACATTTCTTAGTTGATTATTACGTCAATCCACATCCCTAAATTTGACATTGCAATTTTTGAAAAACAAATTGCATGTATAAAAGCAATGGCAATATAGCATGATCATTTGCAATAATATTATTTTTCATAATATGAATTAATGTATTACAAAATTTGTGCTTTAATGTCGCACAAGTCTTTCTAGATCTAACATCAACTAGAACTTATAAACATAATCTACTCGTCGTCGTCGTGACGTCCAATCTGCATGAACACAAGCAAACAAACTACATTAATAATAAATGCTTGATCATATTAAATTAAATAAAATTGACGTCGAAATACAAACCACATTAGTATAAACACAAAAACTAGTACTTACATTTGGAGGATGACCCTCGCTCTTTAGTTTGTCGACTAATGCGTCGTACGATTCCCTGAAGGCAAATTCGTACTCCTCCTTAGTTGGCAGACGTCCATAGTCTGCCAGCTATCCATGCATTCAATTGAAGTTGAAATCAATTTAGGGCTACGTTGAAGCAACTAGTCATAATGCATATTAAATAATAAAAGCATATAAATTCAAAGATAAACTATAAGAGTAGTGTAAGTTCACTTACCATGCTTGCTTGCAATCCCGCCTTTCCGCTCGAGCCCAACCTAGGATTGCCTATCCCATGCATCCTAGCGGCCGCAACATTTTTCTGAATCTTGTATTTATCTGGTGTTCGTTCATCTGCTTTTACACGGTTCCAATCACTTCTTGAACACCAGGAAGGCTTGGATTGCCCGTCCCTATAAGCTCGTCGTGCCATATCACGACGATGCCTAATCCATAAGCTCATATGCTTATGAATTTCCTTCTCCTCGAATTTCTCTTCTTGTTGGAATTCGTCACGAAGGGTACCAATAACCTGTCGTTTATCGGCGGCAGGTTGTTTGGACCATTTACTAAATAATCTGTCGCCAAAATGACGTTGGCATAAAGGATAGAGTCGGTCCAAAACCACTCTTCCTTTTTTAATGGCAATTATATTGCCTTGGGGATCCACGTCATAAAATGGATCCACACCTAAACATTCAAATATTTCTAAATCAAGAATAACTAACTGAATCAGGAGCGTTACTTCTGTAAACTCATGATGGAGTTGGATAGTTAATGTAAGCCAAAAGTTAGAACTTCTTGTAGAAACGTTCTGATGAGTCTTAAGTTATTCTAGATCAAAACTTAAGAGTACTAGAATCTAGAAGCATTCTAGATTGGACCCTAACTTTGGAATGACACTTTATGCCATGTCTAGAGTAAGAAAATTTCCATGGACGAATAAACAAAACAATGCAATTTGATCCAGGCCTTCCACCACCTGTCCAAATACAATATGCTTCCTGTCGAGCCAAGAGATATGGACAGTACACATGAAGAGTTGAGACTCTTTAGTATTCACACCAACATTTGCCATGGACAAAATCTTGGGGCCGGTGTGCTTCCAGATGAAGGACAACTATTTGGACACCTCAGGCTTGCCTCTACCGCCACTACCTGCCTTTGGTTTTACATAGCTCATATTGTCACAAAATCAGACCAAAAATACCCCAAAATGATACCAAGACTCGCAATCTATTTACTCACAGCACGCCTTCCTTAGAGATCTAATGCTCCTAGTGCGTCTCATCATCATTCATCAACTCATGAGACAAAAGGACATGAAGACAACCACATTCTGCTCCCCAAACTCCCTTAGATTTTCCTCTACAGGCTTTTGCACTCTGTGCATTTGAACATATCAGTCACCTTCTCTGGGCAAAACATTTGGACTATAGCATATATGACTATCCTCTCCAGGTACAAAACCAGCGTGACTTCCATAACTTCATCTACAATGAAATATGCATCCGCCAAGCACTTTCTGCCTACGTCTCTGCAATGAGGACAGAACTCTTGTATCAATTGTGCCACTGTATTTGGGTTTACTGCGATTGTTCGCCTGAATGATGCTCATGATCACATCTGTGGGGTAGACTGTGAGCCAGAAAGCTGCACCTACAATCCCCCTTGCAATGAGAGATGCCCTGCCCAGCTGGGATGTGTCTCATACCCTTGCTATCGACTACTTGTGGCTTCATATGCCCCAAACATAGTTGCATTCCCTGGCACCTCCCTCGAAAATGTTGGGGTAATTCCCTTGAACAATCCCAACACTTCACCTTCGGATCTAAGAACATATCTTGCAATATCAATGGAATCGTGATACTTGATCGGAACAATGGTGATGGTGGCGGCAGATCCTCCTGCCGTTGCTAGAGCTGGCGCACTCTCTACCACTACAACCAGTGCACTCTGTTCAGCCTGCACTTCACAAGCTCTGTGGAGCAAACTACGAAGGACATCGTCAATCCTGCCCCCCGCACCTGCAACCATCTGTTGTCCCACGGACAGGCTGCCACCTGCCCCCACCCACAGCAATGCTTCGATCTGCCCACAAGTAGTGAAGGACACATCATTGAATGATGCAACAATGGTCAGAGGCGTCCCCATGCCCTTGTACAGCCCCCACACACTCTACAGCCGTCATTTTCTTGGCTGCATCAATCGCTCCTGCATACACAGAAGGCTGCCCAGGCGGAAGCACCAGCTGGCTCTGCAGTTTCACCTTGATTGTATCAAAGAGATGCCCAACAAGCAGTAGCCATGAGATTCTTGGCGACATCCCCCGTCTTTCAACCTTGCGCTAACGTTTCTGTGAGCCATGCGTCGTTTCTCATCTTCTTTTCTCCTTGGTGTGAGTGGGCCCATAACCATTGTTAGAAGCATAGCACAGATTCAAGCAATTATGTTACTCTAAAGAACAAGTGCAATCTGTGAACAAAAAGACCACATCCAAGAAATAGAGAGAGATTGGCATAATGCAGCAACGCTTACTTGAGAACGCTCTCGATCCAAAAACAACTACCTAAATTACATAAGAATGCTTATATATATACAACAATATTCATGTAGTATCAGTTAATTACAAGACTCATTATTTCTAATCTAAACTGGTTAAGTCAATACACCAGTTTACACACCTACGTATACACCAGATTACACCACTACGTGTACATACATAAAATCCTATACAAATATATGTACAATCTTAGGGTCCTTTGATTACAATCACAGAATCTGCCATATCTACTTTCATTGTTTCATAACAACTAGCATCAAGTTGAATTGAACCTAACAAAATCAGAATGCACAATGACCAGACTTCAATTGAGTTCGTTGATAGCTTACTTGTCAAAAATGACAAATACTACAAACTAAGTAATTCCTCCAGATTAATTACATGATCAAATTGTTGACCCCAGTAGATCTTTCTTGATGATTGGAAGTCAGATGATCAGTACATTGAAAGCTGACATTAATCTACTTAATTAACTACAACAGTCCTACATTAGGTAGCGCAATGTGGGTCGGATTTCTGAGGTGACAGTATCGAATTTTGCTAAGGGTCAAAATATATACAAAAGGGTCGAGAAATACAAAGGCTCAGATTTTTTCCAGGGTTTGAAAAATCAGACCCGATAATCCGACCCGAAAAATTTAGACCCAATTCGATCCGCGATCCAGAGTCGAAAAATCCTTCTTTGCCAAGCTCAATGTTGGTTCGGAATTTTTTGATAGTTTGTTAGAAAATTTTGATCCCTTTTTTTTGTGTTTTCCAAATTAAGTATAAACATATTTCAGGATGCTCATTACATGATGGAATTGGATATTGAATTCCAACACTCCCTCTTAATGTGGATCTTGAAAATTTTCAATCTTCAGATTTAACAAATTGTTGAATCTGAGATGATGCTCCTTTGTTAGGCCTTGGTGAAGTAATATGCTGCCTGTAATTTTGTCCTACAATAAACCAAAGAAATTTCCTTGCTTTGCACTTTCTCTCTAAGATAGTGATATCAGATTTCGATATGCTTACTTCGAGAGTGGAATCTCGAATTCAGGGATAGTGCAATGGCACTTTGATTGTTACAATAGAGGGTCGTTGGATGTGACTGGATAATTTCGATATCTACAAGCAGGTTCCTCAGCCAAATTGCCTCCTTGGTAGCATTTGTAGTAGCTATGTATTCTGATTCTGTGGAGGATAATGCTATTGAGGTCTACTTCCAGCTATTCCATGAAATTGGGCCTTGATTGAATAGGAACACAAATCCAAAGGTCGATTTTCTTGTGTCGATATCTCCTACCCAATTTGCATCTGTGTAGCCCTCTAGAATGGTGGCAGATTGGCTACCTCCATAGCAAATACTGAGGTATGTTGTAGCTTGGACATCATGACTTTCATGAGAGCCTTCCAATGGATTGGACCTAGATTTGAAAGAAATTGGCTGAGAGAGCTGATTGAGTAAGCAAGTTTGGGTCGAGTGCAGAGCATAGCATACATCAATGAACCGATTATGGAGTGAAATGGATACTACTTCATTTCCTCCTTCTCTGACTCGGATTTTGGACATTGCTCCTTTGACAGCTTCAAACCGGGGTCGAGTGGGAAGTGGTTCAGTTTGCATTCGGCCATTCCATATTTCTTCAACACATTGGTGAGGTATCTCTGCTGGCTGATGAAAATCTGCCTGGTGGGTCGAATTCAGAAAATTCGAATTCTGAAACAGTAGTGAGTAGGACCCATATCTGTCATCTTGTATTTTTCTGCTAACAAGCATTTGGTATCCTTCAACAGCTTTAAATTGTTACTAAACAGTAATGTGTCATCAACATAAAGAGTGACGATTATGAAGGAATTGGATACAGACTTAAAATAAACATTTGAGTCTGCCAAGTTTGGAATAAAACCATTCTCGATTATAAATGTATTTATTTTCTGAAACCAGGCTCTTAGAGACTATTTCAGACCATAAAGAGCTTTGTGAATTTTACACACTGGGTTCTCCTTACCCTTTAGCTCATATCCTTCTGGCTGGGACATGTAGATCTCCTCATCAATGGTGCCATTGAGGAATGCAATTTGGATGTCCATTTGGTGAACTTCAAGGTCAACTGCAGCTACATAGGAAAGAAATAAACGAATTGAAGCATGTTTTACCACAGGTTTAAAGGTTTTTGAATAGTCCAGATCTAGAATCTGGGAGAAGCCTTTGGCTACCAATCAGGCCTTGTATCGATTTATTTTCCCTTCAGCATCATACTTCACTTTAAACAACCACTTGCATGGGATCAGATTTCGATCCTTTGGTGGCTCAGTTACAGTCCATGTTTGATTCTCAATCAGAGAATCAAATTCTACATCCATGGCTACTTTCCACTGGTCAACATCAAGTGTTGACATTGTCTCATGAACTATGTTTGTGTTGCAGGACCCACTGCAACTCATGTTGAATGATGCCGCTCCGCTTCCACATTGGCATCTTTGATCGTCACTTGGAAAAGCGTAGATCCTCATTCGCTTGTGTAAAACCAAGTGCTTATTGCTGCCAGTCTTTATGACAAAAACTATTTGTCGCAATTTAATCAAAATCCCCTATTGCCACAGATGGTTATTTTTTTCGAAATTGGAGAGCTCCCAATAGCTTCACAATTTGGCATGCCTGAGTGCCTTCCTCGTGTTTTTTGTTTTATCACTTGTATCTGCCATTGACGGTTTCATATTGGGTTTCTTGGCGGGTACTAACTTCTGGGAGATCTCTATCCTCCATTTTGCTACAAGGCATTTCCACAGTTCTTCTCTTAGTCGAAGTTCTAGTCTTGTCAATGCTCTTTCCTTGACGGGAAGAGGAGAATCTTCGATTGATAGGTTACACAAACCTTGGGTTATTAGTCTTCAAGGAGATGGACTTATTAACAAATTGGTGGTAGGAACAGATTTGGATGGATGGGCTGGATAGGGACTTGGTGGAAGGATGAAGGAACTGATAGTTCTACCATTGCAGCCTTGGACCCTTACAGTGTCAAGCTTTGGCCACCACTTATTGGGTGAGGAGCTCACTTTATTTTGTAGGCTCGCAGTCATCTTATCATTTTTTTTTTCTGTAGCTCCTTCCTTTGATCCATTACTTTTGGATCTCTTCGGGCTTCATAGGAGGGGATTCAACTATTATTGATCCAAAGAGTTTCTTTGATCAAGATCAATCTGACTTATATGTTGCTTAAGATTCATCCTTTCCTCCTCAACTTCTTGGTCTTTTTCTTTATGTCTTCTAGCTGCTTCGCCTGCTTCTTAAATCTTTTGGCTGATCAACCAATGTAGGTGGTAGTTGATCTCCGCAAGACATTTGCAATGATCTCTTGCTGCTTTGGTAAGAGTATCAAGGTTTGAGAAGACTAGGAATTTTTCAGGTGAATAGTGGGATGATGGAAAACAAACAGATGGAATATAGGGTGATGTTGGTGACATCAGTAGATGGTGTGGATGATAGGCGTGAGAGTAGATGCAGATTTTGTGGCAAGAGGGCTGGTTGAAGAAGGAGACTGATTTTCCAATACTTGTGCTTCTCTTTTCTAAAGGATCTTCGTCCTGACTGGAATACTTTTTTCTGATTGAATCTCTTTGGATGGCCCATCTGCCTTCTTAGCCGTGTGTTTTTCATCTTTGGTTTCGTGACCTTGGTTGTCGATTTGCTCATGTTGTTGTTGGCAATGTGGCTGCTCCAGTGGATGCTTGCAAATCCACTCTCTCCCCCCCAAAAAAATCTGTTGGTGGGGATGTTGTTATCTGTAACTTGCATGCTCAAGGTTGGATCGGCGTTTGGAACACGTAGTTGAAATACATTGAACATGCGACTGGACAAAAGATTGAACAAATCTTAACAAAATTTGTTTCAATCTTGCTGTAGTTGACTTGAAGATGAATATGTCTATGAAAGACAAGAATCAACTTTGAAATGATGTGGATTTCTGAAAGTTGCAGTATGCACAAAGACCCTAAACTCTGTACAAGGTGATCTGAAGATGGATAGATGAATGAAAATGTGTTCTTGAGATACTCCACGGAAGACTCTCATGCAAAAATCAATCACACAAAAGGGATGAAGAGAAACAAGGGAATAAATGAACAGTACAGAGATTGAGAACTGTATCGAACAAAAATTTCATTCATCAACATTGATAATTCACGTTGACAATTGCAATATCCCATTGGTCTTGTAGAGTAATGAGAAAAACTCTGATATGCCCTTGTCGAAAACAAGACAAGGTTGGTGACACTAAATCTATCATCATTGATAGCATATATTGTAAGATATGGCTTGAAATGCCTAGAAGGAGAAGATATTATTCCCATTAGTATCCTTTGGATCATGAGATTCATAAAATGAATTGCTTTTAGATTTCTGATTCTCAAATTTGGTTTGTTATATCTAGTGGTTGGAAATCTTGTCAGAAAATGGAAAGACATATAGATTTGAGATTGCAAGAGTGGAGATAAAATGTCAATCCCCTAGAGAGGGTGCTCTTGTTCGGAAATAGTAGCAGATGACGGAATATCGGTTTCCTCTACGTCTTGCAATAACTCATTTCATATAACATCTATGTTTGATTATTGATCTGGTAAATGTCGTGGTAATGTAGAAGTTCTCAAGGAACTTCTCGATTGAGCAGCAGATTTGACTTGGTTGCTATGGTGTTTGTGTGGTGTTGTCGTGAGGATCCTATCGTGATTCATAATTGAAATGTCAGGCATGTAGGATCTTTTTGGGTTGTTTTGGGCAGTCTTTGAAAAAGTGTATTCTGACACAGGCGGGACACTCGGCATGGTACTTGGTCTTGACAAGACAATCAACCATGAAGTGGCCAGTTTCACCACAGATATTTATACATTAGTAGCTCGGATCTGATCATTTTAGGGCTTCTCTGAACTCATCATAACCTAATCCTAACATCTAACATAATTGATAATTGGATCCACCCTGATTAGGGGTCTAGATCTTGAGATCCAAAAACAATGAAAAACATGTTCTTTTTGGGTCTTATCTTCTCTCTACCCTATCTATATACTTTTTGGCCTCTTTTCAAAGGTGCCACCACAATGTAACATGTAGAATGAAGCTTTGGAAAAGCAGCCTATGCTATTTGTGTGGCGTCCAATTACATGGCCATCTTGCCAATTACAATACATATGACCAAAATTGGTCCAAACTAGCTTGTGAATTTTAACAGTTCCCAGTTTGCTTTAGTTTAAAAAGCACTGCTAATCTTCTATAATGTTGGAATAGAAAATGTTGTGGGATAAGTTTCTAGCTCTAGTAAATGTTTTAATCGAAATGATCTCGGACAGCTGGTCAGATTTACACCCAGTGCCCTTTAGTGCCTTCAGGAGGCTGCTGAAGATTACCTTAGTCTTTTTTTTGAAGATTCATTTTTGCTTGCCATCCATTCCAAGAGAGTCATCATAATGCCCGAGGATTTTCAGCTCCTGATGAGAATGAGGGATAGGTTTTGTAGGTTACACGTATCTCAGCCTTCTACTCCCAAGCCAACTCCTGTAGATAGGACTGATCTTCCTACGAAGCGTCCTAGGAAGCAGAGAGCTGCTCCAAAGAAAGTAAAGATTGTAGACACCACAGATTCTGTGAAACCTGACCCGGAATCAATTGTAGATAACGTTGTTGTTGATAATACTATAAATATAGCTACAGCTATTTTGGATACCGCTTTAATTCCTGTAGATACTACACATCCACCTCCTCCTCCTCCAAATTTTTATACATATATAGATTCAGATGAGTATCTTAAATTTGATAAAGACATATCTGATGCTATATATATAATTGGTACTCCTTTTTGTTTTTGATGAACTTGATTTTAGTATTAATTTTAGAGTTCTAGATTGCTTGGATCTCAAAGACAGACGGACTTCTATTAGTGATCCTGTGATAGAGTCCGGGCTGACACTCTTGCAATTTGACATTGCAAGAGATTCATCCAATGAGTTGCTGGTGCTGAGTAATTTTCTGCTCCAGACCTTCAAGGAGAATAATGACACATTGTCATAGTGTCTGACAAGTGGATTCACACCAACAACAAAGTATCTGCTCATCCCTTATCATACCAAGTAAGATATATTAAATGCTTCTTGTTGTTTTATGCATTGACATTGGCATTTTCAATTTAAATAGTTCTCAGAATTGCCACTAAAGGACTTTCAATCTTATTTTGCAGTGACCACTGGAGTTTAAACCTGATCTCTATTAAGAGATTTGTAAATAATAGTATCAAAGGTTTTTGTATCAAGATGGATTCGGTGAGAAATACGCATAAGGATGTAGATATATATCTGCCATATTTAAGTAAATATATTCCTACAGATGTTCCCCATTCCGTGGACTAGAAAATCGTGAGTTTGGAGGTAAACTCTGTCTTTCTTAATAGCATGTTGAAATCAGTATTCTAATGTAATTGTTTCATTCTAATTCATTTTGTTTCATAACTGATTTCTTTTGTGCTAAATTATTTTGCAGTCACCACAACAAAATGATTCTTTCAGCTGTGGTTGGTACACATTATACAATGCAAAGCTATTTTTTGAGTGGTTCAACCTTCAGCAAGATGTTAATATTTCTAAGGTAATAAATTCTGGGTATTCTTATTTTGAAATCATAATTAGTTTTCTATTTTGTTGATGTTTTTAGCCATTACTAATACATGAATGTTCTATTTTGCAGTTTACACTTCCTAAGTACACATCAAGCCAGGTGTACAGATTCAGACAAGAAATCATCCTGAGTATACTGGCTAGGGCAAGGCTTCAGCCTCCCTTTATTGATGATGGTGCAAAGGATGATATAGTTGTACTAAATTAAGATTAGAACAAATATAGATAGCATAGAAAAAAAATACATGTATAGAATTCATAAAAAATATATATATTTATATATCATATGCTGCTCCATTTTATGAATTTGGGAGCACAAAATACATTTACTGATGCCCAACTTGGGCTTTCATTTATTGAATGAAAGAGTGTATACACAGATTTCTACTAAAGTTTATTTGAAACTATTAATCTCCCACAATGGTGATTGTTGTAGGTAGATCTTTGCAGCATGTTATCAGCTCCTGTCTTTTTCACATCTGTGACATGACAAATATTAGTGAATGTGCAATTGTAAATTATAACATTTTCTATTATTTTGTTCTATTTTGACATGGCAATAAACATAAAGAACTTACGAGCCTTCCATTGATGATAAATCTGAAATATGTTGGTAGATTGGTTTGTAATAGCATGAGTTCTGTTTTGATAAAATCAAGCTTCCAATGTTCTTCCAGCTCAACCATAGTCAAATATTTCTCATTGTAGATAATGCTCATCTTCATTCGGTTTGTGTGACCATTTAGTTCAAAGTCTTGATTCAGTGGTAGCCATGTACCTTCAATTTTCTTGTTTCTCTGGTAACTAAATGTGAGACTGAGCATTTGCTTTTCGATATGATAACGAAAGATCATTGAGGACTTTCTAATCCTGCATTCTATGTCATTATTTGTTTTACTATCCCGGCCTTGATCCATGAGATCTGACAAAATCTCATCTGATAAATCCTTGCAAACAAATAAAGTTGGTGTCCTATGAACACTAGCACTCGAGAAAAAATCAACAAATATATGTAATGAGATAAACCAACTTAGGTGAACAATTTTCGAGCCTGTGCTTGTCTTCATAGCATTTCAAATATCAATTAGTAGCTTGCATCTCAAGAATTCAGAAACAATGCTGTCAGGAGTAGGCCACTCATCACTTTGAAAACTAGGCAATGGAATTGCTTCGAGCTTGCCAAAACCTCCATCTGTTTGTGGCGTATATAAAGTTTCATAAAAATAGATACCACATTCTGCAAGTTCCTTTGAACTTCTTCCTTTGTATTGCAACTTTCCAACATCAGAGTAAATCACGTCTAATATTCCTGCAAGTGATTGTGCGGGCTCCCATTCACTTATGCATGATGGATATAAATCTGAAAGAAAAAAACAATGTTGAAACATTTAAATCATAATCTGAAGAGCATCAATAAATAAAATCACCTATGATTGCTGTAGAGTGCATATGTTTTGATATACTTACAATTACATTTTTGATGATCACGAGGATTGATATCATGTACTTTGATTTCTGAATGCATATATACATGTACTAAGACTTCTGATATAGATTGATCTCCCAGGGTAGTCTTAAACTCCAAAATTTTTGCTTTCCAATAAGATTTGTAAGTCATTTTTGCTCTTTTCTTTTGTCGAAAATTGCCCTTTGATGATGGATGCAGCAATACCCATGAGTTCTTCGTATATTTTGTTGGCTTCCAGTTATCAACTTCATCTTTCTCATTGTAAAGAATCACAGAATCGATTGTAGATCTGGTCTCCTTGCCATTGCTATTTTCAAAGCTTGGGCGCCAAAAATCTCTCTGATATGATACTTAATTTCAATTTTTCGTATCACATTTAATCTAATGTGGATGCCAACATAGTCACAGTTACTGCGTATACCATACATATTTTATGTAACTGTACATACTGTATTTCTATAACTGTAACTAGTATAGTTAGAAAAATTCATTATACTAACCAGCACAGTCAAGTAAATTTAACTTGAGGTAATGACGTCGGGTAGATTAGCACATGTCGGGCAGGAAGAAGAAACCAATGGGATACGTCCATGTTGCCCGGACACAAATTTCAAAGTTTTCTATATTGCATTTTTATTTCTCAGTTGATTTGAACTACGTTACGTAGATTTCAAATCTGTGCATTTTGATTGGGCCTGGTGACGGTCGAAACTAAAGAAAAAAAATAAAAGTAATTTTACAAAGGGTCTTTTTGATATTAAGAACTCCTCTAATGAATGTTGATGACATTGATGATTTTTGGGTGTAATTGATTATATTATTATAAGATCGTGTTACAATATTTATTTCTCAAAAATTTGTGTCGCAAAATTTTTAAGTGTAATTCAAGTTTCTGAAATAGTTTATAAATGTGTTTTCGAATAAACAAAACGTTTCTAATTACAAAGCCTTGCTAGCTTTCAGCCCTCAGCCCGACGAAGACATTTGCGAACTCGAGGAGCCCGAGAGCTCGAAAATGGACGAAGAAAGAACGAACAGAAATTGTTCGACCGTCTATATCTGTAAAGACGTGTGTGCAGCATCAACATCTGACACACATGAGGTGATCCTAGATTCATGAGCCACCTCACACTTCGTGACATCAAGACGAATCATGTCTGATTTCAGAAGTGCAGATCCCTCAAGATTCATAGTTCTTGGAGATGGATCTAGACATCAAGTGAACGGTATTGGTTCACTACGGCTCAACACAAATGGCAGAGACGTTCTGTTCGAGCCTACTCTGCAACAAGACTTGCTCTCTGTAGCAAGGATAGCAGATGCAGAGATGCGTGTGACATTTTATGACGAAGCATGCAACGTGATTGATGCCAGTACCAGTACTCTCATCTCTCAAGGCAGAAGAAAAAAGAACCTATATCATCTGAAGGTACGCCTACTTGCAGATCAGGTGCATCAGACTCATGATGACTAGCCAGACACTCTGTGGCACAGAAGGCTCTGCCACATGAACTCAATGGCACTTTACCAGACAAGCCATCATGGAGCAATAACAGGGGTCAGCATCTTGAATGCAACCAGTTCAACCACCTGTGATGCATGTTTGAAAGGCAAGATGTCATGCACACCATTCATCAAAGACTCCTACAGAACAACAAAGATTCTGGATCTAGTGCACTCTGACATCTGCAGACCAATCAACGTGATCTCAGTAGGAGGTTCAAAGTATTACATAATCTTCATTGATGATTATAGCAAATTTGTCAGAGTGTATTTTATTCAGAATAAATCTGAAGCACTTTGATAAATTCACAGAATATGTGAATTGAGCAGAAAGATGCACAGACAACAAAGTGAAGCAGATCATATACATCTCGAATCGCCTCACTGACTTCTGCAATGATCGTGGCATCATTCACAGAAGAACTGCAGCCTACACACCGCAGCACAATGGTGTTGCTGAACGAAAGAACAGGACCCTAATGGAAGCAACCAGATGCATGATGGCCTACTCGAAAGCTCCTAGGGCACTATGGGCTGAAGCAGTAGCTACAACCGCATACATCCAGAACTGAACAGGCAAGTCTGGTGTTCCTCACACGACACCACATGAGCTATGGTGGGGTAGAAAGCCCAACCTGTCTCACGTCAGAATCTTTGGTTGTGCAGCTTATGCACATATTCTTGATAAGCTTCGAAAGAAGCTTGATGAGAAAGCCGAACAGAGATTTTTGGTAGGTTATGACAACAATTCGTCATACTACAAAGTCTACATGCCAGACACGAACACTGTGAAAACAGTGAGAGATATAAGATTCGATGAGAGTAGGACAATGGCCAACGACGATCCTGTCAGCTACGAAGTTCTGGAGAGACAGTACTATGACCTGCCGCCAACGAGAGGGAGCAGAGGACGAACACGAAAACGAAGATTTTCGAGTCATCTCCCATTCGAGCGACGAATCTGACCAAGAAAGATTCAAGAGACAACCTCCTGCCGCAGTTCCTGTAAACCAAGATGGTTCCGGACCGAGCAGAGCAGACAAGGACAAAGACATAGCTGTTCCAGAAGGATCTCCCAGAAGGTCAACAAGACCACAAAAAGCGCCAGCAAGATATGTGTCAGGCAGCTCAGCTTCCACATCAGAAGAGTTCTGAGGGTTCAGTGGCGAACCACAAACTTTCGAGGAGGCGGTTGAAGGTCCAAAAAAGGACAGATGGATCCAAGCCATGAACGAAGAGATGGAATCCATGAGGAAGAACCAGGTATGGACGCTGGAGTCATTACCACAGAAGCGCATGACTGTCAAATGCAAATGGGTCTTCAAGCTCAAATACGGACCAGACATAAATATAACGAAATACAAGGCAAGACTGGTAGCGAAAGGTTTTTCTCAAAGATACGGTATTGACTACTCTGAAACCTTCTCTCCTGTCGTCAAACATTCGTCCCTACGTCTGTTATTTGCATATGCAGCAGTTTATGACCTCAGGATCCACATTGTGGACAAGAAGACAGCCTTCTTGCATGGCGAATTAGACAAAAAGGTCTACATGGATCAACCCCAAGGATATGTCTCAAATTCACTTCCCGACTATGCATGTAGAATGCATAGAAGCATCTACGGTCTAAAACAATCAGTCCGACAATGGTATAAGAAGAAAGATCAAGCCCTGAAATCATTAGCATTCAACCCTCTGTTGGCTGATTCCAATGTATATGTCAGAGTTACAGATGGGCAGATCACCATTGTGGCTGTGTATGTGAACGACACTCTGATACTTTGAAGGAGTGAGCAGTTAATTGCTGAAGTAAAGACAGACATCTCAAAACATTTCGAGATCGTGGATCTGGGAGAAGCCAGGTGTTACCTAGGCTTGCAAATTGAAAGAGACTATGAGGGAAGTAAGTTATACCTTCACCAGTCCAGATACACCTAGAAGATCCTAGAGGACTTTGGGATGCTGAACTGCAAAGGAGCGAACACTCCAATGCTCACAGGGTCAGTGCTGACGAATGATGACTGTCCAAAGACTGAGGAAGAGAGAGAACAGATGCAGCTCACACCTTACAGGAAGCTGATAGGATCACTGATGTACCTTGCTGACAATACACGTCCTGATATTGCTTATGCAGTATTTAGAATGAGCCAATTCTGCACGAATCCAAGCTCGACACATTGGAAGATTGCAAAACGAATTTTGCAATGTCTTCAATTAACGAGGGGTTATGGCTTGTGTTATTGTCGTGGTGCAGGTTTCAGGATACTTTCCTACAGCGACGCTAGCTGGGCATCTCTCAAGGACGACTACAAAAGCGTCTCGGGAGGATGCACCATCGCAGCAGGAGCATCAGTTCTCTGGGTCATCAAGAAGCAGACCGTTGTAGCCCAGTCGTCCTACGAAACAGAATATGTTGCAGCAGCAAAACGAAATAATCTGGCTAAGTCAGTTCCTGGACGAATTGGACGAAACAAGGAACGAGCCCCTAGTCTTGCAGATGGACAACACCTCTGCAATACACTTGACGAAAGATCTCGTGTTCTATTCCAGAACGAAGCACATTGCGATCAAGTACCACTTGATCAGAGATCTAATTGAGAAGAAGATGCTGCAGACCACCTTCATCGGAACGAGAGACATGGTTGCTGACATCTTCACTAAAGCCCTGGACAAAGGACTCTTTGAGAGACAAAGGAGCAGTCTCGGGATCGTAGAGCTATTATGTTTTGAGAGGGAGCTGAAGAAACAAAACGTTTCTAATTACAAAGCCTTGCTAGCTTTCAGCCTCAGTTCGACGAAAACATTCGTGAACTCAAAGATCTGGAGACACGATGCACGAAAAATTTTGCGAACACGAAAGATTCACGAACGAGAATCTTTCGCGGTACAGTACGAGAGAAGGCAAACGACCAAAATGAAACCAATGACAGAAACGAAACCTTCTCCTACCTGCACGCTCCAAAGAGTATCAGCAAGATCATGCAAGTACCCAGAAGTACAAATATCTAATCTGATGGTATGACGTCAATATATACATTTTAGGTCGTGGCTAATCTGCCACTCTTGTAATTCTCTCATTAGTTGTAGATGTTTAATCACTCTGATCTTAGATTCACATAGAACGACCATACTTTCTGGATGATACTTGACATATAGATCAACAGAATACACATACACTGTAATGTAATAGTCTGCTGCTAGTAAGCAATCAAGATGAAATACAGACAACAAGTCCGCCTGTTTGCGAGACGAACTCTGTGATCAAGATTCATAGAGATCTAACTGTCCGCTAGTAAAGCGAGACGATTACTCGTGAGAGAACCGTGTTTCTCTCACGCCAACGCACTGCGTGAATTTGCATGCAATGTTTGAAGAAAACAGAGGAAGTTCAATATAGATAATTTCTCTTGTTGTGTCTAATCTCGTATGCAAATGCTTCTGCTGTTAATCGTGTGTCTGAGTTTTCGTTCATTTTAATTCCACATCTTGGTTGAAACTATGTTGAATGCTGCATCAATTTTATAAACGTAGATCAGCAGAGCCTGACTACATTCTGGAAGATTGTAAAAGTGATTCAGTTGGCAGTGTCCAACGATTGCAACTGAACTCCATCTGAATCGGAACAGAGGATCGTGGCTACTTCACGAAGGCTTCGTGACTGCGAAATCCAAATCACGATACACGAATTCTGATTCTTATCTGTTTTCATTTTTTTTGAATTATGCTTAGAACTATTAAAATACTAATGTTAAAATTAAATGATGTTTTAAATTCTAAAAATGTTTAGAAATTCTAAATTTATATTTTTGAAAATGATATTTTTATTTTTAGGAATATTTAAGAATGTTAAATAAATTATATGTTTGAAAATGGTAAATATTATCAAAATTAATTACATTATAAATATTTCAATTCAATTTCTTGAAAAACAATGACAAATATAATCAAAATGATTACATTATAAACATTTCAATTTTGAAACATACAAACAAGAGAGTAACTTTTTCTAAAGATATATCCATCTATGTCTGTTCAAAAAAATTTAAAATTTTCCATAAATCATATGATTTGGTTGCTTGAAAGCAATTTATTTTGCAATCATTATTTGTTTTATTAGATTTGAATATTTGAACATTTACTTAGATTAAAAGTCTCTCTTTAAATTTTTGTAATTTGTTATTTTTGAGAATTATAATATTGATCAAAATTTATGCTTTTCAAAACAAGCACTTTTATTGAATATCTTTTTTAATACAAGCACTTTTACTTAAAAAAAAAATTTAAAATCTTTAAATAATTGTTTTAGAATAATAGTTTAAACAACTAAAAATAAATTTTTTATTTATCTTAGTTGTTGTGTAATTAATGATTTTTTTAATTGATTTATTTTAAAATATGCTAATTTGAAAATCTTAATAATAATCTTTAGTTTATATTTTTAGCTTAATGCCAAATTTGGACAAAATTGGATAGTTTTTTAGAATTACAATATATTTTTGTAAAGCATTTCGAATATTGGCAAAAAAAATTAATTAATTAATTAAAAAAAATTAGAAAAAAAAAGGGTCTTTCATGTCATTTCTCTTCTTTTTGGTCACCATGTTTTTAGCATTGGCTTCCTTTACTCTAACCTCGAAGCATTTTGAAAGATAATCCATAAATATTATGATGTGCTTTGCTTGCATTGAGTAGCTGGGTAAGTTGGACCAACAAAGTCTACACCCTACTTTTCAAAGGGCTACTACGTTTTAACAAACTTGGCTTACAGGGGAAGCTTATTGTGGAACCCAAGACACAACCACTATCTTTCTAATAGGACTAAGCTCAATACTTTTATTACATGAAGTTATTGATTTCTGTTTCCTTGAACTTTTGATTTTGTTTCAAGGGAGTACCATTTGTGTTAATAATCTGGCTTAATAACATTTATAACAGATTATGCGTCCCTTCGAAATGATTTGGAATTCTATACTTTAATATGATTTATTTCCTTGCAAGCAATGTCTGCATAGAATGTTGTGTTTCCACAATTGAGTTTTTGATCCTGTATGTGCATGGTGTGCCTAAATGCAATAGAATTAGATACCTATGTTGGGGTGAGGAAAGGAGCCATCACCCAACAACCCACATGCCAACTGTGGAAGATGCATTGCTCTTTTGGAATCTATGGTTGTGCTAGTGAAGAGGCAGTTCCAGGTCAAGTATTTATGAGGACACTATAATTATCAATCATAAAGTTGAAAGGTAGCAAATCAAAACGACGAGCATTATTATTGGGTTCAACCACTGAAGGTTATTATAGGCAAGGAGAGCATGTGTTTCAGCAAATTATGTGTAACCTTTCTTGTGGCAGATGTGAGATTTTCTGGAGGTAAGATTCAAAATACATATACCAACAATTATAACTCTAGATGCCATGAGCGACAGATAAAAATGAATACTCAGATAACAATCAACAAACAAATATGACCTTTCAGCGCGCAATTAGCAGAATTTTAGAATCTTAGATTCTCCGATTTCAAAACATCTACAACTTTTTTCCCAAGCAAGGCAATCCAAGTTCTATCTTTCACACTTAATCCTTGATGATCAGAAACAACAAGCAAGCCATGATTTGACAGCATTGCGTCTTCAGGCATATCATACGATGAAATGGTGAATGGTTGTGCTAGTAAAGAGGCAGTTCCAGGAAGTATCATGCTCCAACCCTGCTCATCTATAGGTGGACACATCAAAAAATTGCAAATACACAAATTTGACAAATTTAGGTTAGGACTTCTCGAGACAGGACAGACAGTCAGACACTATACACTATACACATCAATGAGTTAATGTACATGAGATCATTAATTCAAACAAGAGAATGAAGGGAACAAGTTCAACCAGCTATGCCTCTGTGAAGCTGTAAAGACTTGCCTGCTCCATTTGATAGATACAGTGGCCCATCTAAGCTGTAAAATGGTGTCTGCTTCATGATACTCTGCAACCAGATCAACTCATTGATGTCGGCAGGCTTTATATCAATGTTCCAATTTCCACGTGCACATACTACTTTTCCTGAGAACCAGAACATCTGCAGTAAAAGGATTACTGAATCTTAAAAAGTGCTGTCACCCTAGGCAATATTTTGTGAAAGTTGCAAGATAAAAACTGAAATGAAGATGCGTTGCCAAACTATTAATGTTGTCATATCCAATCATGAAAACCAGCCACTCAAACTGCGTACATGAGAAGGTATCGCATATTAATTCATGTCTGATGTAACAATCATAGTTGGGTAGTGAAAGACCAAAAATGCAGCTTTTCAAAAATTTAGTAGAAAAGGTAATCAAGCTTCTATGAAACATAAGCAAATGCTTTGACAATTAGCAAGAAAAATAATTGCAGAGATATGATACTTGGTGCATAGACACCCGTTCTATACGTCAGGAACAAGTATTTTCTAAGGTTCGGAACATAACGCGTTCCATATGGTAGAAACGTGTTTTATTTAATTAATTTCAAAAAAAGCTAAAAATTCTATATGTAACATCCGTGGCCTGCTTTTGCTAAGGAGCTGCCAATGAGAGGGAAGCAGGTGCCTATAGAACTTTCTGTCGTGATCCAATTCAAGTCAAATAAATTTGCAATCAGTGTTTTATCATCGAGCAGACTACGACTGTAGGTTCATCAAACTCCATAGCCATCCGTTTGGTGTCTTTTTGTCGTATGGTGGTTTTTTATTTTTTTGCAAGTTCAATTTTTTGATGCCGATAGGATATTTAGGGTTTTTATTTGGAAATACATGTCATTTATCACATCCCCATCAGTGATAATGCTTCCCATTTCAGTTTGAGTCGTTATTTGCTTTTTCTTTTTTCAGTCACCTCCCATTTACATGTGTTTGTTTAGGGTTTTTACACCTAGGAGCAACATGTTAGGTTAGGGTTTAGTGTTTGGTGCTGATCACTCACCGTTCATGCTAGATTCAGCCACTATGGCTTTACATTGCATATACGTCTAGGGTCTAGGTTTCTAGGGCAAATTTTTAGTTGTCTTCAATTGGCAGGACTTGTAGATAAAGGTTCATTTAAGTCCTTTCAAGCAACATTGGTGACCATGCCAAGAGAGAGATTCACGATATGGCAGGAGGTAGAGCTGAACATTGCTGGTCTACATCTCCTATGAACTAGCATATGCAAATGTCAATTGATCGACCATTGATAGTGTCCAGGAAATGAGCCCCTACTTTGGTCAAAGTGCTAGAAAACTCTTGGCTGCAAAAGTGATAGTGCTAGTGCCTCTAGCACCCGAGCTGCCATAGTGTCTCTCTAGAGCCTCTACAACATTTTAAGACTTCATAGAGGTTTTGTAGCAAAAACTGAGGCGGCGGCGGCAGTAGCCAGGCCGAACAATGCTCACATAGCAGGCACTCCACTTAGCAGCATTTGCTAATGACCAACAGGGTAAGGCCCTTACTCCAGTAGACGACCACCTCTGCTACTTTACCACCCTCTATCTGAGCATCCACCTTTGCCGCACCCCCAGCCATGCCACCTTCCAGCGGTAGGGTTGCACCTCAGCCCACCATGGCCAATGTAAACAAACTTCACATGTCAATGTTATCATAATACCTGACACAACAAAAAAAAAGTAAAATCTTCAACCCTATGGAGTTTACCCATTGAAAGAATAGACAAAAGACTAACACTAGATCTATATGTACTCTAAAAACAATGAGTAAATGAATAAAACTACAGATGATGACGCTCTCAGGTGAGGCTGAGAATCCATAGAAGCAGCAGGTTGGAGATGCACACTAAATTGAGACGCCTGAAAAAGGCTATGATATAGATACTCATCGAAATCAGAGAAGCCTGTGTGGTAGGAACATGCTGCTGACGACTATGTGTCATACTCTAGTTTCGATTGGCGTGGGGCCTTCGAATAGAAGCCCTCATGGTACCCCTAGAGGCAGTAGGGAGGTGATGTGCTCTACACCGTCGTTGAACAAAATGTTAGTCTCTCATTGGAATAGGAGTATTGTCATCCTCTAACCTTGAGTTCATTTGAACTCTCTTCCTAGAGAAGAAAGCACACTGAGGATCCTCATAAGTGATGAGAGAATATAAGGCCTGTACACCAAGCCTCAACTGAATACAGTATTGTAGGAGTGACCATAATGTCAAAAAGGTGACACTTATTGGGAGCATCATGAATGTATCTCCTAAAGCAGAATCTCTCTAACTCGACCAGGGAGGCATGGCTCTTCCTTAGTCGGGGGCCGAAGCTACAAGTCTCATATTGAAAAAAGGGCACTAAAAAGCACCCCTAGGTAGGTATAAGATGAAACCACCTCTAGAAGCTGAACATAAAAAATAAACTCTTATCTCTACATGAAGCCTTCGAAATGTTCACCTAAAATCCCCATCTGATACAAAAAGCATGTAGACTATTTAGATGTCTCTGAATCTCCTCTCTGGTGGGTGACAATAGAGCCACATCATCAACATATAACAAGATGGCCATCAATATACTCCCAAGGCTACAACCTAGATGACCACTATGAACAATAACCTCCTTGAGCGCATCAATATACAGCCCAAATAGAGTAGATGAAAGAAAACAAACCTGGTTCACTCCAATAGTACTTAATGCTATATCTAAAATGCAACCTCACTTTTAAGACAACCTCAAACTCATACAGGGCCATCATCGCCAATATTGTATCTGTGGAAAGCCTAAGTCGAGCCATGGGACTAAGTCAAAGACTTTTCTAAAATCTACAAAACAACAATAAACTCTTTCTTGTCTATGCTTGGCCTGCTCAATGATGGAACGAAATGTGATGATGTGATCAGCAGTGGAGTAGTGAGCTCTTAAACTTGCCTGACCCATAGCATACAATGTCTCTGCCTTTGTACTCACTGCAGACATACTAGGGTTGTTTAGCTTATCGAGGTGAGGATTTGGGATGGGATTGATGAGATGGGAAAGCTAGAGGGGGAAAGTGGCTTGAGATTCAAGAGGTATATCATGGGGAAAATCATGGAGTAAGGGCATAAGAGATTCTTGGTATAGGAGAATAAAAGTGTGATCGAAAGTGTATTTTGGTGCACGAACAAGACTAGAACATGTGAAGAATGTGAAGTAGGTGGGAAGATGCACCCTAGATGGAAAGAGAGACGTGAGTGGTCTGAAAGGGTGGTGGTGGACATATGGAACTTTGAGCTAAACGGGATGAAAGACGGTGATCCCATGAGATAATCTACGACTATGGCCACCACTATGAGGGTGACAAGTGAATCCCACAGAGTTAAGCCAGCCAATTAAGCCATTAAAAATGGCTAACTTGTGGGCAACTCCAAACTGAACTAAATGCTCACCGTGAGTAGTGACCGGTCGACGATCATCAACAAAAGTCTTGGTAACAGCCATATTCATTGCATCGATAGACTGTATACGGAACTAATCAGAAACATCATGAAACTATGTCTGGTGCGAGGTAGTCCTGGCACTGAGCTAAATAATATACTGAAGAGTCTCTCAATACAAACATGACAACCCCCGGAGCCTCTACCGCTCACGGAACGTGTCACTGTCCTATATATTGAGTAACATTTAAAACCTAGAAATTTTGATAAGCCTCTTTCTCTGCTCTCATGACCAATGAGCTCAATAATATACTGAAGAGTCTCTCAATACAAACATGACAACCCCCTAAGCCTCTACCGCTCACGGAACGTGTCACTGTCCTATATATTGAGTAACATTTAAAACCTAGAAATTTTGATAAGCCTCTTTCTTTGCTCTCATGTGTGTCAATAAAAAGCAATATGTCACCCTATAAATAAAATCACCTAGGTCACTAGTCGTGGAAGATGGATGAATCCCATTACAATTTCACACTCCAATCCTCAAGCAGTGCGGAAGGGGGCCCCGGGGGCTCCCATGCCCAAGGATCCTGATTACATGCTTCTTATTGATATATTTCACTTGTCCATCCCTATAAATGGCAATCCGTCTTGAATCACGAGCAACTTGAAAAACTTTTTTCCTCTCTTCAACTTGCATAAATGTAAGGTCATCATCTAGAATAATATTTGTTCCCTTTAATTTGGCTTTGAGACATAATACAAATCTTCGGTCTTCTAGTGATGTAAAGCGAATGATGAGAGTGGCATTATCATTTTTTGTTCTCTTGGCATGATCCATCACATCACTATGATGACCAAATGTGGTGTCCAAGAAGCACCTAGCCTCTTGAATTGCATCGTGGGTATCAAGAATATCTCACTTGTACAATTCAGCAGAACTTTATAATCTCTAGATGTGGTTCTAGGTGACTGTATAAAGTTTATATTTGCTAAAGACAAATGTTATATTGGTCTTTAGTCACTAGGTTGATTGTAGAATTTGGAACTGAATATTCTCGGAATCCAGTAACCTTCTTTGTGGAAAAGATTTCAGAATGTTTCTTATATTTCCTGAGTGGTATGTTGTGCATATACTCCAGTATCTCTAAATGATTAAGTATGGGTTTAGAATCCGATAGATTATGATTGACGAATCATAAGATTCTAAATGTTTATGATTGACGGATCATAAATTGATACTTAAAGGTCATTAGATGATTATATGGGAAATATGATGATTCTTAAGATGATGAGTAATTCTTGATCAATTGGTGGAGTTAAAATTTAGATTTGTTATTTGAACTCTAAATTTGTGTACAAACTTGAGATTGTTTGGATCTCACGGGCATTTTCATTAAGTGATTGTTTACTTATGAGATTTGCTTACCTTTACAGATTGTAGTCAAGGAATGCTTGTGTACTGTTTTTCAGCCTAAAATGTCCGGTTAATTAGGAGCAGTTAAGTCTATCAAGATTGAATGGTTGCTATTTTCTGGTATATGATGCTAAGAATAGAGCACTTATCTCAGGAGAGTAATTGGGGTACTCAGGACTGAGTTGAAGTCATTTTTATCTTGATGGATCTCCTAAGAGATTTTGGTGGGATGAGTTTTATACCAAGAAGCATTTATGACAGGTCTACGAGTATTTGTGGATAGTCTTGGACTATAATTGTTTTGGATCTTTAACTTTTGAACATTGATTTCCAATGTAAGCTGAGGACTCACCCAGTGATTCATGTAAATTGAAGTACATGAAGGTGGAGAGAATCAAACCCAATAGGGAAATTTATCTTTAAATGCACTTCTAAAAGGTCGATATAGTATTTCAGTGTAGAGACAGATAATTTGAGAACTATCCCATCTCTAAATACTTATTTGATATTGAAGTCAGACTAAAGATTGATTTTCAAGGTAATTGTGAAAGTTAAATGATTGATTTGTTAGCTTTTAAACTTAATCTTCAAGTTTGGTCGACTGCCCATCCAGTGTATCATGTAAATTTAGTTTATATGATGATGATGGTTTGATGTATTGAAGATTTTGCCCATTTGGAAGATTTATCGCTCAATGTACCTTTGGACCCTGAATGAGTACTCAGGATCAGAGATAAACAATTGAGAAATTGTTCTATCTTTGTGTGCTTGCTTAGGTTGGTTGGTCAAATTGAGGATAATGATTCCTGGGAAGAGTTAAAAGCATACAAATTGGGTTTTCCCTAGTTACTCGTTTAGAGGAAAAAACTGGTTTAAAAGGGGAAGAATGTTACGTCCATGTCCTGTATA
Organism: Diphasiastrum complanatum; assembly: GCA_029204225.1. Classification (NCBI taxonomy): domain Eukaryota; kingdom Viridiplantae; phylum Streptophyta; class Lycopodiopsida; order Lycopodiales; family Lycopodiaceae; genus Diphasiastrum; species Diphasiastrum complanatum. The sequence goes on along the minus strand of CM055092.1, from coordinate 3,808,159 downwards.
AGGGAATCGGAATAATTCCTGACGTGGATAGCCGGTCACTCCAGGTGTATATGGTTATTAGTTATGCCTCGTCATTCCGGGCTTGGCCTGTAAAGTAATTAATAATCATATGAGGGCCCAGACCTATAATTGGACATAGGAGCACATGCATAGTGAATGACTGCTTTAATGCAAGAATAGGAGGTCAATAGCTCAATATAGGTTGCATGGGGATCCTAGGGGAATATTCTCTCTCTCATGAGGAGAATATGTCCATTGGAAACTTGCCCATCCTTCGATTGGAAATTCAGTTTCTTGAGCCAATTTCTCCTCCTCTCTCTTAGGTTCTTCACTATGGCTTGGGGGCTAGGTCCGAGAGGAAACTCCAGGAGGGATCTAGGTTTGGATGGGTGGTTTTGCTCCACAGGTGTCCTTTTGGTTGTTTTGCAACAGGATCTAGTCAGATCTTCATAAGGCGATCCTTATATAAATCCTCTCTCAAAATCATCATCTCACGGCGAGGATCCTCATAGGTGGAGAGAGAGAGAGAGAGAGAGAGAGAGAGAGAGAGAGAGAGAGAGAGAGAGACCACAGCAATAATGTTGGTGTTTCGAAGAAGTGCATAGGATGCCCAAGCTAATTCCTCCTTTTGACTTGGGTTCATAGTATCTTCGAGCACAAAAATTTGTTTACTTGAAGACTGAAGCTTGCTCACTTGCTTGAACTTAGCTCCCTACACGTCATGGCATTCAATTAGAATGATACATGAAAGACCAATGTCATTTGAAAGGAGTTCAACCAATTGCCAACAATGAAGACAATATAGGAAGTGTTGAAATAACAATGAACCAAAGAGTAAAGGACAAAATCCGCCTAAGAAAACTTATGATCTTACCAATCATACATTTATGATTGCAAATTTTTACAAAATTCTAAGATCTCTTGCATACACCCAATACATCAAGACCCAACCAACACAAATGATCAATCATCTTCTAAAGATGTTGATAAACATCAACAAGGTAAAAAAAGATGAAACATTTGTCACACAAATTTCAGAGAATATAGGCAATGTGAACATTGCAAGTAAAATCAAGCTAAAAATCTGAAAACAAAAATGTCTTTTCTCTCTGGATTTTGATGGTGCCAAGCATTTTGCAATTGAAAAGAATTCAACCTCAACTAAAAAGGAGTTTTTCTCCAAAGCAAGAAGAATTGACAGTTGCACATGCAAAATTCAAAAAATCCCTTTTCTAGTTCAAGTGATGAATCCCACATAAGAACATGCATATACAATGGTTATCTATATCTTTCTACGTTACTTTGTTTTGACAGCGTCTAAACAGACTTTGTTGTGCAAAACAAGCTCCCACGTAACACATAAGTATAGGCAAGGTTAGTGCCACTGGTGTAATTGTCAGTCTACAAAAACAAGGATGAATTCATCATAATTGATATCCAACAAGATCTAGCTTCTTAGTGTTGATAGACAACAAACTGATCTCAATACAAATTAACTGCATTGCCAACATTTTCTATAAATCAAGGGAACATCGTAGATGGACACATAAGTTAGAAGTTTGATGATACTTAGAATAAAATTTCTATCTTTATTTTTGTAAATATTAAGATCTTTTGTATAGAGTTCCAATGTGGAGAGAGGGCATTCATAACACAAGAAGATACGAAAACTAAAAGAAGCATGAAAGTGGCAACTACAAGTTGCATATAATAGCTAACAGAGGAAACTTCAATGAATCAAATTAAAACCCAACATTCCTCTAGAATACATTACAACGCCTCTAGAATACACGTTTCAGATATGCACCTTCAAGCGACTCCCCCAAAATGGCAAAGACATAGCAACAACTGCCAACAACACCCCCACAGCTTCAGACCTCTGCCAAGCAAACAGCAAAACTTATTTCATAGATTCAAAAACAAGAAAAAAAAACATGCAATATAATACTGAAGGCTTTAGAATCTATACTTGTCAAAACTATAGCCTGTGCTACATCCTCAAGGAAACTTTGATATCTTCGAAATTTGATTTATCATTGAAAAAAATTGTTTCTAAAGGGCTAAGAGGTAGCATAGATAAGAATGTTCCAGATGTGGTAAGTGCATTTGAAAGATGAGACTAATGCAAACAGAGCTAGTAAAAAAAAAAAATGCTCTAGTCAGAAAGCGAAACCTGTAAAATAATAATTACTACTAAGACAATGTAGTCATGGTCTAGAGCATAAGCATAGTTGCATGCATGGATGCAGCGGATGGCGATCCAGCTGCATCCACGTTCCGGAACACTGGCGATCAGGGACCCAGATTGCAAAAACATTTGAATTTTTTCTTGCAAATTCTGTTACATGCTGCAGCCTGCTAGTTGCGAAAAAATTTACGATTCTGCAGCGGCAGTGTAACCTGCTAGTGAGGGCCTTGTCATCAGCATTTCAGTGTCCCCTAGAAATCAGAACTTAGATGTTTCTGTAATGCTGTCAAGATTAGGGAATTGCATACTCATCACTGCTACCAAAAATCAGTGTTGCAGTGTTTCCTACTGCTGTCCAGAAATTAGAGATTAAAATGCTTATTGCTACCCAAAAATCAGGGATTAATTGGTCTATATTGCTGCCAAAAATGCGGGATTTGCATGCTATTTGCTGCTGCCTAGAATCAGGGATTTGCATGCTCTTTACTGCTGCCAAAAATTTTGCATTGCATTGTCTCCTACTGCTCTTTCAAAATCACAGATTGAATGCTCCTTATTGCTGCAAAAACTCAGAAATTTGCATACTCTCTACTGCTAGAAAGCTGGGTAAGAGACCCTTAGTCTCAAACCCATATTGCCCGCCAAGAAAAAAGAGATTAAAAAATTTGCATTCCAGGAAACCCTAATGGGAAATCCTGGTTTGCGATCCGGATCAGAATGTGCATCGTTGGACCCTTTTCCCCCCAAAAACCCATTTCACTGTTTCTGGCCCTCATTTCAATGTTTCTGGCCCTCAGTTCACTTTTTTTTTGGGCCCTCGTTCTGGTGGGTAGTAAAAAAAAAAAAATTAATTAATTACTGTACGGTTCACCACGGTTCACCAGCAAAATCTTTGTGAACCGTACGGTTCTGAGAACCGTGGCAAACCGTTCACGGTTCTCAGATTCTATGATTCGAATCCAAAATCAACTCAAATCAATTTTAAAGCCAATATATTGAGATTCGTTTATGCTACAAAGTTAAGCATCTTAAAATCTTTTGTGGATACTTTTGATCTCTAGATCTTTGATAAGGCAACTATATTTGAAGGCATCGGCAAATATACATGCAAAACAAAAAGAGGCCATTGTGGTGGATTATTTGCAAAACAAATCAATATTAGCCCAACAAGTAAAAAATCTTAAAATAGGGCAAAAGCTCCTTGAGTTCCGTCCCTCTTCATTGTGAGTAAAATACACGATACCTACGGTATACCTACATTCTATAATACTGGAATGGGAACATCCTTAGACCCTAAAACGTAAAAAAGGCAGAGAACTTTCTAGGAGCAAGAATGACAAGGAATAGTACTTACCAGCTGTGCAGAGGAAATCGTACTGGGACTAAGGAAATGATTCAGTACCAACAGTGTCCCAAGAAGTAGCCCGAGTAACCTTGGCAGCTCAGAGTCATCAAACCCAGGTATCCCTGAAACAAAATGAAACCCTTTCAGAAACTTGTCCCCCGTACATTTTATCTGCATATAAATAAAGGCGTTCATATAATTGCAGCTCAAAGCATTTACCAGCCCATATCTTTAACCATAAGACGTTTCATTACTAGAATGACACAATCTCATTACATATACTGTGTCATAGCTGATAGTGCTTGCTCAAATTTCAAATTTGATAGCTTGTGAAAGCTTATTCTTGATTCTCTATCCACTTTTGAGTTAATCTGTGAGAATGCATACCAAGGGTGAATCTTAAAACTGAGATATCTATGTCTTGTGAAGAGTCGCCTTGCCTTGAATCCTTCGCCGCATGCTCATGGCACATCAGCCTATTGAATGTGCTTGACAGCAGCTGTCCTCTTGCCACAGTAAAGCTACCCCGGGTTCTGCACCATCCAGCATGCAATGTTGCTGCTACTGCTGATCCTTGAAAGGTGCCAAAGCGTGTGGACACATAATAGGGCAGCATGGCCCTGGATCTATTGCCAGTTTTGCCATGAACAACCCAGTTGGAAGGTGGAATAAGAATGATGGGAGGAGAGGAGTAGAACCCAGAAGTAGAAGTAGAAGCAGAAACGAACAAGAATTGAGAACAGCAGCACAGCATTGTACTGCTCTCACTAGACAACGTAGGCTGTGATGGTGAGGGGGGCCGTCCGCTCTCCTCTAGCTGCCACCACCTATCCAATTAGGGTTTCCAAACCAGCCGGTGTAGGTGAACAAACACTTACGAAAATCGATTTCTGAACTTTCTATGTTATAGTATGTTATGATGCAGCCTGCATCGCATCAGATCCGTTCTATCCTGCACAAAGACGAAATTTGGTGCAATGAGACGGATTTCTTCGAACTAGATTTGCTGCTAATTGTTCAAAACTGGAAAGCTCGTTATCTTTGCAGGTTGATGATTGAGACATTAACTCAGGCTGCTGCTGCTGCTGTTTGGATTTGCTGTAGCTGAAGCCTGATCGACAATCACATTATGGATGCAATGCAAAAATTTCTTCTGAATTTGTAACAATCTGTGATTTCTGTTTGTAATTATCTTTTGATTATGTTGTTTGTTTGGTTTAAAGGGGATTTATTGCACAACTTTGAACCATAAGCAAAACTTGAAACATGATATGTTTGTATTTGCTAGATACAACTAATTTAGTGCACAAATCAAGTGAGCTAAAGTGCTCACTTCACTTCAACTAAAACAAGATTATGGGAGCTAAAAATTTGAACAAGAAAATGGAAAATAAACGTCAGTGAGATTATATCACTGATAATTCAAGAAAGAAAGCATGAGATTCAATCTAAAATGAGGATGTCACTAGACCATTCTCGGACTAATTATTCAAGAAAGAAACTAGAAGACTCAATCTAAATGAGGATGTCACTGTGGTCTACTAGGTCCTAATTTTTTAAAAGTGAGATGCATGGCAAGTGTTGTTGCTCCACTTGGTATGTTATTGCTCCAAGGTCCAACCACCCTTAAACAAATGCATCTTCGACCTTTATGATTATAAGCTACATTATTTCATGAGTTTTGGTAATGGACATTGATTATGTGTAAATTGTTATTTTGAGCTACTATAAATATCTACATTGTAAATGGACGTGCAAGACACTTGTGAGTATATAGCATTTGAAATAGGATCTAAAACACTTTGTGATTTCATGTTGATTAATCATCTTCAATTATGAAAAACATAAAAATCAAATTGTTGGTGGGGTTGATAAAGAGTTTGAGAATTTATCTGTCATAGATTACGTTTAATAATGGCCTGATAACATTTTCAGAAATGAAATGTCCATGAGTGAAAATTGTCCTAGACTATGATGATTATCTCGAAGACCACAACTTGGCCAAACAGTGAAGACAATTTGGGACTCCAAAGCATGGAAAGATGGATTGTCATTTCATGAGTGTGCTTCAAAGTTGATTGAGAGTGAACTGCTCATGTATCAAGCTTGATCAGCTGGAAGTTAACAAGTGGCATAAATTGCTTATGGTGGATGGGTGGGATATGATTTGGAAGTGGTTTTTTTGTATTTGATCAATTGCTCGAAGGACATAAGCAACCAAGAAAATCACCCTTCTTAAGATTTTCATAGACAAGTCAAGGAATGGAATCATATTAATATCCTCAATTAATTACCGAGTTTTAAAGGTCAATTGGTAGCAGACTATTGTGTTTGTACAATGGCTCATTTGAAGAGCATGAAAGAGTTGTAGGGGAATTGGTATGAATCCGTGATGGACCGATAGGTCGAACAATCAGATCGGAACAATCCTACTACCACACAAAAGTGGTGGTCAACTGATTCCCTCGATGCGTGCACCACTACAACAGTAGGCTAACACAAAATAGAGTTCGATTGTGCGGTTGTTTGCGGAAGTGAAAGAGCAGACAATCAGACAAAGCAATAAGACAGTCAGACAGAAAATAGAATAGCAAAACATACAATTCTGGCAAAGATTCTGAACACAAAACCAAGACAATATTTGATTCATATTAATGTATAGAAACACAAGTCAGATTGATGCTATGAGCACAAGACAATAGCGGGTGAAACCACGTGCTCAGGAAGCTAACTCTACTCTGTAAACGCTATGAGCGTATTACTGACAATCAATCTGAAAGAAAGAATCGATGCATGAAAGCATCTACTATGTCTGTCTCTGATTAATTCATTCTCTGGCATGATATTGATTTCAATTACTATCTCTATATACAATTTTACAGTTGTGCAGATGTATGTACAAGAAGGTGGCGTGGAGCCGGTGCGCCGTCTGGAGTAGATCATAGCTGTTGTTGTCATTGTCCAATCATAAAGATTCTGACTGTGCAATCTGGAATCGGCCATCATATGGAACAGCGTCATAGGGATATATTTGATGAGGGACATGTGGCGATGTGTATACCTTGTGATATATGCACATGCAACAGCCAATGGTTTATCGTTTATGGCTTTGATAAGGTAGCCATCCTTATTCTTCCATTTGTCCACTGATGGATCGATGAACTCGAAGTATGTAGTGGATTCGATCTTCTTGAGAGTTTTGTTGACTGTGTTTGGTCCTTGAGGGAAACCAAGTGCATGAAGGCTAGCTCCAGAGATGGGTACTACGAACACAATGCTACTGGTAGGAGGTACTATGAATCAAAAAGATCTGTCAGTCTGGTTATACGAGGCATAAGCAAGATGCGACAGGAACGATCTTTGATAACCAATGAAAGGAGGCAATTGGAATTCTATCTTGGTGATGAACTGGTGTGCCTCTTGGTACCAATTAGTCATCTCATCAATATCAAGGATGCCCATAGTGATGTCAAGTTTCTCAAATTGTGGATCTCCAGAACTAGAAGGGGAATTGATAGACATTGTCTATATCTACTACGATATCGGATGATGGAGTTTGGTTCGGTCGAGACTATATGAAGTTTTAAAATGCTATTCGATCGAGACTGAATGCAACAAACAAAGGTCTGTTTGATCAAAATTGATTGATGTACTGAAATAATATTCAATCTAGACTAATTGCAAACAAGGTTTGAACAACTAAGAAGGTGTCTGCTCGGTCGAAAGGTAAACGTGATAGGTGTATAGGTCATGGTTGAGCCGGAGACACTGGTTGGTAGAATAGGTTGTGAATAGTGTGAAGTAATGCTTTCTTGATAGGATGATGATGTTTCTTGTTAGTAGCGTACTAGTAGCAAGTGTGATTGCAAGCTTCAGTATCACTACCCCTCAGCGGTCTTGCCTTAGCAAGATGTGACAATCTTTTGAATGTAGGAAACTAGATTTTTGTGAGAATGGTTTATAATGGCGCTCTGGACCCGTAGCGCCAAAAAGCAAGTTGTAAGCACAAAGATTGCCAGTAGCATTCACTAGAAACATCAAGAACTTGCACTTCGTTGAGGTGCGACTAATTTTGTCCGGGGCCTTTTTATGCAGTACTCAATCCGGTCGATATTGGACTGATGAGTCGATCGAGTATGTTAACTGGTGATTCGGTCGAGATGTTTGACTTATGAGTCGGTCGAGATTTTCAACTTATGAGTCGGTCGAGATTTTTGACTTGTGATTCGGTCGAGATTTTGACTTGTGATTCGGTCGAGATTGAACTGTAGATGTGACTGGGGATGATCTGGTCGAGATGACATCTGGTTGAGATTTATTGGTGATAATCCGGTCGAGATTTCATCTTGTTTTGATCCGGTTGAGATGTGATTGGTGGATCCAATCGAGATGTCATCTTTGGAGATCCGGTCGGGATTTGACTAGTGATGATCCACGGTCGAGATGTCATCTTGTTTTGATCAAGTTGAGATATGACTGGCAGATTCGGTCAAGATGTCATCTTTGGAGATCCGCCGGTCGAGATGTCATCCGGTCGAGATTTGATTGGTGATGATTTGGTCGAGATGTCATTCGGTCGAGATTTGACTGGTGATGATCCGGTCGAGATGTCATCCGGTCGAGATTTGACTGGTGATGATCCAATTGAGATGTCATATTGTTTTGATCTTGTTGAGATATGATTGGTGGAAATCTCGGTCAAGATCCGCTTGAGATTTAACTGTTTGAGAGCTTGGTAACTAAACTGGAGGTGACAAGTTCATAAATATGATGAAGTTCTCAATAGGGCTTCGGGTCTCAATTACTAGATTTATCTGTTGATGAACAAAAATGACGTCTTAGAATATCAAAAATATTATGCACCTATTATCAAAAATATTATATGATGTTGACCTATTATCAAAAATACCATATGATGTCGAGATGTCGAGATGTCATATTATCAAAAAGACCATATGATGTTGACCTTGAACACAAAAGAAATAAAAAATAAAAAAGAAAAAAGAAAAAAGAAGGTAAGCATCAAAATGAAACTTGAAAAATAAAGGAATAAAGAATAGATGAATGAGCTTTTTTTTTTTTGAAAGATCAACAAAGAATAACTCTTTGTAGTACCGTCGTAGACGACCGCCATTTACGATAGTGTCAAGGAGTGCTCCGTCAAGTGTTTCTAACTGGACTGCAACATTTGAAAAGATTTTATTAATTACATATGGTCCTTCACTTTTGAATTTATTTTTTCAGGGTGCTTCTTAGATGTGTAGAGAAGCACGTGTTATTTCAATGCTGCTACAAGAGGAGATAAGAATTAATGCTTCCTCCTCAAGCTCATAATATGATCCTCAGGCTCTTTACACAAAGAGAAATCAAAAGTTCAAGTCAAAGAAATCCACAAAATCTGATTATTCATGGAAAAAGAGCAACATGCAGCATGATCAAATTTTGACTCTGGGTCGAATTTTGGTTCAAGGTCGAATTTTGGCTCAGGGTTGAATTTAGGCCTAGGGTCAAGTTCTTCATCATCCCAAACTATGTAGAAACTCTACTACAAATATTGTAAAAGGACTGGTCATCTCATCAAGGACTGTAGAACACTCAAATACAACAATGCAAAGAAGAAGCAGTTTCAACAACAAGCAAATGCTGCATCAACTAGTCGCTCGATCCAATATGAAGAGGAGGATGAAGCTGCCTTTATGACCAGGGTCAAAAAATTTCAGGATATCGATTTCTGGTACCTGGATTCTGGAGCAACTCAGCTCATGACCCATCATCGAAATTGGTTCCAAAACTACAAGCCTTTCACCCATTCTAGAGTTGTGCAGCTTGGAGACAACTCAACACATTCCATTGAAGGTGAAGGGACAGTAAGGGTCGAAAGAGTTGTTGTTAAGTTGTTGTCCAATTTTTGTATATTTCGAACCTTACAAAGAATCTGCTTTCTATAAGTGAAATCATTGATTTTGGTTGTAGGGTCGAATTCGATACAGAGGGTTGCACTATCCTTGACAAGTCTAGGAAAGTCCTAGCTTATGGTAGAAGATGTGGCCACCTTTACAAATTGAGTCACTGTTATTCTACTAGTAGTCAAGCTCTTATTTCTACTTCTGAATCAAATCAATTGTTGTGGCATGTTAGACTAGGCCAATTTAAACTTTATGAGTATTCAGCAAATGTCAAGTTAGAACATAGTGCAAGATCTCCCTTCTATTAGCAAATCCAATTCTCCATGTGAAAGCTATATTATCAACAAGCATGCTAGAAGTCCATTTACTTCAGATTTTGTTCATACTTCTAGAGATTTGTTAGATCTTGTACACAGTGACCTTTATGGCCTAATGCAAACTTCTCTTACAGGGGGAGCTTTTTATTTTGACTTTTATTGATAATTTTTCTAGGATAACTACTACTTATTTTTTGAAGAATAAATCCGATACTTTTAGATTCTTCAAGCAGTTCAAGGCATCTACATAAAATCAGACCCAGAGAACAATCAAAGCAATACGTTCTGATGGAGGGGGAGAATTCATCTCCACCGAGTTCAAAGAATTCTGCAAGGCTTGTGGAATATATCAACAATTCACCACTATCTACTTTCCTCAGTCCAATGGAGTAGAAAAACTGAAGAATCGGACACTTATTGAAAGTGCCAAAAGCATGATGGCCCATGCTTCTCTTCCAAAGAGATTTCGGACAGAAGCTGTCACTACAGCTGCCTACCTACAAAACCGATCCATCACCAAAGCCCTGAATGGCAAGACACCTCATGAGGTGTGGACTGGATTGAAGCCATCACTCAAGCATATTCGAGTGTTTGGGTGCATTGCCTATGCTCAGATCCTTGAAGATCTGAAAAAGAAGCTGGATGACAAAAGCAGGAAATTGATTTTCATTGGCTATTCCCCAGATCACAAGGCATACAAGCTCTACAACCTAGAAAATCAGAAGACCTTCACGAGTAGAGATGTCATATTCATGCAAAACCAATTTTTTGACCATAAGGAGAAAGCTCTAGAAAAATCCGATCCAAGGTTCGAATAGTCAAAATTTGATCCAAGGTCAAAAATTTCAAAATTTGACCCAAGGATTGAAAATTCAAAATTCGAACCAAGGGTCGAATAACAGAAAATTGATACTGACTCGGACAGTGAGTCAAAACCTCAACAACAGCATCAAAGGGTCAAAATTCAACCCAGAAAATCAAATTGACCCAAACAGTCTTCATTTCGATTCATGGATAATCCGGCTTGCTATTTTGTGCAGGAACCAAACTGTTGGCTGATTCTAACGAATCCCCAAGATAATCGGCCAGAGCTACCCAAGAGCACCTCTCACCTTAGACCGAGGAGGTCTTTCCATCAAATAATGAGTAAAAATTTGGTTTTCCATCTACCAATGTTGTTGGTGATCCATATGTTTGATATTTGCTATTTGTGTTGAGTGCTTTGCGATTGTGGGATTGATTAGCAAGTTAAGGTATTGTACTCTGCCTATGGTAGTCCATACATCACACGTGTGAAGGGAATTGCAAGATTTTGAGTCTTGTAGTGGAGTTCAAGCCAAGGAAAAACTAGGAAATGCTAAATTGGTTGGTGTTTTTGCTATAGGATCTCAATTCGATCCATTCAAGGTGCTTCCTCCATCATTTCAAACATTTATTGAAGTCTTTTTGTTGCATTTTCAACATGGTATCAGATCTATGTTAAAAATGAGCTAAATTCTTGCAATTTGATCTATTAGCATCATAGATTTTGATCAATTTAAGCATTGATTGATTCTTTGTGATTATCTATGATTTGTATCTCCATTCTTGATCAAACTAAGTGAAGAGGAGTCTTCTAGGATCTGATCTATAGGTGTTTAGGCCTCTAAAACCAAGATCAACCCACTTCTTATCTACAAGACCAAGTTAGCAAGTTTGCTTGCTTGCTTACATTTGATTCAAAGTGAGTTTTGGAGACAATCTCAAGGAGTAGCATTCAAGCATTGAAGAGGTAGAAGGATCTAACTTTTTGGAGCTGATTTAGGTTGTTCTCAGGTGTATGAGAGATCTCCTAAGAGTGATTTAGGTTCAGTCCAAAGCATTTTGCATTCACTCATCATTAAAATCAAATTTTTGTCAAAATTGTGAGCTTTGTAGCTTGTGCTTGGAAAGTAGATTGTTTTGATTCTTATATAAAGGTTCAACCTGATCTTATAAGAGTGATTTAGAGTGGCATTTATGTGCAATCAGATCATCTTTTTGATGGGCCAAGGGAGTATGGAGAACGCGAATAGAGAAGAGCGCAGGAATATTTGCGGAACTCCCCCGTTGCAATGGGCTGCTAGAAGCAAAAACAGTCTAATAGAATGTTTATACTAAGTATAATCACAGCTTAAATGTTTTGGTGCCCAACAACATCTTATAAATTAGTTCGTACTCACAAAAATAAAAAAGAGTGCAATCCACCAAAGAGATTAAAAATGGTTTGTGTGGAGTATTACTGAAAAATGGATTTAGTCAGAAGGTTAGGTCTGAAATAGATTGAAAGAGCAGTATGACAGCACAAGTTTCTCAAGCGTCAAAGACAGCCATCATCTGATAAGAAACTGAGGAGTTGTAGATGTCTGTGTTCTGATCAGAGTGAGTGAACAAGTGTGATCAAACAACAATGAAGTGCATTCAAATCACAACAAGCATTCATCTATGTTATATACAGATAGAAAAACGTGCTGTTGCTATATTACACTGAAGCACAACAAAATAGTAGTTACAACCAGAATGACGACGTAACTGGGAGGCTCAAAATCATTCGTCTCATGAATGGAGTATTACATAGAGTGTGCCTAGATGATCCATTTATAGATTTCATCCATGTATTAATTACAGTAAATGTTTGTCACCTAATTAGATAAGCCGTTGTACTTGGAAGTATTTGGCTTGTGTGACAACTATACATGGTATATATGGTCAACAAATCAGGGAATGTTGATGCGGACGAGGACACTGCAAATCTCTCACTTTGCATTTTACGTGAAGTGGCTTTCTCTCACTTCGCAAATTCTGGGAAGTGCTTGGAATGTTCCTTGTTGAAAATAGATGACCTTCGAGATTTTTCTTTCTCTTTGCATTCTTCACAAAAAGCCGACAATGTCTATAAAAATGTGATGGTGCCCTTAACAAGGCGAAGGTGTCTTTAAAACAATTTAACTTTTGAACTGCACATAAGTTAACCTCTTCAAAATAGTTGAAAGGAGGAGGCCAAAGTCTTTGGATGCACTTGCTATGTGCATAAACCTTTGGAGACAAGGACAAAGGAAGATCCATCATCAACAAAGGGGATCATGCTCGGGTATGACAACTCAAGTAAGGGATACAAGGTATATCTTCCATCCTTGGATAAGTTTGTGGTGTCTAGAGATGTAATCTTTGATGAGTACAAGATGAACAAGTTTGATGATGGCTCAACCATCTCAACAATAAAGAGGATAGTGGTCGAGAATCAAGATGATCTTGATTTTGAGGAGGATCTTGAATCAAGTCAACCCGCCACACCTAGAGGGTAAGAATGGAGCCAACAGACTCACATATCAAAGCAAGGGGCAGCAAGCCGAGACTAATCCATCCACTTCTTTTCCTCTTATGTCAAGTTTTGATGAACCTTCAAAATTAAAAGATGCTTTGAGTTCAAAAGAATGGTACCAAGCTATGCTAGATGAGTATAATGCTTTGATGGATAATGGCACTTGGATCCTTGTTGATAGACCTTCTAAGAATGTGATAGGATGTAAATGGGTGTTCAAACTCAAGTTAAATTCATATGGAAGCATAAGCAAACACAAAGCAAGACTAGTTGCCAAGGGATATGCCCAATTGGAGGGCATAGATTATGTGGAGACTTTTGCGCCCGTGGCCAAGATGGTCACAATAAGGTTAATTCTTGCTCTGCCTCTCATTTTGGATGGATTATGCATTTCTTAATGGATTCTTAGAAGAAGACATCTTCATGGAGCAGCCCCATAGATTCATCAAGCTCAGGTTGGAGGACAATGTTTGTCATCTACAAAGGAGCATCTATGGCTTGAAGCAAGCCTCTAGGTCTTGGGACTCAAAACTACATAATTATCTTATTTCACTTGTGTAGGGTCAAAGATCTCGCGTAGTAGTAGCCCTCCCGCCTGTCAACAAGGGTTAGAACACTGGATAGGTAACTAACTATGTAAAGATGCAATCGTTAGATAGTTCTCTACTTTTTCGTAACACTAGCACCACTAACACTACTCACCCCTAACTCTACTCCACTAAACTAACATTCATCATGATTTTAGGGAGGAAGTGAAGAGAAGGGTAGACGAAATAGAGGGAAGAAGAGGGAAAGGGAGTGAGGGTGGAGTGAGGGAAAGGGAGTGAGGGTGGAGGTTAGCTCAAATGCTCATTATGCTTGCTAATGGAGAAACATTCACTATCACAACCAAAAACATGTAAACTAAAAGCAAATAGAAAGTACAACCAAAAGCATTAGCAAGTAGTGAATAGCAAATGAGGATGCTTCTCTCCAAAGTTTGGTAGAGTTTCCTCCTTCTCATTAAGCATGAAAAATAGAGTACAAATGGTGCCTTTTTATAAATGGGAAAGGCCCTTGTCCCAAAATTCTATTGGCTAATATGTGCATTGATCCTAACCATTCATCTTGGACCCAACTTAATCCAAGGGTCCACAAAAAGTACATTAGAATTCACAAGATTCATGTGAGTCCAAAGTTGGACCCAATTCTAAATAATAAACTTCTAAGTTTAAAATGACTTTAAGCCTCAAGTTTTATGTTAATTACAAGGGGCCCAAGTCCATTATTTCTATTTACAATCGCCTTGCAAGCTTCTTGGGTCATGGACTTATATGCGTAGAAAGCCATGCCCTCAGAACACATTTATTGACACATTTTCTTTCATTCGCTCTATGTTGGAAATACCCCCAACACACGGCTTGAAGGAGAAGACGGGGCGGAAGTGGTTTGGCATGGCGGTGAAAAGTTTATGACCTGCATCCACGCCAGAGTGTTCGGAGACAACTGTGAATCAGCAGGATTGAATTGGAGAGGGATAGCGGTGGAAACAGGGGTAATGGAGGATGCGATAGTGATGGAAGGGGTGGTAGAAAATGGAACAGAGATAGAAGCCATATCAACAGAGGAGATGGGAATGAAAACAGAGGCAGCAGTTGTGGGTGGAATATAAGGAAGAGGAACGACAATAGAAACAGTGGTATGGGGCTATACAGAAGAGGAAGTGTCGATGGTAGAAGCTGAAGCTATTACTGGTGTGGTGGTGGTGGTGCGGCGTCTGATAGTAGGTGGGGATGAGGAGGAGGGGACAGCGCCACGCATTCTTTTGCTAGCTGTCATGTCAGTGACTGTAGGTTGGACAGACATGGATGCGGTTGATGGAGGATAAAGGTTAGTGTGTGGCACAGTGGATAACAAGATGCTGGAATGGCAAAACCCGCGCACTTTCATCTCAAGAAGTGCACAAGCGAAGTTACACAGCAGAAGGCCTACTGCGATATATTCTCAAGAGTTTGGCTTTATTGAGATTATTAGTTCGCGGATGAGGAATGTACGCCAATCGTATGGCACAACCGTGGGGCCAGGGATTCCGAGAAAGGACTCCGCAATCTGACTCAATAGGTCCTTACGAAATGTTAAAACAACCAAAAAGTTGTTCAACAGATGTGCAGCCGCCTGAATGACTGGTTCCGTGATAGTCTCTATCAAGTACCCGTTGTTAGTTTGGATTGAAATTTCTGGTGCATTCTGGTTGACGAAAGATTTTATCAGGGCTTTTGTCTGACGATGAGAGATGGGCTGGTAGTCACCGGACATAATGCCGACAGTGACCATCAAGTCCACGTTAATCCGTACCTTGTATGTGGTACCCTGGTACAGGAAGTGGAAACGTGACTTCGGTGCGTCCCAGGTGGCGTAAGCGTGAAGGGCGAGGCCCATGTTGATGTCAGAGCTGAAAAGTGTCAGCTAGAAACCCATTGCTTCAAGAAGTGGGCCAGCAATCTGAAGCCATGGTTTAATCAGGACATCAGAAGGCAAGGGCCAAATCTGGGTGGCTGATGGTATTTCTCGCTGGATCACCTGCTTGGTGCTAGAGTCGTCAGAAGATGAGGAGGCCATGTTAGCAGTGATAGTTAAAGTGCAAAAAAGTAGAAAAAATGATGGAAATGGTAAAAAGTGTTGGAAACAAGAAAAACATTGGATAACAAGAGTTGGGTGGTAGTAACGATGGTTTAAAGCATAGATCTGGGTTCAGAGTATGCAGATGATGGCTTGTATAAAGTTTGGTTACATTCAGAGAACTTGGAAATTTCGGTCGAAAGTTGAGAAGAGCTTCATTAGGAAATGTGACAAATGACTCGAATTCATCACTTATATAGCGGAATTTAGAGTGCGTATTAGGTGAAATCCACTTTCCCTTGTTCAGTTCCATCTAAATTTTGGCAGGAACCTTCTTCACAAAATTCTAAGACCTCGATTTTTTAGATCGAGGTTTCTGATATGCAGATTGGAGATTTATCGGTGTAATCTGATGATCTACTTCCCTGTTGATCCTATCTGGACCTGGATCCCTCTTGGATCTGGTTGGATCTTCTCTGATCTTGCCAAATCTGGCTGGATTTAGCTTGATCTATCTTGATCTTCCTAGATCTAGTGGTGATGGCCTTGCAGATGAGCTTTTCATAAACTGCCACCACCAACCTGGATCTGTCTCACTGGGGTGGCCTGTATTTGTGCAACCGGCTACCGTTGATGGGTGTGTCGAAAGGTGTCCCATCTAGCCTCTCCAAATTCACGGCTCTATGATTAAAAATTTATTTGATCCGATAAGGACCTTCACTTGTGAATTTTAATTTCTCCTTGATCGCCTTGGTTTTATACATCTGGACTAGATCTCCGGATCGAAGATCTTTCTTTTGTAACTTGTGATCGTGCCATGCTTTGCATCTTTCCTTTTCAATTGCCAGTGCATGTACAACTAGTAAGCGTGTTTCACAAAGTTTATGCAGAGCTTCGTGGCGTAATTGTAGAGACCTGGATTCATCAAGGCGTTGCATTGTGGCAATCCTTAATGAAGGGACTAAAAACTCTACAGACATTACAACATCCTGACCATAAACCAATTGGAATGGCGTTTGATCAGTGCTTCCCTTACATGTCCTGAATGTCCACAGAGCAGCATGCAACCTGTGTTCCCAATCCGATCTGCTAGTTTCAACTGTTTTTGTGAGCATGCTACACATGATCTTATTGGACGACTCCGCTTGCCCATTACCGCAAGGATAATAAGACGTACTGGTACTATGAATCACAAAGAATTCTTCCAATAGGAGCTTAATGGTCTCATTGATTAAATGACTCCCGCGGTCGTTGACTATCTCCACCGGGCATCCAAAGCGCACAATAATGTTTTCATAGAGAAACTTGGCAGTGGTTCTAGCATCAGCTACTCTTACTGCCTTGGCTTCGACCCACTTAGTGAGGTAGTCGGTGGCCACGATTATATATCGGGCTTGGGTACTTCTTGCTGCAGGATGGATTGGACCAATATAATCCAATCTCCACTTTTCAAATGGTGCTTGGGCTAAGACTGGGGGTAGAAGGTCATAATTCATTCTCGTTGGTCTCCTTGTCCTTTGGCACACATTGCATTTCCTCAAGTATTCCTCTGTATCCTTATGAATCGTCGGCCACCAGCATCCTAATTGTAGAATCTTGCGAACTGTAATGTCGGATGCAAAATGACCTCCACCCATGCCTTCATGTGATAGTGAAATGACTTGGGTGGCCTTATGAGGGAGAATACATCGCCAAAGAATCCCGTCTGATCCTCTTCGGTACAATCGGCCGGCAATCAACTGATGAGGTCGAGCTTTCAAGATCAATTTCCGCTGATCCGCCTTCGGCAGTGATTTGTCATGGTCTTCTACAACTCAAAATGGCTCAAAACAAGCAACATGCAAGCAATCTGAAAAAAATTCTAGAGACTTGCATGCAACATGCATGGACTAGTACTTGCACATGCAAAAATTAAAATCCTAGCAAATTGTAAATTTGTTGATATGCAATGAATAAATTAAACTTTTGAAGTGATCGGATCTGCTGGCTATGGAGGGCAGCGAGCAAGATGTAGAGGACGCAAGCAGAAAATTTACATGAAATTCATGAAAGAAATTTGCTTCATTATCTAGAATGATAGTATATGTTGTAGGGAGCATTCTAACATCATTAATCCTTGATTTGCTCCTTCTATTTGGCCTAATGGATCTCGAATGCTTGTTGTCCACAAATTTCCAGCATGAAGAACATTGCATTAGCAAGAATACAAAGCAAGAACACCAATCTAGGATAAATAATAAGCAAGAGATTCTAACACACAAGAGAGCAAAATACAATAGCATATGAGAGAAAGATTTCTCCATCCAAAAGTGCACCCACTAGGAGGAGGAGGTCTATTTTATAGATTAGAGCAAACAATTTTGTGATGTACATGGCTTCCAAGTGTCAGAGTAGGTGTCCCGCATGCTAAGCATGCACTTTCTCTCTTCATGCAATGATTTGCCTTGGTCCAAAAGTTTTTTAACTAGGAAAAATGTGCCCTCCTACAACATAAAAAATTCATATAGTTCCAACATATAGTTGGTAGCATGTGAAATTGCCCTTAGGGGCCCATGTACAAACTTGTTGGGCCTACTCAAGGTTAAAAAACCTTAACAATAAATTTTTAATTGTTTTACAAACTTGGAAAGCCTATTCAAACGTTGAGAGAATACAATGTTGCACGATGCAAATTAATATTGTGTGGTGTCAAAATACATGGTGAAATTGATCCAAACTTAAACCATAACAACAATCTCTACTTGAAAAGCAAAACACTACCATTATTCCTTATTAAAGTAGGATAATCTTTGGTCCTTACATTGGAATGATCACGCACAAAGTATGTAAACTCAAAAAATCTCATTGAATGATGTTTTTCCTTTTATGACACCATTTTTCAAACTATTACACAATAGTAATCCAATGAAATTGCCTTATCAACAAAAAATATAGATTGGAAAGTATTCAACTTCATTGTCTTGTCATATCTACATAAAGTACTAAACATCGTCAATCTTAAAGATAAGAGACAAGTCACTTCATGTCTACTAACACTATTTATGAACAAATCAAATATAGTAGCATCTCCAATGCTCTCCAACCTTGCAAGATGCACACTTGAATGGAAAATTTGCATGCAATTTGATGACTCGGCCTTTGTCATTGAGGACCTCCTTGGAGCTCTCGGGTTTTGAGGCTGATCCTCAAGATCGTCCTCTCTTTGATGCTCCTCCTCAATGCTAGCAAGATCACACTTTGAAAAGGTCTCCACTTGAGTGATCTCCTCCTTTGCCAAGCTCACAACTCTCAAAAACGACATTAGCTTCCAACTTAAACAATCTTCCTTTCACTAGCTTTTATGGAAAAAATATTGTGGTAAACAAAGTATACACATGTGAGTTGTGATTAGAGGTGAAAACCAAGGCGTTTGCAACCTTATAGTGACTTAACACAAATTTATATCAGGATCCACAAAGGTCTTTGTTGGAATGTAAATGGAATTGCTTACATTACCATAGGTTACTTTGACCCGAAAGGTCGAGAGCTGTGTAACCATGGTCATTTATTATATTAGGCCTACTAAACTTAGAGTTAGCTAAGTTAGTATGAAATTAACTTGGTAGGGACTCATGGGTCCACTAGGCCTAATTGTGACATTAAGTACCCCAACTTGACATATTGGAAGTATCTTATTCTTTCTATGTAACTTATAGGAAGTTGGATAGTCAATAGTCAAGTAGTTGGAAAGCTAATAGTCAATTTTTGATAGCCAATAGTCATGAAGTTAGATAGTCTTCTTGGACTATATATATGTGTGCATCCCATTTGTATAAGACACTTTTTTAAGCAATACTGACTATTCTCCTTGGCTATCCACGAGTTTCTACAAGAGTGTTTCTAGCCATCTCTCTCTTTCTTTTGAGAATGCTTTGTGTGATTGAATAGTTAAGATTCTGGATCCTTAGGCTTCTATTTCCTACATGGTATCAAAGCCAAGGTAGACCTAACAGTTCATGGTGTCAAAGCCATGGTTAGGTGGCCCAAGTTGTGGGGCAGGTGACAGCTAGGACCCCAACCAAGTGTGGCTTGAGGGAGGATGTTGGAATATCAATCCACACTCTAGAGAGAACTATCAAACAGGGCGGATAGCTCAGTGGTAGAGCATCCCATCCGGTATGAGGGAGGTCATGGGTTCGAATCCTAGTCTATCCATCCATATTATGATTTGAAGATGTTGAAGAGATTCAATATGGCTGAAGACATTTCTAATATTGAGCATCCCGAAGGACATGTATGCGAAGGATGCATACTTGGAAAATTTCAAAGGCAAGCTTTTCCAATTGATGGAACTATTAGAGTTGATGGCAAATTTGATTTGGTTCATAGTGATGTATGTGGTCCAATGAGGACCGAATCCATTGGAAGGTGTAAGTACTTTGTTACTTTTATTGATGACCTTTCAAGATTTACATGGATTTATCCTATGAAGGCAAAATCTGAAGTTTTTCAACACTTATAGGATTTCCTAGCAATGAAAAATAGGCAAAATTTAGCTTGATTGATTTGTCAATCTCTTGTACAAATGTCCATTAATGTCTTGTACATATTTTCAGGTTGAGTTTGAAAATTCAAGAGGCCTCCAAGTTTAGTTCTAGTGAGATGGTGACATGTGTCACAAAATGTAAGGAATGATATTTTGCTAGTATGTAACCAAATCCACTTCTCAATGAGAAATACTGCCCAATCAAATTAAGAGGTGTAGATCCTAAAGCCAATCATATTAAGAGGTGCAAAATAGTTGGCCCAATCATGTTTAGAGATACAAATCACTTGGCCAATCATATTGTGAGGTTCTAGCTAGTTGGTCTAATCATGGAGAGCGGTGAGGATCTAGACATCCAATCATCATGAGAGGTGGAATCCATGAGGTCCAATCACATTCAAGCATTCATCATGCTAGATCTCGAGCTACTCCTTTATGGAAGTGCTCTTTTATTGTACATTGAAGTTTTTGTGAAGCAATCTATGTGATACACATGGTTTTTCCTCATATTCTCTCTCTACTTGAGGGCTCACTCACTTTCTCTCTCTACTTGACGGCTCACTCACTTTCTCTCTCTACTTGAGAGTAGAATATTTTCTCTCTCTAAAATCATGTTGGAAACTTAGTTTTTTCATGTACTTTGATTGCTTTGAGTGCCCATTGAATGTGAATTCATTATGCATGAAATTGTGCTCTTGCCTTAGAATCAATCTAGGAAGATTGTAGGATGCAATCTATGTGATAGATCTATGTGCAATCACAATTACCTTAGAAGATCATTGTGGTTGTTGGGCAGGTCTTCACGTGTGTGAATCATTCATAGAGCTTTTGTCTGGCAACACTGTTGCACACAAATACTAATTCTTTTCATCCTTGTTTCGCAAAAAAAAATTGGATCTCAATTCCTCGATTTCTTTGTTGCTCAATTTCTGCAAGCAAGAGGATGAACAACAAATAAGACTTCATACCTTTCGAATCTCATGTTTTGTAATCAACTATTCTTGAGGTTTTGTCAAGATCGGTGAAGATTCAAGTCCCTCTTGTATTTTTCTTTTCATCCTACATATGATTTGTAGATTGACCTTGTACCACTTCTGGTGGTTCCAACTAGTTGAGAAGGTGTAAGAATTGGTTGACATTAAATATCAGCTTCGACCTCAGTTGGCTCATTCAACTCAATTGGTTCTACATCGTCATAAGGCTCTGGATTTGGAATGAATATTGCTCTCTTGGATTTGATACAATGAAGATCATTTCAAAGGGTAGGCCTTTGTCGAATTTGTGAAAAGCTTGCTTGTCAAGGATCAACAGGCTGACGAGGATTTGTGGATTTACTTGAATCAGTGACTAAGTGAATTGAAGCCTATGAATTATCACTCAATAATTCATCAATACAATGTTCTGATTGTGTTGCACCAATATTTGAATCTGAAGAAGAGAAATTAACATTTGTAACAGGTTGCACTACATGTGTCATTTCTTGGTAAGTACTTAGTTGAGAAATTTTAGATGATGAATAAGTAAATGATTTTGATGGCGTATCATTAACAGTAACAAAATGAGAACCAGAAGGCATGGCTTTGTAAAAAAAATTAAAAAAAACTCTCATTGGATACATTTGAGGAAGAGGACTCAGTTGTTGCTACGTACTATGTTACAGCTACTAGAATGGAAGGAGATGAGCTACTTGCCATCTCAATATGCTAAAATTATGACTTGAAACCTATGTAGAGCATAACCAAGGAAAGAAAATCCAGCATGAAAATTTAAATGTAAATCACAGATTTAACGTTGTCCTATGTTGGTCATAGAAGAGTTTCAGAAGCTATGCCCACTCCAATAGATTAAACCATTAAAACCTACTAAGAGCGCACTCACCACAAAGTCAAAATGAAAAGAGATATTTTATGAGGGCGGAGTTTCTTCCTTAAGTACTAGAGGAGTTTTTTAGGGTTAGGAATAGGGTTAAATAAGGTTAGGGTAAGATTAAGGTTGAGGTCGTGGTGATGGTATCGGTCGTGAAGAGTTGGGTCGGGTCCATTGCAGTGGTTGGGTGCACCACGCAACGCAAAGGGCTGGGGGTGGACAGGTGTGGGAAAGATGGAGGGTGGATGAGAACTGGGATTTTTGAGGTCCGAAGTTGAAAAATATATTACTTAAAGACCCATACCAAGGAATAGCGAACGACATGCTGCCAGAGCGACCATTTGGTGGCGATTTCCTATAGTCCGCTGCATAGCCAATCAGCTTCTATTCTACAATGAGATAAGAAAGCCCTATTTTTTATTGTTTTGTAAATGGTTTGCTATGTTGAGCATAGCAAAAAGACTTACTGCTATCATACTTAGCATAGACACGTAAGCTCATTGGAGAAAAACCTTAGTGTCTTCATATCATTGCTATGCTCACAATATGTGGTCCATGCTATGCGGAGCATAGCAAGAGCTAAAGCATTACACAACTTCGCTATGCTCAGCATAGTGAAGGTCACTGAAGTTTAAACTCTTGCTAAGTTGAGCATACCGAGAGGTTCCGCACTAGTAGCCTTTGCTATCAATAAGTTGAGTCTCATTAACCTTCGCTATGCCGAACATAGCGAAGGTTAAGCATAGCGAAGGCTACTAGTGCATAACCTCTTGCTATGGTCAGCATATCAAGAGGCTCCACATTTCTAGCCCATGCTATGCTCAGTGTAGCTACTTCAAAACATTTTTGATGTATGCTATGTTGAGCATAGCAAGCCTTTTAATTTTTTAAACTATCGCTAATCTTAGCATAGCAGACTTACAACACGTTCAATGCTTGTTGAGCTGAGCATAGCCAAAGCTTCCTTTTACGATGCTCCTCTTTGCTCATCGTACCAAACTCTCGCAGAGTTTTATGTTTACTATGTTGAGCATAGCATAAAGTCTTTTTGACACAAAGGATGTCATGCAGAGCTTAGAAGAGCATCCATGTCTCCAATCCCTTAATTGCTAGTCATCAGAAATGATCAAATTTTTCTTTAAAATATACTCGAGCTACAAAAATAAGTCCTATTTTTTTTAAAATTAACGTGAAGAAATCTACTATAATGTTGATAAAACATATTAAAATTGATTAATTTGAAAAAAAAAATTACAATAGAAGTAGAGTATTTTAGTTAATTTTCATCTACTAAGAGTAGAGTATGTTTGTTAACTCTGGCCAATAAATGTAGAGTGTTTTGGTTAATTTTTGCTGGTCTGACTTACAATTTTTGAGATTCCAAGATGTCGAAGATATCCTTTCGCTTGTCAAAAAAGCCACAAGATATCCACGTGAAAGACAAGAAAAATTATTGTACTATTTTACAAAAAGAATAAAATATAATCTACTAAATGAGTTATTCATTCACATGCCTGCCAAAACTGGGTGAGGGGACTCCCAGTTTAATGTTGTGAAAAAGGTTTTGAAAGATCAACCTGTTGATCAACAGGAGCATGAAGGATTGTTTAGAGTTCTAGTGAAGGAGCTTGACAAGTCTCGTTCCATTTTTGTTTTGGACGAGACAATGATCAAGATACGACTTTGTGAAAATGAGGTTGTGAGGAATTACTTTGATAAAAATGCGCTTTATGAAAATGAGGTTGTGAGGAATTACTTTCATAAAAACGCAAAATCTTTTGAAATGGGTCAAAATCCTAAAAAAGAGTAACCATTTTTCAATTTTAATTTTTGCTCAAAAACATATTTTTTCAAGAAAAAACTCACGAAAATCCGAAAAAAAAAAAAAAAATTATACAAAATATGATTTTGACAAAAACAAAATCAATACACCATGTATTGAAAATGTCCACATGAACAAAATATTTAAAGTGTCTTAATAGTATGACTTTCATGAAAATAACTCGCATAATACATTTGATGCTAGTTACGCTACAACCACAAATTTTGAAAAAACTGAAAATATTTCTTATACTGTCTTTTTTTTTTTTTTTCAATTCAAATTCCAAGGAATTCTCACTAACTCTCAACTCAGTGCTTGGAATATTATCAAGGCTCTCATTTTCAGCTGATGAAGTTGACGACTCATATTTCTCGTTACAATCTATCGGCAGATTCTCATATGAGTCACCATCCAATGTTGACAAAAAATTGTGTATGTGGCTTTGCTATGTTTATGTCGAGTCAAAGATGATGGTTGTGCACTTTGTGAAATTGTAAAAGCCATCTATCTTGAGGTTTGGGGGTGCTCTTTCAAAACCACTCATTGTACACTTGTAAATAAGTGATTAGGCCAAAATTAGAGTTGGATTAGCTCGTGGTAGTGTAGGCTAATTAAACTTGGCTTGATGCTACAAGATTGGTGACATAGCATCTCTTGATCTCATTTTACAATATGGACCAATCATGAAGTGAGGTGCACCAAAATGGTCCAACCATTGTAAGAGTTGGCATGTAGGTGGTCCAATCATAGTAAGAGGTGGGAGTAATTTGGATCCATTACAAGTCAATTTCTCAAGTGATTATGGCATCCATGGGGTCCTTTCTCCTGGAGCAAGGAGAGAAATTGAACACCTCCAATTATTCTATTTGGAAGGTAAATTTGGAATCAATTTTGATTCTCCAAGATGTGATGGATATTGTACTTGGACTTGAGGAGGAGCCTCAAGTACATCAAGAAGTCCAAAGGTACAAGAAAATGACAAGAATGGCCCTGCACCACATCAAGATGAATGTATCCAATGAAGTTTTGAGAGAGATTAGTACTTGCACCTCGGCCAAGGAGGCTTGGGACACCCTCAAAGCCATTTACGAGGCCAAGAATACTTTTAGATTACTCACTCTTACTAAATGAATTCTTCCAAAGCTATCAAAAGAGTGATGAGACTGCCTCAAACTTTTTCATGAGAGTAAAGGATTTTCATAGAGAGCTTGCATGCATAGAAGACCATCTTAATCAAAGTTAGCTAGTCCAAGAAATCCTTAATGGATTGAAAGATGAGTTTGACAACATTGTACAATCATGTGCAATCAAGGAGGAGCTTCCAAGTTTGGAGGCACTTCAAGGAGTCTTTATTTCTGAATAATGTAGGTAAGAGAGCAAGCTCTCGAGATTCAACAAGCTCTCATTGAAGAATGGTGGAGAGGACAAAGCTTTATTCACCAAGGACAAGCCAAAGGGGAGGAGTAAAGGACAACAACAACATTTCAAGAAGGACAAGGACAAAGACAAAGACAAGGATGGAGATGCTTGGATGTGGTTGAAATCAAGCCAATCTATGGAGGATCTTCTACTATCAATCTTGATGCCAATCAAGATGTGGAGGGGTCGAGGCTTGAGGAGGAACATCTTCAAGCAATTACACCAAGAAGAATCGAACCAAGGAGGATCACATATGTGGATAAAGGCAAGCAAGTGGAGGATGGCACCTCATATCATTCATTTTTCATCTCTCATGATGAGCCAAGTAATGTCCAAGATGCACTCCAATCAAAGGAATGGTATGAAGCCATGTCAAAGGAGTAAGAAGCCTTGATTTCCAGCAATACTTGGGAGCTCGTAGATCCACAAATCAACAAGCATATCATTGGATGAAAACTAGTGTTTAGAGTGAAGTATCAACAATGATGGATCTATCAACAAGTTCAAATCAAGACTATGTGCAAAAGGATATGCTCAAATCCATGGTCTTGATTATGAAGACACCTTTGCACCCGTGGCCAAGATGGTCACTATAAGAATTATCATCTCTATTACATGCTATTTCAAGTGGAGGATGTTCCAACTTCATGTCTCTAATGCCTTACTCAATGGCTACCTTGAGGAAGAGATCTATATGGAGCAACTCGAGGGCTTTATCAAAGATGGTGATGAATCCAAAGTTTGCCTCTTATTCAAAAGCCTTTATGGGCTCAAGCAAGCCCCAAGGTCTTGGTATGCAAGGCTCAGTTCATATCTTTTATCATTTGGATTCAATATAAGTGCTTATGATCGATCCTTGTATATAAAGTTTGTAAATAGCAATCTTGTTATTCTCATCATATATGTAGATGATATCATCTTGTGTGGAAATTGCATGAATCTTGTTGATGAGACTAAAAGTGCATCAAGTAGTGAATTCAAAATGCAAGATCTAGGTGAGCTTCATTACATCTTAGGCCTAAAAGTAGATCTTTATCAATATCATGCATTTACTAGTCAATCTAGATATGCTCTCTCTATGCTTACAAATTCCTTGCAAGCCTTGTTGTGTGGCAGACGGCTGTCCACATAGTGAATAATTAAGCCACCACCGATGATTTCTTTGAAACCACCAAAACTGAAAGTGTTTCTTAAATTCTTCCAAAAATTCCCCTATGACAGTCGTTCTGATCTTCCTCGAATCTTCGATCGAGAAAACTTTGCTGATTCTTGCCATCTGGACCACCTACACCTCTTACAATGTCCTTTCTCTTGAGATGTTTCTCATGTCATTTCTCCTGGTGAAAGATGCCGACGGTGGTTCTGATGAAGAACATGACCTAGTGTCTTGTTGAACCTCCTCCGAACGCGAAGATCATCGGCACAAGATATATCTTCAAGTTGAAGCTTAATCCAGACGATTCGATAGCCAAATGGAAAGCTCAACTAGTTGTCAAAGGCTATGAACAAGTTTACGTGATTGACTATTGAGACCTTTAGTCCAGTGGTAAAGCATTAGTCGATTCGAATATTACTCGCTATCGCAGTTACCGAATATCTAGGTATTCATCAGATGAATGTTCAAACAACAATCCTGAATGAATATATCCAAGAAGACATTTATATCTATCAACTCGAAGGTTACGTCCTTCAAGGCCGAGCAGAAAGCTCTCTACAAACTGAAGCAAGCTCTCTACAAACTGAAGCAATCTCTAAGGGCATGGTTCGATAAAATCAATCAATTCTTGTTGAATCACAATTTTACTTCTAGTTCAGCCGACTCTAACGTCTATCTCAAGCATAGAGGCTCAAGCTATGCTATAATAGCATTATACATTGATGATTCTCTAATCATCAGCAATTCAAATAAGCTACTACAAGAAACGAAATCTCTATTGTTAAAAGAATTCGACATGATTGATCATGCATACCTGCAACACCCTGCCACTCTAATATCAAGTTAAAAATTCGATAAGATCTAGTGCAGTATGCAGATCACATCAATCAATCACCATAGCCACTCCTCACAAGCTCTCAAAGATGGCATAACAAAAGTTATTTGTGTTACCAAAAAAATTGTATATATAGAGTATTCACAAACTTCATAAAAAGATAGGTGTCCTAAAACTGGCCTACCACCTGCTAATATGGCCAAATTCGACCGACAAACTCGAGACATGCCCCCCCGAGCATAACAAGTACTGTAAATAACTCTTTATAGACTAATTTTCCCATGTAAGTAGCCGACTACGAGATTAGTGCCCGATCGATATATTCATAGCGAGTCACGTCCCAAACACAACCAGATAAAGTAAACCAAATAAATTGTACAATAAATACAGTATCACATTTGAAGCTTATAATAATGAATCAGAGCAAAATTAATTTCTAACTGTAACAAGATTTAAGGAGATCTTTACTTGGCAATCGTAATAGGTGTCTTCAATTTCTTCACTTGAGTAACTATTTCCTAAAGTTAGAAGTGCAACAAGATTTTCAATTTGAATTTCATTTAAATCACCACACCACTTAATTTTTGCAACTTTTACAATTTGTCTAGTTTTATACATATTATCTTTTTTCAATTTACAAAAAGATAATTTGTAACACACTCCACATTTACAATTTGTCACTCTTTTTCAATCTACAAAAAATTATTTGTGCTACACTCTACATTATTTGTGAATTATCAAATTACTCTTATGTTTTTTTAATAATATTTATTAAAATTTTAATATGATATTTATTCTTTAATTTTGAATTTTATAAGTTTATTCTAAATTTTCTAAACTGTTAGTTATTTAAAAATTATATATTTTTTATGTATATTTTTTTTTAAATTTTTGATACTTAAATTTTACTATTTTTTTGGTTTTTTAATATTTTAATATTTATTCTGATATTCTTAATTTTATATATTTTTTAGTTTTTTAATATTTGATATTAATTTTTAAAGTTGTTTTGATTGTTTTAAAATTTTTTAGTTTTATAATTTTTTAGATTTTAAAAAAATTAAATATATTTTAATGCTTTTAAGCTTTCTTGAATTTATTGTTTTTGTTAGCAACTTTGTCGACAAAGTGTACCTATGTTCAACATTTTCGTGCTAAGCACAAAATGTTGAACATAGGAACACTTTGTCGACAAGAGCAACAAACGCTCATTCTAAGACTTGTGCTGAACATAGGTCCTCTCGTTAGGCCTTCGTTGCTCTTATTGACAAAGCGTAGGTTTTATTCATAGTGATGACACGTTGGCAAAAATTGTACATGTGCACTGGATGCCTACCACTTCAGTGAATTCTTTCTTGAGAAGATACGAGTTAGAAATGTTGCAATTAGATCCAAAAGGCAAGAGGAAGTGTTCAACAAAGAATCAGCCTAGAGTCGATATTGAAAATCTCCAAGATGCGGATGTGTTTGCATTTAATTTTGAGATGACAATGACGAACCATTTACGAAAGTCGATACTATCTATTTTACAAGAACATCTTGGGTTAAGTGTGTGTACTTTTCACATGTGTGAGGACATCTCAAACAATGCGAAGGATCTCCTAGGATGTGTGTGATTGCACATAGATCTACCTTGCAAGAGATACAAGCATACTAGCTCAAAAATCTAAGAGCATTCTACACATTCATCTATCACAAACCATTTATCACACATAATGAAAGACAATTTTGGATGAAAAAAACTAAGTACAAAATTGGCTTGCTCTCGGGTAGAGAGAGAATGTCAAATAAATTCTAAGTGTTGGAGCTTGCTACATCAAGAAAACTAAGTGTGGACTCAATCTCACTCTCACTCATAGTAGTTCGACATCCATGAGAGTAAACAATGGTGAAATATGATTGGACCTCTAAAACATCACCTCTTACTATGATTGAACCACCTACATGCCACCCCATTTTGGTGCACCTTACTTCATGATTGGTCCATATTGGCAAATGAGATCAAGAGGTGCTATGTCACCAATCCTCTAGCATCAAGCCAAGTGTAATTAGCCTACACTACCATGAGCTAATCCAACTCTAATTTTGGCCTAATCACTTATTTACAATTGTACGATGAGTGGTTTTGAAAGGGCACCCCCAAAACTCAAGATAGATGGCTTTTACAATTTCATATTCCTCCTTAAAAAGATATCTATCTACTTTAACATGGATCTTGGAATCAAGCCAAGATTAGATCTAAACTTTATGAAAGCACTCTTGAGAAATGGTTTGGTGAGAAGATTGGCAATACATGATGAAGATCCAATATGCTCCAAGTCTATTTCTCCTCCTATGACTTTCGCCCTTACAAAGTGGTGTGCAATCTCAATATGTTTTCTTTTTGCATGAAAAATAGGATTGTTGGCAAGATCTTGGGCCAAGATGTTGTCACACTTGATAATAGGTAAATCTCCATCCTTGATGCACTTGAGCTCCATAAGTAATCTTTTGATTCATAATACCTATGAGTGGTTGTAAGGGCTTTGTACTCGACCTCACATAAAGACAAAGATATGGTTTCTTGTTTCTTGGATAATCAAGACACAAGATTCCCTCCAATAAAGATAGTGAATGCACTAGTGTACTTCCTATCCATCTTGTCACTTGCAAAGTCTGAATCCGAATAGGCAACCATTGATAGATCTTCACTTTTGTAAAATAATCCATAATCAAGTGTGGAAGATACATATCACAAGATTCTTTTGGCCGATTTCCAATGACAAATCTTTGGATCTTGCATGAATTGACTCAATTCATGCACACTAAAGCTCAAATCAGGCCTAGTAATTGTCAACCATATAAGGGAGCCAATAGTCCTCGAAGGATCTTTCATCCCCTTTGATAGGATCTTTTACAACAAGCTCCATGGAAGTATCAATGCTCTTACAATTCTTTTGGCGATTCTTGGGCCAAATTGACCTCTGAAACTGCTTGCTCAGAAGCCAGTGGATAGAGAAACATCACCGAGCAGAGAGAAACACATTTCAAGGAGTTTTCATTACCATTCCAATGAGCAGAGTGCGGGTAATCTAGTGATGGGCTACATTTGCTGTTTGGGTACCGTAGGGTCAAATTTGGGACAATTTTCGGCTGGTAAAACCTGCTACAAGGCGAGAGGGAGATATTGGAGGTACACACATTTTGGCGGTCACGGGTGATTGAAGTGCGAGGTGGTGCCAATTGGAAGCCATTAGGCAGGATAGCAAACTTGCATTGGACGAACTCTGTGTGGGACACGTGGAAGATGAAGAACGAATCAATAATCACACTTTGGATGCTCGTGACGAGTGGTAAGTGTGATGCTTTACAGTATTTGCAATTAGTAAGTAATTTGAAATCAAGTCATTGTAGCTGTGGAGTAGTGTATCAAGTTTGTCATCAATGAGATACACTTCAACTGCCAGTTTGGATAAGTCGAGTCAATTTGCCGTATTAGTATTGCATCAGAGATGCAAATTTCAGTGATGGCAAAGTGCAAGTCGTTTGGCTTGGGCCATGTCATCCAGCAGGGATGGAGATGGTTGTTCAGGGAGTGACAACTAATACTTTGGCGAGTGATCAAGTGAGTTGCATGGTAATATGCATCAAGATCTCCAAGTTGGCGTCACATGTTAGTTTTATTCATCATCATTTGGTAAGCAACATGCAACTTTTGGTTAGATCCAGTTGGAGTCTAGTTGCACTACATGTGGACAGATTCTTGGAGAGCTATCAGTGGGTAATGGATACTTGTTGATCATATGGTACATGGTACATAGTTCTGTTGGAGCTATCCTACCATGCCATGATGGTTGGATCTAGTTTGCATTTGCTTTGGTTCGGATTGACATGATGGATACAGTGGTTAGACAGGCTCCTTGGTGGGAGGCCTATATACTGGTCAAATCAGAATTGGCAACGTCAAACATAGAAAGTTGAGCCTACATGGGATGTAGGAGAGGCAAACCAACATCAGTATCTCTGGGAGATGGGCGAGCTACTCATGTATAGCCTATGGTGAGGTTTGTGTACATTCATTCATTGAGTCCTTGGTAGACTCTTGTGCTTGGAGCATGGGGAATGGATGGGGATTAGCTTTCAGGTTTTACTAGACAGGATAAAATGTGAACCCTTTTCCTTGCATCCACAACCGACCTTTATTGCATACAAAAAGGAGAGCTATTAGGAAGTGCTTCTATCTAATGGTGTACACCCTTAGAGGGAGGTAGACCCTCAAGCAACTGCTCTATAAAAACATTACACAAATCCTATCTAGTCTTTCTAAAAAGCCTACCAACATGGAAATTCTCTATGCTAGAATCACAATGAGGCATTACATTAGACAATTGTGATACATCCATGTTAAAATTATGTACAACAAAATTGATAAAAAGAGAGTCAAACATACGTACATTGTCTTGTGATACATCCATGTTAAAATTATGTATAACAAAATTGATAAAAAGAGAGTCAAGCGTACGTACATTGTCTTGTAGGTCAATCTATGAGTCATAATGCAAGGTCCTGTAGGCTATCATCACAAGATTTTTTTCTTTCACTCAATTTTATTATAGAACTATTTTTTTAGCGATAACATCAAGCCTTGAATCTTCAACAAGAAGTGAGGAATGATCCTCCCCTTGTTGCCATGTTCACCACATACCTATGGTTCCCTTAACATGGGTGTCCACCTAGAGCTTTTGCACCAATCAAGTGTTAACGTAATTATGGGTTGAACAATCACAAGAAAGGACATCCACAATTTGATTGTTGATGAATCCATTCGCCTAAATGAGATCAGAAGAACAAAAAAACAAGCATATTGAAGCAACAAGTTTACAGCTAGCAATATTTATAAAGTATATATAAAGCAAGAAATAGCAAAGTCATTTGGGACATTGATGCACTGATGGACTATGCAATGGCTCCAAATTCCCTACACCAAATGGTTGAAAAAGTGCCCATCCTCCATGTAGGAACAAGTCAATTAATTGCTCTTGGCATCATCAAAGTCAACTAAATATATTTTTAGGCACTTCTTCTCTAATTGGGAAGCAATGTCAAAAAAACTTTTCTTTCTTCTAAAATTTGTCCATAAAATATGGTCTTTGAAACTAGGCTCGCTTGCTTGTTGCTCCTTACTAACTAAGACATGAATGTCATCAAAGATTTTTGCAAAATATAGGAAATATAGCTGATTTCTTTGAATCTCTTGAGAAAATTCTTTGAGCAGCCCCAAAATCAATCGCAATTTGAGCAATGTCGATTCCATGCGAATAGCAAGTCGAGACATTGTCTCATTCAAAACCAAGAACTAGTTCCCATTTATGGTGTATCAAATTGATGATAATTTTTGGATTCAACCAAAACTAGCAAAATGCAGCCTTAAAAGCTTTGGAATTCATTATAGGTCAATAAGATGTATGGCTAATTCTTAAGCTTTCGCCACCACGTAAAAACGTAATAGTAGTAGCAATCTTGGTATCATCTAAAATTTATACTTGGAAATATGAGACATTCATCCATTTCCCTAGGCTAGAGGGATGTGAGAATGAAAATCCATCTTATCATC
The DNA here is from genome assembly GCA_029204225.1 of Diphasiastrum complanatum. Taxonomy (NCBI): domain Eukaryota; kingdom Viridiplantae; phylum Streptophyta; class Lycopodiopsida; order Lycopodiales; family Lycopodiaceae; genus Diphasiastrum; species Diphasiastrum complanatum. The sequence continues at coordinate 3,775,249 of CM055092.1, read as the reverse complement.
ATTAAAAAAAAAAAAATCCATGCTTAAAATTGGGTGGAGCAAATCCTGTTGGGACTAGCTCATTGCTATGTCCAGTCATGCTCTTGCTACATGTCAAGGTGGAATCTATTCATTGCTTGTATCGACAGGGATGAGCCAAAAAATCTCTCAACTTTCTAACCATGTGTGTGTGTGTGTGTGTGTGTGTGTGTGTGTGTGTGTGTGTGTGAGAGAGAGAGAGAGAGAGAGAGAGAGAGAGAGAGAGAGAGAGAGAGAGAGAGAAGCAATTTTACTGGGCTCACCAAGTAGACCTTTCAAGTAACAAGGCTTAGGTACTTCATATTGCAATCCAAGAAGGCCAATATCAACAAATAATACACCAACTACCTTGATTGTACTTGCTACCTTCAAGCATATTGATAGATTATTTCATCTTCAATTTTTTGCTTGATGTTAAACTTGTGATGCCCCTCTTTTTACCATTGTAGCTTTAGCTCACAAGAAATTCCAATGGATGCATAACACTACATATCGATCATACCTCAAGTCTCACTACGAGAACTTAGTGCAAAAGGCTTCCAATGGCTTAATTTGGAGTGGTCCACAATGCGTTTGTTTTTCTTGCTAATTAAAATCATATCCTCAAATTCCGCATCCCAAATAACATGATTGTCATGGACTGAATATTGTTGAACATGAAATACGGCCTGCATTGATGACCGCTCCAATCCAATCTGCACATTATGTCATAGGCAAAAACACAAACCTAATAAAAAAACTATCAACTACAAAGCTTGTAATAGCATAAACCACAAATATGTATCTTCGTCCAAAAACAACTTTTTGCATAGTTATGAACAAGATCACAACACAGTTTCACATGTGAAAGAGAATGGCAATAAATGATTATCATCGAGCAATCTCAAATGTCAGTAAGCCTTAGAGAAAATAGGGGTTTTTCTGTTTGCCCGGAGTTCATAGTTCTATTCCAAGAACACTAGATTAACAAACCACCTTGAAGCTAAATGAATTTAGACAACCAACAATTGATGATACTCGAGACATGAGTTTCGTGTCTATGTTGATAGATGTTGTGGATGAATTAAGGTAGCGCGAGCTCATCAGTATATCCATTGCTTCATTTATCTACAACACAATTGCTGGAAAATTAAGATCGTCAAGTTGTGGTAAGCAAACTGAAATTAACTTTGTTGATGAAGTAGAACTAGCTATACAAGCTACTACTAAAATGAAATAAAATTTGATATGAAGCAGTAATCTTGTGAAAAGCACTTTAAGACTTTCAATTGCCATCTCAACTGATGAAACTCACAAGGGTTTCAATGCCCAACTACTTGATTGAATACTACCAAAAAACTTACCACTATGTAATCTCGATCGAACAAAGTAGTTTTAGGAAGTCCATGCAAGCAAAAAATATCAAATAGAAAGAGGCATGAACACTATTCAGCAGAGAGATGATGAGAATGGTGATAAAGCGTGAAGACTTGGAGAGTCGTTCAATCACAACCAAACACGTTGTATAGTGGTATTGGGTTCACTAGGTTCAAGAAAACCCATAGAGTTTTGGGTCCACTAGCGAGTGGGTAATTGCTGGAGTTGGGAGTTTTCCTCTGGGCGATAAAGGAATATAGATGCAAAATTGGCACAAGAAATATAATCATGGATACTTACTTTGATATGGGATGTAATGCATTGTAGGAAAATTCGAAATCCATAGTAACCACTGACAAGGTAATAATGCGATCCATTAAGAATTTTTTGACAAAAGTTAGAGTTGAGATGAATGGATAAGCGATGGTAAAAACACACAAGATTATCATAAAAGAGAATAGGAAGTGACGACTTTTTTTTTGTTAATACGAGATTGCATTTAGAGAAAAAGTCAGAGCATGTTGTGTATCATATCATGGAGGAAACTCAAAAAGCTAGTGAGAGGAAATGGTTGAAAGGGAAGTGGCTGATAATTGCATGGAATTGTGGGACAAGGCATCAACGACAACATTGTATGCATCAGTGAGGTAGTGAATGTCAGAAATGTGTGATTACATAATGAAGACCTACTGTTGTTCGCACAAAGGAGTAAATTGACATAGAAAATATCAAAGAGAGTGGTTGTCAGTAGGAAGTTCAAACGGAGTGTTGAAAAGGCAATGCCACCATTCACATAAAGTTAAAGTGACAACTAGCATTTCTTTTGAAATGTGTGTGGTATTTTTGTTCAAATGGGCAAAATTGACGAACTTCATCAGCATGACCAATACTTTTGGCAAATGATAGCATCGAGACCTCACAGTGTCTATGTTCCATTGTAGAGGATCTCCTATCCTTATAAATTTTGCAAGGGTAACATGAGTCAGCAAAATGACAAGTAGCGTTGGTTAGCTAAACCAAGGGATTTTCATCGTTGATTGAATAATGTAGGTTTGGGCCAGATTGTGATGCAATGCAATTTGGAAAGCTTGAGAGTAATGCCATCATGAAAGAGAAAAAAAGGAGATTATTCTTTGTGCCTTCCCAAAGACAATTTTTTCTTTGTCAAATAAGTGTTGTTGGATCATATGCTGAAAACCAAATAGTAAGGTGTTCATGATGAGTTTTGTTGTATACAGAAATAGCGTCAAAATAAACTGGGACAAATTTACAAAGGTGGTCATACATCATATGCACAAAAGGCCAAAAGTTGAGAAATTCAAAGAAATGGGATGTAACCTCATCTGTTTCAAGGCGGCAAATGTGTAGAGTGGGCAAACTACAAGAGAAGAAATAGAAATAAGGTCTATTGAAAGATTAATGTGAAGTAGGAGTTTCAAAGATGGATAATTATTACTTAAGAAGTGATGTTAAGATAAGTTGAATTCTTAAGAAACGCATTCAAAAGTAGAAAGAAGGGTAGAGGTGTTAATTATGGAAAAAAATTAGGAGTGGCAGAAGATTTTACAGCTTGGAGTTCACGTTAATAACAGTGGCAACAGGGGAGAGTGGAATGTCAAGCGTACGTGCATCAGCATCAAGAATAATTCTCATGAAATTTGATGGAAAAGAAAACATTCGTATTAGAAAGTTCATGGAGCTAAGCAAGAGAGTAAGTTAGAGAATATAAAATTAGCAATAGATAGAAAATGGCTAAGAAAAGGTAGTTGAAAAAGATCTGGTTTGATATGCATTGTTTGACTTCAACCCTCAATAAAAGTTCATAGGGGCAGAGGAAAAAAGCAAAACGTTGGCAACAGTAGTGCTTACAAAGTCATGGGCACAGCCTGTGTCAATTAGAGATATGTAAGGAATACCAAATAGGACAACATACATAAGTGACGAGCTGGGCTCTGAACTAAATGTAGCCCAAATATAGAAGGGTGGAAGCTCGCATGTAATGACGTGTCGTTCGTGACTAGATTACCATGCCGGCGCCACATCATGCAGATAAAAAACTGCAAAGCATTTTTTCTCTAATTCATCCATAGGATGATAAGCAAAGCAGGTCTCCAACTCATATAGCCAATCATCCAATTCTTCAAGTGTGCCAATAGGATCGGAATTTGTCGATCTTGAATTTGGCTTTGAATGACTGAGGAAGTGGTGGAAACAAAACAGAATAGAAAGGTTCTACTGAATAGTTACATTATTCCCACATTGGATGATGTTGAACGTCTGAAACAAAGCTATACATGGGTAGGTGGATAGAATACTTTGTTGATCAATCAGTGATAAAAACTTTCAGGAGCAGAATTTGTATGTTAAAGCCATCTCCCCAAAACTTTCAGTAAAATAGGATCATAACCTACTGCGGCCTTCAGAGCCCTATATGCTTAGACCACATAAGACTTTTTTCTGGATTGAAATACATACCACACTTAAAACAAATATTGCATCCTCCTTTTCCAGCCTTTCGTGGGTGCGGCGATAAAGAGGACTTGTTTCATCAATGATATGGCGCACGAGCATCCCATGATTTAAGTAAGCTATCTCCGGTCGCATCTGTAATGAGCCATGAAACATCTATCCAGAATTCACATTAATGACTGTTTTGTGAAGTAGGCCTTTACGTGAAACCAATATAAAAATTGGAAATTTGCAAGCAAGTTCGACATGAAGATACCTCACTTAATATCAGGATCCATCCTAGAGATGGCAATGGCATCAAAGCAAAGTATGAAAACATTGACTCATATGGAGCAACTTGATTACCAGCTTTAAGGAGTGGGTAGCACGAAAGTAACTGCCCGATCTAGTTATTGTATTGAACTTAAAACTCAAGTCAACCTTCACATCAACAAGCTCACAAGGCTGAGGACCAGCCAACACAAATCTGACCATCAAAGCTCTGCATAAAGGCATCCGCAGATAAGTGCATAAGTCAAATAATTAAGTACCATACAGATGATCTTACAATGTCTACCTTCAAATGCAATTCTAAGCTAGCATAATTTTTCATTGGAAATGCCGATTGTTGCACTGTAATGAACAGATGAACTTTCTCACTTAATGATTAAAGGTATGGTGGCAGCTATAGAATATGTATAATGTCTGCAGCATGTTACCTATGGGTTGGTTGTTTCGACTGACGTGAAATTGCAGGACATATGACTGCCACCGTGGAGCACCGTACTGGCTGTGAAGGCTGTGACAATCTTGCAAACACTGTCACATCACGAAAGATACAACTTAATAAACCAAACTTTTGACACAAGCATAAGCTTGTCTAGTGTTACTGAAATCTGCATGGAGCACTAAAAATTAAATATGTGTGCCTTGAAAGATTCCATTGAATACCTGCACCGCTGAGAAATACAAATACAAGTTGAGCAACTAAGGCATTGATGTTAGCAATGACCAATGTGTACGGCGAAAGTGGTGCAATGTCTGGTTGCAAGCCAGTTGAAAGAGAAACACTAAACATGAACACATGGAACACAGTGTCCAATGTCAAATCTAAGACTGGCATTTCCACATTGATAGGCATGCCTGAGGACTCAAAGAAAGTCCGTGCCGTCTCATCAAGAACTAGCCCATGCAATTCTGGCAAGTAGAGGAGTGTGAAAATTACACTAACAAAGATAGGTGCTGCAAACATTCCGAGTGTAAACTCTGGTAGAGGTTTTTTCAGCATGTACGTGTAGAAATCATACAACTTGGATAGTATCCCCTCGTCCTCTTGTAATATGGTAAAATTTTGGACACCTTGTATTCCTCTGAACTCTGGAAGGTCTGAAGTCTTGTAAGTCTCAAATTCATCATCACTGTCATCATCTTCTTCATCCTTGAGAGTTAGCAAGTTCATTACTTGGCCAGAAACTTCTTCAGTAGCTTGAACAGCACTTGTAAGCATCTGTTCTGCAGCTGACAAAGTAACTTGCTCAATAACCTCTGCGACTTGAGGGACTTGCTCCAAAACCGAACTAGGCAAGACCTCCGATACTTGATCCACCATTTTCTGGCCTACTTGCACAGCTTGATCTGCTACATGATCCACAATAGCAATGACCTGCTCGACCACACTCTCTGAAGAACCTTCTGTAACCTGTTCGACAGTCTGATCATCAATTAGTGGCATCAAAATATTTCTTACCACAGGATCCACTTTAGTTGGAAAACTTATATCTGTCACCTTTCCCCCCTTTCTCTCTTTTCCCTCTACCTTGTCATCCCATAACTCCCCTTCTGGTATTTCTTGATTCAAAAACTCCAAGCTAGCTGCTCTGTGATGATTACTGTTAGAATGAACTTGCCTTTGACAGGGAATATTGATGTCCAATGTAGCAGAAGGTACCGACTCTGATTCTGATCCAATAAAATTCAAGTCATGTGGACAAGAACATTGTGATGCACCATCTTCATGAAGATTAGCTGAATCAGCAGCACTTTGAACAGCTTCAAAATCATCTTTCTGGATATTATAACCTGGATAGCTCGTGGCATTAGAGACTAGTGAAAGTTTTGCACTGGCGATTTGCTCTCCTGTAGCTTCTGTCATTAGATCCCCACTTTGAAATTCATCTGGAACCTTTTTCTTCTTACTGTTCTTTACTGATGTGGAATTGCCTTGAACGTCTACCTCTCTTTCAGAACATAACAAGTTCACAACAATTACAGTGACTGCAGAGTTTTGTTGTATGCTGCAATGGTTGTTTACTTCAGCACCATGGTCAATCTTGTTTTCCAGCTCACTATTAACAGAACCATCATGTGCTACTCCTTCAACAGCGAGCATACCCTGCAAGCCTTTCGTGTTATATTCGGAATTTGGTGTTTCCTAAGACCTCACATCGATGTTGTTGACGTCATAGATACCCGTTCCTAAGGTTTTTCCTTAAAAACCGGGTACAGAACCATTCCTTAAAAAAGGGTTGTAGGAACCGTTCCTTAGTTTAAGAATCGTTCCTTCAAGTAAAAATAAATGAATAAAATAAAAAGAGGGATAAGTTTCTGCTTTTTTTACACTACAGGTTGAAATGCATCATATTGAGGGGTTTGAGTGCACTAAAAATTGGTCTATCTGTCAAGCTTAGGCTTCACAAAGATATGTACCTAAGGAACGATATCGTTCCTTAGGTATCTAAGGAACTTATGAGCTTAGGAACAAGAACAAGAACAGAAACCCTTTTTCATGCACGGACATAGGTCCTTCGGAACAGGAACGGTTCCTAAAATAAGTTTATTTGATATTAATAGTGATGTTTTGCATTTCCACCTACAGCATTTGTTGAGATACAGATTATATTTCCGTCTGAATGCATGTCCAAAGCTCCCAGTAAACTTTGTCAAGCTCCCGTTCCTTAGGTAGCTTAGGAACTTATGACCTTAGGAACAAGAACAAAAACCCTTTTTTTACTTAGGAACTTAGAAACTTAGGAACAAGAACAGAGACTAAGAAATAGGAACAACAACAAGAACAGAAAAAAATTTGCGCACAAGCTTAGAAACTTAGGAATACAAACAGGAACTTAAGAACTTAGGTACAGGAGAACAAAATCCTTTAATGCATGAAACCCTTTTTTAGGAATCTCAAAAACCAATTTTTAAGCAAATTCATAGATGGGTTTTCACCCCTTGTAAAGTCAAGCTACAAAAGGATATTGGGGCGGGGGTTTAAAAATTACCTAAGGAATGGTACGGATTTGTTGCTAGGTCCGTTCCATTCCTATGAACTACGGTTGACATATATGTATCAAAATCTGATCGGCTATTTGAAAAATCAACAAAAAAAAAAGAACAACCTTTAATCCCTTCGCACTGAGTCATCATCCAGGAAGATAAGAGTAAGAGGTAAGACACCTAACCATTACTTCAGTATCTATTCAGTTTACTTCACTCTTCTATCTTTTTCTCTATAATCTGTGACGTCATGCTCTTATGTCGATAAGCTGGTTTGGGAGCACATTTGTTCGGTTCAAAGAGCAGAGTGCACCACATTTTATAGTGATCTCCTATGCTACATTGGACCTACAAAATCAAAAGGCAGCTTCCAAGTTTATGGGGAAGAACCCTGATTTTTATTTTCAACTCCATCGTTCTCAAAAGTGATCAAAACTCAGTTCTGTAAGTTTCATTGGCTACTAGCATCAGATCACTAAAGGGGAGAATTTCTTCTCTAAATCGTTCATAAGAGCCAAGCTTCCAAGGAATGCCAAAATGCCATTTTCTTTCCATACTATTTTAACATTATTTCAAGAAGTGACTACATCATCCAGATTCCAGGGTATTTGACTGACAAACTTCTACTGCAACAAACAACACAAGAATCAGGTTTCTACAACTCAGGCTATCAACATGTCAATTTTTTCTTCAAACAAGAGATTAAGATCTGGGTGGATCTTTATATTTTCTGTTGTGAGGCATTACCATCAAAAGTTACAATTCGTAAATTTCATGAATGAGGATGTTTCCTACTGGAAGATGATCCTTAAAATTCGCTTACATTCTGGTTTTGACCATTCAATAAGTCAAGATCTGCATATATGGTTTTCAGGTTTTGGAGGTCTATCACTGAGCTGCTTGGTTATTATTTTCACACTACTGTATGCACTCCACCATTGCTTTGTGTATTGTGCTAGCTGCTACCTATGTCCATCACAGCTTTACATACCACCATCGATATGAAAACTCTCTCTCTCTCTCTCTCTCTCTCTCTCTCTCTCTCTCTCTCTCTCTCTCTCTCTCTCTCTCTGCCTAGCTTGGAGGATGAGGATGATATTCCACTCAGACATCAAAATCTGAAATCCATGAACTGGACACTGAAGCAAATGGTATTCAAACAGCATCTGCAGAGAGATGAGGTAGAGCATCTACAGCACCTAGGCAAGTCTCATGAGCTGATCATCTACAATGGTTTTTCCAGATAGCCATTTTCAAGCATTTCACAAGCCATCCACACACTAGAGGACATAGTGGAGTTGATTACCTCGAGGTCATTGATGATTGTCTTTCATTCCACATGTCTCAGAGTTCACCATCTCCCCTACCACCCTATCCAACCTCACCTTCTCGTGCCTTGGCATCATAACACATCGCCCACCCTCACCCACATCCCATACCTATCATTCCCCAAATTACCTTTTTGCACATCACAAAATCACCTTTATCAAGACTCACTATATCCCCTATTTCTTCCAAGGCCATGTTATAGATGGCCAAGCCACTTTTCTCACCTCCGCCCTCCACACAGCTGCCTCAATCTCCTTCCTTTCTAAACCGTATATGAACCAGCACCAACATTATATCCTTAAAAGTGGTGACTCCATCAGACCAAGAACTACCATACCATAATGATTCAACAACTTATGGTCAAGTCATGATCCATCCTCCATGCCACAATGAGTAGGTAGTGTACTTTTTATGGGTCCCAATATTTGCATGAAATAGGCTTTCACATGTCAATTGGGAAAAGGTCAATCTTTCCTAGTCAATTTGGAGTAGCTTTGTTTCAGGAAGCATGTGCCGCAAGCACAAAGTAAGTGTCGTCACTTCAAGACTCTAGTTAGGGCCACAACTATGTATGCAACAGAAGCACGGTGCACCAGGGTTTTTAAATTGGATTGGGCTAGATTCAAATATTTTTAGGCTTCAATGCTATCACGCATTATCCGTGATAAGCCCTCAATTCTTGAGTATCTTGGCAGAGTTTGTTGTGCCTCCCATGCAAGAAGAGGCCATCTTCAAACTAATAATCTATTTGTAAATAATTATATCGATTGGAGACACAAACATTGGCAGAGGTAGATAACCATGGCTTGAACTCACATTTTCCTTAGAGCTCCACAATCAGGGATACTACCTCTCTTGGTATGCTCACACTTCACATCTATTGGGGCACAGTCGATCTCTCCATATCACATCTTCTTGAGGGATCTCATTTTTATATTCTTCAGTCTTTCTATAAATCAAAGTGTTTGGCTAAGCCCATTGGAGATCAAGTTAAACTTCTATGGAACACATTTTCAAGTTGGATGTCATTGGGATTTTGATGCTACTTTACCTGGACTTGGGCCTATCACATAGCCTATGGATTGCCTTGGGACAGCTTTGTGTTTCCTTACACCACCTACAAGTAGAGATAGGTTGATTCCAAGGGACACTTCAAGTAGACAAAGTATGCCAACTATGTACCATGGGAGAGGTTGAGACAGAAAAGCATTTTATCTTCTAGTGCCCACTATATTATGAAATCAGGGGGAGATATCACTACCACTTTCAAGATCAACTAATCACACTACATTCCTTGGTATCATATGTGCACTGGAGATGTGTTGCCTTGATGCTTAGAGAGATTCCATTTGAGGAGCAAGGTGTGTCATACACCACTACCAATACTAAGATCATTTGTAGTCTTACATCACCTCCTATTTCTTGAGACAGTGCCCACGAATAGATGCTAATGCAACGTCATAGTTTTCAGAGGACCAAACATACATTCTCTCTCGACGGTATGTTGCAACTTGTCCTTCTTCCATTTCCAAGTGTGAATGCTTGCTTATAAGTTCAAATGGTGTGAAGTGTTGCTCAATCAATCAATCAAGCATCAACCTTAACATGGTATCAAAGCTTGCCATCCAATTTCAAACAATGTATCAAACCAAGAGTGTTGAGCATGTTCTAGAGAGTTCCAAGTATGAAATGTTTTAGAGCTCAATTTGTATTGGTGACATATTTTGAGAAATTTTTGAATTTTTGCAATGTATAATGAATTTTTGGCTTGCATAAAGATTTGTGATCTAGTTCAGCTACTGGACAACTAAAATCATGTGGTATTATCTTATCAACTACTTCTTTGTTGTTTCAATTTACGTAAGGATCTTTTAGTGTCCTTGTTGTCTGTTAGAAGGAAAAACATAAAAATTACACTTACAAAAGCTTTGTCTAGTTGCTATATCGTTGCACACAAGCTCACAAAACCCTCAGCAAATCCATCTCTTTATTAATCTCAAGTAATTGTACATAGATGAACAAGCCAACATGAGAGCTGTTGCAAGTCTCCTCCCAACCGTAATTGCATCGGAATAAGATGGGGAATGTCTGGCAAGGCTCACAGTATATCACCTTAACCTTGACACATCCTAACGTCGACACATGGCAAACTCCATGCACAGTCGACACTTGCCACTTGGCAGTACCCTAACACAGGCAAGCTAGTAGGTAGACTGTTTGACATATGTCACTCATACATTGGACCAAGTGTCCTAGAGAGCATATGACATCTCTCCTGTTGACCAGTCCATTGACCGTCCGACAAGCGTCGCTCATGCGCTAAACCAATTGTCCCAGTGAGCATATCACACGTGTCATGTTGATTGGTCAATCCTACTTTTTACGAGGTCAGTTCAGTAGACTCTCATGAGACCCAATATTCCCTTAGTCATCTCGAAATTAGTCACAACAACTAATATTTACATTGCAATTCACAATTGTCTGCACGCTGATGACTTAGCCACTCACAATTGATAATTAGAATTTACAATAGGCAAAGGGATTCAAAGTACACGTGACATGTATAGTGTCAAGAACGGGGAAGGAAGATGTAAATGTCTCTACATTGTTTACTAGGGCAATATTGTTTGGAAATAATAGGCGCAAGTGGTGCATAGCATCCAAGCTTTTGAAAGCTTGGCCAAGTGGGCCAAAGGCATCTCCTATACAATCAGAGCTTCATTCATGAATAACAAGGCATCCAAGGTAATGCAGCTTCTAAAGATAGGTAATCAGACAAGGTATGAAAGTGTTCATTGAAAAAGTGTTGTGTATGTAGTTAAACAGCCAACAGTTCTTTTCTTTCAACACCTATGTAGTGAAAAGCATAAGACATGCTACCTCTTTGAGGGGGGATAAAAAGTTTCCGCTTGGCCTTCTTATCTCTTTTAAGCCATGAACTGTTAGAGTTTTGAGTATCTGTGTTGCAGGATGATGAATGTTGTTGATGCTAGTTCTAGTTATGTGTATTTGATTCTTGATGATGGATAAGTATGAAGTAAGTTATGTTGTTCTACTTGAACTGCATATCAAAATAAGACTTGCATTTACCTTAAGAGCTAGAGGAATCCATTTCAGCAGATTTTCAAAGGGATTTTTATAGTAATATGTTGAGAGTCTTGTTACCAAGAAGGAATACAAAGCTCAAGATTAAGCTCATTCTAGGTGCAAGTACGATATGTGTCGAGATGTCGGCAAGGTTGCCACCTAGTAAGAATGCAAAGCAAAGGTCAAGCTCATTTCACTAGCCAGTATGCCATGTATGCCTTTCCTAAATTTGAAAGGAGAAAAGAAGGAAAGGCATGAAGTAAGATTGTTTTGTCCTTGATATACTTCGTGGTTATTAAAGTTTCTAACCAAACGTTAGAATTTGAATTGCCATGAGAAGCTATTGACCAAGATTAGCCCATTGGTATGTGCATGGATTGGCATGGAAGTGTCTGCATATGCATGGCAACAACCCTACTTTGAGTGTACATGCAAGTAGAGGGGCTTATTGCATAGCTTAAATAAAAGTTTCCCACCCAAGACACCTAGGAACCGTAGAACCCCTCTGAAACAAACAAACACGATACATAAACAAAAAAATGCCACATCATCACATTCTTGTGAAAGTTTGCCAAATTGCAACACTTTGTTTCCCACTGAATTGAAGACACCTAAGAAGTGTGTCTTTTTGACGAGGTGGATAGTTACAACAAAATTCTATGCATATGAACATCTATATCCATGGGTTTGCACTCTTATCATTTGAGAAAGGAACTTATTTTGAACTCTTAGGTATGTCATCTATCATTTGGCAATAGAGGTGATTTGTCAGCCATATGGTTACTATTGGGTAACTTGCACGCTCTACAACCTCAAACAAAATTGTAGGACTCTTTGATAGTTGACTCTTTGGAGAGTAGCTTCTTAGCATCACAATAGCTTACGTTCGACTTAGCATCAAAATTCATCCAACTTATGGTTAGCAAATTGCTGATAGTTGACATCATTCTTTAGACTTGGGGCCTGCATGTTGAGTTGCCAGGGGCAACTTAAAACAAAAATGGACCAATGACACTCAAACTAACCAATTAGCTTGCAACATTCCATTTAGATGTTATCAATCAAGTTGCCCGTCATCTCACTTGCCAAGGCGGGTGGAAAAAGAAAGGGAAGTTGCTACGAGTACTCACCAACAATCTCCACAACGTTTCTCTAAACACGCATTATCTAGTTCATAGTTTCTTCCAGCTTACAAGCCACAACAAAGATTTGTCTCATTACTTGATTTTATCCAACGGGGTTGGCTCAGTCCGTTAGCTTGGCATCCAAAGTCTTTTTCGTCCCATGTTGTAGATAAATTCAGAGGAAATCAGAAACTAAATGCCTTCTATTGTACGGTATCACTCTTTTTATCCTAAATTATGCAGAACAATCGAAACCTAAATCTCCCCTGATTCTCTTACCGATTCTCTTTCACTGCCGACGTCATTTGATCCTTCATTCTCTGTTTTAACATATATTCTTCTTCCTTGTGTTTTCTTGGAGCTATGCCGAAAAGTGCTTCCCAGGCTGCATGTGCTTGCTTCAGCTACAGAATTGGACCCATAATAAGAAACCTTGTTCTTGCCCCCTCTATTACCAAATCTCTGATACGCCCTCGCAGAGTGCACTTTGCGGTATATGAGATTTTGATTTGAGCAGCTATTTGTGCACGCTCCTGTCTTTGGCATAGGAAACGATCGGACTGAAATGAAGCTGTCAGATTGAAAACAAAACAAATTGCTCGGGAACTTATTTGGAGGCAAGAACAAGTACATCGAAGCAACCTAGCCCCCTGGATTTGCAAACTGTGCGAGAAGGGCAAGAACTTGGGATTGATTGAAGCAGCACCTCGTTAATTCAATTCGTAGATTGTCCTCGGCTGCTCGTTGCTTCTACAAGCTATCCCATAATCAGAGAAATACAAGAGAAGGACATGGCCAGATTTTGTTACTAGTTCTGGTTCACACTCAAGTATTGAAACAGTTCTGACGCTATAATCAAAACCAGTGATGAAGAGCTCAAAATGTTGATCTTTCTACTCAGAGCTCAGAAGAGTAACAGGCAAACGACACTTCCTTAAACAATCTCCTATACTGCAAAATCATCTGCCAAAATTCCAATCTCGGCGCTGTCGATGTGACTTATCAATAGGCAAAGAAATCAGCCTGCGTTATGTGGCATCACAGCACTCCTTGTCGAATGCAAATCCTGTAACCGTTGATTGAGCTTGAGCTGCGAGCTCAGCTTATAGAAGCAGCATTAAGAAAATGCATTTGCAGGAGCTCGACGAATTGTGCTTCGATCTAAAAACGCATCAATGCTGCAGCCTCCGAGATCAACAACACACAGAGACGAAGATGATGTCGAGCAACACAGATCCACCGAGAAGAAAGAGTGCACTGATCTCTGAAACAAAGACTTTCTTGCAACGAAGGGGAGGTAGAGGGGGAGAGAGATAGAGAGAGAGAATATTAGAATGTTCTTTGGTGAAGCCACGTAGCCTTTAACTTGTTCCACCTCCACGTGCCTCTTGGGAGGCTCATATGGCACGTGGACAAAGCAAAGCAAAGTTGGTTGTCTAAGGGCCTCTTTCCATGTCACCAATCACAATGACGGCAGTAACTTGTGAACGTGGGAGCAAAGTCTTGATTTCCATGAGTTTTTCACTAAGATTAGCTCTTGGAGAGCATGGCTTGATTTCAGACTCGTGCTATGCTCAAGGCATGTCTTGGTTCACTAAGATTAGCTCTTGGAGAGCATGGCTTGATTTCAGACTCGTGCTATGCTCAAGGGCATGTCTTGGGTTCTTGTTAGTAGTTTAGATCTATACTCGGCTAGTTAGTTGGGCATGTACTGATTTAGTTAACTAACGCTTGTATAGTCCATGTAGTTTGGGGTTTTTGCTATATGTGTAGTGTTCAGTCCTTAAGTGAAACTTCCTGTTTTTATTAATAAAAGATGGAAAAACCTATCAGAGTACAAAGGAATGCATGTTGAAAGCGTAAAGGCCATAAGGCGAATTGAGATACACTGTACAACTATAACAAAGCAACAATCTTGTAGTGTATCTACATAAAGCCTACTGCTTGGTGTAAGTCACTAGTTAAGACAGTTGGAATTTTAGGTAGTGCAGGAAGCTGTGAAGCAGTCGTTCCTGCAACTACGGCACGTCGAAGTATTGCAAGTGCCTGAGTGCATTGTAAAGTCATAGAAACTCGTTGACGATAATAAACCGTAATGATAGATAAAGGTGAGGCACCACGTCCTTGGAGGTTCGCTGCAAAACCTACACAAGATGATAGAAAATCATCGAATTTCTTATGCAGGCACCCATATGTTTCCAAAGCAAAAGGAATAAAGTCTTCTCCAGGAGTGCGATGTGAATAATCTCGCTCTTTATCTAGAGCTGCATGAGAAGTAGTGGCACCTTGAGTATTTGAAGCACGGCGAAGGAGCTGAGGCCGCGAAGGATCAGCAACAACAACATCCCCAAGCGTGCGAATCTCCTCGCGCAAAAGAACAAGATCAACTCAACGTCGAGGCGACTGTGAATCAGAAATAGGCAAGATGTGGATCTGCTCCCGGACAACATGAAAGCCGCACTCATGTGCAATAGATGCCAATACGTCACGAATGGAATCATGAGTCGTAGTGCGCTCTCCGCCAAAAAGGCAACGCATGAGATGAGTGCCAATAGGATCAACAGGGTGACCACAAGAACATTTTGTCAAACCTGCCAGCACTGGATGAGGGAGACCCAACCTAACCCGAAGAGCGGTGAGAAACAACTCCGAAGAAAGGCGCAAGTGTGGAACAACAGGCCGCGCAACAAGCCAAGCACCAGCACCCGGGCCTGCAAAAGAGAAAAGGCGTCGAGTCTCATCGGAAGGAGAATCACTGAGAAGCTGAGTGAAAGCATGTGAGTGGAAGCGCTCCATACTTCTGAAAATGAGCACGCTGATGGCTAAACAAAGTCTCAAAGGGAGGCAAAGAAGCTCGCACAAGTGGAGGGATGAGATCCTTGGTCGCACGAAGATGTTGTTGGAAAGGAAGAATGCATGTTTTCACATGAGCTACTGAATCAAGAAGAATGGGCTTGTTGTCCTGCTGAAACCGAGAGATAAGTGCAGAGGCAACAAGGGCCCAACTTTCCATAAAAGCAGTTGGGGCACTAGAAGTTGTGCAAGAAAGACCAACACCTCCGGACGAAGTGGGAAGAGAGACTTGTCGCTTAACGAACTGACCATTGGGAATACAAAAGGATTTTGAACCCATCAAGCGACCCAGAATATCTGATAAAGTATTATCGAAATCCTGTAGCAAAGCCAAAACATCAGGAGAGGGAGGAACACACCGTAGAATATAACTTGGCCGTTGAGCGAAGCATTGAGTGAGAATGCCTAGAGCAACTTGAGCATTGCCAAGATTTGGTAGCAAATCAGCATGACGAAGATGCGCGCCCAAAGTGTCCCGCAAAGCCACAAAATCCGAGAAACCTATAGGAACACCAAGCGCTCAAATCCCATCAACCGAAGTATTGAACTTGTAGGTAAAAGGAGCTCAGGAAGGAGGCCCTGAGGACACCAAGCAACGCACTTAGAGGGATTGACAGTGAGGCCCAAAGCCGAAAGTTGCTGAGAGAAATGTAGGAAAGCCGGAAAGAAGTCATTAGCAAGTCCCACAATGTGTGTGTCATCAACAATAGAGAGAAACAAACAAGAAGGAAAAGCAGCAGAAGAAGCACGCAATGTCCAAAAGTGCGCCAAAGCAAAAAGGACACCACCCAAGGGATCACCTTGTCTGATACCATCAGCAGACGAGATAACTGAAACATCACCTGAGCGAGAAGCATGACTGAAATATAGAGGCGCATCCATGGAATAAAAAGAGCAAACAAACGGGATGAGTTGAGCGAGAGAATCATGAGCCGCACGAAGTTCTTGGAAAATGGCCCCTCGGGAAACAGAATTGAAAGCATTTTTAACATCCACTTGAAGGACAACCCAATCTGGATGAAGATCCAAGGTAGCATGCAAAGCATGTATGACTATCTCACAACCACCAGGAGTAGCACAACCAAACTGATGAGGAAATAGGTGGTCATGAAAACTGTCACAAAGCTGAAAACCAAGAGCCCTAGAAACCAATCTGTATAAAACCTCTCCAACAACAATGGGACGCACTCCACCGCCAAGCTTATCCAAGGCTATATCAAATGAGCAGCACCAAGAATACGAGCAATAGAAAGAGGAATACAGCCACATGCTACGGAAGAGCAAACTTGAGAGAGCAAACCAAACCCGCTAGTAGAGTCATCAGGAGAAAAACAGTCATGAAGATGCTCGAAAACCATACCAGAAGGACCCCCAGTTGACAAATGAGGGCTGCATAGAAAAGCATTAAGAAAATGAGATTTTGAGGGTTGCAAATCGGAATCAGGTTCAAAGTACTCAACAAAAGAGGGAAGAGAGTCATTTGTCGGTGGATGAAGAAGCTCCAAAGCCTGAAGGGTGGCAGCAGAAGGAGTAGTTGGGTGTCCTTTATCCAAGGCACATAAGAAGGTATTTCCTAACTCCATCACAAAGTCATCTCATCCTCTTGAACTCATACACTCGGATGTGCATATTGCTAGCACCAAATCTAATGGAGGCTCATCCATGTTTTTAATCTTCATTGATAACTACTCAAGATATTGTTGGGTGTTCTTACTTTCCTTCAAATCTCAAGTATTTGATACTTTTGTAAAGTTCAAGTTGTTTGTGGAAAAATATCATAATCATAGCATCGAGATTCTTAGAAGTGACGATGGTGGAGAATTCATCTCCAATGAGTTCAAGGCCTTTTGTGAGGAGGAAGGGATCAAGAAAGAGACTTCTTGTCCTTACACTCCTCAACAAAATGGAGTTGCTGAAAGAAGGAATAGAACATTATGTGAATGTTCTAAGGTTTTAAGATTTGATGCTTGTTTGCCCAAATCCTTTGCGGTGAATCTCTTGTATGTGCAAAACTACTTGATGAATAGGGTGTCTTGCAAAGCAATTGAAGGCAAACTCCTTATGAGATGTTTTATGGAAAGAAACCCAACCTTAATCACTTGAAAGTTTTTGGATGTATATGTTATGTGCATGTGCCATTGGAAACAAGAACCAAGGAGGATCCATCTTCCACAAGAAGAGGGATCATGCTTGGATATGCAAGCTCAAGCAAGGGCTACAAAATCTATCTCCCATCCTTGAACAAATTTGTTGTTTCAAGGGATGTTATATTTGATGAACATCATATGCATATGCTTGAAGAAGGCTCAAGTTCTCCAACAATCAAGAAGAAGATGGCCGAGGAGCAAGATCTTGATTTCGAGGAGGAGCTCATGGAGGAGCAAGCACCAAACCCACCTATCACACCAAGGAGACTTCAAGGGCAAAAGTGGAGCCATCAAGGCTCACATATCAAGGCAAAGGGCAGCAAGTTGAGGGTATCTCATCCACTTCTTATGCTTTATCTAGTTTTGAAGAACCATCTAATGTTGAAAATGCATTGAACTCCAAAGAATGGTATAAAGCTATGTTGGATGAGTAAAATGTCTTGATTGAGAATGAAACTTGGTTGCTTGTTGATAGACCTCAAAGGAATGTAATAGGATGCAAGTAGGTCTTTAAGCTTAAGTTAAATGCAAATGGGAGTGTTAACAAACATAAAGCAAGATTAGTTGCAAAAGGTTATGCTCAAGAGAGAGGGATAGACTATGAGGAAACTTTTGCACCCGTGGCCAAGATGGTCACAATATGGCTAATCATTGCACTTGCATCACATTTTGGATGGATCCTATGTCAAATGGATGTCTCTAATACTTTCTTGAGTGGTTTTTTGGAAGAGGATATCTATATGGAGCAGCCACAAGGGTTCATCAAACATGGAATGGAGGACAAAGTATGCCATCTCAAAAGAAGCATCTATGGCTTGAAGCAAGCCTCGAGATCTTGGAATTCAAGATTACATTGCTATCTCATTTCACTTTCTTTTGTTCAAAGTGAATATGATCCCACTCTTTACATTATGTTTGATGATGTTGGTATTGTACTTTTACTCATTTATGTAGATGATATCATCATTAGTGAAATAGTGTTGATGGTATTGAAAAAATCAAGATAGATCTATCCTTAGAGTTCAAGATGGTAGATCTAGGGTGTCTTCACTTCATCTTAGGCATAGAGGTACTTAGAGCTGATTTTATCTTTATAAGTCAAGTGAACTATGCCCAAATTCTTTTGAAGAAGTTTAAGATGGAAGTATGCAAAAGTGTTGACACACCAATGGAGCAAGATGTAAAAGTGCCAAATGAAGATAATGAAAGATCCTTCATGGACATCACTTTGTTTAGGAAACTTATAGGCTCCTTAATGTGGATCACTATAACTAGACCAGATCTTAGCTTTGGTGTATGTAGGTTGAGCCAATCCATGCAAAAACCATTGAATATCCATTGGAAAAAGGCTAAGAGGATTCTAAGATACACCTCGGGTACATTGGATTTTGGGATTCTATATAGAGGAGATGTGATTAACCTTCATGCATTTAGTGATTCAGATTTTGTAGGAGACAAGAGGTATAGGAAATCAACAAGTGCCTATTCAACTTTCATAGGAGAAGGTGTGGTTTCATGGCTTTCAAAAAAGCAAGAAACTATATCTCTATCTTCAATCGAGGCTGAGTACAAAGCTTTGACAACCACTACAAAGGAGGTACTTTGGATCAAGAGATTATTGGTGAAGCTAAAGATCATGGATTCATAGGAGGCACCAATCATCTACAATGACAATATATCATCCCAATACCTTGCATCTAACCCAATCTTCCATGCAAGATCTAAGCACATTGAGATATGCCATCACTTTGTGAGAGAAATGGTGCAAGCCAAAGAGATTGCTTTGGAGCATGTTCCAAGCAATGAATGTGTAGTTGATGTACTTACTAAACCACTTCAAAAGACACCTTTTATGAAGTTTAGATCATCACTTGGAGTGATTAGTAAAGCAATGATTGAACCAAGCTAGATAGTGAGGAGGAGTGTAAAAAATTCACAATTCTAGCTTGACTAGTTTTGGTCATATGACTTGTAAATAGTTAGATGGTCATGATGTGGCTTGTCACATGTGCCAAATAGCATAGGATTCCATTCATAAGGATGTTCTCAAGTAGACCGAAGTGATAGAACCTTTGGAATGAGTCCAAATCATGCTTAGATACAAGAGAGAAAAAGTAGGAGCTATTTTTGGTAATTTTTGCATTGTTGAGGGATCTCCAAAATTCCAACCCTAACTTGGTAGGGATGAAAGATCCACCAAAATTAGCATTAGGGATAGGTTTAGGGCTACTCATACCTGCCCAAAACCGTGATGGATTATGTATATATAGGTGATGATATCTCACCAAAATCAATCAAGTAATTTCATGATTTTTTTCTCATATTGGTGCAATTGCTCTCTATGTTCATAATTGTTTGAGTTCTTGTGATTCCTAATGATCATAGGATTGAATGTAGGTCTGGTGTACAGTACTCAGACTGTGGGAGGCCGTACTTTCACATGTGTGAAGGCTTCTTCAAGGATTCGGGCCATTTAGTGAGGTTCAAGCATAGATTCTTGATGGATTTTGATGGTTCAAGTTGTGCTAATCTTATGAGATCATAATCTATTGTTTCTCTCATCATTTCAAGTGTTTTAGGATCCTTATTTGCTATAATTTTAACATGTAGATCAACTTTTGATTTATGTCTCTGTAGATTTGAATACCAAGGCATAAATGAGCTTCGTTTAGATCGGTCAGGTCGAAGTTTACATACATAATTATGTTTACCCTCGATAATATAACCTTCGGGTTGTACCATGTAAATGTCTTCTTCAATAACTCCATTGAGATATGATGTCTGTACATCTATTTGATGTATTTCCAAATTTGCTACAATAGCAAACGATAATAAAAGTTGAATAGAAGAATGGTTGACTACTGGACTGAAATAATCGACATTGTATACCTAAGAAAATCCTCTGACGACAAGTCGGGCTTTTCTTTTGTCGATGCTTTTGTCTACTTTGTACTTGACTTTGAAAATCCATTTGCAATCAACTACGTGTCTGCTAGCAGGTAATTCGACAATCATCTCGACAATCGTCCATGTCTGGTTCTTGATAAGAGATGAATACTCTTTATCCATAGCTTCTCTCCAGAGATCGGAATCGGGCTGACTGAGTGCCTCTTCGACAGTCGTCGGCTCGTGAACAAGGTAGGCTGTAGACTCGTCGATATACCTGATAGGTGGTCTACTAGTTCTTGAGGATCTTCTGGGGAATAGAAGAAGTTGATCACTTTCATCATGCTGTAGTTGCTGAACTACAACATCATCATCTTCGGATTCATCATTGCTATGTTGTTCGTCAAAAGTAGATGAGCTTGGACCTTCAAGGAAAATAGTCGACTGAGGAACTGGAAAGTTCAATATGTCAGAAGAATCTGACAGGCCTGCTTTTCCTTTGAGGTCTTGAAACTGATCTTCGATGAAGATGACATTCCGGCTAGTGAATATCTTCGACTCGATGGAATCAAACAACTTGTAGGCTTGATCTAAAGTAGTGTAGCTGATGAAAATACATTTGATACTCTGGAAGTCGAGCTTCTTCTTGAGATTGTGAGGAATCTGCGCATAAGTAGTACATCCAAAAACTCGTTAGTTTTATAAAGAAGGTTTGGTACCTGTCTAAACTTCAAATGGTGTTTTGTCTGAGAGACCTTTAGTAGGACATCTGTTTTGAATATAGGTTGTCGTTGAAACAGCTTCAGCCTAGAAGGACTTCGGAAGTATTGCATGTGATAACATGCACTTTGCCGATTCGACTAAGGTCCTGTTCTTTCTCTCAGCAAGACCATTTGACTGAGGTGAATATGAGGTGTTAATGTATTGTTGCTCAATGTTGTTCTTAAGGCAGTACTCTTTGAATTTGGTGGAGATATATTCTCCCCCGTTATCTGACGTCGGTGCTTTGATTCGTTTGTCAATCTGATTTTTTGCATGCTCTTTGAATTGTCTGAACTTGATAAAAGCCTCTGATTTCTGTTTAATGAAATAAACAACTGTTCTTTTGGAGAATTCATCAATAAAGGTAATGAAATACTTTGCATCTAGCAATGAAGGAGTTTGCATAGGTCCACATATATCTTTATGAACAACATCTAACAGACATTTTGCTGCATGCATGTGACTCGATCTAAAAGGAATCCTAGTCTGCTTTCCAAGGATGCAGCTATGACAGACAGAGAGATCGACTTTGCTAGAAGGATTGTCGAGATCAAGAGCCATGGATTGTCTGGACATGTTTGAAACATATGCATAATTCAAGTGTCCTAAGCGATGATGCCATAGTAATGCTTTATTGACAAGAACAGAGGTTTTCAAGACTTGACTAAAATCATAATAACAATGTGCCAATCTATATAAGTATCCATACCTCTTGTCGAGTGCAAAGATCTTATTACTTCTATCGATAATTTTGCATTGATCAGACTCAAATTCCAATTTATGACCTAAATCTATATTTCTACTTATTGATAACATATTTGTAGAGAGTTTGGAAACATATAATACTTTTGACAATAGTTTGAATTGATCATGCTGGAATCTTAATCTTACAGTACCTTCATCTTCGATAGTGTGAGTACTATCATCACCAAGATGAACATACTTCTTTGTGTTGTAAGGCGTATAGGATTGGAAAATCTCACGATGATTGGTCATATGTTGAGTAACTCCGAAATCTAGAAACGACAAATCATTTGAATTCGCGTATTTGTCTTTAACCATAAAAGCGCCTTCGTCCATTTCGAGGAGATGCTGTAACTGTATTTGCTTGTTGATCAGGTTGCTTGGCTGCATTCTTTGCTTTGAGAATTCAGCAATCTTGGATCTCATGGTTATTGCGATTGCAATACCTGCAAAACATCTTCTTCTTTGACGAATGTGGATTTGATGATTGTTCTTGACTTTGAGTCTATTTTGATTCGATGCAGACTGCTTGGAGCTTTTCTGGTTATGTCGCTTAGAGCCTTTGTTGACATATAGAGCCTGAGGGGAGGAAGTAGACAAAGTGCCTTGATTTCTTCTATTGTCTTCTTGCAGCAACATAGTCATAACTCTAGTAAGAGTTAAATCTGAGTGTGTCGATATGATCATCACCCAGTTCTCATATGTAGAGGGCGGGCTTGAAAGCAATGTCATAATTGTGTCTTGATCGTCTATGACTGATCCGATAGTGGCCATCTGTTGCAAGAGATTCTTAAACTGGTTAATATGATTCTGAAGAGAATCATTATTCGACATCTTGAGTGTGAAGAATTTCCTTCGAAGATGTAACTTAGTAGTTACGTCTCTCACATCATATAGTGAGCTCAGGATGTGTCAAACTTCTTTCGAAGTTTTAGTTTCAACTATGTGGCCAATTTGAGTATCTGATATATTGAGGATAATAAGCGCGAAAGCTTTACCGTCCTTCGATTTCCATTTTGAGTCTTCTATGTCATCTTCAGGTTTCACTTCGATACCTGTAACAACATCCCACAACTTGTTGGCGATTAATAAGATAATGTATATAATGGAGGGTGGACCTCCACCCTCATTCCTCCTCTTTCTCCTCTACTCCTCATCCTCTCATCAATTTCTACTATGCTTATGCTCTCTTGAAGAGGATTCTCCATGGAAAACAAGTAGGATTCAAGCCTAATATGGAGCGTTGGATTGCAAATCAGTTGTTTGAAACAATTATTAGCAATTCGGTAAGTATTGAACTGGCCGCTGGCTAGCAGACTTCATACATTCCCACTTCTGGTTTTGCTTTATTGCAAATAGTATGTAAATTGTTCTTGTGATGGTACAAATAATGTTTAGCTTCTGGTTTGTTGTCCATACTTCTAATTATGTTGCCACGTCAGTAGATCGCTAATTGACAAAGGTTTAGCCACATTTTTTGAGCTACTTCCATTGTGCCTAGTATCGTTGCTAGCTAGAAGGATTTCGTACAATTTTTTAAAATATTTTCTCACCCAATAGATCTTGAGAAATAGAGGTTTTACCTGCAAAACAGTGAAAAGAACTCTCGCACAACCAACCCTCGCATGAGTAACCTTCGCAGATAAGATCAATAGTAATATCTGCCCCAGATCCAGCTATTGTGAAAATATCAAGCCAATCAAGCAAGGAGTAAAAATATATCAAGGAAAAACCATTGTAAACAGGCTAAAATCACACTATTAGCCACCAAAATTGTTCAGATCCTTTAAGATCTAGACTGAATTCTGTGAAGATGTCAAAATCATGCTTGATCTAGGCCAAAATCATGTACATATTATGTTTACACATGTTTGGAGCCTGTTCCCACATGTGAATTAAATGCATTTATCATTTAGATTAGTGATCTAGTATGTATATATCATTTGTGTTAAAAATTCACAATTCTAGCTTGACTAGTTTTGGTCATATGACTTGTAAATAGTTAGATGGTCATGATGTGGCTTGTCACACGTGCCAAATAGCATAGGATTCCATTCATAAGGATGTTCTCAAGTAGACCTAAGTGTTAGAACATTTGGAATGAGTCCAAATTATGCTTAGATACAAGGGAGAAAAAATATGAGCTATTTTTGGTAATTTTTGCATTGTTGAGGGATCTCCAAGATTCCAACCCTAACTTGGTAGGGATGAAAGATCCACCAAAATTAGAATTAGGGATAGGTTTAGGGCTACTCATACCTGCCCAAAACCGTGATGGATCATGTATATATAGGTGATGATATCTCACCAAAATCAATCAAGCAATTTCATGTTTTTTCTCTCATAATGGTGCAATTGCTCTCTATGTTCATAATTGTTTGAGTACTTGTGATTACTAATGATTATAGGATTGAATGTAGGTCTGGTGTACAGTACTCAGACTGTGGGAGGCCGTACTTTCACACGTGTGAGGCCTTCTTCAAGGATTTGGGCCATTTAGTGAGGTTCAAGCATAGATTTTTGATGGATTTTGATGGTTCAACTTGTGCTAATCTTATGAAATCATAATCTATTGTTTCCCTCATCATTTCAAGTGTTTTAGGATCCTTATTTGCTGTAATTTTTACATGGTATCAGAGCCTAAAGTCTGAAATGAGCTAAATCCTTGGTTTGCATTCAATTTTATCACAATTTTTGATCTAAATCTTGTGTAGATTGGATCTTAGCATCTAGTATTGATTCTAGAACTCAAAGTGAGTCAAATACATTGGAGATTGGTGTTGTGTGACTTCATTTGCAGGTGTTTAGGTGTCTAAAACCAGAGGCAAAGTTGAATTCAATTCACATTACCAAGATAGCAAGTTTTGCTTGCTCCAAGCATTGATTTCTAAGCGAGTTTTGGAGGTGATTTCATAGAGAAGGATTTCTAGCATTCAAGGAGAGGGAAGATCAGAGTTTTGGGGACTCTTCAAGGCTGTTCTAAGGTGTAGTAGGCACCTCCTAAAGTGATTTAGGTTCAGTCCAACCATTGCTTGACTTATGCACCAAATTAGATCAATTTTTCATCAATTTTGATCATTTTTTGCTTGTGATTGGATAGTAGATTGTGTTGCATCCTCATTAAGTTCCATTTAGATCTTTTACAAGTGATTTTGGAAGTATATTAGGTTGCTGAAATTCACTCTTGATCAGATCATTTGGAAGCTTTAATGTTCTTTATAGAAAGAGGGGCAATTCTACTAGTATTGTCTACTTCAATCAAGCAAGTGCATTGTTTCTAGTATTCTATGATTTGATTTTGTTAGAGATCATTCTTAGATCTTTATAGGAAGTCTATTACTGATCTTTTTAGGTCCCTAAGAAGTGGGATAAGGTAGACCTTCAATCAAATCAATAGAAGTAACCTTCATTTGTATCAAGTCCTTGATTAGGAGACTAGATGGCATCTATAAATGCATATCTTTTGGATACTAATGAAAGGCTCAACAAAACTAACTATTCCATATGGAAAGTTAGAATGGAATCTATCATGATCATGCAAGATCTGATGGAAATTGTAAATGGTAAGGAGGGTGAACCTATTCATCCTCAAGAAAAAGCCAAATACATCAAGAGGTGCAATGTTGCACTACATTGCATAAAAATGAATGTTGCAAATGAACTCTTAAGAGAGGTAGGAGATTGCACTTCAGCTCAAGATGCTTGGGAGACTTTGCAAAAGGTCTATGAATCCAAGAACCAAACTAGAATGTTAGCTTTGAAGAATCAAATCTATAGAAGCTATCAAAAGAAAGGAGAGAGTGCACATACTTTTGTCCTAAGAGTAAAGGAATTGAACAAAGAGCTAGCCTTTATAGGTGACCCTATCAAGGATGAAGAGCTTGTTCAACTCATATTGAATGGACTAAGCTTTGAATTTGACAATTTGGTTCAGGGATATGCAATTATGGGTAAGCTACCCATACTTGAAGAACTCCAAGGCACGCTCATGGCCGAGGAATCAAGAAGGAGCCAAATGCAAGAGAGGATGGATAGGCTTTCCATCCAAGGTGGAGATGACCAAGCTCTCTTCACCAAAGGCAAAGACAAGTCCAAAGGCAAAGGATCAACATTCAAGAAGTCTACAAAGCTTGAGGATCAAGAAGGACCCCCAAAGGCATCTCCATCAACCACCAAAGTCAAGAAGGACAAATCAAAGGTGAAGTGCTACTATTGTAGCAAGATGGGGCATTATGCCTCGGAATGCTTCAAGAGGAAGCAAGATCAAAGACAAGCCAACATGAGCAAAGAGGAGGAGGAGGAGAGTTCACATGAGGACTCTCTCATGATGTCCATATTTTCTTCAACAAGCTTCAAAGGAGAAGATCCTTGGTGGATTGACTCGGGTGCTAGTTCACACATGACTAGTAAAAGGGAGTTTTTCTCTTCTCTCTTATCTTATGATGGACCTATAAAGTCTATCTATACAGCAAATGATGAAGCTTGTAAGATTGAAGGAGTTGGTAGCATTCTCCTTTGCTTAGGATCTTCCAAAAAGATCAACATAGAAGGTGTTTTGTACATTCCTACAATAACAAAGAATCTATTAAGTGTTGGCCAAATGGTAGACAATGGTTTCAATGTTGACTTTGCTTCAAATGAATGTTTCATCAAGAAGAAGGGTAAAATAGTGGCTAAGGGCACTAGACTTGGCAAACTTTATAAGCTGGATGCATTTGTGGATACTAATGTTGTCATGTTGGCCGAGAAGAGCAAGATATCTACCTTTACTTTATGGCACAAAAGACTTGGACATGTCAACTCGGGTTCCATGGAGGCTATGATCAAGGAGGAGTATGCTTTAGGCCTACCAAGGTCTATTGGGAAGGAAGACAAGGTTTGTGAAGCTTGTGCCTTATCCAAGGCACATAAGAAGGTGTTTCCTAACTCCATCACAAAGTCATCTCATCCTCTTGAGCTCATACACTCGGATGTGCACATTGCTAGCACCAAATCTAATGGAGGTTCATCCATGTTTTTAACCTTCATTGATGACTACTCAAGATATTGTTGGGTGTTCTTACTTTCCTTCAAGTCTCAAGTATTTGATACTTTTGTAAAGTTCAAGTTGTTTGTGGAAAAGCATCATAATCATAGCATCAAGATTCTTAGAAGTGACAATGGTGGAGAATTCATCTCCAATGAGTTCAAGGCCTTTTGTGAGGAGGAAGGGATCAAGAAAGAGACTTCTTGTCCTTACACTCCTCAACAAAATGGAGTTGCTGAAAGAAGGAATAGAACATTATGTGAATGTTCTAAGGCTTTAAGATTAGATGCTTGTTTGCCCAAATCCTTTTGGGGTGAGTCTCTTGTATGTGCAAACTACTTGATGAATAGGGTGTCTTGCAAAGCAATTGAAGGCAAAACTCCTTATGAGATGTTGTATGGAAAGAAACCCAATCTTAATCACTTGAAAGTTTTTGGGTGTATATGTTATGTGCATGTGCCATTAGAAACAAGAACCAAGGAGGATCCATCTTCCACAAGAGGGATCATGCTTGGATATGCAAGCTCAAGCAAGGGCTACAAAGTCTATCTCCCATCCTTGAACAAATTTGTTGTTTCAAGGGATGTCATCTTTGATGAATATCATATGCATATGCTTGAAGAAGGCTCAAGTGCTCCAACAATCAAGAAGAAGATGGCCGAGGAGCAAGATCTTGGTTTTGAGGAGGAGCTCATGGAGGAGCAAGCA
The DNA here is from genome assembly GCA_029204225.1 of Diphasiastrum complanatum. Classification (NCBI taxonomy): domain Eukaryota; kingdom Viridiplantae; phylum Streptophyta; class Lycopodiopsida; order Lycopodiales; family Lycopodiaceae; genus Diphasiastrum; species Diphasiastrum complanatum. The sequence goes on along the minus strand of CM055092.1, from coordinate 3,747,488 downwards.
CCAAACCCACCTATCACACCAAGGAGATCTTCAAGGGCAAAAGTGGAGCCATCAAGGCTCACATATCAAGGCAAAGGACAGCAAGTTGAGGGTATCTCATCCACTTCTTATGCTTTATCTAGTTTTGAAGAACCGTCTAATGTTGAAGATGCATTGAACTCCAAAGAATGGTATAAAGCTATGTTGGATGAGTATGATGCCTTGATTGAGAATGAAACTTGGTTGCTTGTTGATAGACCTCAAAGGAATGTAATAGGATGCAAGTGGGTCTTCAAGCTTAAGTTGAATGCAAATGGGAGTGTTAACAAACATAAAGCAAGATTAGTTGCAAAAGTTATGCTCAAGAGAGAGGGATAGACTATGAGGAAACTTTTGCACCCGTGGCCAAGATGGTCACAATAAGACTAATCATTGCACTTGCATCACATTTTGGATGGATTCTATGTCAAATGGATGTCTCTAATGCTTTCTTGAATGGTTTTTTGGAAGAGGATATCTATATGGAGCAGCCACAAGGGTTCATCAAGCATGGAATGGAGAACAAAGTATGCCATCTCCAAAGAAGCATCTATGGCTTGAAGCAAGCCTCAAGATCTTGGAATTCAAGACTACATTGCTATCTTATTTCACTTTCTTTTGTTCAAAGTGAATATGATCCCACTCTTTACATTAAGTTTGATGATGTTGGTATTGTACTTTTACTCATTTATGTAGATGACATCATCATTAGTGGAAATAGTGTTGACGGTATTGAAAAAATCAAGATAGATCTATCCTTAGAGTTCAAGATGGTAGATCTAGGGTGTCTTCACTTCATCTTAGGCATAGAATTACTTAGAGGGTCTGGTTTTATCTTTATAAGTCAAGTAAACTATGCTCAAAGTCTTTTGAAGAAGTTTAAGATGGAAGTATGCAAAAGTGTTGACACACCAATGGAGCAAGATGTAAAAGTGCCAAATGAAGATGATGAAAGATCCTTCATGGACATCACTTTCTTTAGGCAACTTATAGGTTCCTTAATGTGGATCACTATAACTAGACCAGATCTTAGCTTTAGTGTATGTAGGTTGAGCCAATCCATGCAAAAGCCATTGAATATCCATTGGAAAAAGGCTAAGAGGATTCTAAGATACATCTCGGGTACATTGGATTTTGGGATTCTATATAGAGGAGATGTGATTAACCTTCATGCATTTAGTGATTCAGATTTTGTAGGGGACAAGAGGGATAGGAAATCAACAAGTGCCTATTCAACTTTCATAGGAGAAGGTGTGGTTTCATGGCTTTCAAAAAAGCAAGAAACTATATCTCTATCTTCAACCGAGGCCGAGTACAAAGCTTTGACAACCACTACAAAGGAGGTACTTTGGATCAAGAGATTATTGGTGGAACTAAAGATCATGGATTCAGAGGAGGCACCAATCATCTACAATGACAATATATCAGCCCAACACCTTGCATCTAACCCAATCTTCCATGCAAGATCTAAGCACATTGAGATATGCCATCACTTTGTGAGAGAAATGGTGCAAGCCAAGGAGATTGCTTTGGAGCATGTTCCAAGCAATGAATGTGTATCTGATCTACTTACTAAACCACTTCAAAAGACACCTTTTATGAAGTTCAGATCATCACTTGGAGTGATTAGTAAAGCAATGATTGAACCAAGCTAGATAGTGAGGAGGAGTGTTAGAAATTCACAATTCTAGCTTGACTAGTTTTGGTCATATGACTTGTAAATAGTTAGATGGTCATGATGTGGCTTGTCACACGTGCCAAATAGCATAGGATTCCATTCATAAGGATGTTCTCAAGTAGACCTAAGTGTTAGAACCTTTGGAATGAGTCCAAATTATGCTAAGATACAAGGGAGAAAAAATAGGAGCTATTTTTGGTAATTTTTGCATTGTTGAGGGATCTCCAAGATTCCAACCCTAACTTGGTAGGGATGAAAGATCCACCAAAATTAGCATTAGGGATAGGTTTAGGGCTACTCATACCTGCCCAAAACCGTGATGGATCATGTATATATAGGTGATGATATCTCACCAAAATCAATCAAGCAATTTCATGTTTTTTCTCTCATAATGGTGCAATTGCTCTCTATGTTCATAATTGTTTGAGTACTTGTGATTACTAATGATTATAGGATTGAATGTAGGTCTGGTGTACAGTACTCAGACTGTGGGAGGCCGTACTTTCACACGTGTGAAACCTTCTTCAAGGATTTGGGCCATTTAGTGAGGTTCAAGCATAGATTTTTGATGGATTTTGATGGTTCAACTTGTGCTAATCTTATGAAATCATAATCTATTGTTTCCCTCATCATTTCAAGTGTTTTAGGATCCTTATTTGCTGTAATTTTTACAATTTGATTAGAATTCTATTGGCTAAAAAGGCCAAAATCTAGTTTTTGAGCTATATGCCACTTGGCACCTTTCTATTGGTAGAATGTGCAAGATGTTTAGATTAGGATTGATCTCCCACTTGTAGAGGTCTGCTCACATGTGTGGAAAGATCAATAGAGGTCGAATTTGGATTGATAGAAGATTTTTATCTAGGTTCCTATAATGTAGGAAATCACCCAGAATCAAGGAGGTGCCTTAAATCATGGAAGTCATGGACCATGTGCCAAGTTTGATTTGATTGATGGATCCTTAGGTGACTAGGCACTCTCACACGTGCTAGATCAGTGACTCAGCAGCAGCACGAGCTCTCCTTCATGTATATATAGTGCCTCATTTGGCCATAATGAGCATGGAAGCTAAATCTTGGTTTTGGAGCAATTCTAGTCTATTTTCTCAATTTATCTTGCTATTTTATGCATTGATTGGGTTCTTAGCTTAGTATGCTTCATACTCAGCCTACTATCCGTACTCTGACAGGTTTTCACACGTGTGAAACCAGCAAGCTCAAGTTTTGGTCATTAATGATTGTTCTTGTTAGATTTATTCATCTAGATTTGATCTAAATGCTATATAATCTTGTGTAGATTGATAGGTTGAGCTACTCTAACATCCAATCACACTTGTGGATCTGATTCAGATCTATTCTTGGTCCATTTTTCTGTAAATTGACATGGTATCAGAGCCAAGTACAAGTGCATTTAAGACATTGATCTAAAACTATTCCCAAATTGGCAGGTTTTTGAAAACAAGCTAATATTGAGGTAGCGAGTTGGAATGGATAGCTAGAACCAAAATAATTGTACCAAATCTTGCTGTGGGCTGCAGGTGTACCTTCCACATGTGTGGGGCCGTACAAAACCTGTTTTGAACAACATTTTTAATTTTGGTGCAATTTGAGCTTCATACACCCAATTTGAGTCAATTTAGTGCATTTTTCAAGCTTTCACTTGCATTGTTTCTATTCCATTGATTTGTTCTTGGTTTAGATCAATCATATAGGTGGATTAAAGCTTGTTTATAGTACATTGAAGTTGATTCTCTGTTTTTTGAGTGTACCTTGAAGTTGAGAGAGATAGAGTGCTATAAACCAAAGATTAAGGGGTGAATTTGCAAAGTTGAGATTGAATCTATAGATCCATCATTCTAGATTTGTTCTAAAGTGGTGGGGCCGGGTCTACAAGCTTATTGATTGCTAGAAGACACTATAGGTTCAGATCTCTAAGTGAAACCATCTAAGTTTCAAGTGCATTTACACTAATAATGGCATCAATGGGTGGCTTCTTACTTGAAGCTAGTGAAAGCCATTTGGAAAGTTCAAATGGAGTCATTATTTGTACTTCATGATTTGTATGTCATTGTTCTTGGTGTGGAAGAAGAACCTCAAGTAGCTCTAGAATTAGTAAAGTACAAGAAGAGATTTAGGTTGTCATTACATTGCTTGAAGATGAATGTAAGTAATGACTTGTTGAAAGAGATCCCATCTTGTAGCACATCCAAAGAGGCATGGGATTCACTAAAATCTATTTATGAATCCATAAATACTTCAAGAATACTCATGCTAAGAAATCAAATACTTAAAGCATGAAAGGAAGTAATGAAAGTGCCCAAGATTATGAATATTGAGTTATCTTCCATTAGTGATAAGATTCAAGACAATGAGCTAGTTCAAATCATCTTGAATGGATTAGGAAATGAGTATTCTAATCTAGTTCAAACATTTGCTATTCAAGATCAACTTCCTACTATTGAAAAGCTTCATAGTGTGCTAGTTTCTGAGGATAGTAGGATGCTTTATATCAAGAATAGGATTTGTTCTTTTTCTTTGATTGATGGTGATGAGAAAGCTAATATTTCTTTTAAAGGCAAGAAGAAGAAGGCTCCATCTAAGAAGACCCAAGATGTGGAGGTCGAGAGCAAGGATGGAGCTTCAAGCTCAAAAGGCAAGAGCAAGAAGGACAAGAAGAAGCTTAATTGTTTTTTCTGTGGTAAGAAAGGACACTTTGATCAGAAGAATGCCCAAGAGAAGGACAACCATGGCAACCTTGTGCTTGAGGAGGAGGATAAATGCAACTTATCCTTGATGGCTTCCTTAATACAAACATCTAATCACAACACATGGTGGATTGATAGTGGGGCTAGTTCCCACATGACTCACCAAAAAGATTACTTTTCTACCTTACTTTCTTATAATAACTCTAAAAAGTTTATCTTCACTGCAAGTGATCAAGAATGTGAGATTGTAGGAATTGGATCCATTCCATTATCTCTTGGATTATCTAAGAAAGTAGATCTAGACAATGTTCTTTATGTACCTTCTATTACAAAGAACTTGTTAAGTGTTGGTCAACTTATGGATAGTGGCTTAGATGTTCATTTCAAGTATGGAGCATGTTCCATCTTGAAGAATGATAAATGTATTGCTAATGGCTTTAAGCAAGGAAGGTTATTCAAGTTGGATGCTAATGTGATGGTTGAAAATGTTAACATGGCAAGGGAGGAGCTCTCTCAAGTGGAGCCATGGCACAAGAGGTTAGGCCATCCTAACTACAAAGCTATGGAGACCATGGTGAACAAAGAGCTAGCAATTGGACTTCCCAAAGCCATATCCAAGTGTGGCAAGCTTTGTGAAGCTTGTGGACTCTCCAAGTCTCATAAGCAACCTTTCAAGAGATCTTTGACAAGATCTAACTCTCCTCTTGATCTAATTCACTCGGATGTTATAGGGTCGAAGATCTTGCATAGTATAGCCCTCCCGCCTGTCAACAAGGGTTAGATCATTGGATATATACCTAACTATGCATAGATGCTATTTTTAGTTAGTTTCCCAATTCCTCCCTTACTCTATTCACCACTAACACTACCCTCCTTTAACTCTACTCCTCTACACTAACATTCATCATGATTTTGGGTGAAGGAAAAGGATAGAAAAGAAGAGGACGAGAGAAGAGAAGAGAGAAAGAGAGAGAGATGAGATGGAGGTTAGCTCAATTGCTCAATGTCATTGCTTATGGAGAAACCTTAACTGATCACAAACAAAAAGAATGGAAGAAATGGAAACAACAAGCAATCACAAATATAGCATAAGCAAGATTGATTAGCAAATGAGGATGCTTGAGCTCTCAAAATGGTAGAGTCTCCTCCTCTCTATTAAGCATGCAAATAGTGTACAATTGGTGCCCTTGCCCCAAAATCCTATTGGCTAATATTTACATTGATCCTATCCATTCATCTTGGACCCAACTTGATCCAAGGGTCCATAAAAAGTACATTGAAATTCACAAGATTCATGTGAGTCCCAATTTGGACCCAACTCTAAAAAGTAATCTCTAAGTTTAAAAATGACTTTGGGCCTCTAGTTTTATTTTAATTCAAAGGCCCAAGTCTATTTTATTTTATTTACACTCAGGCTTGCGTGCTCATTGGGCCTTGGGCTTATACGCGCAGGATGCCATGCCCTCGCAACACATTTTATTGGACGATTTTATTTATTTACACTTTGTTGGGAGTACCCCCAACAAATGTTCACTCTTTTTCACATGAATCTAATGGTGGAGCTCTTATGTATGTCACTAATATTAATGATGAATCAAGATATTCTTGGATTTACCTCTTGTCTAAGAAAAGTGAAGTGTTTGAAACTTTTGTGAAGTTCAAAACTCTTGTAGAAAAGCAACTTAATGCTAGCTTGAAAGTATTAAGATGTGATAATGGAGGGGAGTACATCTCCAATAGTATGAAAGAGTTTTGTCAAATTAATGGCATTAGAAGAAAGTTTACTTGCACATACACCCCACAACAAAATGGGGTGGCCGAGAGGAAAAATAGAACACTATGTGAGTGTGCTAAAGCATTGGAGTTCTTGTTATCCTACCAGGAATTCGAGTTGCGGCGCCATCTACTAGTCGCCAACCTCATCTACCATGGCCACTTCCTATTTCATTTTGGGGAGAAGTTATTTTATGTGCAAACTTTCTATGTAATAGAATGACTAATAGTGCCATTGGAGGTCTCACACCTTATGAAGCATTGTATGGCAAAAAGCCAAATCTTAGTGATTTGAAATTTTTTGGATGTACTTGTTATGTACACATACCTTTAGAAGTAAGGAAAAAGGAAAATGCTACTTCATTTAAAGGCATCTTTGTTGGTTATAGTGAAAATAGTAAAGCATATAGGATATTTGATCCTATTACCAAGAAAGTTGTTGTAAGTAGAGATGTACTTTTTGATGAATCTCTCAATGGCAAAGAGAAGGTACTTTCCAACAACTCTCATCTTATCAATGATAATGCTATGGCCGAGGAGGAGCTTCAAGGAATTGAAGACCAAGAGGATCTTGCTCAAGATCCAAAGGAGCCAAGAAGATCAACAAGAGTGAGGGCCGAGCCATCAAGGGTCACTTGTAGTGACAAAGGAAAGCAAAAGAAAGATTCTCAGCTACACATCTCTTATTCTTTCTTGACTACTATGCTTGAAGAACCAACATGTTTTGAAGAAGCAATTAAGTCTCAAAGTTGGAAGGATGCTATGCAAGTAGAGTTTGATGCTTTTTTGGAAAATCAAACTTGGGATCTTGTTAATATACCTTATGGAAAGAAGCCTCTTACTTGTAAGTCAAAGGCATAGATTATGATGAAACCTTTGCTCCTGTTGCAAAGCTTGTAACCATTAGATTGATCATATGCCTTGCTGCTTCTTTCAAGTGGGAGCTCTTTCAACTTGATGTGACAAATTCTTTCTTGAATGGATTCTTGGAGGAGGAAATTTACATGTGCCAACCCAAGGGCTTCATCAAAGATGGAGAAGAAAACAAAGTGTGTTTTTTGAAGAAGAGTCTTTATGGACTCAAGCAAGCACCTATCTTATTTCCATTGGATTTGTTGTAAGTTCTTATGAACCATCATTGTACTGCAAATGTAATGATGGAAAGATCAGTATTTCGGTTTTATATGTTGATGATATAATTCTCACGAAATGATCATGATGGCATTAAAGATGTAAAAATTTCCTTGTCTAGTGAGTTTAAAATGGTAGATCTAGGACTTCTAAAGGTCATACTTGAAATAGAAGTTACTAGATGCAATGATTTTACTTTCATATGTCAATCTAAGTATGCTAGATCCATCTTAGAAAAGTTTGGCATGAAAAATTGTACATATTGAAAAAGTGGATAACGTTGGCAAGAAAAGTTTTGCATTGTTTCCTAGTAACATATTTTTTTCTTTTGTGATGTTTGATCATGGCAATCTAAAAACTCGCAAAACTCGCAATTTGTCAGTCCTCATGGAATTTTATGGAGGAGACATATCAAGAAAGGACAAAGTTGGAGGAGACAAGCAAGAAAATGGTCATCATTCACATTTATGGTGTTGACAGATTCTCTGTCTATAGAATCTGTTTACTATTCTTTCTTCTATACTTCTTGTTTACAGCTTTAATAGCTTGGTATTCTGCCTGTCAGCAGAGACTGTGGGCACTTCCCGAGATTATCTTTCTTAGCCCATTGCCAAAACCAGGCAGAAAGGGATTGAACATCGTTGTAGTAACAATTTCCCAGCCTGTCAGTGGGACACTCAGATTTCGAACACTCTTGAACTCTTGAGATCACTCGCAATCATTCTACCATGCAAGCACACCAAGAATGCCCAAAACAGCTCCTCTCAAAATACGGTTGGGCATTACTATGGCACATACAAACAGAATACTACAACAGATCATTGCAAAAAAAAAAAACTAAACTACTTGCAAGACCAGAAAACTTAGACTAGCAGTCCACCTTCCACATAAAAACAAGAAATTTCTACAAGCATTCAAGAACCAAGAAGCTCCATCTTCTTGATTCTTGAAGTTTCCAAGAAACTCAAGAAACCAAAACGTAAATGAATTTGCAAGATCTATATCACATTATTGGCTACGAATCTCTTAGATGCTTGCAACCTACACTAATCCATCAAAACAGAAAGGAAATCTAATCCACAACTAGGAAAGCAAGAAAACTAATCCACTCTAAAGTCCACAACCACACACAATATGAATGGAAGGGCATGATCATAGGGGCATCACTCAAGAAAACCATCATGATCAAGGAGCTTAGTGTAGCATCAAACTCATGGAAAATCTTCTTATTAAGCATGGAGTAGATACAATGCAAAAAGCTCTTTTTCACAAGGAGGAAGTCCCTTAAGTAAGCAAGAGAGCTTCGTAGGTGACATCCTAGTGGCATTTCCACATTAAACAAATTACAAGTGGAATAATGATCTCCACTAGAGGTCACCATCGAAAGGTGGCTCACTCTACTTTCTTTAAGAGGGGTCTACTTACATTATCTTGGGAATTCGTCATAATTAGCCAACATCATCCCACCCCTAATGTGTTGCAGGGCCCACTGCAACTCATATTGCACGATGTCGCTCCGCTTCTACATTGGCGTCTTTGATCGTCACTTGGAAAAGCGTAGATCCTTGTTCGCTTGCATAAAACCAAGTGTTTATTGTCGCCAAACTTTATCACAAAAACTGTTTTTCACAAATTGCCGCAATTTGATCAGAATGTCTTATTGCTATAGGTGGTTGACATTCTCAAAATTGGAGAGCTCCCAGTAGCTTCACAACTTGCATGCCTGAGTGCTTCCCACGTGTCTTCTCTCTTATTACTTGTATATGCCTGCATCTCATTTTGTATGTAGATGCTGATTTTTCTACATTGGCAGGATTGTTGGTTTGCTTTTTATTGTAACCAAAGATCAGGGACATGGATAAGCATCATCTAGTTGGTTGTGATGTGTTGGTATCCATCCAGTTAGGACTTCTCATAAGCTTCTTGCTGATGGATTAATGCAAGTCAGTGGCTTTGGTCGTAAACAGTCTGTCTGCAGAAATGAACAAAACTATCATTGTGAGCCGTTTCGAGTAGTTATGTAGACCGTGTAAAAACAAAACTGCAGGTCTAGATAAAAGTTGGATGAAGATTAAAATGTCGATTGGTCGATTAGTGGAAGAATAATCCAACACTCCCCCTTAATCTGAATCCATGAATGCCTTGACCTTTAAACTTAGCTCTGCACAAAACTTCCTGTGTGCATCCAAGCTTAATGCTTTAGTAAAAATATCCGCCATCATATTTTGCGTTCGACAGTACTGCAATCTAACCTCTTGGTTGAGAACTTTGCTTCTGACATAGTGATACTTAAGTTCAATGTGCTTACTCCTAGAATAAAATCTAGGGTTGGTGACAAGACAATGACACTTTGATTATCACAAAATAATAATGTCGGAGCATATTGACCCAGACTGATATCTGAAAGTAAGTTTCTCAACCAAATTGCTTCCTTAGTAGCTTGTGAGGCTACGATATACTCTGATTTCCTAGAAGATAGAGCTATCGAAGATTGCTTGCGACTAATCTAGGAAATTGGACCATTGTTGAGGAAGAATGTAAATCCAGAAGTAGATTTTCGAGTGTCTATATCTCTTATCCAACTTGCATCTGTGTAACCACTGAGTAAATTGAGTTTGTCATTGTCGACTGCTCCATAACAAATGCAAAAGTCCATAGTAACTCGAAGATATCTCATGACTCTTATAAGAGCCTTTCATTGTGTTACACCAGGGTTGGTCATATACTGACTTAAGGAGCTGACTGCAAAAGCTATGTCTGGCCTGGTACAGATCATTGCATACATAAGAGATCCTATTATCGAATGACAAAGATACTCATGCATCTGCTCTTTTTCTTTGATTGTTTGGGGACACTGGTCCTTCGACAATTTGAGACCTGGTGAGAGAGCTAACTTGTAATAAACCAGATTATATCTGACTAACATATTGTAGATGTACCTCTATTGAGTTATGTAGATCAACTTTCGGTTTCTGTCTCTGTAAATTTGAATACCAAGACAGAAATGAGCTTCACTCAGATCGGTCATGTCAAATTCAAAGGATAGCATTGTCTTAGTTTCTTTTATCAAATCGATATTGTTGTCGAAGAGCAATGTGTCATCCACGTACAAAGTGATAATGATAAAAGACTGTTGCACTGTCTTGAAGTAAACATTTGAATATGAAGAGCTTGGTGTGTAGCCGTGATCAACAAGGAAAGTATTGATCCTTTGAAACCATGCTCGAGCAGATTACTTCAAGCCATAAAGTGCCTTATGGAGTTTACATACATGATTGTGTTTACCTTCGATAATATAACTTTCGGGTTGCACCATGTAAATGTCTTCTCCGATAACTCCATTGAAATTATGTGGTCTGTACATCTATTTGATGTATTTCCAAATCTGCTACAGCAACAAATGATAATAAAAGTCGAATAGAAGAATGCTTGACTACTGAACTGAAGGTCTCAGTGTAATCGACGTTGTATACCTGAGAAAATCTTCTGGCGACAAGTCGAGCTTTCCTTTTGTCGATGCTTCCGTTTGCTTTGTACTTGACTTTGAAAATCCATTTGCAATCAACTACGTTTCTGCTAGCAGGTAATTCAACAATCATCCATGTCTGGTTCTTGATAAGAGATGAATACTCTTTATCCATAGCTTCTTTCTAGAGATCAGATTCAGGCTGACTGAATGCCTCTTTGACAATAGTCGGCTCCTGAACAAGATAGGTTGTAGACTCATCAATATACCGATAGGTGGTCTTCTAGTTCTTGATGATCGTCTGTGGAATAGAGGAAGTTGATCACTTTCATCATGCTGTAATTGCTGAACTGCAACATCATCATCTTCGGATTCGTCATTGATATGTTGTTTGTCGAAAGTAGATGAGCTTGGACCTTCGATAGGAATAGTTGACTGAGGAACTGGGAAGTTCAATGTGTCGGATGAAACCGAAGAGTTAGCTATATGGGCTTTGCCTTTTCCCTTGAGATCGATAAATTGATCTTCGATGAAGATGACATCTCGGCTAACAAATATCTTCGACTTGATAGGATCGAACAACTTGTAGGCTTGATCTGAAGTAGTGTAGTTGATGAAAATACAATTGATGCTCTGAAAGTCGAGCTTCTTCCTGAAATCACGAGGAATCTGTGCATAAGCAGTACATCCAAAAACTCGTAAGTTTGATAAAGAAGGTTTGGTACATGTCCAAACTTCGAATGGTGTTTTGTCTGAGAGAACTTTAGTAGGACATTTGTTCTGAATATAGGTTGTTTGTTGAAACAGCTTCAGTCCAGAAGGACTTCAGAAGTATTGCTTGTGATAACATGCACTTTGTTGATTCGACTAAAGTTTCGTTCTCTCTCTCAGCAAGTCTATTTGACTGAGGCGAATAGGAGATAATGTATTGTTGCTCAATGTCGTTGTTAAGGCAGTACTCCTTGAATTTGGTGGAGATGTATTCTTCCCCGTTATCGGATCTCAGTGCTTTGATTTGTTTACCAGTCTGATTTTCTGCATGCTCTTTGAATTGTCTGAACTTGATAAAAGCTTCTGACTTCTGTTTAATGAAGTAAACAACTGTTCTTTTGAAAAATTTGTCAATAAAGGTAATGAAATACTTTGTATTTAATAATGAAGGAGTTTGCATAGGTCCACATATATTTGTATGAACAACATCTAACAGACTTTTTGCTGCATGTCTATAACTCGATCTAAAAGGAATCCTAGTCTGCTTTCCAAAGATGCAGCTATGGCAGACAGGGAAATCGACTTTACCAGAAGGATAGTCGAAATCAAGTACTAGAGATTGTTTGGACATGTTCGTAACAGATGCATAATTCAAGTGTCCTAAGTGATGATGCCATAATAATGCTTTATTGACAAGAATAGAGGTTTTCAAAGCTTGACTAGAATTAGAATAACAATGTGCTAATCTATATAAGTATCCATGTCTCTTGCCGAGTGCAAAGATCTTATTACTCCTATCAATAATTTTGCATTGGTCAGATTCAAACTCCACCCTATGACCTAAATCTGTGATTCTATTTACTGATAACAGATTTGTAGATAGTTTAGAAACATACAAGACTTTTGACAATAGTTTGAATTGATCATGCTGGAACCTTAATCTTACAATACCTTCACCTTCGATAGTGTGAGTGCTATTGTCACCAAGATGAACATACTTCTGCGTGCTGTAAGGCATATATGATTGAAAAATCTCGCGATGATTGGTCATATGTTGAGTAGCTCTGGAATCCAGAAACCACGAATTATTCGAATTTGCATATTTGTCTTTGACCGTAAAAGCGTCATCGTCCATTTCAGCTTCAGGAGATGTTGTACCTGTATTTGCTTATTGATCTGGTTGCTTGGCTGCATTTTTCGCTTTGAGAATTTGGCAATCTTGAATCTCATGGCTATTGCGTTTGCAATACTTGCAGATTATATTCTTCTTCGATGAATGTGAATTTGATGATTGTTCTTGACCTTGAGTCTATTTTTGATTCGATGTAGATTGCATGGAGCTTTTCTGCTTCTGTCATTTTGAGCCCTTGTTGACATACAGAGCATGAGACGAAGAGGTAGACGAAGTGTCTTGACTTCTTCGATTATCTTCTTGTAGCGACATAGTGATAACTCTGGTAAGAGTTAAATCTGAATGTGTCGTGATGATCATCACCCAGTTCTCATATGTAAATGGAAGGCTTGAAGGCAATGTCATAATTGCGTCTTGATTGTTTACGACTGATCCAACAACGGCCATCTGTTGCAAGAGATTTTTAAACTAATTAATATGATTATAAAGAGAATCATTATTTGACATCTTGAGTGTGAAGAATTTCCTTTGAAGGTGTAACTTAGTAGTTACGTCTCTCACATCATATAGTGAGCTCAGGATGTCCCAAACTTCTTTCAAAGTTTTGGCTTCAGCTACGTGGCCAATCTGAGTATTTGATATATTGAGGATAATAAGCGCAAAAGCTTTACCATCCTTCGATTTTCATTTTGAATCTTTTGTGTCATTTTTAGGTTTCACTTCGATACATGTAACAACATCCCACAACTCATTGGCAATTAGCAAGGTCTTCATCTTAAATTTTCATAAATGATAATTGGATCCATTCAGCTTGTCTGCGATAAGACCAGCTTTACTTTGATAATCCATCTGGAACTTTAGACTGTCGATGATTCGATTGTTGTTAAGAGAAAGATACAGTGCTGTGGAAATCAATTCTCTGATACTGAAACAAATTGATTCGAACTGAAGAATAATTTGATATCACGAAAGATACCAAGCATAAGAGTGATAGTATTAGGCCTTGAAGAATCAATGCTCTGATACCATGTTGGAAAGAGGTGTGTGAAAGATAGGTCGAACTCGAAAAAAAAAAATTTGAATAAAAAGAATTCGAACGACAAGAAAGAAAACTTATTGTGCGCAACGGAATAAACTATCTTCGTCTTTTTTTATGCATGACTACGCCTATCAATTTCGAACAAGACAATAGTGATAGAAAGCACATTCAATCTTATAGTAACTAACTTTGAAATCATTAGTACTACAGTGATTACATAGCCATACATTAAGCATCGAAACATCAGACAAATAATTTGTCACGAAACATTAGACAAATAATTAGTCGCAAAACACCAGACAAATAATTAGTCGCAAACAACTACAGAAACGCATACATTTTGAGACGAGACTGAACGCAATAAGAAGATAGTATTGATTCAGTATGGAAGCAAAACATATGTAAATGAGTACAACAAGTTGCGGATCGGAGCTGCATACTCTAAACTACTCTGAGCGGTTAAAATGTAAGTCTGAATTAAGCGCAACTATTGATAAGCAGTAAGCGTAATAGCAATCTCTAATCAACTCTAAAGAATTGAGCTAGAATGCTCAAGAGTGTACAAGCTCGCAGGCGAGAGAGAGAGAGAGAGAGAGAGAGAGAGAGAGAGAGAGAGAGAGAGAGAGAGAGAGAGAGAGAGAGAGAGAGAGAGAGAGCTAACTATTCGATACTTGATTCTCTTCTTGATCATGAGATATTGAAATATGAATAGCTATTTGAATTAGGTCATCAAAAGCGTCATCCAGTTGGTTGTGATGTGCTGGCATCCATCCAGTTAGGACTTCTCAAAAATTTATTGCTGATGGATTTATGCAAGTCGGTGGCTATGGTCATAAACAGTATGTCTGCAAAAATGAATGAAACTGTCACTGTGAGTCGTTTTGAGTAGTTATGCAGACTGTGTAAAAACACGAAGAAAACTGCAAGTCTGGATAAAATTCGGACGAAGATTAAAATGTTGATTAGTAGATTAGTGGGAGAATAATCCAACAGGTGGCAGGTAACAGCTGGGCATCCTAAAACTTGCTTTGCTTTATGGTACTCTGTACTGTAAGACTTTATACAGCTTTATTTTTTACCTGTTACTAGCGAAGTGTGCCCGTCGATGACGGGCGGCCGATGTTGTGTGTGTGTGCGCGTGTGGGGCGTGCGGCAGAGAGAGAGAGAGAGAGAGAGAGAGAGAGAGAGAGAGAGAGAGAGAGAGAGAGAGAGAATAGGGGCCCAATATTTCATTGGACCCCCAAAATGAAAAAAAAAAAAGAAATTAAAAAAAAATAAGCCCCCCCTCCCCCCTGTACTCCCCACTCCCCCCTTCCACGTCCCTGTCTCCCTCTCTCCCCCATACCTACTCCCTCCCTTCTCTCTCTCCCACCCCTTGGGCCGCTAGCCTGATTGGGGGTGCAACGGCCCAAGGGCGCCATGGCAAACAACCCCCCCCCCCCCCCTTCTAAGAAAGCGGGGGGGGGGGGGGGGGTGGTTGGGTAACGTGAGCTGCCCGTGTGCCAAGAAAGTGCGAGGGGGGGATCCTGGGCAGCTCATGCATGACACTATAATCTATATATATTAAAATATACCAAAGCAACATTTTCTTCTTAAGAAAATGTTTCATTTTGATTTTTTTGTCAATTGTCTATGAATATGGTTCTATCTATGTTTTCCAAGATGCATATCAAGCTTCAACTAAAATCTTTTTAAACCCAACTGCATCAAAACTTTTTTATTACTTCCACAAGGAACCTAGCTGTAAATAGTAAAGTTTCAATGAAAAATGCTACCAAAACCCAAGACTTCTAAATGATCCCGTGTATCAACTTCACAATAGATGCTACATAGTTCTTAAAAAAATAAACAACCACTCCAACTTTGTATTCCATCAAATTTGTTTAAAAGCATTCTTATTGAAGTAATCCATGACTCAATGATAATAAGTACAATGAAGTTAACAAATACTCAACTTGCTCATCATTGGACTACTAAAAATGATTTTATGCGGTGCATAATAAATTATATTAGAAATCAAAGAATATAAGTAACGCTTTCCATCATCAAGCTTCTATTCATGTTGCCTTTAATAGAAAACAAAAACAAAAACTTCAACAGAAAAGCTACTCAAAAGAACAAATACATTTCTGGAAAAAAAAAATGGAATAGGTGAGTGTTACTAATTGTAGATGAAAAATGAAACAAATAGAGAGTCTTTAAGAAATCTTCAACATGACATACCTACCAAAATGAGAAAAACACAACACCTTTGATACAAAGGAACTTTGGAAGAGGTTTGTGAGGAGCTAGCTCCTTGCCAAATAGATGATAGAAATTGAGCAAAGAATACATGGCCAGAGATACAGCGGCATTTAATATGAAAGTGACAATCCATGTGATTGTGCCTGGCACGTATACAAGCCAAGCAGTTGAAGTGCTATCATCAAAAATGATAAGACCGGCCTTATAATCACAAATTGCCAAGTCCAGCACTTCAAAAGTTTCAATGATTGTTGGTCCAAGGGAACTTCGTGTGGCTGCAAGTAACAAATTTTGCAAACAATAAGTCGGAAGAAGGATCACAAAAAAAATGAAGACATGAAGCCAAAAGAGAGCAAAAGCTGGAGAGTCAATATTACAACACAAAAGCTTCAAAATCAACTTCTGCACTCATAGATCGATGTACAACTTGATTTATAAGACAAAAAGAGTTTCAGTTTTGCACAAAAAGGAGCATCTAGCATGGTAAACATTTTTAATCTATCAAAATACAACATTCCCAGGGTAGAATTCAATGCCAAGAAAAATATATCAGAGGAAGTCTCTACATAACCAGATCTAATTCACACAAATATTTCTATGCTCATGATGATTTTAGCTTTGTAACTCTAAGAAGCTTTCGTGGAAATACTGAAAAGTCGATGCTTAATGAAGCTAACCATTTATGGCTGTAACTCGGCAATTCACAAATGTGGAGAACTATCCTGCTACTTTTTGAATGAAAAAAAGGAGGGCAGAAACCAAGCCAATTGTTTGCATGTGGCTCGACAATCCATACACCTAGAGCAGTGATGTTCCCTTCCCTGATACATTACATACAAAAAAATCAAAGCGATAACTTAGAACAGAAAGCAATCGAAGCCTTCACAGGCAACTGAGGTTGGTAGTCTACTGGAGAGGATGCAAATAAAGAACAGAAGATGAGAGAGGGTGGAGCACGGCTCATGACGACCTGTCAAAAGAGAATACCTGCAAAATTCTTGATCATCTGCAAGGAACTGCGTCGCGGCCTGCTTTTCATGGAAAGCATCTGATATGTCTACACATTCGAAGGCTCCAAGCTGGATCTCTGAGTCTTCCATGAACCAACAACCGAACGAACCAACAATTCCATCGTCGGATGTAATGCTATGACAACCGAACGAACCAGCATCCGCGACTATGACAAATGTTGACGTCGATCTGTTGCTACACAAAGCCTACATGGGAGTTTGTAAAGATCTGATAGGAAGAGAAAATTGAAGAAGAAAGACAAAGTATTGATTCTTTTAGTTCAAAAACTCACTTGGTGATCGTAGTCAAGAAGATGCTACTCGCTCAAGCTCAGTAGCTTTCCAGTTTGTAGAAAGTGCACCTCTTTCGCTGAAAGCCCAGCATGGTCCACATGCACCACTTACACACAATATTACTTCAATCACTTTCCCTTCACTTCTCTCTGCGACTGATCAGGCTGAAAAACAAAAGCTGAAAACAAAGCAAGCAGACCTAGTTTTTCACTTGTGTCACAACACCCAAGTCAAAATCCGTGGGCAAATCATTCACAGGGACCTTCGGCGCTGGGTTGTCTGCCACCTTCGGCGCTGGGTTGTCTGCCTTCAACAGCAGCTGCTAGGGTGCTCTCAAACCCAAATACTGCTTCTCAAATTCCCCCTCCCTTAGATCAGAAAACAGAGTGATTCCATGGACAGTAGTGGGATCCAAAGCCTGTGCTCGGATCCAAAGCCTGTGCTCAATTGCTCTCACCAGATTCTGCTTGAATACCACCAAACGACGAGCATACTCCTCAACGCTACCATAAGCCTTGCCATGCTCCACCAAAAATGTCCGGAAATGCTCCTCTGCATTCAGAAGCATAGAGGCAACATCCAAAGTCGGATGGGATCGGATTTTCTGCTTCGCAGATGGATCAGTCACCTGTTTGATGGAGCGGGGCGGGGTTGATCATGAGCAACTCCTGCATCAGCGAGCACACAAGCTACGAGCATCGCGAGGAAGCAGATCGCCATAGCTACTATTGCTCCTATCTCCACCATCGCTCAAAATTGGAAAAGAAAAAATGAGAAAACATTTACCATTCTATCGTCGGATTGGCATTAGCACGCTTTCCTCTCCTCTCCCTGTCTCCCTCTCGCTCTCTCGACACGTTCCCTGGAGGAAAAAAAATTTCAAAAAAGAGCTTACGGGCAGCACCTACCCGAGCGTGACTGGGCAGCGTGAGTTGCCCGAAAATCACATTTCTTTTAGTATATAGAGATGTTATAAATTGAAGAGTTCAAAGTGTTTGATCTTGAATTGTTAAGAGGGACTATGTGAAATGTTGTCTCTCTCTCTCTCTCTCTCTCTCTCTCTCTCTCTCTCTCTCTCTCTCTCCATCCTTGGTTAGGATCGAATAGCTTTGGGAAGGTGCTCTATCCCCAAGAGCCTTTCCTAGCCAAGGCATTCTCTCTCTCTCACTCTCCCCCCCCCCCCCCCCTCTCTCTCTCTCTCTCGGTTGGGACCGAATAGCTTTGGGAAGGTGCTCGAGCCCCCAAAGCCTCTCTCAACCTAGGAGTCTCTCTCTCTCTCTCTCTCTCTCTCTCTCTCTCTCTCTCTCTCTCTCTCTCTTCGTGCTATGCAGGTGAAAGCAAGGTTGACGCTCCCAGTGTTCGGACCCTATGCTACATAGACGACGCAACAGTAGCAATCGAATCAACTTTACTAGTAATGATGAGGATCTAGGTGGTTGTGATTCTCTTTTGATGTGTTCAAGCTCAATATCAAGTGAAATTGACAAAGATTCATGGTAGATTGATAGTGCTAATGTTTTTGAGGTTTCTACTTCTTATGATGCAATCATTAAGAGGGAGTCTTATGAAGGAAAGAGCAATAAAAGATTGGTTCTTGGGAAGATCCAAGGCATGGATCTCATATCTCTTCATCAACTCAAAGGATTCTATGATTATAAATTGATCACGCATGATCAAGATGGCAAAAGGTTAGTTGGAGAAGATTATATGGAGCAAATCAAGAGACAATTTCTTCAAGGCAAGGGAGATCTCATTGGAGAGCTTATTGAGGTTTGTTATGGACTCAAGATGGCAGGATTTATTAGGTTTGATACTCATCTTCACCTATCCTACTTCATGTTGGATGGAAAGTTTAGAATCTATCTTTTGATTTATGATGGTGTTGATTTCACTAACCTTTGAGGAAATTCGAGATCAAGCATTGATGAGATCTGTTGGATCTAGATCATATGTTTGAGACTCGAGAGAAAGTATTTCTAAAGGTTCAGGTCTGAAGATATTCATATCTTTGATATTTTTGATGATCAAGAGAAAGGTAAGTGAGTGGAAGTGACAGACTTTGCTTTACTCACATGTTTTGGAGAATCTTCTTGTGTAGATGATGCTATGCAAATGAATATTGGTTCTCAACTGATGGATCTGGAAAGGAGGTCTTAGTCAATGGCTTTGATGGTCAAAAGGAAGATCAAGAAATTGATCTCAAAGGGCTTCAACAACACAAAAGGGAAAGTGGCAATTTGGAGGTAGCCAAGAGCATCAAAGGAGGGTCATTTGGCAAAGATGTTTTGGATCTGTTTTTACTGGAGTTTAAAGGCTCAAGTTAAAGGAGCAGCAAACAATTGTTTTTCAAGTTTACTTTACTTCTTCTATCTCATGTTTGAGCAATTTCATGTGGATGTGTGCAAATTGTCAAGATATGTCTTGCAATATCTTATTGTTGGAGTTGTACTAGCATTCTTGGCTGATTTTGCTGATGGAAATGAAGCTAATGAAGGTTTATTATGTCACTCATTAATGGCCAAGTCATCAAGTGTTGATGATATCTTGTGACAAGATGACAATGGAGGCTCATTCATGGAGTTTTATGGTGGAGACATATCAAGAAAGGACAAAGTTGGAGGAGACAAGCAAGCAAGTGGTCATCACCCACATTTATTGTTTGGTTGCTGTAATTTTCGAGAGAGTTCAAAGTTTGAAGTGTGGAGGAATCATTCATTCACATTCTATTTGGTTCTTCATGTATTAGTTACATCTTGATGTGTAAAATTGATGTAAGAAATAGTGAAGCATCCAAAGTGGACACTATTCTCTATATCAATTATGGAAGCTACTTTAGAACATTAGAAAGGAGAAATATACTTAGGATGGAGATCATTCTAAAGTTGGATCAAAGTAGTATGGTTAAAACTATGCCAAAACTAGTTGAAGAGGGAGTGTGAAAAAATTCAACTAGTTTAGTCAAGTTTAGTCATATTTTGGTTAGTTGTCAATATTAGGCCAATATGCATTTTAGACTTAGAGATAAACTTTCTAAAGTTATTTTAGTCAAAGTTCCTTTGAATTACCACTTTTGGAAAGTGTGGGAAAGTTAGGAGGTCAAGTTTGGACACATTCAAATTTGAATGTTAGATGCATCGAATCTAGAAAAATTGTTGATAGGGTTTTCATTATGGAGGGAGACCAAAGATTCATTAATGAGGCATGGACCTGTTATAAAAGGATGTAAACTTGTGGAGAAAGAGATCTTCTCTCTCTCTCTCTCTCTCTCTCTCATGCTTATACATGAGTTCTCTTGGGTTCATCTATCCATTGGTGCACTAACTTGATGATATCTTGCAATCTTGTGTGTAGAATGCTTATATTTTGTTATTTTTGGATCCACACGTGGGAAATACAATAGGGTACTATTATTGTACAGACAACAACTTCATTTTGTCATATATTTGATGTTTGATCAAGTTCTTATTGAGTTTGCATCTCTTTCATTGAGTATATGTTGATTTTTCTACATTGGCAAGATTTTATGTTGTGTTGACTTTCTAACCAAAGATTAAGAGACACATTTTGGATCTTAATGATCTGAAATTCTTCACAGTAATCAGACCCAGTATGATATATATATGTATTGGATATCGATACAGAAGGAGAAAGAGAACATGCAGTAGCATACATCAATAAGTCATAGTGTGACAGAAGTAATAGCGCTAGCAGTAGCTAGTTCATGGTAAGAGAGAATACCTCTCTTGCCTCGACGCGCTGATTTGGGAAATAGACAGCGCACACAAAAGATTTTGTTGTAAGCTCAATTCTGATAATAATGAGTTGCAGTTCTCTGTCCGATGTGCGTAATCTATGAATGATTTTCAATGCTTGCTTTCAGTAGATATTACTTCCGCTGTTTCTCAGTTTCTAGTTGATTAAACATTATCTACTGTTCATAAAAATAATATCAGATCTGCAGTGTCAGTCTATAGTTTGGAAGATGATTGATCGTAGTTTGAAGCAGTACCTGCAACTACAAAGATCGACTCTATTTGAGCTTTGCATTAGTGAATCAGAAGTGTTCGACTTTGAAGTGCTCGAAGTCTCCGACTTCCTCGACGATTCCCACTGGTTGGGAATAGAGCTGCTTGAAGTTTAGGAACCATTGGATTCACAACACTTTGTTGGTACTTTGTCCAAGGTGAGTAATAATCTCTTCCAAATTTTGTGTCATATGGCAATAAATATGGATCTCACCATTGGCAATTAGTCAAGAACTCTCATTGTCTTCATTGATTCAAACAAAACCATGTACTGGTGAGGGTTCAAAGCTGGATCATACTACGTTGGGACTCTAAGGCCGCCACCGTTGGATATCTTCAAAAATTGCTCTCTGATGATTTTTTTTGAAATGAGCTTGTCCATCTGTTGGATAGAGGGTGGAGGCAAGGCCCCAACCTCATCCAACAATGTAAAATCATCAAAAAATGACAAAATTATGTTTCCTTTTTATAATGTGTTCTACACAGGCTTGGAATTTGACGTGCAGCCTTACCTTTCACCCCGATGAGCTTTTTTTGGCCTTGGAATTTGACGTGCAGCCTTACCTTTCACCCCGATGAGCTTTTTTTGGCCTTACCTTTCACATGACTTGTATAATGCAAGGGTATCTTTCAAATAAAATAGGTATGAACGTTTCAACCACTTATATACATATATCCACATTATATTTTGCAATAAATTTTCAAAATTTCAAACTAGCATGACATTTGACTTTTTAAACTCACCTTTCAAAAGAATGGCAATTTTAAAGTTTGCCATTCATATGACATGCTTTTGAAATTTTTGCTTTTCTTTGAAAGGCAAACTAGCCTTTTACGTGCATTGCAGGTTCTACATTGTTCAACGAGAGTGAAGCCCTTGTTGGTACTTTTGACCAAGGTGATGAACAATCTTTTTGTGTCACATGGCAATAAATATGGATCTCACCGTGAGTCATTGTTGATTGACACAAAACCATGCAGCACTTGCGAGGGTTTAAAGCTGGCGAGGGTTCAAAGCTAGACGACACTAACATCTCCTATTTTTGGTCGAGACTTCAAGGCCGTATTTAGATTGTGCCACATCACATCATTAATCTTGCAAAATCTCCAAATGGCATGAGGACGCGTGGCAAGCATCCATTGGGTGACCTAAAAATACAAACGTGGCATGAAGGTCCATTAAAGTTCTTATTAGTTTTACTCTTCCCTTTTGTGTGTGTGTGTGTGTGTGTGTGTGTGTGTGTCTCTATCTCTCGCTTTGTCCTGATGTCAAGCCCTCCACCGTTGGATCTCATCGTGAGCTTTTGATCGACCATTCAAAAGCGTCCACGTGGTAGATTGCCACGTGGCAAGAATCCAAGTGATCGAAGGCAAAACACGCTCCTCCCATCGCCTCGCATCTATCTCTATGCCTTTCTCGTCACCGCTTCTCCCGATCCACATTCTTTTCTCTCTCTTTTTCTTTCTGTTCTGTTCTTTCGGTTTTTTTTTTCTCGCAGAGGTCTCCTGTCTTTCTGTTGAGTATGCTCGTGTTTCCATTCAGAGTAGAATGGCATTGTATTGCTTCACACTTGCAGTCGGGATGAGGTTGGTGATTCCCTTTCTAGCTGCTGCCGCTGCTGTTTAACTTTTTTTCTGCTTTGTTAAAATATGCTTTATCTGTTTCATCCCTCTCGCATCTTGCCTCTGCCTTGCTTTTCATCGCTCATTTCCTGCCGTCTCTTGTTGCTACAAAGGGAATCCACATAGTATCGTTTTTTTCATGGCTGGCCTTTGTCGCAAATCTGTTTAGCTCAATATATCAGGTTCTATTGTATTTTTTGTTGAAAGTTTCCTGCTCACCAGTTTTTCTGCTATCAAAGCGCTTTTCTAATTTTTTAGATTGGCAGTTTGGCTATGCATTGGCGCTTGTGTGGTTTACCCCCCGGTATCTAACTTCTGCTGCAGACTGTGGAGCTGATAAGGTGTTGCTGCTATCGTTTATATCAAGCTTCTTTTTGGCAACCGATGTCACTTTTCTTTCTGTAGCGATTGGCAATGCCTCTTTGCATTCTCTCATTTGTCTCTTGACTTTGATGAAGTGATTACCTACGTGGATGTTGCTGGGAAATGTTTTACCCTTGCAAGATTTTTAATAGCATTGTTAACCTCTCTTTCCACAATTGTACTCTCCATGTTTTCTTTGCTTCTTTGCAATGTGTTGATATCTTGTCATTGTGGCTACGTTTCTGCGTGTTATATGATGCTTCATTGCTGAACAAGATTTTGCCTACAATAATTCATCTTAAGCTTCTCAAATGGAAAGATAAATCTTTGTTTCTACTTGCCATGGTATATTTTGTGTGTATTTCTTGACCTATCTCCGTTGCAATAACAATGTTTAGTTTTTAGGGTTATCATTTAGATCGAAACCCTTCTTGCACACTACAACGTAGCAGGCTTAACCTCCCGCCTTTTACTCGTTGTCTGTAGCTGGAAATATTTGCCCTTTTCATTAGAGCTTGATTGCAGCCAAAAATTCCTCATCGAATTTTTTGGAAAGGATTCTTGCTAGCTCACAATTGACATCAACGTGGCATGTTGATATGGCCTTTCTGGGTTCTTTATCTTATTCCTTAAAAAGCCCACTTTAGGGTTTACATGGGCAGCGTGTTGTGCTAACTTATGGTTTGGCCCAGCAAGTGCTCATGCACAATGTAAGCCAATCCCTGCGGCTGGTGTATGCACAACGCCGTCATGCAATCAATCACACCGCTGTGCCAATGCCGTGGACAAGGAAGCGCTTCAGTCAATGCTGACTTTGCGGCTAATTTTCAAGATAGAGGACGGTTTTGTAAAAGGGATGGAAAGTATTATTCAAGCAATGCAATCCAGATTGTTTCCCTTGTTTTTTGCAGGAATCAGAAAACAAGATCAGAAAACAACTGGCAATCAGTTCATACTCTCCCCGACAATAGAGATCATTGCCAATCAACGTTTCACAGGACCAAATCTGATTTCTTCCGTGGCAGTTTTGCATTTACCGCAGATGAGGGCTCAGAGCTTGTTGGAAACCTTAATGAAGGCAAGCTGTTTCTTGCAGCTAATTCCTTTGAGGGTGGCTTGTCATCAGAACTTTCGATGAATACAAGTTTGCCTCGGGTGCGGAGTCCGCATGGAGTTCCAAGTCATGCCTCGTTGCAAAGCACAGTTCTTCCAGCTCAAAGCCCTGCTATCGGAAGTCAGATTAATTCTCTGCCTTCCAACCTACTTGTAGAGTGTTTAGAGATCCACGGTGGCTCACCCCTCAGGGGTCATGTGGAAATTAGTGGGGCAAAAAATTCTGCACTGGCTGTCTTGGCCGGTGCATTATGCACAAGTGAGGAGGTACACCTCAGGATGGTTCCTGATCTGCATGATATTCGACGAATGTTCCAAGTGCTGCAGTCAATTGGGGTCAAGTTACGGCAAGATTCATCTGAAATCGTTGTGGATGCTAGAAATATCACCTCTGTTGAGCCTTGCCCTGATGTTGGAAGAAAGCTAAGGGCCAGTTTCTTTGTGATTGGGGCACTGCTTGGGAGACAAGGGGAGGCTGTCGTTCCTTTACCTGGTGGCTGCAACATTGGAGCCAGGCCAATTGATTTGCATGTACGAGGCTTGGAGGCTCTCGGTGCAACTGTAGAAATCAGGTAGCTTTCTTCTTGAAGCTCTTTGTGTTCATCCAAACATTTTTCTCTGCCATGAATGAGTCATCTTTCTAGGGAGGAAGATTTGCTTTGTGTTTCTACAGACTCCCTTCACATTACCTATACAGCGAAAACCACTCAAGTATACTTCTCAAAATTGCTCAGACCTGATCAAAATGAAATAATATTCGACCATGCTCCTCGATAGGAAGACGTTATTCCATTGCCTTGGATTTCGTGTTTGTAATGAGATGTTCTTTGTGCCATATGCCTCTCAACTTGATATGCGCATCCCAACTCAGATCTTTAAGTAGTGAAGAGGTTGAGTCTTTGTGGAAAATCAATCTTTACCGTTTTCGTGTCCTCCATGCGAAGTTGAAGTATTTTTGAGACTAGTTGATTTTGTTTGGTAGCCAAAGTCCTTTCCTCCAACTTGCCATCTTTGTTTTAAACTCTTATTGAGCATGGTGTGGTGATTTGGCTTGTCCGGTTTGTAGCAAGGGACTGCATATGGAGAATGTGGAAAATGTTACATTCCGCTGTGCATTAATTTGTAAGACTTTTCCTGGAATCAAGAAGCAGGTCCTAATTATTTTCTTGGTGGGGATTGTTTTTGTGAATGCGATAAATATTGTCTCAAGCTAATTATAGGTCCATCAATTTGACTAAAGCTGTATCTTAGCGTGCAGCCTGATTGAATAAACTATTGTGATCGAGATTATAGCCGTTCTCAAGCTCCAAATTCTTCATTGTGCAGGCAAGGTAAAGTACATGCTCATGTGGCCAATGGAAAGAAGTTAGTTGGTGGCAGGTTTTGTCTCAAGTATCCAAGTGTTGGGGCAACAGAAACATTGATGATGGCTGCTTCTTTAGCTGATGGTGAAACAGTTCTGTCAAATGTTGCTCAGGTACGATTGCTAAGCGTGTGTCTAATAGGCATGGTGTCTGGCGAATTGATTGTGTATGTTTTTCTAGAAGTGTCATTGTGTCTGTAACAGTTGCTATGCACAGTTTATGGTATAGCTATCTCAACTTTGTGACCATGGTTGGTACTGTAATATGTCATTATTGCAGAAAGAAATCTCAGATCTATCATTTGGAACCCTTGCTACTTTTGTCAGATGTCCAGTGCTCAGAATAGAATTGAACCTATTTTTGTCGAAGATTGTTCCTTTTTTATCCTGTTTGCATCAAGATTTGGGATTTGATGATTAGATAGTGTTGGCTTAGAAGGAAGAGAAGTGTATCAATCGGGTTCAGACAATGTTGGATTAGATTTGCAGAATTTACTGGCACACCATTAAACACTGGGTTTCAAGAACGTCTTGAGCACTCTGGTCATTCTGGCAAATTTTCCAGGTCTAAAGCTTGTCCCAAAATGATCCTCAGCTTTCAGCAATGCTTCGTTGGGTTCTTCAATTTCACAAGCTTCACTTCAAGACAGGAGAGATTTTTGAATGTGTTCCTAATACTCTCCATGACACTGATTCAAGTGTGTTCAGATTTAGGTGAAGCCTGGGGATCTTTTGTTTCCAAGTAATACACTTAGAGAAGTCATGTCCTCTTTTCAACTTGCAGGAACCTGAGGTGGTGCATTTGGCTGAGTTTTTGAAGTCTTGTGGTGCAAATATAGAGGGTGCTGGGACCAATACCCTTGCCATCAAAGGTGTGAACAAGCTACATGGCTCTGATTTTACAATTATACCTGATCGCATAGAAGCTGGCACATTCTTAATTGCAGCAGCCATAACACGCTCAGCAATATCTATGTCTCGAGTCATACCCCAACATCTCGCATCTGTGATTGGAAAACTAGAATCCATTGGCTGTGTTATCGAACCAACTTATCCCACTTGCCTGAAGGTGCGGTGTCTGTCTTAAGAACCTGTGGATGCAATTGTGTATATGTTTAAGATTTACAGCCACCAATGGAGCTAATTGACTTTTAGGTTAATCCTTGTCCATGTGGGCTTCTTTCGAGCCAAGTTGACTGTAGAGAAGAGGCAGAACTTCTCCATTCATCCCATTCAAGTGGAGATGTTTATAGGTCTTCAATTTATTTGCTTCAATCCATTTGCACATTCTCATTAGTTGAACAAGAAAATCATGATATGAATCAACTCACTCCTGAGCTTGGCTTTAGAACTGATATTTTACCTACCTTAATTCTTATTTGCTTTTAAGTCATCAAGCAGTTTTGTGAGATAGTACTTGTGGAGTTATTGTGCATCCATGTTACCTGTCACAGATCAGTGCCTCTCAGCACCTCAAGAGGTCATGCTTGACAAAAACTCAGCCTTTTCCTGGCTTTCCAACAGATTTGCAGCCTCAGTTTATGTCACTCTTAACAACATGTTATGGGCAAAGCATCATTGAGGAAACTGTTTTTGAGAGTCGCATGCGGCATGGTATGCATGTTCCCCTTGCAACCTGATGACTAGCTTTTCTGTTGTCAGTAAGGATAATGAACTCTGCCTATCTCATTCATTGTTGTAAGGCTACTAGTATCATGATGCTGAATGTGCTTTATTAAAGTTAGTTCTGGTCTGTCCAAAATTCACTGAACTTTGTACCTTTCGTGTTGCAGTTGAGGAGCTTCAAAAACTGGGAGCAAAAATAAAAGTTCGTAAGAACATGGCTTTCATCAGTGGCTGTGACCAGGGAAGGTAAGTAGATTTTTATCATCGATGAATTCATATAGTTTTTCTGCCAACATGTAAAACACTTTTTTAAAGCATTTTCTTTCAACTTTCATAAAACTTTAAATTGCATTCACTTGCTTTCCATATGAATCATAATGTCCCTTATTAGTTTCTTTGCATCAAGTTTGTTATTTCTTGCTCTTTGATTTAATGACTTCGATTTCCTGTGCAGCTCTTTGTATGGGGCACCAGTCATAGCAACCGACCTTAGAGCAGGTGCTTCTTTGGTGCTCGCAGGTATAGCTGCAGAGGGTACAACACGCATTGAAGGGGTGAGCCACATTGACAGAGGTTATGAGAAATTTGATGAAAAGTTACGAGCAATTGGAGCAAACATACAAAGAAAGCCTTGTCTACCATCTGAGCTGACGATTTAAATCTTTGAGCTGGCTTGTTTTCCTTCAAATGAATAACTATAGTCTTGTGCAATTTGTTCTTGAGCTTGCTCCTCACAATAAATTCCCCTTGTAAAGAGTGGTCACACTTCACGTGGGAATGGATTTGGCAAATGACATTTGTGACACTTTTGTAACAATAGTTGACAGCATGACCGAGTAATTGCTTAGAACTCTTTTCAGTCATAGATCAAAATTCATTGAGATATGGAAAATCAGTCAAATGGGTGACTAGCCATATTTATTGTTCTCCAGGCTCTTGGTGAAGAGCATCATTTTGGAGCATTTATTAGATTTTGCATTCCTGGGTGCACATGCGGATATGCATGGATGGTTGTGATTGTCAACAATTTTTAATTGCCTGGTAACCTGAAAACTGGGCAATATCGGATCATTAATTTGTGGTTTATGCAAGAGTTTATTTTCAAAATTGGATGAATTCACATGTGATCAACCATTCTTTTTCTTTTCACTTAGACGGATGCTTGTGTGACAAGGATTATGTGAATGTGCATGATATAATGGGTATGTTCCTCACATACATGGTTCAAGAGTATGTCTTGACTATGATGACAACAATTTGAACTCCAATTTATTGTGCAACCAACCTACTGTCATTCCATCAAGTGTTAATTATTGTCATTCATACAATCACATTTGCAGGCCAGCAATAGCTTGGTAGCAGAATTTATGCTATTTGGTGACTGCTTCAAGATGAGATGGATTTCGTGTTTTGGGGGAAAAAAGAAAGAGCATGCATCCAAGCATGGTTGAGTGTCTGCATTCATTTGATAAATGAGCAAATCTCTTCTAAACGATGGCTAGTGGTTGTATGCAATAATAAATTATGTCGAGGTCTGATCTTGTATAGTCATGCTCAGACTCAAAGTGAGTACGTAGATAGAACACATCTTATGCAACTCTAGTGGGTTGCATGTAACAACATAAGTTGCTTAAATGATCGAAATAGGTCAAGATACGATTTGCTATAGTCCTGCTTGTTGGAAAGAGGTGATGAGATGAGAGAGAAAATAATTCGACAAAGTCGAAGTAGGTGAGCGGGCGGCAGAAAAAACCTCTTTCATGTGCATGATTACGCCTATCAATATTGAACAAAAAGTAGTGATACAAATTACGTTCAATCTTTAGCAACTAACTTTGAAATTGATAGCAAGTAAGTGATTACGTAGCCAAACATAATATTGAATTATCAGACAAATAATAAGAGATTATCAGTTACAAAAGAATTATAGAGATGCATGCATACAAATATGATATTGATTGCAATAAAAGATAGATTGATTCAGTGAAAGAAACAAATCAGAATGGAAATGAGCACAAAGGAATTGTGAATCAAAGCCACGTGCTCTGAGCTATCTTTGAGTAACTGTAAATCTGTCTGAATTAAGCACTTCTGCTAGTAAGCAGTAAGAGCAATAGCAAATTCTAAATCAACTCTAAAGAACTGAGCTAGAATGCTCAAGAGTGAGAGAGATGCTAACTATGCTTCATTATCAATTGCTTGCTAATGATCTATTAACGTAGAAGTATGAACAACGATTTATACTAAGAGATTAGGTCGTCAATTGCGACATCCAGTTGGTTGTGATGTGCTAGCACTCGTCCAGTTAGGACTTCCCGAAAATTCAGTTGCTGATAATTAATGCAAGACGGTGGCTTAAATTTAAAACTGCATGTTAATTGTCGCTCTACACAAATGAACCGTTTTTTGTGAAGGACCAAAAGTCTTCAAAGTGGTCGAAGTCTTCAAAGTGGCCGAAGTGACAATAATCACCTGTAAACCATTTTCGAGTAGTTCTGCAGATTGTGTAAAAACACAAAGAAAACTGCACGTCTGGATAATCAATTGGATGAAGATTAAAAGTCGATTAGTAGGAGAATAATCCAACACTCCATTTTAATGAATCCATGAATGCCTTGACCTTCAAAATTCGTTCTGCACAAAAATTTCTGTGTGCATCCAAGCTAAATGCTTTGGTAAAAATGTCTGTTGTCATATCTTGTGTTCGACAATACTGCAAGTTAATCTCTTTGTTGAGGACTTTGCTTCTAACGTAGTGATACTTGATTTCAATGTGCTTACTCTTGGAATGAAACCTAGGGTTGGCCGATAAGGCAATGGATTTTGATTATCACAAAATAAAATCGTCGGAGCATATTGATTCAGACTGATATCTGAAAGTAAGTTCCTCAACCAAATTGCATCTTTTGTAGCTTGAGAGGCTGCGATATACTCTGATTCAGTGGAAGATAGAGCTATTGATGATTGTCTGTGACTGTTCCATGGAATAGGACCATTGTTGAGGAAGAATGTAAATCCAGAAGTGGATATACGAGTGTCTACATCTCCCGCCCTTGCATCCGTAAAACCATCGAGAATGTTGAGTTTGTCGTTGTCGACTGCTCCATAACAAATGCAAAAATCCATAGTAGCTCGAAGATATCTCATAACTCTGACAAGAGCTTTCCAATGTGTTATACTAAGACTGGTCATAAACTGACTCAATGAGCTGACTGCAAAAGCTATGTCTGGTCTGGTACAGATCATGGCGTACATGAGCGATCCTATTATCGAATGATAAGGATACTCACGCATCTGCTCCTTCTCTTGAATTGTTTGAGGACTCTAGTCCTTCGACAATTTGAGACATGGTTCCATTGGTGAGAGAGCTATCTTGCAATTAACCAGATTATATCTGATTAACATATTGTAGATGTACCTCTGCTGAGTAATGTAGATCAACTTTTGATTTCTGTCTCTTCGTCGGGAGTAGGTGAGCTTGGACCATTGATTGGAATAGTTGACTGAGGAACTTGAGAGTTCAATATGTCGGAAGAGTCGGACAAGTCGGCTATATGGGCTTTGCCTTTTCCCTTGAGGTCGATAAATTGATCTTCGATGAAGATGGCATCTCGACTAGTGAATATCTTCGACTCGATAGGATCAAACAACTTGTAAGCTTGATCTGAAGTAGTGTAGCTAATGAAAATACATTTAATACTCTGGAAGTCAAGCTTCTTCTTGAGATCATGAGGAATCTGTGCATAAGTTGTACATCCAAAAACTCGTAAATTCGATAAAGAAGGTTTGGTACCTGTCCAAACTTCGTATGGTGTTTTGGCTGAAAGACCTTTAGTAGGACATCAGTTCTGAATATAGGTTGTTATTGAAACAGCTTCAACCCAGAAGGATTTCGAAAGTGTCGCATGCGCAAGCATACACTTTGCCGATTCGACTAAGGTTCTGTTCTTTATTTCAGCAAGACCATTTGACTGAGGTGAATATGAGGTAATGTGTTGTTGCTCAATGCCATTGTTAAGGCAGTACTCCTTGAATTTGGTAGAGATGTATTCTCCCCCGTTGTCGGACCTCAATGCTTTGATTCTTTACCAGTTTGATTTTTTGCATGCTCTTTGAATTGTCAAAACTTGTTGAAAGCCTCCGATTTCTGCTTAATGAAGTAAACAGGTGCTCTTTTGAAAAATTTGTCAATAAAAGTAATGAAATATTTTGCATCTAGCAATGATGGAGTTTGCATAGGTTCACATATATCTGAATGAAAAACATCTAACAGACCTTTTGCTGCATGCCTATGACTTGGTCTAAATGGAATCCTAGTATGCTTTCCAAGAATGCAGCTATGACAGATAGGGAGGTCGACTTTGTCGGTCGATTAGTCGAGAGCAAGTGCTAGGGATTGTCTGGACATGTTCGATAAAGATGCATAATTCAAGTGTCCTAAGCGATGATGCCATAATAATACTTTATTGACAAGAGCAGAGGTTTTCAAGACTTAACTAGTATCAAAATAACAATGTGCCAATATATATATAAGTATTCATGCCTCTTGTCGAGTGCAAGGATCTTATTGCTCCTATCGATAATTTTGCATTGATCAGACTCAAACTCCACCTTATGACCTAAATCTGTAATTCTACTTACTGATAACAGATTTGTAGAGAGTTTAGGAACATACAAAACTTTTGACAGTAGTTTGAATTGATTATGCTGGAATCTTAATCTTACAGTACCTTCACCTTCGATAGTGTGATGCTATCGTCACCAAGATGAAGATACTTCTTTGTGCTGCGTATAGGAGTGAAAGATCTCACGATGATTAGTCATATGTTGAGTAGCTCCAGAATCCAGAAATCAAGAATCATCCAAAAATGCCTTTTGGTCTTTGACCATGAATGCGCTGTCGTCCATGTCGACTTCGAGATATGTTGAGACTGTATTTGCTTGTTGATTAGGTTGCTTGGCTATGTTCTTTGCTTTAAGAACTCTGCAATCTTGGATCTCATGATGAAGATTAAAAGTCAATTAGGCGATTAGTAGGAGAATAATCCAACAATGCTCAAACTCAATGAGCGTAATGAAAAAAACATAGAGGAATGAGTACCACATGAGATCTTAGTGATTACTGGTGCTCTAGTAGGGTGGTTGCAAACTATGTTGTGTTTGTCCACTAATGTTCATGTCATCTTTAGATATGTGGTGATGTGTCTTCTGAATAGGCGATGTATGATAATTCTATTCTTAGAAGATTTCATATGGAAAATACAAAATCTATGGATACACCTATGGAATCAAATGTAAAGAGCTCCATGGCTGACAAACAACAATTATCTAGTCTGTATTGATCCGCATGAGATGAAAGTTAGCATCGAGTCTACTAGGCAATCAACGATATTCTCGAATCAAGTCGTGGTGTGTATCACAAGCAAATTCTCGATAGGTACTGTTCTCACGGGTATAACTCTCAGCCCTAGCTACAGCCTTGGACAAGTTATCTCGTGCCATCTCTAGCTTCTGCTGCATCTGAGCCAAAAACTCTACAACACTAGGTACCCTATGCGGAATCCCTATGATTGCCGGACTAAGTGGCATGAAACCATAGTTGAGCTCAAATGGACTCAATCCAGTGGATGCATGTCTCTTATCATTGTACACAGACTCCAATAGCGGAAATGCTTTACCCAGTCTGTTTGTGTACTACTAACATATGCCCTAAGCATATCTGCCAAGATCCGATTCACTCGCTCTGTCTGACCATCCGTCTGAGGATGCTTAGAGCTACTCATCCGCAACTATGTTTCCAGCTTGGCAAACACCTCAATCTAGAAATTTTTCGTAAACTTGGGATCCTTGTCAGAAACAATGGACACTCCACCAAGCAACATAAACTCTCGAAGTATGACAAAGAACAGCAACATAAACCCTTGAAGTATGACAAAGAATAAACACTCAAACCATAAATATGTTACTAAAAAACATAGGTGAATATTGCAAATGAGTATGATGTGTGCATGTGTTGCTACGGAAGCGACAACCTCGACTGACTCTTCCGTTTGGTCGACTACCTTGCACGCATTAGGCCACATGCACTGACAATGTGGGTCCTTTTCTTGAGCCTTCTTAATCTCCTCCATGAGACCATTGTCAACCATAGTAAAGCTTATCATATGCAGTATACGAGATAGTGCATCAACGACCACATTTTCCTTTCCTCTTTGAAAGCAAATTTCCAAGTGAAATTTCTGCATCAGCTCGGCCCACCGAGCTTGACAGCCTTTCAAATCTAGCTGAGTGCAAAAATACTTTAAAGTATGATGATCTGTGTACACATAAAACTCGGTGCCATATAAATAATGTCGATCAAACAACAATGAAAGTGCATTCAATCACAACAAGCATTCATCTACGTTGTACACAGATAAAAACAAGCTGATGTTATATTACACTGAACCACAATACAAAAATTAGCAATTACAACCAAAATGACGGCGTAATTGGGAGGCTCAAATAATGTGTCTCATGGACGGTGCGACCCGTAATTTGTGCTTGGATGATCTATTTATAGACTTCATCCGTGTATTGATTACATAGAATCTTGTTGCCTAATTAGGAAAGCCATTGTACTTGGAAGTATATGGCTTTTGTGACAACTATACACAATATATACGGTTAATAATTTAGCATTGTTGACGTGGACGAGGACGTCGCTGGAATGTTTCTCGTTCATTTTAGATGACCTTCGGGATTTTCTCTCTCTCTTCGCACTTTTCGCAAGAAGTCGAAGGTGCCCCAAAAAGACGGTGATGTCTTTAAAATAGCTTAACGCATGAAATAGATGACCCTCGGGATTTTCCTCTCTCTTTGCATTTTTCGCAAAGAGCCGAAGGTGTGTTAAAACAATTAAGCTTTTGAACTATGAAAGTCTCGCATTTTGGGAAAATGCGAAAAAGCCGAAGCTGTTGAAAACATAGTGTATTTCTGCAAACTTGTTCTAAATGCAAGTTTTGTGGAAGTCCTTGAAGACGGCCAAGTCTTCAATGGCTTCAAGTTATTAAACTTGACATCTGAACTTTGAAACTATGACAGGATTGGTTACCCTTTCTTGGAGATCAGCCGGAAGCCCATTCTAGACATTCTTCAAATAAATTGGTTGTCTAAGTTTGTGATTCCTGCAGGTATCAGATGAGCAGACGTAGAACCAAAGTTGGTTTCACCTGACCCTAGATCAATGATCAATAAACATGCTGAAAGAATCATGAAATATAAATTAGTCATTCACCAAGGAGAAAACTGTGGGCTTAATTTCCAACAACTCCAGTGTATATGGTTATTGGTTATGCCTTGTCATTCCGGGCTTGGCCGATAAAGTAATTAATAAGCATATGAGGGCCTAGACCTGTAATTGGACATAGGAACACTTGCATGGTGTTCGATTGCTATAATGCAAGAATAGGAGGTCAATTGCTATTCCAGGTTGCGTGGGGATCCTAAGAGGAATATTTTGAGAGAGAGAGAGAGAGAGAGAGAGAGAGAGAGAGAGAGAGAGAGAGAGAGAGAGAGAGAGAGAGAGAGAGAGAGAGAGAGAGAGAGTATCAATATTAAACTTCACTCTTCATTGAAAGCTAGTTGTACTCTAGACTAGATTGTAGGTCAACATGTAAACCCCTATCTCTATATCAAGGAATATCACAAATGGGTCATCTATTGAGTGATTGGTACCTACCTCGATATAAAATACAATCTTCTGAACATGCATGATATTGCTAGTAATTAATCTCAATGTTAGTCAATATTTTCATTTCTCATCTTGTCATAAGCATGACATCTCTTTTCTTTTGGAAAAAAATTATTTTGCAATAGTCTATGTATGGCAAGAGGATATGCTATTAAAAATTGATCATTAAATATCAAAATGTATAGTTTGTTTCAAAGTCTACGGGGGCGAGAAATTAGCATGCTATGTGAAGCGAGAGCCAAGTCAGCTTGGCGAGCTTTTTTCCAGAGCATCCCTTAACACCTACATCAAGTCTAATATTTAGTTCATTACTTACTACTATTGTTGCTTCCCAAACATCCTCCTCTAATACATCTCACATTCTGGCTTCTCACAAATGATTGCATCTAGCCGACACATTCTCTTATTGCCCACATCAAGAGCAATGCTTTTTCAACAAAAGAAGTCTTATAGAAATGTTGTAATTTTAGGGCTTAACTGTGAGCTCATGAAGCATTTTCCTTGGCAAAATTAATTTACTAGACATTGATTACAATGTCTAGTAAATTGGGACTTTTGATTTTATCTATACTACAATGACTACTTATTCACATGACATTGGGACTCGATTGATGGGGTGGACTATTTTGATGGAAATGTGGCTTATGTAACTTCATATTTGGCAAACAATAGAATATAAAGAGAAAGCGCATACATTCTCTCGATGGCTCTACATTTGGATTATTCCTAAGTTTTTAGCATGATACTTGTTGCTCTTAAGTTGACGTTCCTTCAATATTTTTTTATTGGATTATGTTGTTTGATTTATCTTCTATGGTCTTTTGTGCTTAATGTGATGTTGAATCTATGATTGAGCTTATATGTACTACATTGTTATTTGATTGATAAATCCTCTCGAAGGAAAAGGCCACATGAAACAATATCGTTTTCCATTTTCCATTGAACCTCGTTGCAAAATTGCATATATCTTGTTAGACTTGAAAATACTTTTTAAAAATACCAGACAATGCCAAGAGCTTGTTTTTCCTTAGTACTTGACAAGTAGAACTTGCCTCTTGACTTTCATAGACTAGAAACCTCATGCCAATCATTTAATGTCTAGCTATGAAGAGATCATTATTCATCACAAACTTATGAAAATTAATCTACAACATGGTTTTAACGATATCCCTCAAAACCCACAAACAGAGATAATGTAGCCTCAAACTTGGTGAATTTGTGTACTTTAAAGCAAAATATGACATTTAAATGCTCTAGAGTACATAAGAGAGTTCCAAAGAAGTTAAGGAGATAGCACTAACCACACTGTAATGCAAAATTCTATGTATTCTTCTAGGAAAGATACTTTGACACCATTAATGAAATAGAATATATCACCAAAAGCTTATATGTGTGCAACTTAGACAAAGCCCATAACACCCCCCAAACCCCGCCCCCCCCCCCCCCCCGAAATTTCATGTACATGCAAATCATACAAACAAATGCCCTTGCGAGACTAAACATCCATAATTTTCAATACCTTATGGATCACTACTACCCAAACCTCAAGACTGATGCAAATCATAAAAGAAACTTTGAAGCAAGTAGTCCCAAAAACAACTATCATACTGCAAAATTCCCATATTTGATAGGGAGATAGTCAAAGCCTTTAAAAAAGCATTTAAATGGATCACAAATACACATGATTGTCTATTTTCTAAACTGGCCACATTAAGTACAAGAGCACTAAGCATTCTAACACCACTTTTAAAGAATAGGATAAGGCTTTAGGCCAACACTTACAAAAGCCTCCTAAATGTCATATGTATCTTTTGTTTTTGCAATGTAATTCATCAACTCATTACTATCTAAACCATTCACACATGTTCACCAGCAACATATCTAAATGTTACAAAAATATACCAATTCAAAGAAAGGATTGCATTAAGCAAACCATAGCATGAATGCTAAGTTTTGCCTCAAAAACAAAGAAAACTCTTTGGTGGAAATAGATTGGTACTAAAACTAACTTTTGATTAGGCTTGGCAAACACAAAATGCCATAGAATTTACCTTGATAAAATATAGAAAGAGACAAGAATAAAAAAATAAATCTCATAATAGACAATCCATATAATTTGCAAAGCCATGTATAATAATGAGTTCCTCCCAAAAAATTTGCTAAACCATTTCTCAAACTCCTTGCAATAAAATGGATTCCTTCGAATACAACTTCACATACTTTTGATTTTGACTCTTTATTGGAGAGCATTTAACACTGGAAGATGTGGTTATTGCAAGCAATGGTTCCCTCTACAATAACAGGTTCCTTTCAAAAAGTTTGCTAAACCATGCCACAAACTACTAGCAATAAAATGGATTCCTTGGAATAAAACTTCCCATACCTTTTGATTTTGACTCGCTATTGAAGAGCATTTAACACATATTTGGAAGATGTGACTATTGCAAGCAATGCTCTCTCTCTCTCTCTCTCTCTCTCTCTCTCTCACACACACACACACACACACACACACACACACACACACACACACGTACACGCACAAGTCCAAAAATCCTTGTTGCGGATTTCTCACCATAAGCTTATGAGGGGCACTCCCATCAATCAAACCCAAGAGCCTCTACAAACGACACAGCCCTCCAAGATGATATGCAATTTGAGAAACCACATCAAACTACTTTAAAGCAGCCATTCAAGAGGCCATCTAAATGAAAGTTTAGATGGCCAAAAAGCGTGCATTTGATTTGAAGTTTCATTAGATGGCCACAAAGCATCGATTTTAAATTTGATTTGAAGCACATGGAGCTCAACAACATGCCATAGCTAGAGAAAAATGAAAAAAAATGGACACATTTGTGATAGTCATAAGTCAAGACGTGGATAAGCATTCCTTGAGCAAGTGGTACAACAAGAAATAGCTTAATTTGTAGTGCTACGAAATGTTTACCTTGCCATTTCACTATAGAAAAACAAATGTTTATGAATCCTTGCCATCATGTTGTAGAGAAGAAACCATTTCTTCCCATAATATCTTCTCCTATTTACATCTGTGATGGAGTTCATATGTATTGACCTTTCTTTTATTGATAGATCCTCTCTTAAACAAGGTTAAAATATTACACACATCTTGTTAGAATTGCAAGTGTACTTAAAACAATACCAATAAGTCATGCCAAGAGCATGTTTTTCCTTCACAACCACCTCAAAAACAAAGATTTCTCCTGTGCCTTCCACAAACTGAAAACCTTCCGACAGAACTTTGGTGAGGACAATCAATGACATCACACCTTAACCCTAACCTTCTTTCAAAACTTTCATGTGGACAGCCAATGACAGGATGACATCTGAAT
Organism: Diphasiastrum complanatum; assembly: GCA_029204225.1. NCBI lineage: Eukaryota > Viridiplantae > Streptophyta > Lycopodiopsida > Lycopodiales > Lycopodiaceae > Diphasiastrum > Diphasiastrum complanatum. The sequence goes on along the minus strand of CM055092.1, from coordinate 3,709,096 downwards.
GGAACGGAGGCAAAAAAATATGCCTCAAAGCCAATGGTCATCTTGCTACATGAATAGCTCTACAACCTGTAGCAACAAGAACAACAAAAAAGATGCTCTCTCTCTCTCTCTCTCTCTCTCTCTCTCTCTCTCTCTCTCTCTCTCTCTCTCTCTCTCCATCCATCCATCCATCCATTGATTGTAGCACATACGATAGGCATCATTATCTTATGCATATCACTGGGAAGGTTTAAATGTTAAGCGTCCTTCAGTCATTGGCTGTCCACATGAAAGCTGGGACAACTCTCTAAAATTCCTATGAAAACAAACCAGCATATGGGGCAAGGCTTCAGGCCTTGTCTTCATGTGCAACGACTTAGTGCAATAATTTCATTCTATGCACAAAAACTGTTATCTAAATACTATAAGCTCTCACATGAAAGCATCTTACATCCAGATAATTATGAAAAGTAGAAATTCGTACTTCCTATGTCCATTCATCATCTTTCCAGGGGTTTAGAATCATACTGTTGATGTTACAGCATATCTGGGTCCAAAATCAAGCCATCGTGCCCGTTTCTCCATCAACACAGTGTAGGCACATAGTCTTCTATCAGAAAAGTATGTTCTTTAAAGCAGTGCGACAAAAAATCTTCAAGCGAACCACCCTCCATGCTCAATTTTAACTTTTTAGACAAAGCCTTCCGTCAATGCTGGCTAGTGGCCGAATTCTGTGATTCATACATCATACTTCTTTTCATGCCTCAATCATAAAACTCAAAGCTAGGCCCAGCTATGCCAACATAAATGATCATTACTTCTAAAAAACCTTCTAAAGTCATAATAGAGCAGTAGTGAACAGAACCTCCGAATGGTGAAACAATCAAACAAATTCCAGATTGGATTGACAGAATTTGAATCTAGGCAGGTACTTTCTGGTGAATAACTTGGCATTATCTATTTCACCTCTCTATGCCGAATTCCTAGATATGCCTGAAAAAATTAAAAAGACCAATTGTAAACTGCATACATAACTAAAATATCCAATTTTTAAATGTTTGCTCACTCTGAGATGTCACTTATCATTTCTCCTCACAGCTAAAGTCATTCTTCCTTCACTAAACCCAGACGGAAAATTGCATGGCTGATCTTCTTAAGCCTGTAATCTCTATCTCCAAACTCCTCTTATTTGTCCTGGTATAAGAAAGCATAACCCACTCAAATCTCCTAAACAGACCTAGAAATAACAACCCTTTGCTCAAATATCGAAGTATAACAAATGAACTTTCACATGGAAAGAAAGAAACACGAGATTCCTAGACAATGCTTTACCCAATTAGGGACTGTTTTATACATGACTAAGTTATCATCGAGGCAGATGGTAAAACACATCTATGCTTTCGTTCTTGTGTAGAAATAGCCCATTTTGAGAGAGAAACTCAGCTCTAGTTGATTATCCACTCTTTAGACCTGCACCGATACCTCTCTGTAGCAACAATTCATGTCAAGAAATTTCCGTTCAAATTTCTAAAACCTGCAATCATCTGCCTCCATCCTATTTCTTTCATTGGAGCTGGTCACTACTGGCATCTGCAGCATTGTGCATGTGCATACCGTAGGCTGCCATCATTGGATGCTGCCCATACATCTGAGGCTGCCCATAGGAAGGATCATGCACCAGTTGCATTTGGGGATGAACGGCCAAATTAGAGGATCCTGACATTGGTGCACTGGAAAGCCCCTCCTTGGTAGATGACTGATCACCCTGTTTTGCCATAGTTACCTTTTCACCCTCCAGCTCTCTGTACCTATGGAGGTACATCCTCAGAGGCTCCACATAGTCTTCAAAGCCAAGAGTGATCATTGCCCACAGCAAATCATCTCCATTAACTGTCTTCCTCTTCTCACGTTGGCACTTATCTGAGGCCTCCCCTGTGATGAAGCTGATGAACTCTGAAACGCACTCCTGCACAGTCTCCTTGGCATCTTTGGAGATTTTGGCATTAGAAGGAAGCCCTTTCTTCATGATCCTACCCACATTGGCTATGGGGAGCAAGCGGTCTTGCTCTCTGATGGAGGAAGAATCATGGCCCCGTCCATAGTGCCCCCCAGACTCATCCGAATGGGGGCTGCTCTCACCGCTATGGCTTCGGTACTGATCTCCCATGCTCCCTCTCGCTCTCTGCTCTACAAAAACCCACAAACAAATTTCCTAACACACACCCACACAAATATCTATTTACCTCATCAAGGAACGGATTGAAAACAGAGCAATTTCCTACTCAGAAACTTGAAAAGCTGGAGCCTGTATCAATCAGAATAACTCGTTATGAACACAAATTCGTTTGGCATGGCAAAACTGCAGCAATGCTAAGTGGAAATTTCCTTCTTCTGAAATAAGACAAACTTAAAACCCCGCAAAGTAATCGAGAAGGAAAAACTAAGAGCAGACGAAGAATGAAGGTTTGATTCTTTTTTGAGGATAAGAATAAAGATTGCTACTTCCCTACCACCAAAACAACCGCAACCCAGAACAAAACAAAAAATTATATATGGAGTTCGAATCGAAGAAAAGCCAAACCAACCAGCAGAACAGGCTTGCAATCATGGGCGCGAGCAAAGATTGCAAATTTTTCCTCTCGCGATCGAAGAAAACACGGAGGGAAAGTTGCTGCTTGAAGGTGAGAGAGAGAGAGAGAGAGATAGAGAGAGAGAGAGAGAGAGAGAGAGAGAGAGAGAGAGAGGATATGAATGATGTGTCTTAGGGTTTTCATTTAACCAGACTGTAGGTTAGGAGTCGAACCGCAGTTATGACGTCTTGATTCGAAAAAATCTTCATACTTTTTTGGGTTTTGACAGGGGTTTCATATAATAAAGGCTTTTTAAATGTTGGGTGGGTACACTTACAAGCCTCCTCTTCCAGATTCCATTATAAAATTTGTATATTGTAAGAATCATCTTATAATCATATTTTATGGGTATGAAAACTTGTTGATGCTCGGCCAATACCCAATGTAAGACTCGCCAATATTCGGTTCAAGACGAGTATATGGATATTAATACGTGGAACTTGCAATTTGCAAGAACTAGCCTTTTATAATCATATATGCAGGTATGAAAGACTATCTAGCCTCGACCAATAACCAATCATTAGTTGTGCTAAGTTCAATAATAGGACGGATAGTTAAAGCCAAAATGTTCACATACTGTGACCCTATGAGTGTGCAAGAAAATGCTCAAAATAGAGCCTTTGGCACAAGAACCCGTGAGCTAGATTGTTGCTGTATATAAAATTTGTTGTCTCAATCACGTCTTGTGATTGATCAAGGTATAATGCTAAACTCCACATGTCAAGTTATAATTGGTGTTAGCAAGATTCTCGTGTGCAAGATGAAATTTAGAGATGGGGCCCCGCCCACTTACATGCCCTCCTTAGTGTTCAAGCTCAAATATAGAGAGATTATGCTAGCAAATACATACATTATCATATTGGACAATGTTCATGACTAGCCATACCAAATGTTTTTCATGGTCTTTATAGCGCATGTCATCCATACATGAGAGGTTCCAATTTAAATAGCATGAAAAGGATATGGCCAAGCATATTATCATAAATAGCCATAGAATCAAAATAGCATTCCTAGGACACCATGCATGAGGCTGACAATATATAAATCATTCGATAACATAAGCATGGGTATATCTAGCATGAAGAGATACAACTTCGCATTAGAAAAAGAGAATGATACAAAAAAAGGTCATGCCATTCCTCAAAATCCATATATATTATTAGTCATTTGCATGGTCACCAACAAAGAAACAAATTCTTGTTATCCAGCAAATCTAGTTTTAGCGAGAGGGATGAAAACTAAGACTGAATGAAAAGTCGTCTTTAGCTTTAATTCTAGAGGTGAGGGTGACAATGGTAGAACAAGTGTGTATTGATTTCATCATGAAAAGAATAAAATAGGGAACTAAGGATGGAAATTTTGTTTTGACTAGGAGGGATACGGTTCACAACCAAAAAGGTGACATTTTGATGCTTTTCTATATGGATTTGAAGTGAAGAGAAACATTTGTTTGGTTGTGAAATTTTTTGTCAAAGTCCTATTTACTATTTAGATAGTTGAAGGTATAGAATGATCCATCAAATAATCAAATTTTGCATAAAGGAATCTCATGGCTTGCTAGGTAGTGCCCAACTCTTTACACCTAGATTCTATCAAATTTTCTAGGTAGATCTTACATGGAAAGATGGGTTAGGAGTTTCCATGAGGTGAGTGTAGGAGGGTGTAGTGTTGCATCATTCCAATGAGAAAGGGATGTAGCTAAATTGAAAAGTTCATTGGCTATTGGAAACCATATTGTGTGTCACTCACTCTATGTAAGCTTTCTAACATTTTATACTTGTAAAGACTCAAGAGGGAGGCATATATGAGATCTAACCACTTCTTGATTGTTGTGTCGTTTGTGACATTTTTTTTATCATCATTTGGGATCTTTACTCGTAATTGGTTTGGTGGCCTACTTATAAGGAAATGAAAACTAGCCTAATGCTCCTCCTTGATTTGCTTCCAACGCAATGCTTGCATAGTTGAGGTGTTAAATGTGGACTAACTTTCCAACCTTTCCCACTCTCATTGCCTTTTCTCCAATGGGAGTATTAAGCCTAAAAAATAAAGATAAGTATACATGCTTTTCCCATGAACTATTTTAAAAATACAAGAGTGGCTAGTATCGCTTAAGAACAAAATGGCATGCTTACAAGTACAAGGGAGGTCAAACCTCATGCTTGAAAACATCACGTCATGTTTGGAAAGGCAACAAAACTTAAACTACTTGCTTAATGGCATTTTCTTCAAGACCAAATTGCCCCATTTAACTTGTCCCCCTTCTCGTCTTTTCTCTAACTATCCTACATTTATGTGGTTTTTTCCTTTGGAGAAGTTCTAAATCCAAGTTTTCTTTTACATTGGAATCTCTCGTTTTTTTGATACTACCCACCTCAAATGTTGATGACTCACTTCTCTAAATACTTTGCAAGATCTTCTTCCTATGGGAAGTCTAGAATACCATGAATCAATAAATTTCCACTTCTAATTTCTAAACTAGTGAAATTGCCACTAAGGCTCCACATGGACAGCCCTCTTGCTTATTTAAGGGCCCCCCTCTCTTGTGAGGGAGCTTTTATAGTATTGTCATTTCTCTTGTATGAATCAAGAAGATCCTCCACAAGTGAAATTCCTATGAACATGTTTTGATCTCTTTGTTGTGGTTGTGGAATATTCTAGATTTCCTATTTTCATTCTTGCAATGTGGAATGTAGATGTGGATTAATCTTCTTGTTTCTTGTTTATGATAGTTTTGACCATTTCCTTTTTCGAAATATTCCTCTTGATGATGGATGCATCAAAACCCAAGAGTTTTTTGAATATTTTCAGCATCCAAGTAAACTAAATAGGCTGAGATTGTGGTTCAATTCTTGCATATTCACTAACAATCATGTCCTTGACTGTTCTTGGGTATTCCAAGAATCGAGAGATGGGTATTTCTTGATTCTTGGAATGCTAGTATGTTGTTAGGTAGTTAGTTTTCTTGTTTCTTAATGCTTGATCTGTAGACTAATCTTGATGCCATATTGTTCCCTGATTTCTTAGAGTAATTTAGTATATAGAATCGCAGAGTGCTCTCTTGTTCAGAACGCTAATCTAAATTGAGCAAGGATTGGTTACATGGATTGTAAATGCATGTAGCTGGATTGGACAAAACTGTTTCATCCCACTTCTAGGATACAAGTAATAAACTGACAAACGATCTGCCTAGAAATAGTTCTAAGCAAGAGGATCTAACTAGATAGAACTGGTCTTTGGAAACGGGCAGAAACACCCGGTTTCTTGAGCGGAAACCTCCTAAGAAGAGGAAGTAAACACCAGAAGCACAAAAAGAAAATCTTGTTCACATATTCTTGCTGGAATCTGTGAACATTTGGCACCATTTCCACCACTACACAGACACTTATAATCATAAAACCTTTTTCGATCTGTGCTACCAAACCATCTCTTTGAAGTCTCACATACGACATCTTCACAAAGCTTGTCACTCTGGTCTTGACCGAGGTACAGCTCTGTTTTCAACCGAGTTTTCATGCTCCACATCTGGCCAAGCTCCACGACTCACATTTGGACTGGACCGAGACTTGTTTCATTGCCCATTGAAACCACACGATCACTCATGACCGAGTCACTACCAGAAATATCTCAACCAAGTTGTCTACTAGTTGTTTATCTGGTGAGGGTGCAATCTTATGGTGGCAGTAAGATTTCCTCAGGTTGAGCCTCAGTCGCTCAAGTATGTCAGCTTTACAGGTCGGTGCTTGTAAGTGTCTGATAGGATGTCAACCTAGCTAGATGGAGGATGTAAGTCTCATGGTGGCAGTGGGATTTCCTCAGTTTGAGCCATGTCGCTCATGTGGTCCACTTGTGGTCAAGTTGGATTGGGGACGAGTCAGTTGGTCGAGAGTGTGGTAGACTCTCTATATGAGCATTGTGTTTACATGATACTTTGTGAGTCAATCCTGGTGGTTTGTTAGTGTGCTTGAGTGTGAGTCAAGTACATAGTAGCTGTGATATGCATAACATCTTTTGGACACTCCAGACGTTGCTGCAATATACTGTTTTTCACTCCTATCACATTTGAGCTTAAGGGAGAGAGTTAAAAATCAGCTTGTGATCTGATTCATTAGTATAAGCTCTAAATGTGATGATGTAATAAGTGTACAGTTTATTTGTTTACTGTATATGGTTGTGATCGGGATGTGACCTGTTAGGATATATTGATCGGACACTGATCTTGTAGACGGCTACTTGGGTTAGTCGGGTAGCCACATGTAGGAAGAATTAGCCTATACATAGTTATTTACAGTACTTGCTATACTTGGGGGCATGTCCCAAGTTTGTCGGTCGAATTTGGCCATATTGGGCCCGACCTTAGTTTGACAAGTGGTAGGCCAATTTTAGGACACCTGCCTTTTCATGCAGCTTGTGAATACTCTATATGTACAGTGTTTCTTTGTAATCTAATAACTTTCGTTGTGCCATCTTTGAGAGCTTGTGAGGAGTGGCTATGGTGATTGTGTGATGTGATATGCATACTGCACTAGATCCTAACAGAATTTCAACTGTATGAACATGAACAGCTATTTATACTAAGAAATTAGATCGTCAATTGCGATTGCCAGTTAGCTGATCTCCGCTGGCATCCATCCAGTTGTCATTTATTGCCGATAAGCGGTGAAATCTGACCGTAAACATTCTGTTTACATAAATGAACCAAAACTATAGCTCTGCAAAAATGAACGTAAACAGCCACATGCAACACCTTCGCAAAAGCAACAGTGTCAATTTTGCAAAAAATACAATAGTGCCTTAAAAACTGATTTAGGGTTGTCCCACAATTGCCAGAGTCATTTTCTTAACATTTGAGGCACTTTGGGAAAACGAAGAATGCGACTCTGCATATTTGCTCGCAAATCCTGATAGACAAAAAATGCAAAAAAGACGACACTGCATTTTTCACGAGATTTTTGACAGGCGACAGTGTCGCTAAAATGCGAACAATGCAAAAAAGACGACACTGTAATTTTACTTGTAATTTCTGACATGCGAGAAAGCCGAAGTGAGAGAAAATGGAAATGCGACATTGTGGTAAAACTCCGTGTAATTCTGCAGACTGTGTAAAAACACTTGTAAAACTGCAGACTATAAAAGAACACGGAAAAATTTGCAGAACCGGATAAACAATGGATGAAGATTAAAAACTGATTAGTCGATGGGTAAGAAGGAGAATAGTCAAACACTCCCCCTTAATCTGAATCCTTGAATGCCTTGACCTTCAAACTTAGTTCTACACAAAATCTTCTGTGTGTATCCAAACTTAATGCTTTGGTAAAAATATCTGTTGTCATATCTTGCGTTCTACAGTACTGCAATTTGACCTCTTCATTGAGAACTTTGCTTCTGACGAAATGATACTTCAGTTCAATGTGCTTACTCATGGAATGAAATCTAGGATTGGCCAAAATCTTGACAATCTGTTACAGTTAAAAAAATAAAATTCAATGTATACTTGTATTCCTCATTTTGCCATTATTACATTATCGTTTGCTAGTCGCGTTGAATATTCACAATTTGGAAATGAGTCGATGGCCTGCTAACAGATTGTGTAAATACCCACTAATTCAATAGATGCATGCTTAGCAAGGCTTCTACTTCGAAGCTGTAGTTTGTCATTAGATCACTTCTAATGCTATTGTTTTCCTCATGTAGTGACTCCCTTGATGTGTCTCATGCTTGTTTCATAAATACTTAAGATTACTTACTATCAAAATGACTTGATCCACGTGCAATAAAAAATAATTGCTCGATTCCCAATGCTTTGGCAACAAAATTAACATGTTCATGCTTACTATGCTTTTGCCATTTATTGAAACAAAACAATCTATTCTTGGTTGACAGTTGAACTACTTCGAACTCTTGGGGTCTGCCTTTTAGTTGCTACCAAGAAAAATTACTGAATTCGTAGATTCTAATCTAGTTGATCTTGCTATTGTGTACTATCAAAGCCATACAAAACACAATGTCAATTGCATGTAACTATGCATAGTTCTACAAGTTGTCACAGCACGACAAATACTCTAACTCGTTTCTAAATCCTTCAGAAGTAAGCTGAAAATGTCCTTGTCTTCTTCGACACAAACACAGTGCCTGTCACTCTCCGCTGATGCTCGTGCCATGTTTCCAGTCCTTGCAAATAGGTCCAGCACCACATCTCTAGGCTGTGTGAGAAGTTCCACCAAGAATCTTCACTAAAAAATAAATAGGGTCCATGTGAAAACCCATTATTCTAGTTTGAAGAATAATTTCAATATAGCTTGGGTTTTGGAGTATAGTCAACCTGCAAAAACTCGGAGACCTCTCTATGCCACCATGACAAATAACATCGTCAACTGTGAGGGTGGCACTATTAAGGTCCATAACCCAGCTGGCCTTTGTTGAGAAGGCCTTTCTATCGACTTGATTGTCTTCCCGCCTATGGATTGTAGGGGTAGGACATCTCGTGCGATGGTACAAGGCTGTGTGAAGGAGGACAACCTGAAAAAAAAAATGTATTAGTCCAACATGTTTCTAAATAGTTGACCAAACAACCTTGTGCCAAATGTCTGTTCACCTCTTCTCGTGGGTTGTGTCAAAGTAACCTTCCTCACATAGAATGTTAAGGCAACGATGGAGTGAAAACCCAGATGCTTCAGCAAATGAATCGACGACGGGGAAATGCTCGGGGAGGGACATGCAAGCAAACCACCCCTGATCTGCAACATAGGTGCTTGTGATCTCAAATGCAGCTACGACAAAATCTACAGAAAATATGTTCCACGCAGGAATAGTCTTATTGTCTCCGTAGTACTTCACACATAGTGAAGTGGGCAAATCTGCCCAAATAAGCATGGCTGCGGCATCTGCAGGGGCTTGATCTATTATTAGGTTTGGATTGAGGTTCCTCATGCAAAATTGCGTCAGCTTTCTTGAGGGCTTGTTATTTGTCTTTCTTGCAATATTGCGTATGTCGGCTCTAATAACACACATCTCTCCTCTCATCTCGGATCGTAGCTCTGTCAATACAAAGCGAATTCAAATTATCGCAACATCGTTCATTGTTTTTATGAAAAAAGAAAATAAATGGATTAATGACAATCTTACCAAGGCTTGTGGCGATATAGTCTTCGATGTTGTCGTCGACCGGTGTGCCTTCAGAGTGTTGGGACTCTTACACGTCCTCTATATAGTCCATGGTTCTTAGCTCGCCACTAGCTTGGACCCGGAATGCTTGTCTCTTGGAGGCTCATCCTTGCGTGACAGGTTTAACAATTGCACGCTTCCCTTGTTGCAATGCGAGCCTTTGATCATATACATCCTTTTCAAACGGTGGTACAATGCCCTGGGGATAGTCCAACCACCATGGACACTTCTTCCTCTCCCATGCTGATATTGCATTCTCTTTCCACTCGGGAGGGTACATGCTCTCAGGTTCATCATTTACCAACCAGTCGGTAACTTCCATCGGAAGACATGGTATGGCCTTATCTTCAATGAGGGATGTCAGCCATCTACAAAAAAAGAAAATGCACGATGTATACAAATGTAGAGATAAAATAACTAGTTGCGTAAATGTAGAACATCCAGGTGAAAAGGTGTGTATGGCAAACCTGTACACGAGTCTCTTGGTGGACAAAACAATTTTTGGTTGCTTTTTGACTTTGATTGAATTCCTCATGTCTCTTTGTGGGTTTGGAAAAGCATGTAAAAAATGGAGTTGACGTTGTATAAAATGTTGGATTATTCTCCTTCTTACCAATCGACTATTCGGTTTTAATCTTTATCTGTTGTTTATCCAGTTCTGTGAATTTTTCCGTTCTTTTACAGTCTGCAGTTTTACAAGTATTTTCACACAATCTACAGAATTACACAGAGTTTTACCATAGTGTCACATTTCATTTTTTCTCTCACTTCGGCTTTCTCTCTTAGTCAGGAATCTCGTGTAAAATGCAGTATTGCTTTTTGCATTTTTTTGCCTGTTAGGATTTGCAAGCAAATATGCAGAGTCGCATTTTTTCACTTGACAAAATGTCGCACTTTATGCTTTCTCCAAAGAGTCTCAAAAGTTAAGGAAATGACTCTGGCAAAGTGTATGGCAACCCTAAATCAATTTTTAAGGCACTGTAGCGTTTTTTCGCAAAATTCCAATATTGTCGCCTTTTTGCGACAATGTCTTCTATGGCTGTTTTAGTTCATTTTTGCAATAGTGATAGTTTGGTTCATTTATGCAAACAGAACATTTACGGCCAATTTCACCGCTTATCAGCAATCAATGACAAGGAACCGGATGGATGCCAGCGGATACCAGCCAATTGGCAATCGCAATTGACAACCTACTTTCTTAGTATAAATAGTCGTTCATATTCATACAGTTTTTCAAGTTATGAAGAAGCATTTGAATAGTTAGCTCTCTCTCTCTCTCTCAAGCCTGCGAGTGCTAATCGCCAGCGAATTATGGGATGTTGTTACAGGTATAGAAGTAAAACATGAAGACGATGACTCAAAGTGGAAATCAAAGGACGATAAAGCTTTCGTGCTTATTATTCTCAATATATCATATACACTGATTGGACACATAGCTGAAGCTAAAACATCAAAAGGCATTTGGGACATTCTGAACTCACTATATGGCGTGAGGGACGTAACTACCAAGTTACATCTACGAAGGAAATTCCTCACATTCAAGATGTATGTTGGTGATTCTCTTCAGAATCACATTAACCAGTTTAAGAATCTCTTGCAACAGATGGCCATTGTTGGATCAGTCATAGATGATAAAGACGCAATTATGGCATTGCTTTCAAGCTTGCCCTCTACATATGAGAACTGGGTGATGATCACATCGACACACTCAGACTTAACTCTTACTAGAGTTATTACTATGTTGCTGCAAGAAGATAATAGAAGAAGTCAAGACACTTCGTCGACTTCCTTCTCTCAAGCTCTATATGTCAACAAAGGCTCTGAGCGACAAAAGTAGAAAAGCTCCAAGAAGGCTGCAATGAATCAGAAGCCGACTCAAAGTCAAGAACAATCATCAAATCTACAATCGAAGAAGAAGATGTTTTGCAGGTATTGCAAGTGCAATAACCATGAGATCAAGGATTGCCAAATTCTCCAAGCGAAGAACGCAGCCAAGCAACCTGATCAAGTCTCATCATCTCCCCATGTCGAAGTGGATGAAGGCGCATTCACGGTCAAAGATCAAAGCACATTTTTGGATGATTCATGGTTTCTTGATTCTGGAGCAACTCAACATATGACCAATCCACGTGAGATCTTCAACTCCTACACGCCTTATAGCATGAAGAAATTTGTTCATCTTGGTGACAATAGTACTCACACTATTGAAGGTGAAGGTACTATAAGATTGCGATTCCAACACGATCAATTCAAATTACTATTAAAAGTATTATATGTTCCTAAACTCTCTACAAATCTGTTATCAATAAGTAGAATTATAGATTTAGTTCATAAGGTAAAATTCGAATCTGATCTATGCAAAATTATTGATAGGAGTAATAAGATCCTTGCACTCGACAAGAGGCAGAGTTACTTATATAGATTGGCACATTGTTATTCTGAGTCTAGTCAAGCCTTGAAAACCTTCGTATTAGTCATTAAAGCATTACTATGACATCATCGCTTAGGACACGTGAATCATGCATCTATTTTGAACATGTCCAGACAATCTATGGTTCTTGATCTCGACTATCCTTCTGGTAAGGTCAATCTCCCTATCTATCATAGCTGCATTTTTGGAAAGCAGGCTAGGATTCCTTTTAGATCAAACCATATGCATGCGACAAAAGGTCTGCTAGATGTTGTTCACACATATATATGTGGACCAATGCAAACTCCTTCATTGTTAGATGCAAAGTATTTTATTACCTTTATTCACGAGTTTTCCAGAAGGACAATTGTTTATTTTCTTAAACAGACATCAGAGGATCTCATCAAATTCAGACAATTCAAAGAGCATGCTAAGAATCAAACTGGAAAATGAATCAAAGCACTGAGGTCAAATATGGGGGAGAATACATCTCCAACGAATTCAAGGAGTACTGCCTCAACAACGACATTGAGCAAGAATATATCACCTCCTACTCATCTCAATCAAATGGTCTTGCTGAGAGAAAGAACAGAACCTTAGTCGAATCAGCAAAGTGCATGTTATCACATGCGACTCTTCCAAAGTGCTTCTGGGTTGAAGCTGTTTCAACAGCAACCTATATTCAAAACAGATGCCCTACTAAAGGCCTCTCAGACAGAACACCATTTGAAGTTTGGACAGGTACCAAACCTTCTTTATAAAACTAACGAGTTTTTGGATGTACTGCTTATGCGCAGATTCCTCACAATCTCAAGAAGAAGCTCTACTTCCAGAGTATCAAATGTATTTTCATCAGCTACACTACTTTAGATCAATCCTACAAGTTGTTTGATTCCATCGAGTCGAAGATATTCACTAGCCGGAATGTCATCTTCATCGAAGATCAGTTTCAAGACCTCAAAGGAAAAGCAGGCCTGTCAGATTCTTCTGACATATTGAACTTTCCAGTTCCTCAGTCGACTATTTTCCTTGAAGGTCCAAGCTCATCTACTTTTGACGAACAACATATCAATGATGAATCCGAAGATGATGATGTTGCAGTTCAGCAACTACAGCAGGATGAAAGTGATCAACTTCTTCTATTCCCCAGAAGATCATCAAGAACTAGTAGACCACCTATCAGGTATATCGACGAGTCTACAGCCTACCTTGTTCACAAGCCGACAGTTGAAGAGGCACTCAGTCAGCCCGATTCCGATCTCTGGAGAGAAGCTATGGATAAAGAGTTCCCATGTAGCCGACCTGTTAGATTTTTCTAACGCTTTGAACTAGTTTTGCAAGTGACTATTCCCATTGAAGGTCCAAGCTCTTCTACTTCCGACGAACAATGAATCAATGTCGAATCAGAAGATGATGATGTTGTAGTTCAGCAACTACAGTATGATGGAAATGATCAACTCCTCTATTACCCAGAAGATCTTCAAGAACCAGCAGATCACCCAACCGGTATATCGACGAGTCTACAGCTTACCTTGTTCAAAATCGACGTCTGTCGAAGAGACACGCAGTCAATCTGATTTTGATCTCTGGAAAGAAGCTATGGATAAAGAGTATTCATCTCTTATCAAGAACCAGACATGGACGATTGTCAAATTACCTACTAGTAGAAACGTAGTTGATTGCAAATGGATTCTCAAAGTCAAGTACAACATAGATGGAAGCATCAATAGAAGAAAGGCAAGACTTGTTGCTAGAGGATTTTCTCAAGTATACAACGTCGATTACACTGAAACTTTCAGTCCAGTAGTCAAGCATTTTTCTATTCGACTTTTGCTATCATTTGCCACTGCAGCAAATTTGGAAATACATCAAATGGATGTACAGACATCATATCTCAATGGAATTATTGAAGAAGACATTTACAAATCATTCGCAACCAAAGAATGTAGGCTGACAGTATAGTTTATATTAGATTACGTCATTAAACTTTGATCGAATAAGCACTTAAAAGTATCTATAATGCACACGGAACATTACAGCTCATAATTTATTCTTATCCTAAAGACAAGAAATCAGAATAGATCTCGTAATCTGATAGCTGGAACAAAGGTCAATCTTTGAAAAATAGATGCTTTGACCAACTATCAAACAAATTGTCCATGTGAGGAGTCCGATGTTGATCGTGAATACTTAGATGGCTAAGGGCATGATAATCAATACACATGTATTTGTCAGATATAGGATAGATAATGTAACAACGAAAACTTCCTACTTCCAATGCACGACTATGCCTATCAAAAATTGAACAAAGCAGTAGTGATGGAAATCACGTTCAATCTTTAGCAACTATCTTTCACTAGATACTAAGTGATTACGTAGCCAAAAATAAAGTATTGAATTCTCAAACAATTTCTATCAGTTACAAAAGCAATATAGAGATGCATGCATTCTGACATATACTGAACGCAATAAGAAATAGTATTGATTCAGAAAAATAAAATGAACCGTGCACTCTTAGTTGTCTCGGAGTAACTGAGAATAAGTCTGATAATAAGCAGCTCTACTGATAAGTAGTAGTGCAATAGCAGCTCTAAATAAATCTCTAAAGACTGAGCTAGAATGCTCAAGAGAGTTCAAGCTTGAAAGCTTGATAGAGAGCTAACAACAATACTTTCTGATTCTGAACGATCTGTTTGATGAGAGCGCAGGAAGTGTCATGTAATAACACTCAACTCCTTCACACATCATAATGTTAATTCAGGACTTAATCATTGAGATGTATGAACAGCTGTCTGCACATAAGCAGTACATCCAAGAACTCGTAAGTTTGATAGAGAAGGTTTGGTACCTGTCCAAACTTCGAATGGTGTTTTGTCTTAAAGACCTTTAGTAGGACATCTGTTTTGAATATAGGTTGTTGTTGAAACAACTTCAGCCCAAAAGGACTTCGGAAGTGTCGCTTGTGATAATATGCACTTTGCCGATTTGACTAAGGTTTTGTTCTTTCTCTCAACAAGACCATTTGACTGAGGCGAATAGGAGGTAATGTATTGTTGCTCAATGTCGTTGTTAAGACAACACTCCTTGAATTCGGTGGCGATGTATTCTCCCCTGCCTAACCTCAATGCTTTGATAAGTAGTCCAGTTTGATTCTCAGCATGCTCTTTGAATTGTCTGAATTTGATGAAAGCCTCTGATTTCTATTTAATGAAATAACCAGCTGTTCTTCTAGAGAATTCGTCAATAAAGGTAATGAGATACTTTGCATCTAGCAATGATGGAGTTTGCAGAGGTCCACATATATATGTATGAACAACATCTAACAAACCTTTTGCATGCCTATGACTCGATCTAAAAGGAATATTAGTCGGCTTTCCAAAGATACAGTTATGATAGACAAGGAGATCGACCTTACCAGAAGGATAGTCGAGATCAAGAACCATGGATTGTCTGGACATGTTCAAAACATATGCATAATTCAAGTGTCCTAAGCGATGATGTCATAGTAATTGACAACAGCAAAGGTTTTCAAGGCTTGACTAGACTCAGAATAAGAATGTGTCAATCTATATAAGCAACCCTGCCTCTTGCCGACTGCAAGGATCTTAATACTCCTATCATTAAATTTGCATTGATCAGATTCAAATTCTACATTATGACCTAAATCTGTAATTCTACTTACTTATAACAGATTTGTAGAGAGTTTAGAAACATATAAAATCTTTTATAGTAGTTTGAATTGATCATGCTGGAATCGCAATATTACAGTACCTTCACCTTCAATAGTGTGAATACTATTGTCACCAATATGAACAAATTTCTTCGTGCTGTAAGGCATGTAGGACTTGAAAATCTCACATTGATTGGTCATGTGTTGAGTTGCTCCAGAATCAATAAACCATGAATTATCCAAAAATGCGCTTTGGTCTTTGACCATAAATACGCCTTCATCCACTTCGACCTGGGGAGATGATGAAACTATGTTTGTTTGTTGATCAGGTTGCTTGGCTGCATTCTTTGCTGGGAGAATTCGGCAATCCTTGATCTCATGGTTATTGTGCATGCAATACCTACAAAACATCTTCTTCGTCTGTGGATTTGATGATTGTCCTTGACTTTGAGTTGGCTTTTGATTCTTTCCAGCCTTCTTGGAGCTTTTCTGCTTCTGTCGCTTAGAGCCTTTGTTGACATATAGAGCATGAGAGGAGAAAGTGTCTTGATTTCTTCTATTGTCTTCTTGTAGCAACATAGTGATAACTCTAGTAAGAGTTAAATCTGAGTGTGTCAATATGACCATCACCCAGTTCTCATATGTAGAGGGCAAGCTTGAAAGCAATGTCATAATTGCATTTTGATCGTCTATGACTGATCCGACAGCGACCATCTGTTGCAAGAGATTCTTAAACTGGTTAATGTGACTTTGAAAAGAATCACCATTAGACATCTTGAAAGGTTGAAAAGACCTAAAGAATATCATATCAATTTGATATTGCAAAAGATATCAAGTATTAGAGCTTTTCGCTCTAATATCGAAATAGTATTAGGCCCTGATAGAGATCACAAGTCTGATATCGTGACAGTTCAGATAAAGAACTAGTGATCTAGCATTGATACTATGATCAAATGATCTGAACCATGTAGGTATGCTCTGATACCATGTAGGTAAGCTCTGATACCATGTCGAAAATAGGATAGATAATGTAACAGCAAAAACTTCCTACTTCCAATGCACGACTATGTCTATCAAAAATTGAACAAAGCAGTAGTGATGGAAATCACGTTCAATCTTTAGCAACTAACTTTCGCTAGATACTAAGTGATTACATAGCCAAAAATAAAGTATTGAGTTCTCAAACAAATTCTATCAATTACAAAAGCAATACAGAGATGCATCCATTCTAACATATACTAAACGCAATAAGAAATAGTATTGATTCAGAAAAACAAAATTAGATGCTAATGAGTGCAAGACAATAGCGGATAGAAACATGCACTCTAAGTTGTCTCGGAGTAACTGAGAATACGTCTGATAATAAGCAGCTCTGATAAGTAGTAGTGCAATAGCAACTCTAAATAAATCTCTAAAAGACTGAGCTAGAATGCTCAAGAGAGTTCAAGCTTGAAAGCTTGATAGAGAGCTAACAACAATACTTTCTGATTATGAATGATCTGTTTGATGAGAGCGCAGGAAGTGTCGTTTAATAACACTCAACTCCTTCACAATTCATAATGTTGATTCAGAACTAATCATTGAGATGTATGAAAAGTTGTCTGCACATAAGCAGTACATCCAAGAACTCGTAACTTTGATAGAGAAGGTTTGGTACTTGTCCAAACTTTGAATGGCGTTTTGTCTGAGAGAACTTTAGTAGGACATCTATTTTGAATATAGGTTGTTGTTGAAACAGCTTCAGCCCAGAAGGACTTCGGATGTGTCGCATGTGATAACATGCACTTTGCCGATTTGAGTAAGGTTTTTTTCTTTCTCTCAACAAGACCATTTGACTGAGGCGAATAGGAGGTAATGTAATGTTGCTCAATGTCGTTGTTAAGACAACACACCTTGAATTTAGTGGAGATGTATTCTCCCCCATTATCTGACCTCAATGCTTTGATAAGTTGTTCAGTTTGATTCTCAGCATGCTCTTTGAATTGTCTGAATTTGATAAAAGCCTCTGATTTCTATTTAATGAAATAACCAACTGTTTTTCTGAAGAATTTGTCAAAAAAGGTAATGAAATACTTTGCATCTAGCAATGATGGAGTTTGCATAGGTCCACATATATCTGTATGAACAACATCTAACAGACCTTTTGTTGCATGCCTATGACTCGATCTAAAAAGAATCCTAGTCGACTTTCCAAAGATGTAGCTATGACAAACAGGAAGATCGACCTTACCAAAAATGCCATAATAATGTTATTCACGAATTCCTTGAATCTGTGAACACGGTTTTCTGCTTCTTCTTATACTTCTATAGTTACAGTTCTTTATGGTACTTCTTTTTCTTAGAACAGTTACAGGCAGAAGCGTTACTCAGTTTTCAACATGTATTTCCCAGCCTGTCAATGGGAGACATGGTTTCGATACTCAGCTACATGCATAACCAGCCATGTAACCATCTACAGCTCAAGAGGATCAGCGTTCTGATACAGAGAGCAACCTTACCATTGCCTACTGAATCAGAAACAATCACAGACAAAATTAACTACTGAAACAAGAAACGAGATTCAAGAAACAAGAAACAAGGTTCCTAGCAGCATTTTAATAATCTAAGAATCAAGAAACACTCATACTTGATGCTTAGATTACTCAAGAACAATCAAGAACTGGGTTGCAAGGGAGTATGCAAGATCTATACCACAAACCAGCCTATCTAGTTTACTTGAATGCTAATTACTACCTCATTCCACAAACAAGAACTGAATTCTAATCCACAACTAAGCAAGAAACAAGAAACAAGAACCTAGTTAATCCACAATGCAAAGGAATCAAGCATGCTCATAGAAATCTCACTCAAGAACATTGCCATGAACAAGGAGCTTAGCTATCATCAAGAACTCGTGGAGGATCGAGAACTTGACAATACACTCAAAAGCTCTTTCACAAGAGAGGGGGCCCCCTTAAATAAGCAAGAAGGCTGCCCATGTGGAGCCCAAGTGGCAATTCCAATTACATGTGGAATTTGCCCTTCCACTAAAGGTCACCATCAAAAGGTGGCTCACTCTAACTGATTCAAGGACGGTCTACATTTATTTTCAATGCCTAGGAAATATTACTAGCTCCTACATGGTCATTCCTTCTTTGGAATACACCATGTAGGCTCACGATAACTCATTGTCTTCCTAGCTAGTACTTCCTCGGCTCTCATGCTCGGCTCTCAGCTTCTTCTGCTCTCCTCTTTCTGAGACCTCCTCGGTCATGGGTGAGAGATAACTTGCGTCTTCAGCTTGCCTCGGCATCTGGGGATTCTCTAGGATCTGCTAACATTATCCACCCCTAATCTATTGCAGGACCCACTGCAACACCGATGATGTCTTCCGTTTGGCACTTGGAAAAGTGTGGATCTTCATTCACCTCCGTAAAACCAAGTGCTTATTATCTGCAAAATTTACTCATCAAAATTGGAAGTCTCTCAATTGGCCGCTACATACCAGCCCTCTTGAGCACTTCTTGTGAATCCTACTCATCTCATCGTCGTGCCGTCTGCTTTCGCTCGCTCTTCTTCTGAGTCAAGGCTTCAAAAACTTGGAAGCGAAGCTTACTTCTGAAATTGAGGGCCCCAGTATTTTCTTATCTTTTCTACGAAGCCCATTTCCTGCCAATCTTCCACCATGGTCACATAGTGTGACGACATGAAGTCCGCTCTGTAGTATAGCATGGCCATCATTTCATGGTCTTCTTCTGATTGGAGGGCGACATTTGGGTTGATTTTAATGGGCTCCAGGCCTCGATCCCAGTAACAATCTCGTTGCATCAGGAAGGCCATGGATATGCAATACTCGGCACTTTCTTGCACACAAAGATCGGCACTTGATTTGATTTTATGCTCGAAGCCGAGTAACTGCAGCCTCAGATCATCCGGGGAGGTTCTCTCTAAAATTCCCGGAATGACTGGCCAGTTTACTAACTCCACTCGGGGCTTTTCCACCGGCCATGGGTTTCTGCGTTTGAGTGGCATGTAGAAATGATCCACTAGCTTCCATGCCAGTGCTTTCAAATACTCTTGAAGCCGCCTGTTATCTTTCAGGACTTTAGTCTGCCATTTTGGCTGCAGTTGTAGCACAGCAATGATCTCGGCCCTAGTGGAGTGTTGGCTTTGATCAATGTCTTCTTTGCCTCCCCTCATGTTGGGAGGGTATTTCCTCTCAAATTCCTCTGACTCCCTTGTGTCAGCCAGTTTACCTCTGGGCCTAGTAGGGGAAGTTGTCCTACGCAGCTGGGATGGCCTTGCCAGATAATCATCTATGGCCTTGGTGCCCGTATCTTTCTCTTTAGCTCGCTCGCTTGTCGATGGCTCAGCTGCACCCGTGTCTGGTCTGGGCGAGAACCTTCTCATTTCTGGTTCGTCTGCCAAGAAGTCATCATCACCTCCCATGTCGATGTTAGTTTCTGGAAGGTCAAGGATGGAATGATCTGGGGTGAGGGGTGCGGGAGTGATAGGTTTAGGAGGAGGCAGAATCAACAAGTTATGCGCAGCACCGGGGGAGTGGAGTTGTTGGAGGAACTCGTCTCGTCGGACTTTGTAAGTGTTAGCTGGACCTTTTGATGGGTCCATTATTTTGCTAGGAGGTGAAGAAGAGAGGGGAGATGGAAGAATTGGGTAAGCTAGAATGAATGTTTCAGAAAAATTAAATGCAGAGTAAGAGGAAGTGTTAAAGGTGGGAGGGGGTCGGAAAAAAGTTATGGAAGCAGCATCGGCTCTCTGGCCACCCGATCCTGAGCTATCGTGTGAAGGGTGAGTTTGCTTGCCTTGATTCCCTGTTCCATCATTCCCATCATCATCCCATGGCTTCATTATTTGAGAACCTGCTTGAGCCTTGCACGCCGTGTCCCATAATTGGTTCACCTTGTCCAAGACTTGCTATCGGTCTCGTACTTGGTTGATTTGGACCATCTCGTGCTTCAGTTATTGCTGGACCTCTTCCAAAGTGGATTTCTGCCCGGCCATCACGGATCTGGTTTCCATTGTCTCTTCCTCTTTTTCTTTGCCCACCCTTTGATATCGCATAATTTCCTGGTCTTGATGTTGGACCTTGCTCTCGAGCACTTGATGTTGGCTCACCAACCAATGCATGTGGTAGCTCGTTTCGGATAGGCCTATCATCGAGCGCTTGGTTGCTTCAGTGAGCTTTTCAGGGTTAGTGAGAGTTGGGTACTGATATGGGGTGTGGGATGGTGAGGCTAAACCAAAAAATAAATGTGGTGTTAGAGCTGAAGATGGAGGTGGAGGGAGTGGAGAGATGATGGTAGTAATGATTGTGTTGGTGGTGGTTAGTGGAGGGGTCAGACTTCTTCCTGGTTGCTCCACCTTTTCTGGCTCATCGTCGTTTATTTCCATCAGGTCCACAACATCAAAATATTGCGATGTGTCTAGTATGGGGACTTGCTGGGCCTGTGGTTGCTGAGCCGCTTTTGTGTCCTGGGGACTGGATATCCCCACTCCTCCCCTCCCCCCCCAAAATTTGTGCCAGTGGTGATGTTGGTGGCGTTGGCGTAGTAATCAGTTTGGGTGGGGTGGTGGCTTCATCTGATCGATCTGTGGCTTGAGTTACTGCCATATCGGGTGTTGTGTAGATGTAGTTGCTCCATCACCCTCGTCGATGACATGTGAGGGTGATGAGTATTGTTGTGATGTCGTGGATGGGCTGCCAGCATCTGAGGTGGAACCAATCTGAAACTGATCTCATCGATGATCTGCTCTTAGCTTGAAGCTTCTCTTGCCTCCGTTGTTGCCATGTGCCCGACAACTAAGCCTTTGAGGTATTTGCCTGTTGAGCTCCGAAAGTTGCAGTTGTTTGTGGATCTTGTGGTGGGCTTCTTGGCTTCTGCACCAGAGGGAGGATACTGGTGTTGACTCATTTAGCCTGGGATCTCAAAGGTGAAGTGTTCCTTGCATGCTTGGACTTCTTGTGTTCAATGGAAATTTCCCATGCCTTGTCTGCAAGCTGCAGTTGTTGTTGAAGCTTTGGCCCATTCTGTACTTGGTGAAGAGTGATATCTGTCAATAGATATCCCAATACTGTGATGGACTGCTTGTTGTTAATGCACTCATGAAGACAATTCGAAACAAACTGTGCCCAGTCGTAGAGGTTCTGGGAGTGCATTCGTGAATCTGCCATCATGTGAAATAGGGACATGGGTATTCTCTGCAACTTTTTCCTTGGTCGTTGTGTGCAGTTTGTCAAGTACGCACATGCCGCTTGTAATTGGGAGTCATTGATTGCGTCAACTTGATACACGTCCTTGTTTTTCCAGTTTGCCACTGATGGATCAATAAATTTGAAATACGTTGTCTGCTCGATTTTCTTAAGTGGTCTCATGACAGCATTGGGTCCTCTTGGAAACCCAAAAGGTTGCAAGTCGGTTGATGCAAATGATAGGTTGTTAGCATAGTTCCTCACAGGAGGGACTATTAGCTGGCACGACCTTGCTGTAGCATTGTAGTTGGCGTAGATCATATGCACGAGATAGGGGCTTTGATACCCCGTCAGGACAGACATTTGGAACTCAATGGCTTGAAAGAAAGCTGCTGCCTGTTGGTACCAGTGTTGCATTTCTGTATAATCCAATTTGGATAAGTGGATGTTGAGCTTATTGGTTGCGGGGTCATCATAGCTGGAGGCAAGGTTGGTAGACATGATGAAGAAATTGAAAAAAAAGAGAAACAAATAATCTGGAAAAAGTGTGTCGGTGGAGATGGGAGCGGAGGGTGTCGGCTGAGATGGAAGGAAAAGGTGTCGGCTAAGATGGAAAGAAAATGTGTCGGTTGAGATGGAGTGGAAAAGGCGTTGGCTGAGATGGAGTGAAGAATGCGTCGGCTGAGATGGAGTGAAGATGCGTCGGCTGAAATGGAGTGGAAAATGCATCGGTTGAGATGGAAGGAAGATGCGTCGGCTGAGATGGAAGAAAAATGCATCGGCTGAGATGGAGTGAAGAATGCATTGGCTGAGATGCAGTGTAGATGCGTCGGCTGAGATGGAGTGGAAAATGCGTCGGCTGAGATGAAAGGAAGATGCATCGACTGAGATGGAAGGAAAATGCGTCGGTTGAGATGGAGTGAAGAATGCGTCGGCTGAGATGGAGTGAAGAATGCGTCAGCTGAGATGGAGTGTAGATGCGTCGGCTGAGATGGAAGGAAAATGCGTCGGCTGAGATGGAAGGAAAAGGAATGGACTGTGAAAAGCTGAGGATGGGAAGGAGGGTGTGTGAAAGTGGAGGTGTTGTGGATGGAAGGGTATGGAGGATGTGTGGTAATCGAAGAAGATGTGTGTATATGGTTGCGACTAAGCGGAAGAGGTTAAAACGGTTGTTTGGAGAGGATGAAAAGTGTGGAAGATTAAAAGTTGATGCTCAATAGTGTAACGGAAGCGTTTGGAATGCTTGCGTGACACTACCCCTCAGCATGCAAAATGTATCAAATGCTTTGTTCTCCAGTGGCGATATTAGGGTTGGAAACGGTTTGTGATGGTGCTCTCAATGAAAAACACATGAGGAGGGCTGAAACTGGGTGGAGATGGTGTAGAAGCACTGACGGATGCACCGGATGAGAGAGCGCCAAGATCGTGTAGGAGAGTCTGAAAATCGCCAGGGGATCGTCGCCAAGGAGCTCCAGAGTTTGCACTTCGCTGAGGTACAAATGTGGTTGAAGTGATGGCATTTATGGACGCCTTAGGGTGGGCGCGGGCGAGATGGGACATGTCTGTAGCGTCGGTCGAGATTTTAATGAAGTCACGTCGGTCGA
This sequence comes from Diphasiastrum complanatum, assembly GCA_029204225.1. Classification (NCBI taxonomy): domain Eukaryota; kingdom Viridiplantae; phylum Streptophyta; class Lycopodiopsida; order Lycopodiales; family Lycopodiaceae; genus Diphasiastrum; species Diphasiastrum complanatum. The sequence goes on along the minus strand of CM055092.1, from coordinate 3,685,449 downwards.
GATCTTAAGAAAGTCCGTCAGTCGAGATCTTATGAAAGTTTGTCGGTCGAGATCTTATGAAGGTTCGTCGGTCGAGATCTTATGAAGGTCCATCGGTCGAGATCTTATGAAGGTCCGTCGGTCGGGATCTTATGAAGGTCCGTCAGTCGAGATTGAAGTGGATCCCGTCAGTTGAGATTGAAGTGGATCCCGTCGGTTGAGATTGAAGTGGATCCCGTCGGTTGAGATTGAAGCTGATCCCGTCGGTTGAGATCGAAGTGGATCCCATCGGTTGAGATTGAAGCGGATCCCGTCGGTTGAGATTTGTCAAAACCAATATGAAGGAATGGATCTGTTGTATGCAAGTGAAGAACTTTAGGGGGAAAATATGACTGTGGTACAGAGTAGAAGTTCCTGTGAGAAGAGTGTATCCCCAGGAATGGTTGTATGTCTGAGATACCAGTTAGAGACTAGATGAGGTGGCTAAAGTGTGAGAATCAGTTCCTATGGTGTAGCCTATCATTTGTTAACCTAGGACATTCATGATCCATGAGTATGTACAGGAAGGAAAAATGCATAGAAAGGACATAAAACAAGGCATGCAAAATGAGAAGTACAAGTAAGGAAATTAAATTAAATTAAATTAAAAATAATAAAATAAAGAGAAATGTAGAATATGTACTAGGGAAAAGATGTTAAATTGGGTCAACAAAGAACAACTCTTCGTAATACCGCCGTAGACGACCACCATTTATGACAGTGTCTAGGAGTATCCTGTCAAGTGTTTGTAATTGGACGGCACCATTAGCAAATTTTTTATTAATAACGTATGGCCCCTCACTTCTGAACTTCAATTCGTCGAGGTGCTTTTTTGATGTATAAAAAAGCACTTAGTCACCTAAGTGTAGATCTTTATTGCGCAAGTGACAGTCATGCCAGGCCTTTTGGCGTCGTTTGTTAACTAGTTGTGCGTGATAAGATATTAGTCTTGTCTCGCATAACTGGGCTAACGTAAATAGCCTGGTTTTGACTTGTTGTTCTATTGAAGCCTTTTCACAGAGATCTGTTGAAAAAACGTCCGTAACTCTTAGCGAAGGTACTAAGAATTCTATGGGCATTACAGCTTCTTGACCATATACTAAGTGGAAAGGTGTAATCCACCCAGTGGCTTTCTTCGGGGTGGTGCGGTAAGCCCAGATAGCTGAGAAAAGTTTTGTTTCCCAATTAGAGCGACTGGTTTCAACTATCTTGGTTAAAATTTTACAGATCGTCTTGTTGGTTGATTCAGCCTGGCCATTACACCTAGGATAGTATGGTGTACTTTTTCTATGAACGACAAGGTAATGGCGTAGGAGGTTATCAACGACAGCATTTAAAAAATGAGTGTCGCGATCACTAGCTCTATGGGACAACCAAAATGGGTAATAATGTTTTCGTAAAAAAAACGTGCAACTATTTTTGTGTTGGCGTCCTTCGTTGCTCGAGCCTCCACCCACTTAGTGGCATAATCTGTGGCTATGAGGATGTCTCGAGCTTGGGTATGTTTTTTTGCTGGACTGATTGGTCCAACAAAGTCAATCGCCCACTTATGGAAGGCTTCGCCTTCTATAATGGGAGTCAATGGTGTGAAGTCTGCTTTGGTATTTTTCTTTGCTCGTTGACAGACATCACACGCTTTAATGACAACAAACGTGTCTTTAAACAAAGATGGCCACCACAATCCCGCTCGAAGGACAATCTTTGTTGTGGCTTCAACAGAAAAGTGGCCACCTCCAATGCCCTCATGATCCTGAGATATTATCGGTCGTATCTCATATTCATAAGCACATCGTCGAATAATGTCGTGAATGCCCCGTTTCTAAAGTTGTCCCGCAATTAACTGAAAGGGCGCTGCTTTTATTAAAAAAAAAAAAATTATGTTGTACTCAGACCTTCTTTTAGTCAGCCTGTTGTGAGGAACTGAGTGATCTCCTCAGCCCATAAGGGTGTAGCATCAATCTGAAAAAGGCACACATTAGGAAGATCATCGTTGACTGGTGCAGTTGCTTTTTCAGCACTTGGTAGTCTGGAAAGGTGATCCGCCATGAAATGTTGGGTCCCTTTTCGAATGACTACACGGAAATTAAATTCCTCCAAAATCGGTAGCCATCGAGCTATTCGTCCCGTCTTACAGGACTTATTAACGATATATAGAAGTGCTTGATGGTCTGTGTAGAAAGCAAAGGTCTGGTCTAATAAATAATGTCTTAGTTGTTGTATAGCATAGACCATTGCCAATGTTTCTCTCTTGGTAGTTGTATAGTTCACTTCAGCAGACACGAGTTGCCGGCTTAAGAAATGTATGGGAAAGTCTTTGCCATACTCGCCCGGTTGTGCAAGAAGACCTCCAATGGCATATTTACTTGCGTCAGTATGCACATGGAACTCTTTCGTGTAATCTGGTGAGCGGAGTATGGGAGCCGTCGTGAGGGCTGTTTTCAACTCCTCAAAGACCTTAATTCATTCTTCGGTCCAGCGAGGATCTACCATAACCAAATAAACGAGGTGTGCCTGCCGACATAGTCGATTATAAAGATGCGATAATAGTTGGTATGACCGAGGAAGACATATACTTCCTTCACTGTTGCAGGTAGGGGCATGTCCACGATAATCTTGATTCTTTACGGGTCGGTAGAAATACCATCCTTTGATATTATATGCCAGAGTACAACCCCGTGGATGACCCATATTTGACATTTATCAGGGATTAGTGAGATGCCGAACCTACGACAGCGAATGAAGATTTTCTCCAAGGCGTCTAGGTGCGTAGCAGCGGAAGAATGTACACCTAGATCATCGCGATAAATCTCCACGATTCGATATAACAATCTTGAAAGGCCAGTTGCATGACCCATTGGAAAGTTGAAGGGGCGTTACATAAGTCAAAAGGCATAACGTTATAAGCATAAACCCCGTTCTCTGTGGCAAAGGTTGCTTTATGTTTATCTTCAGGGGCTATTTGAACAAGAAAAGAACCGCTGAATCCATCCAAGAGGCTGAAAACTTCAGCTCCTGCCATTTCCTCTAAGATTTGGGTCGTTAAAGATAAGGGAAAATGGTCTTTCTTCATAACCGCATTAAGGTTCTTGAGGTCGACACATATAGAAAGCTTGCCGTTTTTCTTGGGTACAACCACAATGGGTGATACCCAATCAGTATGTTGGACCTCATAAATGAAGCCAACATCTAACAATTTCTTAATATCCTCATCGATCCTCTCACAATAGATGGGGTTACTGCGGTAAGGTTTGGCCCTAACAGGCTTAGCATTGTCTTCTAGAGGAATTTGATGTACTACTATTTCAGGGGTTTCGATATAATTCCGTGCAAATACATCTCTATATTTGCATAATAAAATCTCTAGATCGGATTGTTGGGTTGATGACAGATGTGCACCAACATGAACTATTCGATCTATGTCCTCGTCAGGATCTTTAAGGTTTAGTGGAATTGTCTTAGCGGGTCCTTCAAAGGAATTGGAACTTGGTGTAGGTTCCCGATGTGGCTGTGGTAATTGGATAACAATGTCATCCAGTGTAAAATCTTTGAACTTCTGTGGAAGATCAAGTTGTTTGGTGTCTGTCTCCTTAGACAAGGGCTTTATCAGCTGTTTAAGCTTCGCACGCATCTGTTTTTGACGCTCGGTTAATTGTGTATCAATGATTTCATTTTTTTTGTAACCGAGGTTTTTGCGATTTTTGAATAGGCGGTGTTGTTACCTCACTTATCATATTGTCATTGATTGTATCCCAGACTTTGTCTTAATACACATCCCATGTATAAACTTTGGATTTGGGCCTGTATGCTTGTGTGTTGGGTATTTTGGACGTCAGTTGGACATGAGCCAACGGTCCTGGAGTCTTGATCTCCTTAGGAATTGATATTGGTGGATGAGGTTGGGCATCTAGATAGAGGAGTACATGTTCATCCGTCATTTCTACATGAATACCTTCTTCCGAAACATGGGCGGTAGAGATGCTAGGTTCTCCTGGGCACCAAGCTATAGGAATCGGGTCAATCATCATAAGTGGGATAATGGATGTGTCAATGTCTGTAGAAGATGGGATAATATCCACATCTGCTGCAACGGTTTCGATACGACGTCGATTGGAATCCGCATAGTCCACAGTGGCTAGTGCATGACCCCAATTGATTATGTCCATGGATCGTGTATAGTGGCCTTTTGGTTGGATCGGGGCACTATCTGATTCATCATATCTTGTAGATGACCAATCATCGTATACCTTGGCTGGCTTGACATGGCCTGATGAGTCAACCATGACTCATTTCTCGTGATTGCCAAAGGTAATTTTACTATGCTTCCAATCTTGGACAACACCTGCCATCTGGAGCCAGGGTGTACCAAGAAGGAGTTTATATGCATTAGCATCTTCTGGTAGGTCTAAGATGACACAATCGATAATAAACTTGACACCTCCTATCCGAGCTTTTATATTTGATAAATGACCAGCAGGGTTGGTAACTCGTTGATCAGCCATGCGAAGTTTATATCGTGGTTGATCGAGGGTATGGAAGCCCCATGACTTTGCCAATGACAAAGCCATTATATTAACGCCTGATCTGCTATCGAGGATAGCAGATACTGTGGGATAATCTTTATAGGACAAAGGTAGTGTAATGCTATTCCCCTTAACAACACGTATATTCATCAGATTCATAGAAATCTGAGGAATTTTGGGAATGTCTTATGGTTTTCGCTGTTCATCAAAATAGGAGGCAGCTGAAAACTACGATGGATATAGCGTTGAAGTCTAGTGAAGGATTTGATTGCACTATGGAATGGCATAGTGAGTTGAGCTTGCAGAAGGTCAGAAAATACTTCAAGTCCTTGTAGGGATTGCTCCTTTTTGGGGATATGAGCTGATAACGGACTTTCCGTATGTTCTTCCTCTCGCAAAAATTCATCTCGAAATTTGTTGTATTGCCTTTGTTTGACTTTTGGGTCCGGGTAGTCTTTTGGTAATGTGGAGGCCGTCAAATGGCTTCCATGTAGGTCAGTTGATTTTCCATGGTGTTGATGATGTTCTTGTTGTTGCCGTTGTGATCTAGTAAGAACTCTAATAGGTTCGGATGAGATATGACGTGCTGGGAGAATCCTGCTAGGTTGTTTAGGACAATCCTTGAAATTGTGTTTACATACACAGTCGGGACATTCCGCATGGTATTGGTTTTTAAGTTTACAGTCAGCCATGAAATGTCCAGTTTCGTCACAAATAAAGCAGCGGTTGCTCATGGGTCCCGTGGCGATAGCGTAACCATCTTGGATGGCTAGCTGTGCTGGGTTTTCTGGTGGTGTGGAATACTCAGCTTGTTTGCATAAGCATGAGTTGTCGGTTTGATAATGGTGATGACTAGATGATGGAATTGTTGTATCATTGTGATATGATTGATTGTAGGAGTTTTCTACCAGATGTGCTTGGGCAGATTCTCGAGGATGTCTATGTTTTTGTGCTCCTAGGTCTTGTTGTGTTACGAAGCTATCGGTCGAGATTTAATACTGACCGTCGGTTGAGATTTAATACTGACCGTCGGTTGAGATTTGAGTGAATAGGCGTCGGTCGAGATTTGAGTGAGGGCTGTCGGTTGAGATCTGATGCGAAGCGTCGGTCGAGATCTAAGTGAAGGCCATCAGTTGAGATTTAAGAGGATGGCGTCGATTGAGATCTGATGCAGTGTGTCGGTTGAGATCTAACTGAAGGCCATCAGTTGAGATTTAGACTATAGCGCATCGGTCGAGATTTGAAAGATGCTCTGGCGCCAGTTGAGATTGAACCGTGGCTCAGCTTGGAAATGAGCGTGAAGCATCGGTTGAAAAGTGCGGTTTGTGGTAGGCAGGACGAAAATGGTGTGCTCTGTGATGAAGGCGTGGAAGTTCGGAGAGCGATGGGTGTGTGGCACAGATCGGAATGGTTTGGGCGGTTTAATGTATGTGGAGCTGTGCAATGGCGCCAAATGTTCACAGATTCCTTGAATCTGTGAACACGGTTTTCTGCTTCTTCTTATACTTCTATAGTTACGGTTCTTTATGGTGCTTCTTCTTATTAGAACAGTTACAAGTAGAAGCGTTACTCAGTTTTCAGCATGTATTTCCCAGCCTGTCAATGGGAGACATGGTTTTGATACTCAGCTACATGCATAACTAGCCATGTAATCGTCTACAGCTCAAGAGGATCAGCGTTCTGGTACAAGGAGCAATCTTACCATTATCTACTGAATCAGAAACAATCACAGACAAAATTAACTACTGGAACAAGAAACGAGATTCAAGAAAAAAGAAACAAGATTCAAGAAACAAGAAACAAGATTTCTAGCAGCATTTTAATAATCTAAGAATCACGAAACACTCATTACTTGATGCTTAGATTACTCAACAACAATCAAGAACTGGGTTGCAAGGGAGTATGCAAGATCTATAGCACAAACCAGCCTATCTAGTTTACTTAAATGCTGATCACTACCTCATGCCACAAACAAGAATTGAATCCTAATCCACAACTAAGCAAGAAACAAGAAACAAGAACCTAGTTAATCCACAATGCAAAGGAATCAAGCATGCTCATAGAAATCTCACTCAAGAACATTGCCATGAACAAGGAGCTTAGCTATTATCAAGAACTTGTGGAGGATCCTCTTTATTAGCTCAAGAGAACTTGACAATACATTCAAAAGCTCCCTCACAAGAAAGGGGGGGGGGGCTTAAATAAGCAAGAAGGCTGCCCATGTGGAGCCCAAGTGGCAATTCCACCAAATTAGAAATTACATGTGGAATTTGCCCTTCCACTAAAGGTCACCATCAAAAGGTGGCTCACTCTAACTAATTTAAGGGGGGTCTACATCTATTTACAATGCCTAGGAAATATTACTAGCTCCTACATGGTCATTCCTTCTTTGGGATACACCATGTAGGCTCACATAGATAACTCACTGTCGTCCTAGCTAGTACTTCCTCGGCTCTCATGCTCGGCTCTCAGCTTCTTCTGCTCTCTTCTTTCTGAGACCTCCTCGGTCATGGGTGAGAGATAACTTGTGTCTTCAGCTTGGCTCGGCATCTAGGGAGTCTCTGGGATCCGCTAACAAATGCTTTATTGATAAGAACAAAGATTATCAAGGCTTGACTAGACTCAGAATAAGAATGTGCCAATCTTTATAAGCAACCATGCCTCTTGCCGAGTGCAAGGATCTTATTACTCCTATCAATAATTTTGCATTGATCAGATTCAAATTCTACCTTATGGCCTAAATCTGTAATTCTACTTACTGATAACAGATTTGTAGAAAGTTTAGGAACATATGTAATCTTTTATAGTAGTTTGAATTGATCATGCTGGATTCACAATATTACAGTACTGTCACCTTCAATAGTGTGAATACTATTGTCACCAATATGAACAAATTTCTTCGTGTTGTAAGGCATGTAGGACTTGAAAATCTGACATTGATTGGTCATGTGTTGAGTTGTTCCAGAATCAAGAAACCATGAATTATCCAAAAATGCACTTTGGTCTTTGACCATGAATGTGCTTTTATTCACTTCGACCTGGAGATGATGAAACTGTGTTTGTTTGTTGATCAGGTTGCTTGGCTACATTCTTCGTTGGGAATATTCGGCAATTTTTGATCTCATGGTTATTGCACTTGCAATACCTACAAAACATCTTCTTCTTCGCCTGTGGATTTGATGATTGTCCTTGACTTTGAGTCGGTTTCTGATTCATTCCAGCCTTCTTGGAGCTTTTATGCTTATGTCGCTTAGAGCCTTTGTTGACATACAGAGCCTGAGAGGAGGAAGTAGACAAAGTGTCTTGACTTTTTCTATTGTCTTCTTGCAGCAACATAGTGATAACTCTAGTAAGAGTTAAATCTGAGTGTGTCGATATGCTCATCACCCAATTCTCATATGTTTAGGCAAGCTTGAAAGCAATGTCATAATTGCGTTTTGATCGTCTATGACTAATCCGACAGCGGCCATCTGTTGCAAGAGATTCTTAAACTGGTTCATGTGACTCTGAAGAGAATCACCATTAGACATCTTGAAAGGTTGAAAGGAACTGAAGAATATGATATCAATTTGATATCACAAAAGATATCAAGTATTAGAGCTTCTCGCTCTGATATCGAAATAGTATTAGGCCCTAATAGAGATCACAAGTCTGATATCGTGATGATTCAGATAAAAAAGTAGTGATCTAGCATTGATACTATGATAGAATGATCTGAACCATGTAGGTATGCTCTGAAACCATGTAGGTAAGCTCTGATATCATGTCGAAAATAGGATAGATAATGTAACAGCGAAAACTTCCTACTTCCAATGCACGACTATGCCTATCAAAAATTGAACAAAGCAGTAGTGATGGAAATCACGTTCAATCTTTAGCAACTAACTTTTGCTAGATACTATGTGATTATGTAGCCAAACATAAAGTATTGAATTCTCAAACAATTTCTATCAATTACAAAAGCAATACAGGAATGCATGAATTCTGACATATACTGAACGCAATAAGAAATAGTATTGATTCAGAAAAATAAAATCAGATGCTAATGAATGCAAGATAATAGCGGATTGAAACCGCGCACTTCAAGTTGTCTCTGAGTAATTGAGAATAAGTCTGATAATAAGCAGCTCTACTGATAAGCAATAGTGCAACTCTAATTAAATCTCTAAAAGACTGAACTAGAATGCTCAAGAGAGTTCAATCTTGAAAGCTTGATAGAGAGCTAACAACAATACTTTCTGATTGTGAACGATCTGTTTGATGAGAGCGTGGGAAGCATTGTGTAATAACACTCAACTCCTTCACAATTCATAATGTTGATTTAGGACTTGATCATTGAGATGTATGAACAACTAATTTACATTAAGTAATTAGGTCATCAAATGTGATTGCCAGTTGGTTGGAGTCCGCTGGCATTCATCCAGTTCCTTCTCAGAAATTGATTGCTGATAAGCAATGACAATTGGTCGTAAACAGTCTATCTGCATAGATGATCTAAAATTGTCAGTCTGCAGAAATGAACTAAAACTGCCACAGGCGACAATGTCCACTTTTTACGAAAAAAATGAAAGTGTCATAAAATCTCATTTTCTTAATATTGGGGTAGCTCCACACTTTGCCAGAGTCATTTCCTTAACATTTGAGGCACTTTGAAAAATGCAACAAATGTGACTCTACAGTTTTACTCACAATTCTTGACAGGCGAAAAAGACGACACTGCATTTTTACACGTAATTCTTGACAGGCGACAATGTCACAAAAATGTGAAAAATGCGACATTGTAATATTACTCATAATTCTTGATAGGCGACACTGTCTGGATTGTAGAGAGAGAAAATGTGACACTGTTGTCAAACTCTGTGTATTTCTGCAAACTGTGTAAAAACACTTGTAATTCTGTAGACTGTATAAAAATATGGGAAAATCTGCAGAACTGGATAAACAATGGATGAGGATTAAAACCGATTAGTCGATTAGTAAGAAGGAGAATAATCCAACAATAACGATTATAACAAGGACAAAATTGGGCAAAATTCTAACAAATCAACTCAGTGTTGGACCTCAACTTGCTTGAGACGACATCCAATGAGCTTAAAAAACAAGAATTATACTCGGAAGAATGATCATAGGACAAAGCAGGTAATGACAATCATGTAAAATCATGATGGTAGGTGTGGACCAAATAAGAAATGGTAGGAACAACATTGGTTACAATAGGTTTGGAAGAAGTGGCACAAAAATAAATCAGGGCTGCACAATGAACCTTATGTAACCATGAAAAAATTGATGGCACGAACAAGATTGTAATCAGAATTTCCTCATTAGGATCGTCAGTATCAGAACATGAACAATAGTACTGAACGTGGGAGGAGTCTGCTGGTGTTTCTAAACTGTAGCTGCTCGATATTTCCCTACACAGGTGCCTGTTTTTGGGCAATCAGGGAGGGTGAGGAGCATGGGAAAACATCTGCGCCGGCGCAGATGGTTCCCCATCGCCCTCACCCTGCACAAAAACACTACAAATGATTTGGACATTTTTTTAAAAAGAGAGCTCTTTCAAACATGACTTGTTGAGCTAATAAGGTATACTGATGGGTACAAGCAGTCCAATCAGATTTAGAACCAAAAGCAGTAACCAAATAAATCTCCTTTGGAACATTAATGGACTATCCGAATTGTGGTTATCTTAATCTGGACCATTCATAAGAGTTGTCTTTTAGTTCTCAAGAATGTGAAAGAGCTTAAGATCATAATATTACACATTTTCAGAATGCATAAAGCAAGAGGCTAAACGATTAGCTTCCTTCTCGAATGACTGCCGAGGCTTAATGCCAACGCAGGTAGCTATCCAAAAGCAAGAGTTCAAGACGCAGCTACGAGCAACAAAAGCGCGTGTGCAGAGTCTCGAGATGCACCAAATCGAACGTACTTTGAGACAAAAATGGCCATCTTTGATAAACTTTAATTGCCATGTTTGCCACTTTTATTAATTCTTAGCCAGATTCATGCTGCTGCCATTGATCAGTGATCAGACTTTTCATTTGGAATTTGAATGCATAACCCTTGCTTCAAAATGGCCAGTGTGACGTTCATGTTTTTGACAAAAAAAAAGAGAGAGTGAGGACCATGGTCCCCCAGCTCTTTCAAACATGAGCAGTAACAGTAACATAAAGCATAGTCACCCACAATGATAGCATTTCGTGGCAGTGACAACGATCAACGAGCAGTGATCTGTGAAGCTATTTAGCCAGGTGTCCTGTTCGGGGACATGAGAGTCTGGCTGAGTTTGAATGGTTCTCTGAAATAAATCTACTCTCAAACAGTAATGGATTATCTGGGTTGTGCCTGCGGCCATTCCCCCTACCATACCCCCTTATTTTCTAAAAAAAGAGTGGGGACCATTTGCGCCGGCGCAGATGGGCCCCTAGCTTTTTTTTGAAACCTTTTTTTGAGTAAGCAGAGACGGGAAACCATCTGTGCTGGCACAGATATTTCCCGTCCCTCGGTGTTGAACAAAAATGAGATGAAGTCTAAAAAAGTGGTATTTGATTACCTCCAAAACTCAGTCCAAGAATCCAAGAATGTTTGACGCTGGTCTTAGAATGTTCAAATCTTTCGAATTCCAGGGACGATGGAGGTCGTTGGTAGCAGGTTGCTGATCGGAGGGATGGAGGTCGCTAATTGGAGATGAAGGTCGATGGTCACAAGCAAGCAAGAGGTAGATGGTCGATGTAAGACATTTTTTTTAGAGCCATTACAAATAGGGCTCAGGCCGTTTGGGTATTTTTTATGCATATATTGCATGTACAAGTCTTGGGACTTGGTGCACAAGTCTATTTCACAAGTCTTGGGATCGGGTGTACAAGATATTATTTGGACTCTTCGATCTAGCATTTTCTGCTTTTGATGAGAGGACGTGAAGGATTCTACTGCTCGGGGCAAACAAAGTACATCCTTGAACCACCTTCCGTTTTTGGTGTTTTGTGTGACGATCCACTTAGTGTCCACTTTTTCTAGAATGTCAAACAACTTATTTTTTTCCATTTGAGTTCAAATTCAAACATTTTCTATTGCGACTTGTATTTAGCATCTCTTTTTATTGTTAATATAATACCACATGCAATCTTCCCATATGATCTTACAGGATCAAAACATAAGATGAGTTTAAGTAGTTATCGTAAAACTGCTTTGAGCAAGATTTATGCATCCAATGTCACCTTTGAGATTTGGCCTTCCCATCTCAAAACCTGATCCGAATCCCAAAGTTATATTCGCAATGTTTGAATCCCAGTTGTATAGTATTCAAGCAACTCATCCATCATCTCATGGAGTACATTTCATGTTGGAGCCATTTTTATTTCGTCATGTTTGACGTTGACATACATAAATGACGTAAATGTGGATTGATTGGAGTCTAGTAGCAAATGAGACTGCAACTCGCAGACTAACATGAACGGATTGCTATCGGGTGCTAACATTACTATCTGAGGACATGCTAGATATTTGAGTTTCCTTGCCAATTGTCTTGATTCAAAATACAAAGATCAAAAGCAATATGCGTGTGATTGTGGAAAAATGTAGATTGAAAAAATGTGTGCTTGCTATTGAACAAATTAGTTTTTGGCTTGATCCACCATAAGATTCAAATAGTCTTGTCTGTTATGGCTATTCTTGTTGTGATACTGACTATACTTGAATGTTTGACCATTTTCGTTGAATTGTACAAGATACGATGCCATGGTTGTGACGCTAAAGGTGGTGGCAATTCTTAACTCTGTCAACATCTAACAGGCTTACATAAATTATTGTAGGTTATACGTCTCTCAAGTTGTGGTACTTGTATGGACCTGTTTGTGATATGTCTTGGAAATTGATTTACAAGACATGCTCATCTGATTTTGCCATATGCTTCTTTTGCTCCAGAATATACAACTTCCAAGTAACGGTTGAGAGAAGTTGATCGGGACTCTATCTCTTTTTGGCAAAGATTTGTTATCTGGTGTTTGGCTTTTTCTCATCCTAGCCTTTGCAAGTAGAGTTTCAGTAAAATATGTGTCTAGTAGGAAAGATGGAGGCGACAATCGAGTTTCCCAATAGTGCAATTGGACCTATCAAAGTACCCTTGTTGGATGGCAAATATGTTGTCAACAAGGGATATCTAGAAAGGAGACTAGGGGATTTGTATAAATTGATCAACTTCAATGCCATAGTAGCAGTGGAAGGTGGTGTACCCTTGCTGATCCCAATGAAGGAGCACCCGGACACAGAGGGCAATGTTTAGTTCATACTAGATGTTTCTATATCAGGCCACTACAATGTGATTAGCCAAGAAAATCTGAGTGACAGTATAAACACATATACCCCCAGAGGCCGGTTTAACACAATTAGACAATCTCACTATCCAACCCATGGCCTACAACCCATAGTGCTGGATGAGGATCCCACAAATGCCGATTTTGAAATAGACACGTCACTTTTTAGAGAGCAGGTGCAATCACCACCGTTGTCAATAGAATCAAATAGTCCAACAAAATGGCATGGAAAAGGACTTGAATTTGATGATGATATGGCCCTCATAGAGACTAAAAAATCTATTGGACTGGAAGGAAGTAGAGTCATTTCGATGATCATTTTCCAAACTCGATCCACACTACTTTCTAGACTGATTAAAAAGTCACCAACATGCATGACATTGGATGAAATACCTCGATTCTATGATGGTGATATCGTGTTTGAATTTCTTTCGACATTCAATAAATTTAATTCGATTACTGGCATGGACCATAAATTCTATGGGACACACATGGACCAAACCAATAACAAGCAATGTGGCATTTGAAGGGGTGGTTTGAGTGAGTTATTGTGTTGGGTTGTTCCAATGTTTTGGTGTCACAAGATAAATAATGGCCAACACAATAGAACATTTCTTCAAAGGCTTGATGCCCACTAGGTTATGTTGCAGATTCTGATGGAAACATTATTTGTCACTTCTGCAAACAACACGCAACATGTGTTGACACTTGCGTGCATTGTGTACTATGTGATGCCAAGCAATGAGACACTGACTAGGTTGATGATACACTGTGGAAAACACTTACATGATGTGCAACCTGGGACATCAAAGAGGAGTATTGAAAACACTCAACTCTTGGTTGAAAGGGTGGTAAGGGGCTGACAAGAATGCTGGACCTAGAAAAGTGCAAATGATGATTGCAAGGGATTTGATCTCATCAACTCTAACCAAGCCTAATCGCCCACCAGATGAGGTTGTCAGAGATTTGGAGCTTGGAAACTTTTTGGATGAGTTGATTGATCTTGTCCAAAACAGGAGGTACATCCTTTATTTATAAATAAATATTTGTTTTGAGATTTCTTTTTTTGAACCCTTGAAATACTTCCAATTCATGTTGCATCTACCGATCCACTGGGTTACGTCGGATGGTCTCCAAGGCAAAATACACAGTGATGCCTTTGGAAGAACGGTGCTTTGTTTTCAAAATGTCAACGAAGGGACCCGCTTCAGGAGTGGATTTGGTAAATCAAATGCAACGAACAGACAATGACGATCTAAAAAATGCTTGGGTCCAATTTGATCACACCAAAAGAGTAATTGGGTGGCATGTCATGTCTACCACCCAAGGTACATTTATTTTCTTTTCGAACCATATTAGACAACTTTTTTTCTCTTTAAAGATAAACTTATTATTTTATCATGTTTAGTGTGCAAGAGCTATTGAGCATAGCTACATGTGGTGTCATAAAACGGTGGTCGTGAGCGCAGCAGACGCTCGATTGCTCAGAGCGTAGGCGTGTAGGAACGTAAATGCAATAGTTAGCAGCAGAGATATTCAAGTAGAAGAATTCATACAGTTTACGCAAAAGAACGACGCAATAGTGAGACAAAAATTGCACTCTGATAAATATCAACAATGAGTACAATGGCTTAAAGTAATAACTTCAGCTTGCTGAGCGTGATAACGCTCACTACAGATAACTTTGATTGAAAGAGAAAATTCAATTGTTCTTCTTAATGCTTACATAGTTTGATTCAGCTAATATAGAGATTTATGAGAGAGAAAATATCTTATAAGCCTTTAAGGCTATTTACGCCAGTCTTTGTATATGTACAAAGTTGGTAACCGCTTCACCGCCTTTTGAATATTTGGTTGTCTAGTTGTTTTTAGGGTTGTTGATATGTTTGGCGACGTCGGTTTGCCAATGTAGAAAAATGCGAAAAAGTCGAAGGTGCCTTAGTTTAAGACAGGGAAAAAGGCGAAGGTGCCCAAAAATGGTTTCAAGACATTCTGGGTTTAGTGTCGCATTTTCCGCAAAGAGGCGAAAAAGGCGAAGGTGCCAAAAATGATTTTAAGGCATTCTAAGTTTAGTGTCACATTTTTCGCAAAGAGGCCAAAAAGGCGAAGGTGGTGCAAAAAATGGTTTTTAAGTCATTCTGGCCAATGTGTCGCTTTTTTTGTGAAGGCACGGAAAAAGGGCGAGGAAGGTAAAAAGCAAAGGTGCCTTAAATCATTTTAAGGCATAAATGAAAAAAAATTAAAGGAAAAATGTGAAGGTCCGAAATCATGTTGTCGGCCTTCTGTTTTCAAGATGCTCATAACTTAACGATTCTTAAGACTGAGCATAAGAAATCTAACACTCTCCCTTAATGAGGATCTTGAAAAACTTTTATTTTCAGATTTAACATATCGTTAAATCTGAGATGTTGCTCCTTTGATAGAGCCCTTGTGAAGTAATCTGCTGCCATGTAGTTTGTTCTGCAGAAAACCAGTTCTACTTCCTTGTTGTGCACTTTCTCTCTAAGGTAATGATAACTGATTTCTATATGTTTGCTTCGAGAGTGAAATCTCAAATTGAGAGAAAGTGCTATTGTGCTTTGATTGTCACAATAGATTGTTGTAGAAAGTGGTTGTGCAAGGTTCAGGTCTGCGAGAAGTTGCCTTAGCTAGATTGTCTCTTTGGTTGCATTTGTGGTAGTTATGTATTCGGATTTTGTTGATGATAATGCAACTGAGGTTTGCTTCCAGCTGTTCCCTGAGATTGGGCCTTGGTTGTATAAAAATACAAATCCAGAAGTTGATTTTTTGGTGTCAACATCTCCTGCCCAATCCGCATCTATGTAGGCTTCAAGGATGGTGGTAGTTTGGCTACCTCCGTAGCAGATTTGTTAGCACTTTCCAATGAACAACGCCTGGATTTGACAGGAACTGGCTGAGTGTACTGATCGAATATGCAAGGTCTGGTCGCGTGCAAATCATTGCATACATCAGTTAGTCGATGATGGATTGAAACGGGTAGCACTTCATTTTCTCCTTTTTTGTCTCAGTTTGAGAAGACTGTTCCTTTGATAGTTTTAGTCCAGGGTCGAGTAGAAAGAGACTGGGTTTGCAGTTGGCCATTCCATACTTTTCCAGCACGTTGTTGAGATATCGTTGCTGACTGATAAAGATCACTCTGTTGGGTCGATCTCGTTGAATTTGGATTTCAAGACAATAGTGGACTGGACCCATGTTAGTCATCTTGTATTCCTAGGCCAGCATGCATTTTGTATCCTTAATCAGATTCAGATTATTATTGAATAAGAGTGTATCATCTACGTAGAGAGTGATAATGATGAAGTAATCTGATACAGACTTGAAATTAGACATTTGAGTCTACCGAGTTTGGAATGAAACCATTCTCTATCAGAAATGCATTGATCTTTTGCAATCAGGCTCTGGGTGACTGTTTCAGCATGTAGAGTGCCTTGTGAATTCTACATACAAGGTGTTGTTGCTTGCTGTTGAGTTTGTATCCATCTAGTTGTGTCATATAGATTTCCTCTTCGATGGTTCCATTCAAGAAAGCGTCTGGAATCCATCTGATGGACTTTGAGATCTGCTACACCTGCAAAGGAGAGGAGTAGGCAGATCGAAGCATGTTTGATGACTGGACCAAAGGTTTTGAATAATTCAGATCTGGTATCTGGGAAAAATCTTGGGCGACTAGCCTGGCCTTGTAATGATTTAGCCTTCCTTCAGTGTCGTACTTCGCCTTGAATATCCATTTGCATGGAATTGGATTTCGGTCCTTTGGCAGCTCAGTGAGTGTCCATGTTTGATTCTCCAACAGAGAATCAAATTCGGTGTCCATCGCTGATTTCCACTGGTCAACATCAAGATTAGACATTGCCTCAGAAACTATGGTCGATTCCTACACAAAATACCATGCCGAATCATCCATAAATCTGGATGGAGTGCGTAGAGCCTTGATCTTCCACTGGGTCTGGTTTTTTGCAGATGCCTTGAACTGCTTGAAGAACTTGAATGCTTCTGATTTGTTCTTCATATAGTAGGTTGCAGTCCTTCGAGAGAAGTCGTCGATGAAGGTTAAGGAGCTCCCCTTGTGAAAGCAGTCTACATCGGGCCACAAATGTCGTTGTGTACAAGGTCAAGCAAGCCCTGGATGTATGAACTGAGTCTAAACTGAAGGGACTTCTAGCATGCTTGCTGATAATACAGCTTTCGCATGGAGAAGTTGGCTTGCTGACTGAAGGCAGGTCTTGTACTGGACTCTGAGCTGACATTTGCTGAATACTTTTGTAGTTAAGATGGCCACAACATATCAGTTGATTCAGAAGTGGCTGTGTAAAGAGCTTGACTGGTAGAAGAGTAACAGTCGCTGAGTTTGTAAAGATAGCCGCTTCTTCTTCTGTAGGCTAGAACCTTCCAGGATTTGTCAAGGATTGTGTAACCTTTTGTATCGAATTCGACCCTCCGACCTGAATCGGTGATTTTGCTAACTGAGAGCAGATTCTTGGTCAGAATTGGAATGTGGAGAACATTGAACAACAACTTGACCTCACCTCTTTTGAATTCAACTCTGATTGTTCCTTCACCTTCGATTGAATGTGATGAGTTGTCTCCAAGTTGCACAACTTAAGAGTGGGTGAATGACTTGTAGTCTTTGAACCAGTCACAATGGTGAGTCATGTGTTGAGTTGCTCCAGAGTCTAGATATCAGAAATCGATATCATGTTGTTCTCCGACTTTGGTCATGAAAGCTGCTTCATCTTCTTCTTGTTGTTGCTGATTTGAGTGACTGGCTGTAGCACTATGTGTTTGTTGTTGGAATTGCTTCTTCTTTTCGTTGTTGTACTTCAAATTTCGACAGTCCTTGATTTCATGGCCAGTCCTCTTACAATATCTGCAAAATAGTTTCTGCACGGGTTGGAATGATGAAGAGCTTGAATTCGATCTTGGACCAAAATTTGGTCCAGACTACATGTTGCTCTTCTTGTCAGTATAGCCTGATTTTGTGGACCTCTTGGATCTAAACTTTTGATTTTTTGAATACAGAGTTTGAGGATCCAATTCTGAGCCTGAGGAGGATACTGATCTTCTAATCTCCTCTTGTAGGAGCAGCGAAATTACTCTTGATAGAGTGAGGTGCTCCTGGGTAGAAATTGCCATTACCCAATTTTCGTAGGCTTCAGGTAGACTCGATAATAGAGTCATGAGTGCATCAAAATCTTCTATGACTGAGCCACTTGCAGTCATCTGCTCCATAATATTTTTGAAAGTATTGAGGTGACTCGAAATACTATCTGCTTCAGACATTCTAAGGTTGAAGATTTTCTTCCTTAGATGGAGCTTGGATGTAACATCTCTAATGTCGTAGAGAGTTGCTAGGATGTCCAGTCTGAGCAGGACGTATGTGGCTGATTTGAGTATCCATCTTATAAGCTTTCCATCAAGCTATAACATCAATATCTTTGGACCAAAGATGAAGGAAATAAAGAGATGTAAAAATCTTTGATTTTCACACATGCGAAATTCCAGAATTCTGTACAATGTCAATTCTGATATGAAAATCTTGATTCTATCCTCTTTGATCCAAACACTTTTCAAGAAAAGGTAAAGAAAAGTCATAAGCAATTTTTTTGCTTGAATTGTACTCAAAATTCTTTACACAATCAATGAGAATAGCATGCAAAGCTTAATTTGGCTCTGATACCATGATGAAAATCCAGTAAGTTCACATGTGTGGGGAACAATTCTAAAGTGTGAATGATCTTGTTAAGCTTTGTGTTTAGCACATAATCTATTTTAGATTGAATATCAAGATCTAGTACAAGAATTTATGGCCAAAGCACAATCTAGCATGCTAGAAATCAAAGAGTGATTGCTTTCAACATCAAAAGAGAAGAAGTACAAAGAATTTAATGCATTAGCATAGCCTCCTCCACGACTTAGAGAGAGAGAAATTCAAGCATACAAGATGATAGATCCAAATTGACATGAAATAGCTTCAAAGCTTGGTTCTTCATAAAAAATTATGAGAGAGCTCACATACATCTATGGAGATTGGAGTAGCTCGAGGTAAAACCTTCTCTCTTCTACTTTCATCCACATCTAAAAGTGATAACTAAAGAACTAGTGACATTTGTCACTTTACATGCATGCATATCTACCTACTTTTACCAGTGGCAATTTCTAAACTAGAATTATCCAAATCACTATGCATGTGTCCAATACACTTTGTGCATCCTTGCATGTCACTTTGGATCACTTACAATCATTGCATGTGATATGCCACGAGTTTCTACAAGCCCATAATTGGCATTTCTATGTCTACATTCTATATGCATATTGTATTTGACCAACTAGTCTCATGAAACCATGTAGCTCGAGTTTGCTCTAGGCCAAATTTGGCATTTGCAATATGAAACATTACATACACATAGAAAAAACTTTTACTAAAGTCTAAAGTCAAGATAGATGATTTTTCATTTTCAACATCCCTGAGTGCAACTCCAATGGACTCATCATCCACATATTATGCTCACCTGATGTCTCCAATCCTGGTCACCATCCTGCTAGACAAGCCAATCTCCAGAGTATCACCCACTCCTCCTGGCTCCTAGCATCTGCTCACTCTCCCTAGCTATGTGCCACCCGACACTATGCCAACGCAAGGTCATCCATGGGTCGCCGCTCACGGGATCCCGAGACTAATATCGTCCTGATTGTACTGAGGTATATGCATCTGAGTGACTTCCTCTAGGCTTTTTGATCTCACCACCTATGGATCTAAACCATACAAGTTTCGACACTTGTACCAAGCCTAGACTCCTACAAATACAGCCAAATGGAATAAAGCTAGAGATAGCTTATCCATGCCCATGATGGTAGGTGCCTCCCCATCAATGCCAATGCCAATGACTGGCCCCCTGCTGTAATGCCAACCTGTACTCCCAAATGATCACCCCATGAAGTCCTCGCCATCAGTGGCCCCCTCCAATAGATCGCTAGAAAAACACCCATCATAGTGTTTGCTCTCTGATCACACCCAACTGTGCAATCTCCATCAACTCTCTAACCTAGAGCTGGCTCCCAAAGCTTCACGCTTTGCCCATGTGCATTTGTAGCTTTCTGATTCCATCATGAATCGCCATTGTAAGTCATGTCCATCCACAAACTCAAGTCCAATTTGAAATAGCTGCCCACTAATGATCATCCCATGTCATCCTACAATGTTATCCCTATCAAGTATTCCAATGCCATCACCAATCTTGAAGAAATGAGCATCTACCCTATAGTGCCCTATCTGTATTCTCCCAAGCTAGCTCCAAGCTGCTTCTGTGAATGATCCCAAACCATTCCCTAAGAATACACTGAGATGTGAACTTTAAAGCCACTATCAAGTCCCTCACATGACTGTGCATGCCAATATCTCTCGAAGTGAATCTGTGCGATCTTCCATGGCCCAAACCAAATGATCTGCACTTTGCTATCACTAGAATTTGCATCCCTGATGCAATATTGATATGATAAATTGACTTGACTTAACCAAAATGGTAGTTGAAGTGTATCTCCCTGATGACAAACCTGATAGACTACTCCACAACTACTATGACTTAATCAAAATGACTTACCGACTGCAAAACTGCAAAATCATCACACTCACCACTCACCACGAGTATCCAAAGTGTGATCATTGTTTTTCATCTGTTGCATGTCCCACACACAGCTCATCCAACGCAAGTCCACTATCTTGCTAGCACTTTTCATTCTCTTGTCAATCTTCTAGGAAATCCTCCTGGAACTACAATACTCTTGGCTTTATCTGCTCTGCTAGGTCTAGAACCATTTCAGTTTATAGGTATTGCAGCAATAGACTGGCTTGTGAATCTTTCTTCGTCTGATTTGTCACTCGAATGAGGTGCGACTCAAACATCTTCATCTGAGTGTTCGTCCTCTACTCCCTCTGTCCCAAATCAGAATTTTCCAGGGAAGTTAAGCCCCAAATCCAGATTTTTTTTGGAGCCACAATTCTGAAAGGCAGATAGCGAGGGTCTTCAAGGATCCAATCAGAAGTTTCCCACAGTTCCAACTCTTCAAATCTGAGTTTTGGAGACAGTTAGACCGCTACCCTGACAGCGAGGGAGGTCCTTGGCAGGCAGCTCAGCTTCTACGTTAGAAGAGTTTTGTGGATTCAATGACTTCCAACTAGCAGCACCTCGCACTTCCATCACCTGTGACTGCCAATATGTGTGCACCTCCAAAGCTAGCCCATATTTCCCTCCGAACGAGAAATTTGCAAGCTACAGATGCATGTATCAATGTAGATATCACCTAAATTGACAATGCCACTGTTGATCATGCCTGTGAGAGCGTTCCTCCAAAATGCCACCTAACGTTGGTTGGTTTGAACTTCAAGAGTTGAACTTGATCACGAGAATTTTTCATCCGTAATCAACATACCATGCCTACCTCTCACCTGTGACTGGTTGCCCTCTCAAAATTGTCGCCAATGATGAGTACTCATGCCACCAAATTGCACTTATGTCACCAAAACTAGCTTTCTCCACACAATTTCGCTATCATTCGTTTCCATATTGCATTTATAGCTTCCAAACACTCTGTTACCCTGTTAGAAGTATGTAATAATGATTTCGAAGCGATAATGCCTCAATGTACCGAAATATAACAAGTTTCACCAGCCACAAATTTTTTCAAATTTGGCCTTAACGCCTTTCTCCATGCTTTGTGATGTCCAGTTTTAGGGGTCATTGTGGCCCAAGGATGGCCAAAATAGGTGCCTTCTAGCCAAAGATAGGTTCTTCCAAATAATGTCTTGCAAAAATGAACTGGTTCTTCAATATGAAGATTTTTAATGAAGAGAAGTCCAATTTGAACTTCGGGTCCCTTCTGCCATTTCAATTAAAAAAATTTAATGCAAAATTTTCAAAATGGCCCTTCATGGCCCTTCGGGCCTTCTTCAAACCCATCCAGTGGTCCTTTTAGATCCAATGAACCACGTTAATGCCAATCAACGAGATCATGTCTGTTCATTACAATGGATCCAAACCTGACGATCTTGCGCAATTCTGTGCACCGAACCACGCACTTCCAACCGCTGGAGGCCTAGAAACACTACGGCCCGTTCTTTGTTGGCTGCGCGTGGGCTCTCCGGCTCCTTCTCTTCTCACCTGTCCTCTGCTATGTTGCTTCCAAGCTGGTTGTGGAAACTCTCTACAAAAACAGATCTGGTTCCCTTGCCTCCACGGCCGCCCATGGCCTATTGCCAACATCCTCACACAACTAGGGTGCCTCCGGGCAGCTCTTCACAAACTCAAAAACATCTGCCTAAAGTGAAAGGTCAATGGTTTTTCTCATTAAAACCCTAGCAGCACATTTTTCACCATAGCTGAGAAGAAAGTTAATTGCTCTTGATATGCTTCATGTCTGGCCCTGCCCTTCTGGCAATCACTTGGCCTTTCCTACTCAGTGCTAGGTAGCAATTTACAGTGCTCAACTTATCGTTGAGTATGGATAAAGATCCATGGTTTTAAGTTTTTGCCCAACTAGTCACCTTTTGAAAATTCACAAACTACTCCTTTCTCCTCCCATCGTAAATGGATTTCAAAATCCTCTCACCTCTGAGATTCCACTACCTTATAACTCATTTTGATCTGCTCTGCTCCCCAAATGATGGAGTACTTAGAGATATCCACACCCCAATTGATGGAGTACTCAGAGATATATGGCCAAATTTACGTCATAGCCACTTTCCAAAGGAATACACCATTTTGAGCAATTCATTCGTGAATTCTCCCCAGAATTCACCTACAATGATCGTTTTGATCTTCCTTGAAGCTTTGATCGAAGGAACTTTGTTGTCTCTTGCCATCCGGACCGCCGATATCTCTCTCTTGAGACGCTTTGAGTGCTATTTTTCTTGGTTAAAGACGTTATCCCATAGCTCCACCGGATCGGGCATACCTGCATCACTCTAATGCTTTGATACCATGTTAAAATCTTGTTAGGATCTAGTGTAGTATGCAGATCACATCAATCAATCACCATAGACACTCCTCACAAGCTCTAAAAGATGGCACAACAAAAGCTGAAACTGTATTACCAAAGAAACTATACATATAGAGTATTCACAAACTACATGAAAAGATAGGTGTCCTAAAATTGGCCTACAACCTGATATGGCCAAATTCAACTGACAATTCGAGACATGTCCTCGAGTATAGCATATACTGTATATAACTCTATACAGCCTAATTTCTCCTATGTGTGGCTACTTGGCTAACCCAAGTACTCGTCTACGGGATCAGTGCCCGACTGATATGACGATAGTGGGTCACGTCCCTGTAACAACCAAATATAGTAAATCTAATTAACTGTACACTAATTATAGTATCACATTTGAAGCTTTTACTAATGAATCGGATCAAACTGATTTCTAACAATTAGATCAAATGGCATCCAAACCCTAGAAACCGAAGAAGAAAAAGTTGAAGAAAGCTATGTCCTAGATGAAGGCTAAGAAAGAAAATCTTTGTTTCATTTGTAATAAGCCTAGACATATGATGAAGTTTTGTCCAAAGAGAAAGAAGCCCACAACACAGATGATTGAAATCCCAATGGGTAAAGGTAAACCTTTGGAACTTTAACATGTTTGATAGGGAGTGTGAATGTTCTTTTAGTTCTACTTCTTTCTTGCCTAATGAACTATTTCATTTAACATGCACAATTAAAGATCAAGAAGTAGGTATTTTATTAGACAATGGTTCTACTCATAATTTCATTAATTTTCGTCTTGTGCAGAAACTCAGCTTGGCAACTGAAGTCAGTAATCATAGATACAGAGTTTATCTAGCTTCAGGGGCAGAGTTGGAGACTTGAAACGTGAAAGTACCAAATCTCCCAATTTTGATACAAGGACATAGAGAATTAGTTAGTTTTCATGTTTTAGACCTAGCCCACACTGATTTAATTTTTGGTTACGAATGGCTATTTAGCAAATCACTTTCTCTGGCTATTGATTTTGAGAAACATGTTCTCACTTTCAAGTAGGGTGATAAGGTAGTTACTTTATTTGGCTGCAATTTTGTACATCAATAGGATGGAGTTTCTAAATTTTAATATAATGGAAGCACTCAATTTTTCACAGTATGAAGTTTTTTCAGTATTTTTACGGTCCCTTACGGTCTGTTCAACTTCCCGTCGGAGACCGCAACCCTTACTCCTATGATTGCTTTGTTATTCCTATCATGGATGTTTTTTTATGTGTATCTAAATAGTTGTGGATTCTCTACAATTCTTAACTCGGTAAGTTTAGATCATGAACAAGCAATGTAAAAATTAGATCATAAGTGAATTTAAAGATGTTTTTCCATCAGAATTACCTCATGGTCTACCAGTATCTAGGTCAGTAGACCACATGATAGAGTTAATTATAAATAGTCAACCTATCTCTAGACAACCTTATAGGTTCTCTCAGAAAGAAGAGATAGAGATTTCAAACCAATAGAAAACTATATGAGGATGGGACATATCCAACCCTAAAAATCACCATGGGATGCTCCTATTCTTCTGAAAGTGAAGAAAGATGGAGGTTTTCGGATGTGTGTGGATTACAAGGTGTTGAATAAGGTGACTATTAAGAATCAATATCTATTATCCATGATGGATGACCTTGTAGATCGCTTAGGTGGAACTAAATATTTCATTAGGATAGATCTCAGGATAGGGTACCATCAGATAAGAATGAAATTGAAAGATGTCTAGTTTATTTCGGTCATAAAATCACTGCTTATGGGATCAATGTTGATGAGGATAAAATCAAGATAGTGGTTGATTGGCCGATTTCACAAACCATGAGGCAAGTTAAATCATTTTTGGGATTTATGGTCTTCTTTTGGAGATTCATTGATGATTTTGCTAAAGTAGCAACACCGTTTAATAATCTGACAAAAGGGATTGTTAATAATAAAAAAAAAAATTGACCTAGTCCACCTATTGTTTGGAACGAGAAATTGAATCAGTGTTTTGATAAACTTAAATCTCTGGTTGTTTCAGCTCCAATGCTATAGATTGCAGATTCAGATTTACCTTACATCTAATTGATGCAAGTGATACTGCAATTGGAGAGGTTCTATCACAAAATGATAGGCCACTAGCATTTGAAAGAAAAAAATTCACTGGTCCTCAGTTGTTGCATTATACTATGCAGGAAAATGAATTATTTGTAGTTATCCATGCACTTAAAACATGGAGACACTACTTGTATGGTAGTAAGTTTATAGTGTACACATATCACCAACATTTTAAGTATTTTTGCAATCAGTATAATCTTTAGAGAGGAAAGCTTGATGGGCCAAATTGATGCAAGAATACAATCATGAAATCTGTTATATAAGAGGCAGTTTGAATCAAGTTGTAGATGCTCTTAGTCGGATAGGTGAACTGAATGAGTTTTCATTCACCCAGATTTCCACGGATAGGAACCTTTGTTGAGAATTTCGGAAGCTATCTTCACGGTACTGAGTATGCCTGCAAATTTTTGTCTAGAACTCATAAGCCAAACTAGTACCTTGGCTAATAGACCCTCCAACTTAGCCTATAAAAGGGCTAACTTTGAATTCATTTCTCACATGTGCTAACGAAGCTCTTGTGTTTTTTATCGACTTTGATACATCTGTCTCACCCCGATTTACCATTTTACGTGATGTTCCAACCTCAACGGACATCATGGCGCTTTCTAGCATGGGAAAACTGGCTGAATGGCTGAATCTAGTTGAGTCTTTGCTCAAGGTGATGGGTATTCATGCCATAGCCTTCTCAAACAAAATAAGTATGGAGTTCATTAGCATGGCCTTTCATACGTGGAATGAGGCCAAAGCTAAGTTTTATGTTACCTTTCAAGGAGTAGTGCACAAGGTGCGGGTCTCGGAAGCCGCCCTTGCTTCAATTGGCATTGTTTATGGACCTCACCCTGTTCCATCCCACAAACAGACAAACGTTGTCATAACACCTTTTGTTGACACTCAGGTCAACCAGTTTCACACAAACGATGGCTATCTCTTGGAATCCATTCGTGATCCTACCCTATAGGCTGCCTCATACCACCTCATTATTTTTTTTATGGCTGGGTTCGTTTGTCAGATCTTGCGGCATGGTGAGCATGGTGAACAGTGTGATCGTCAGGATTAGGTGTCCATCTGGATGGTCCAAGATCTTGGTTTACCTGAGATCTAAGACAATAGGGCTTGTTCTCATCATTTGGATGATTAGTTGGTTTGAACTCATCCATAACTCCTTCTGGTGGTAAATTGGCCATGAGACTGATTTGACTCTCTTTTTGTTGTTTTATTTGTTTGACTATTTTTGCTATTTTTTGAAATATGTGAAGGACAGTACCTTAAATTTTTGATAGTAATTCTATGAAAAAGGTTTGTCGGATCAAAGCAGAGCTTGTTGGATGCAAAACTAGTGACATTGTCGGATGAAAAAGTGTAAGGACAGTGTCGGATGCAACTGTGTCGGATGGAAAGTTTGTGGTTGTGTTTTGAGATGATATTCTTGTCTATAGTAAGACCTTTGAGTAGCACACAGAGCATATCAGAACTATCTTCATAAAGCTCATGAGTTACTCTACACTAAAGAATCCTAGTGTGAATTATTTAAGCATGAACTGATTTATGGGATCAAGATTGTGTGAAGAAATACTAAGATCCAATATGTCCCTTTGATCTTTGATTATGAATAACAACAGATCTAGCACCATTGACAATGTAGAAATCTAACATCTACTACACATAGAAGCTACACACAAAATTGCAAGATATCAACAGTATAGCGCACCAATGGATATATGAACCAAAAGAGAACTCATGGATAAGCATGAATGAGAAGAGAGAGAGAGAGAGAGAGAGAGAGAGAGAGAGAGAGAGAGAGAGAGAGAGAGAGAGAGAGAGAGAGAGAGAGAGAGAGAGAGAGAGAGAGAGAGAGAGAGAGAGAGAGAGAGAGAGAGAGAGAGAGAGAGAGAATGTATCTCTTCCTATGCTTGTACATTATTTATAACAAGTCTATGCCCTATTTGGATGTCCTTGTCCAATCTTATCAACAATGGAAAACTTCTAGATCTAAAATCCTACTCACAATTAGACTAGATTCATGTGTGATAAGGTTGCTTGGTGTTCACAGATTCCTCTGAATCTGTGAACTTGGAATTATCTCTTGGTTTCTTCTTCTTCTTTACCGTTCTTTATGGTTCTTACGGTTCTTCTTGTTAGAACAGTTAACATATGGATGGGTTACTCAAATTTCAAAATGTATTTCCCAGCCTTTCAATGGGAGACACGGTTCTGATACTCAGCTACATGCAAAAAATCAGCCATGTAACCATCTATAGCTCAAGAGGATCAGTGTTTTGGTACAGGGAGCAATCGTACCACTATCTACTAGTTTAGAAAACAATCAAGAACAAGATTAACTACTGGAACAATAAACAAGATTCAAGAAACAAGATTCCTAGCAGCATTTTTATAATCTAAGAATCAAGAAACACTCATTACTTGATGCTTAGATTACTCAAGAACAATCAAGAACTGGGTTGCAAGGGAGTATGCAAGATCTATACCACAAACCAGCCTATCTAGTTTACTTGAATGCTGATTACTACCTTATTCCACAAACAAGAACTGAATCCTAATCCACAACTAAGCAAGAAACAAGAAACAAGAACCTAGTTAATCCACAATGCAAAGGAATCAAGCATGCTCATAGAAATCTCACTCAAGAACATTGCCATGAACAAGGAGCTTAGCTATCATCAAGAACTCGTGGTGGATCCTCTTTATAAGCTCAAGAGAACTTGACAATACATTCAAAGCTCCCTCACAAGAGAGGGGGGCCCTTAAATAAGCAAGAAGGCTGCCCATGTGGAGCCCAAGTGGCAATTCCACCAAATTAGAAATTACATGTGGAATTTGCCACCATCAAAAGGTGGCTCACTCTAACTAATTTAAGGGGGGTCTACCTTTATTTACAATGCCTAATAAATATTACTAGCTCCTACATGGCCATTCCTTCTTTGGGATACACCATGTAGGCTCACATAGATAATTCACTGTCTTCCTAGCTAGTACTTCCTCGGCTCTCATGCTCAGTTCTCAGCTTCTTTTGCTCTCTTCCTTCTGAGACCCCCTCGGTCATGGGTGAGAGATAACTTGTGTCTTCAGCTTGGCTCGGCACTTGGAGATTCTCTAGAATCTGCTAACATTATCAACCCTTAATCTGTTGTAGGACCCACTGCAACACCGGTGATGTCTTCCGCTTGGCACTTGGAAAAGCGTGGATTTTCGTTCGCTTTCGTAAAACCAGGTGCTTATTATCCGCAAAATTTATTCGTCGAAATTGGAAGTCTCCCAATTGGCCGCTACATACCAGCCCTCTTGAGCACTTCTTGTGAATCCTGCTTGTCTCGTCGTCGTGTCGTTTGCTTTCGCTTGCTCATCTTTCAGCCCAGGGCTTCAAAAACTTGGAAGTGGAGCTTACTTCCGAAATTGAGGGCCCCCATATATTCTCTTATCTTTTCTACGAAGCCCATTTCCTGTCAGTCTTCCACCATGGTCACATAGCGTGACGACATGAAGGCCGCTCTGTAGTATACCTTGGCCATCATTTCATGGTCTTCTTCCAACTGGAGGGCGACATTTGAGTTGATTTTGATAGGCTCTAGGCCTCGATCCCAGTAACAATCTTGTTGCATCAGGAAGGCCATGGATATGCAATACTCGACACTTTCTTACACGCAAAGATCGGCACTTGATTTGTATTTATGTCCGAAGTCGAGTAACTGCAGCCTGAGATCATCCGGGGAGGTTCTCTCTGAAATTTATGGAATGACTGGCCAGTTTACTAACTCCACTCGAGGCTTTTCCACCGGCCATGGGTTTTCGCATTTGAGTGGCATGTAGAAAGGATCCACTCACTTCCTTGCCGGTGTCTTCAAATACTCTTGAAGTCGCCTGCTATCTTTCAGGACTTTAGTCCGCCATTCTGGCTGTGGTTGTAGCGCGGCAATGATCTCGGCCCTGGTGGAGTATTGGCTTTGATCAATGTCTTCTTTGCCTCCCCTCATGTTGGGAGGGTATTTCCTCTCAAATTTCTCTGACTCCCTTGTGTCGGCCAGTTTGCCTCTGGGCCTAGTAGGGGAAGTTGTCCTGCGCAGTTGGGATGGCCTTGCCAGATAATCATCTAAGGCCTTGGTGCCCGTATCTTTCTCTTTTGCTCGCTCACTTGTCGACAGCTCAGTTGCACCCATGTCTGGTCTAGACGAGAACCTTCTCATTTCTGGTTGGTCTGCCAAGAAGTCATCATCACCCCCCATGTCGGTGTTAGTTTCTGGAAGGTCGGGGATGGAATGATCTGGGGAGAGGGGTGTGGGGGTGATAGGTTTAGGAGGAGGCGAAATTTATAAGTTATACGCAGCACCGGGGGAGTGGAGTTGTTGGAGGAACTCGTCCCGTCGGGCTTTGTAAGTGTTAGCTGGACCTTTTGATGGGCCCATTATTTTGCTAGGAGGTGATGAAGAGAGGGGAGATGGAAGAATTGCGTAAGTTGGAATGAATGTTTCAGAAAAATTAAATGCAGAGTAGGAGGAAGGGTTAAAGGTAAGAGGGAGTCAGGGAAAAGTCATGGAAGCAGCACCGGCTCTCTGGCCACCCGATCCTGAGCTACCGTCTGAAGGGTGGGTTTGCCCACCTTGATTTTCCTACACCATCATTCCCATCATCATCCCGCGGCTTTGTTGATTGAGAACCTGCTTCTGCCTTGCACGCCGTGTCCCATAGTTGGTTCACCTTGTCCAAGACTTGTTGCAGGGCCTTCATAGTGTCTTCCAGCTGCTTCTGGGACTCCAAGATGATTTTCTCTTGTTTGGCCACAATGTTTTCAAAATTTCGCTTTTCGGCTTCCTATTTCTGGATTAGCCTTATGTATTTTTCCATCCGGATGGCGGATACCTGTGGGGCCTAGAATTGAATGTCCTCGGGCTTGACTAGAGGTGCAACGACTATCATTGCACTCGATGATCCATCTCGTACTTGGTCGATTTGGACCATCTGGTGCTTTAGTTGTTGCTGGACCTTTTTCAGAGTGGACTTCTGCCCGGCCATCACGGATTTAGTTTCCACTGTTTCTTTCTCTTTCTCTTTGACCAGCCTTTGATATTGCACGATCTCTTGGTCTTGATGCTGGACTCTGCTCTCGAGCATTTGGTGCTGGCTCACCAACCAATGCATGTGGTAGCTCGTTTTGAATAGGCCAATCATCGAGCACTTGGCTGCTTCAGTGAGCTTTTCAGGGTTAGTGAGGGTTGGGTACTGATCTGGAGTGTGGGATGGTGAGGCTAAACCAAAAAATAAACGCGGTGTTAGAGCTGAAGATGGAGGTGGAGGTGGAGGTGGAGGTGGAGGTGGAGGTGGAGGTGGAGGTGGAGGAGGAGGTGGAGGTCGAGGGGGTGAAGGGATGATGTTAGTGACTGTTGTGGTGGTGGTGGTTAGTGGAGGGGTCCGACTTCTTCCTGATTGTGTCCCCTTTTCTGGCTCGTCGTCGTTTATTTCCATCAGGTCCTCAGCATCAAAATATTGCGACGTGTCCAGTGTGTGGACTTGCTAGGCCTGTGGTTGTTGAGCCGCTTCTGTGTCTTGGGGACTGGATATCTCCACTCCCCTCCCCTCCCCCCCCCCCAAAAAAAAATGTTTGTGCCAGTGGTGATGTTGGTGGCGTTGGCATAGTAATCAGTGTGGGTGGGGTGGTGGCTTCATCTGATTGACCTGTGGCTTGAGTTACTGCCGTATCAGGTGGTTGTGTAGATGTAGTTGCTCCATCACCCCCGTCGATGACATGTGAGGGTGGCGAGTGTTGTTGTGATGTCATGGATGAGCTGCCAGCATCTGAGGTGGAACCATCTGAAACTGATTCCACCGGTGATGTGCTCCCAGCTTGAAGCTTCTCTTGCCTCCGTTGTTGTCGTGTGCTCGGCAACTGAGCCTTTGAGGTATCTGCCCGTTGAGCTCCGGAAGTTGTAGTTGTTTGTGGATCTTGTGGTGGGCTTCTTGGCTTCTACACCAGAGGGAGGATACTGGTGTTGACTCGTTTAGCCTGGGATCTCGATGGTGAAGTGTTCCTTGCACACTTGGACTTCTTGTGTGCAATAGGAATTTCCCATGCCTTGTCCACAAGCTGCAGCTGTTGTTGAAGCTTTTGCCCGTTCTGTACTTGGTGAAGAGTGATATCTGTCATCGGATATCCCAATACTGTGATGGGCTGCTTGTTGTTAATGCACTCATGAACTCAATTCGAAACAAACTATGCCCAGTCATAGAGATTCTAGGAGTGCAGTCGTGAATCTGCCATCATGTGAAATAGGGACATGGGTACCCTCTGCAACTTTTTCCTTGGTCGTTGTGTGCACTTTGTCAAGTACGCGCATGCCGCTTGTAATTGGCAATCATTGATTGCGTCAACTCGATACCCGTCCTTGTTTTTCCAGTTTGTCACTGATGGATCAATAAATTTGAAATACGTTGTCTGCTCGATTTTCTTAAGTGTTCTTGTGATAGCATTGGGTCCTCTTGGGAACCCAAAAGGTTGCAAGTCGGCCGGTGCAAATGATAGGTTGTAAACATAGTTCCTCATAAGAGGGACTATTAGCTGGCACGACCTTGCAGTAGCATTGTAGTTGGCGTAGATCATGTGCACGAGATAGGGATTTTGATACCCCATTAGGACAGACATTTGAAACTCAATTGCTTGAAGGAAAGGTGTTGCATGTTGGTAACAGTGTTGCATTTCTGTAATGTCCAATGTGGATAAGTGGATGTCGAGCTTATTGGTTGCGGGGTCATCAGAGCTGGAGGGAGGGTTGATAGACATGATGAAGAAATTGGACAAAGGGAGAAACAAATAGTCTGGAAAAAGGGGGTCGGTGGAGATGGGAGCGGAGGGCGTCGGCTGAGATGGAAGGAAAAGGTGTGGGTTGAGATGGAATGAAAATGCGTCGGCTGAGATGGAGTGAAAAAGGCGTCGACTGAGATGGAAGGAAAATGCGTCGGCTGAGATGGAATGAAAATGCGTCGGCTGAGATGGAGTGGAAAAGACGTCGGCTGAGATGGAAGGAAAATGCATCGACTGAGATGGAATGAAAATGCGTCGGCTGAGATGGAGTGGAAAAGGCGTCGGCTGAGATGGAAGGAAAATGCGTCGGCTGAGATGGAGTGGAAAAGGCGTCGGCTGAGATGGAAGAAAAATGTGTCGGCTGAGATGGAATGAAAATGCGTCGGCTGAGATGGAAGGAAAATGGGTCGGCTGAGATGGAGTGGAAAAAGTGTCGGCTAAGATGGAGGGAAAATGCGTCGGCTGAGATGGAGTGAAAGAAATGGACTGTGAGAAACTGAGGATGGGAAGGAGGGTGTTTGAAAGTGGAGGTGTTGTGGATGGAAGGGTATGGAGGATGTGTGGTAATTGAAGTATGGTGTGAACAATGGGTTGTAGAGGTTTCGAAAAAGAAGATGTGGGTATATGGTTGTGACTAAGCGGAAGAGGTTAAGAAGATTGTTTGGAGAGGATGAAAATTGTGGAAGATTAAAAGTTGATGCTCAATAGTGTAACGGAAGCGTTTGGAATGCTTGCGTGACACTACCCCTCAACATGTGAAATGTATCAAATGCTTTGTTCTCCACTGGTTATATTAGGGTTGGAAACGGTTTGTGATGGCGCTCTCAATGAAAAACACACGAGGATGGCTGAAACTGGGTGGAGATGGTGTAGAAGCACTGACGGATGCATCGGATGAGAGAGCGCTAGGATCGTGTAGGAGAGTCTGAAAATCGCCATAGGATCGTTGCCAGGGAGCTCCAAAGTTCGCACTTCGCTGAGGTGTGAAATGTGGTCGAAGTGGTGGCATTTATGGATGTCTTTGGGTGGGCGCGGGCGCGATGGGACGTGTTTGTAGCGTCGATCGAGATTTATATGAAGTCACGTCGGTCAAGATCTTATGAAAGTCCGTCGGTTGAGATCTTATGAAAATACGTCGGTCGAGATTGAAGTGGATCCCATCGGTTGAGATTGAAGTGGATGCCGTCGGTTGAGATTGAAGCGAATCCCGTCGGTTGAGATTGAAGCGGATCTCGTCGGTTGAGATTGAAGCAGATCCCGTCGATTGAGATTGAAGTGCATTCCGTCGGTTGAGATTGAAGTGGATCCCGTCGTTTGAGATTGAAGCGGATCCCATCGGTTGAGATTGAAGGGGATCCTGTCGGTTGAGATTAACGCGGATCCCGTCAGTTGAGATTGAAGCGGATCCCGTTGGTTGAGATTGAAGTGGATCTCGTCGGTTGAAATTGAAGCGGATCCCATCGGTTGAGATTTGTCAAAACCTCAATATGAAGGAATGGATCTGTTGTATGCAAGTGAAGAACTTCAAGGGGAAAAAATACGATTGCGGCCTAGAGTAGAAGTTCTTATGAAAATAGTGTATCCCCAAGGATGTTTGTATGCCGAAGATACCAGTTAGACACAGAGATGAGGTGGCTAAAGTGTGAGAACCAGTTCCTATGGTGTAGCCTATCATTTGTTGATCTAGGACCTTCATGACCCATGAGTATGTATATGAAAGAAACGAGGCATGCAAAACTAGAAGTAAAAATAAAATTAAATTAAAAATAATAAAATAAAGAGAAATGTAGAATATGTACTAGGAAAAAGATGTTAAATTGGGTCAACAAAAACCAACTCTTTGTAATATCGCCGTAGACGACCACCGTTTACGACAGTGTCTAGGAGTATCCCATCAAGTGTTTGTAATTGGACGACACCATTAGAAAATTTTTTATTAATAACGTATGGTCCCTCACTTCTGAACTTCAATTTGCCGGGGTGCTTCTTTGATGTATAAAGAAGCACCTGGTCACCTAAGTGTAGATATTTATTGCGCAGGTGACGGTCATGCCAGGTCTTTTGGCGTTGTTTGTTAACTGGTTGTGCGTGATAAGATATTAGTCTTGTCTCCCATAACTAGGCTAATGTAAATAGCCTAGTTTTGACTTGTTGTTTTATTGAAGCCTTTTCACAGAGATATGTTGAAAAAGCTTCTGTAACTCTTAGCGAAGGGACTAAGAATTCTATGGGCATTAGTGCTTCTTGACCATATACTAAGTGGAAAGGTGTAATCCACCCAGTGGCTTTCTTCGGGGTGGTGCGGTAAGCCCAGATAGCTGAGAAAAGTTTTGTTTCCCAATCAGAGCGACTGGTTTCAACTATCTTGGTTAAAATTGTACAGATCGTCTTGTTAGTTGATTCAGCCTGGCCATTACACCTAGGATAGTACGGTGTACTTATTCTGTGAACGACAAGGTAATGGTGTAGGAGATTATCAATGACAGCATTTAAAAAATGCGTGCCACGATTACTAACAAGCTCTATGGGATAGCCAAAACGGGTAATAATGTTTTCGTAAAGAAAACGTGCAACTGTTTTGCGTTGGCGTCCTTCGTTGCTCGAGCCTCCACCCACTTAGTGGCGTAATCTGTGGCTATGAGGATGTATCAAACTTGGGTATGTTTTGCTGTTGGACTGATTGGTCCAACAAAGTCAATCTCACACTTATGGAACACTTCGTCTTCTATAATGGGAGTCAATGGTGTGAAGTCTGCTTTGGTATTTTTCTTTGCTTGTTGACAGACATCACACGTTTTAATGACAACAAACGTGTCTTTAAACAAAGATGGCCACCACAATCTCGCTCGAAGAATAATCTTCGCTGTGGCTTCAGCAGAAAATTGGCCACCTCCAATGCCCTCATGAGCTGGAGATATTATCGGTCGTATCTCAAATTCATAAGCACATCGTCGAATAATGTCGTCAGTGCCCCTTTTGTAAAGTTGTCCCGCAATTAACTGAAAGGGCGTTGCTTTTACTAAAAAATTTCTTTTTTTTGTTGTACTCAAGCCTTTTTTTAGTCGGCCTGTTGTGAGGAACTGAGTGATCTCCTCAGCCCATAAGGGTGTAGCATCGATCTGAAAAAGGCATGCATCAGGAAGATCATCGTTGACTAGTGCAGTTGCTTTTTCAACACTTGGTAGTCTGGAAAGGTGATCCGCCATGAAATGTTGGGTCCCTTTCCGAACGACTACACGGAAATTAAATTTCTTCAAAATCAGTAGCCATCGAGCTATTCGTCCCGTCTTACAGGACTTATTAATGATATATAGAAGTGCTTGATGGTCTGTGTAGAAAGCAAAGGTCTGGCCTAATAAATAATGTCTTAGTTGTTGTACAGCGTAGACCATCACCAATGCGTCTCTCTCGGTAGTTGTATAGTTTACTTCAGCAGGCACGAGTTGCCGGCTTAAGAAACGTATGGGAAAGTCTTTGTTATACTCGTTCGGTTGTGCAAGAAGACCTCCAATGGCATACTTACTTGCGTCAGTATGCACATGGAACTCTTTCGTGTAATCTGGCGAGCGGAGTATGGGAGCCATCGTGAGGGCTGTTTTCAACTCCTCAAAGGCCTTAATTCATTCTTCGATCCAGCGAGGATCTACCACAACTAAATAAACGAGGCGTGCCTTGCCGGCAAAGTCGATTATAAAGATGCGATAATAGTTGGTATGACTGAGGAAGACATATACTTCCTTCACTGTTGCAGGTAGGGGCATGTCCATGATAACCTTGATTTTTGACGGGTCGGTAGAAATATCGTCCTTTGATATTATATGCCCGAGTACAACCCCGTGGGTGACCCATATTTGGCATTTATCAGGGTTTAGTGAGATGCCAAACCTACGACAGCGAATGAAGATTTTCTCCAAAGCGTCTAGGTGCGTAGCAACGGAAGAATTTACACCTAGATCGTCGAGATACCACGACCCGATGTAACAGATCTTGAAAGGCCAGTTGCATGACCCGTTGGAATGTTGAGGGGGCGTTATATAAGCCAAAAGGCATAACGTTATAAGTGTAAACCTCGTTCTCTGTGGCAAAGGCTGTTTTATGTTTATCTTCAGGGGCTATTTGACCAAGGAAATAACCGCTGAATCCATCCATGAAGCTGAAAGCTTCAGTTCCTGCCATTTCCTCTAATATTTGGGTCGTTAAGGGCAAGGGAAAATGGTCTTTCTTCGTAACCGCATTAAGGTTCTTGAGGTCGACACAGATACAAAGCTTGCCATTTTTCTTGGGTACAACCACTATGGGTGATTACCAATCAGTATGTTGGACCTCATAAATGAAGCCAACATCCAGCAATTTCTTAATATCCTCATTGATCCTCTCACGATAGACGGGGTTACTGTGGTAAGGTTTGGCCCTAACAGGCTTACCATTGTCTTCTAGAGGAATCCGATGTACTACTATTTCAGGGGGGATTCCTTTCATTTCGGTATAATTCCATGCAAATACATCTCTGTATTTGCGTAATAAAGTCTCTAGATTAGACAATTGGGTTGATGACAGATGTGCACCAACATGAACTATTCGATCTATGTCCTCGTTAGGATCTTTAAGGTTTAGTGGAATTGTCTTAGCGGGTTCTTCAAAGGAATTGGAACTTATCCGTATGTTCTTCCTCTCACAAAAATTCATCTCGAAATTCGTTGTATTGCCTTTGTTCGACTTTTGGGTCCGAGTAGTGTTTGGGTAATGTGGAGGCCGTCAAATGGCTTCCATGTGGGTTAGCTGATTTTCCATGGTTTCACATTTGATCAAGGAGGTATCTGGGACCGGTTGGTATGAAGGGCACTCATTGCCAGTGTGTGCACCTCGGTAGTGAGGGCACCACGTGTCCTCTCATGTATGATGGATTTGGCCAGTGGGTAATAGACATGGCGTCAAACTTTGGATAGACTTAAGAGTCTTTTGTGAGGCTGTCACATACCACCTCATTAATTTTTTGATGGTTGGGTTCGTTTGTCAGATCTTGCGGCATGGTGAGCATGGTGAACAGTGTGATCGTCAGGATTAGGTGTCCATCTGGATGATCTAGGATCTTGGTTTACCTGAGATCTAAGACAATAGGGCTTGTTTTCATCATTTGGATGATTAGTTGGTGTGAACTCATCCATAACTCCTTTTGGTGGTAAATTGGCCATGAGAACTGATTTGACTCTCTTTTTGTTGTTTTATTTGTTTGACTATTTTTGCTATTTTTTGAAATATGTGAAGGACATTACCTTAAACTTTTGATAGGAATTCTATGAAAAAGGTTTGTCGGATCAAAGTAGAGCTTGTTGGATGCAAAACTAGTGACAATGTCGGATGAAAAAGTGTAAGGACAGTGTCAGATGCAACTGCGTCGGATGGAAAGTTTGTGGTTGTGTTTTGAGATGATATTCTTGTCTACAGTAAGACCTTTGAGTAGCACATAGAGCATATCAGAACTATCTTCATAAAGCTCATGAGTTACTCTACACTAAAGAATCCTAGTGTGAATTATTTAAGCATGAACTGACTTATGGGATCAAGATTGTGTGAAGAAATACTAAGATCCAATATGTCCCTTTGATCTTTGGTTATGAATAACAACAGATCTAGCACCATTGACAATGTAGAAATCTAACATCTACTACACATAGAAGATGCAAACTCAACAAGATCTTGATCAAACATCAAATATATGATAAAATGTATTTGTTTTCCGTACACTAATAGTAAGGTACTACATTTCAGACGTGTGGATCCAATAATCAACATACAATTGCATTCTACACACAAAATTGCAAGATATCAACACTATAGTGCACCAATGGATATATGAACCAAAAGAGAACTCATGTATAAGCTTGAATGAGAGAGAGAGAGAGAGAGAGAGAGAGAGAGAGAGAGAGAGAGAGAGAGAGAGAGAGAGAGAGAGAGAGAGAGAGAGAGAGAGAGAGAGAGAGAGAGAGAGAGAGAGAGAGAGAGAGAGAGAGAGAGAGAGAGAGAGAGAGAGAGAGAGAGAGAGAGAGAGAGAGAGAGAGAATGTATCTCTTCCTATGCTTGTACATTATTTATAACAGGTCTATGCCCTATTTGGATGTCCTTCTCCAATCTTATCAACAATGGAAAACTTCTAGATCTAAAATCCTACTCACAATTAGACTAGATTCATGTGTGATAAGGTTGCTTGGTGTTCAGAGATTCCTCTGAATCTGTGAACACGGAATTATCTCTTGGTTTCTTCTTCTTCTTTACCGTTCTTTACGGTTCTTACGGTTCTTCTTGTTAGAACGGTTAACACATGGATGGGTTACTCAAATTTCAAAATGTATTTCCCAGCCTGTCAATGGGAGACACAGTTCCGATACTCAGCTACATGCAAAAAACCAGCCATGTAACCATCTACAGCTCAAGAGGATCAGCGTTCTGGTACAGGGAGCAATCCTACCACTATCTACTAGTTTAGAAAACAATCAAGAACAAGATTAACTACTGAAACAAGAATCAAGATTCAAGAAACAAGAAACAAGATTCAAGAAACAAGATTCCTAGCAGCATTTTAATAATCTAAGAATCAAGAAACACTCATTACTTGATGCTTAGATTACTCAAGAACAATCAAGAACTGGGTTGCAAGGGAGTATGCAAGATCTACACCACAAACCAGCCTATCTAGTTTACTTGAATGATGATTACTACCTTATTCCACAAACAAGAACTGAATCCCAATCCACAACTAAGCAAGAAACAAGAAACAAGAACCAAGAACCTAGTTAATCCACAATGCAAAGGAATCAAGCATGCTCATAGAAATCTCACTCAAGAACATTGCCATGAACAAGGATCTTAGCTATCATCAAGAACTCGTGGAGGATCCTCTTTATCAGCTCAAGAAAACTTGACAATACATTCAAAGCTCCCTCACAAGAGAGGGGGGACCTTAAATAAGCAAGAAGGCTGCCCATGTGGAGCCCATGTGGCAATTCCACCAAATTAGAAATGACATGTGGAATTTGCCCTTCTACTAAAGGTCACCATCAAAAGGTGGCTCACTCTAACTAATTTAAGGGGGGTCTACCTTTATTTACAATGCCTAGAAAATATTACTAGCTCCTACATGGCCTTTCCTTCTTTGAGATACACCATGTAGGCTCACATAGATAACTCATTGTCTTCCTACCTAGTACTTCCTCAGCTCTCATGCTCGGCTCTCAGCTTCTTCTGCTCTCTTCCTTCTAAGACCTCCTCGGTGATGGGTGAGAGATAACTTGTGTCTTCAGCTTGGCTTGGCACTTGGAGATTCTCTAGAATCTGCTAACACTTGGGCCACTATGTGCAACAAAAGCATGAAGTGTTTTTGGACTAGATAATGGTTGTTTGGAGGCTCATTGTCATGGCTCGACAAAGAGGATGTGCCATTATATCCTTACAATGGGCTTACAAACACCCATTATTATGTCTAATGTGTCATGAGAATCTTTATGAAAAAATAATTTTTGAGATTATGTCAATGGTTTCAATAGTGAATTACATCCAATCAAATTTGTAAAAAAGAATGAGATCTATAATGCCCTAGGTAAAGATAGTCCCCAAATTCTGAACCATCAATTCATGTAAGATTTGAGATGACAAACATTATGAATACAATACTTATTGACTATCTAGCATTTAAAAAATTTTAGCCAAGAAGAGTCCTTAATTTTTAGATTTTATGGATCAATTTTTTTGAAAACTTAGCGCAATTTTTTATGAAGGTTGTAATGAATATATATTTCCACTAAAAGCTTGTCCAAATCAAGATATTTGAACTTGTCTAAATCAAGATTTTTGACAAGACATCACCATAGTTATAAAATCCTTAATTGCCCATTGCCACCACAAAATATCTCTACAAACGAGCCATATGTGGTGGCTAGGCAACATCAAATACATTTCAACCACCCATATACCAACACAACATCTAGTCAAAATTTCAAAAATAAGAGAAGAGTCCATTGCAATGAGTAGAGTTGTTGACCGCCAACAAAAGGGTGCAAGCTCAAATTCCAACCACTTTGTAGTGACATATAAGGAGCTCAACTCTGTCCTTGGCCATATATGTTCTGTATAACAACCACTAGTTACTTAATGATGTATGCCCAAAAAAAAAATACAAGAGATTAAAAAGTTTCAAAAGAAAACTATATATATATATATATATATATATATATATATCTATAGATCTCAAAACCATGAAGCTTATACACCTAGTACGTAATGTAACCACTTTTTACATTTTTCATCTATGCGTCTCGTTTTTCTTCATGAAAATGTAAAAATTGACATACCTTTTTTTGATGTAATGTCATCTGTGAGCCTCCCTTTTTTTTCCCAAACTTTTTTGCATGCACATTCCGAATGTCAGAAAGTGCTTGGAAAAACAAAATTATAACAAAATAAAAGATTTAAAAAAATGTAAAAAATAAAATTACGTGTGGTGGAAGGCCCCCATCAAGGGCCTTAAGTGCAGGGAGGGCCCTTGCCCAAGGGCGGGAGCTGGAGGGTAGGGCCCTGACCTGCACGGAAGGCCCTCGGCCCTCGAGCCTTCCACGACGTAATGATAGGTGTGAGAGTGAAGAGATATAATGCTCAAGTGGAGAGAGAACGATAATTCATGAGGAGATAAAATGACAGATTTCAGAGAGAGTGCACATTTTGGAGAGAGAAGTGACATTTTGTAGAGAGAAGGGCGGATTCCTAATAGAGAATGCATGTTTTGAAAAGAGAATGGCATAATTTGAAGGAGAGAAAAAAATCTCGATGCACATTCGGCACCTAAAGTCACCATAAAATACAAAGAAAACCGGGGGTAGGGAAGGCCTAGGGCCATTCCACCCTGGGGATACATACCTCTCTTCCTAGGCAGAATGCTTTCAAAGGGCTACCTTCTCTCCAGGCTCCCCCCTCCTCACCTAAATATTATTTCCCATAAAAAAAGAAATTGATTATATTTTTATTAATTTGTTCTTTAGCTATTTCTCGTCCTCCTTCTTTCTTCCTCTTCTTCTTCTTCTTCTTCTGCACTCGAAGAAAGGCAAACGGCGAAAGCCATATCCTCGCAGCTTGCTTGCTCTCCCTCTTGCTCGCTCTACTGTGCTCGCAATTTATTGTACCTCATAGATCTGCTCTAAACACGTCCAAATCCGTCATTTCATGGCATGAATCTGATATTCAGATTTTGATGTCATTACTGTAAGCTTCGATGCTTTCTGTTGAAGCGGGAGGGGTTTTTTTGTTGTCCTTGGGGTTTTGTGGTGGCACTTGAGTGTTTGCTTGCTGGCTAGCTGACTAGCTCTGACAGTTTCTTTGCAATCTCTTGCAGCTCACAGATCTGCCCTAAACATTTGTTATTTCATCGTTTCATGATCGGAATCTGATATTCGGTTGTGGATTGTACTTTGGTGCTGTGATATTCTGTTGAAGACGGAGGGTTTTTGGTCTTGAAGTTTTGTGGTTGCACGGGCTGGCATGGCGGAGAGCCTCTTGCAGCGGGCGAGCAGCAGCAGCAGCAGCAGGGATGGCGGACAAGATGCTGCTCATGGCTTGTATGTGAAGGTTGTGCCGCCACCCGATCTGAACAAAAATACATCGTGGCTGGAGCTTCCTGGAATTTGGACCACCTACATTCTCATTCTCTTCATATCCTGGTTGCTCATTCTTTCCGTCTTTGGATGTAGCGCGGGAGTGGCATGGACAGCTGTTAACCTCATTCATTTCGCGGTAGTCCTTTTTTTACCTTCAATGAAACCTTTCTTCAATTTAGTGGCAAAAACTTCCTGCGTATCTAGTTAGGATCTCAAATAGTTGCCGAGGCTGATGTCTAGACCTTCTTACACACTGATGATAGGTTGTCAAGGCTCATGCGTCACCCCGCTGCAGGGTTCTTAATTAGGAAACGCGAACAGTTTATCTAAAAAAATAAAGCGTGTAAAGTTGTGTGTGATGATCCGCGATGAGATTCCAGATAAGGTCATAATGCCAACTAATACCATATGGGGATTAGGAAAGGAGGCTCCACACTCTACATATAATTAATCACCTCATTTTGAGGTTCACTGAGATCTTAAAGGCCACACCACACAATCTTGCTAGATGTTCAAGAGTTTAAGATGGATAAAAATCTCAAGAGTGTTTTTTACGGCTAGATCTTGATGCTGCTTTCAAAAAAAGGCTAAAAAAATGTTACTCATCATTTGTGAAGGCTTATGCCCAAATCTATCTTTTAAAGAACACCTTTGACAAGTTAAACGTTGATCCAAAAAGTGGAAATCATGAAATTCCAACACAATTTCTGTACGACTGTCATCACCAAGCAGCACCTTTCTAGGAACGACATGGGCACATAATTTTCCACAATGTCTTTTCTCCATGTGAGGTACAACTTTGAATGTAGTTGTTCGCAGATATTCAAGGATGCTTATCACTTATAGCCACAAAATTTCAGATGGAAAGCAGAAGTTTTGCTATAATTAAAGCGTATTGGGCACATGCATACTATATACGCCTTTTAAAATGGTTGGAAAAGGTCCCATCTTAGGGCCTATTGGAGCAAAGAGAGAATTTCATGAGATCAGAGATAAGAAGGCATAACACCACAAGGAAGGGATCAACATGCGGGGGCATGTGTGGTTATTTATTCAAGATACCTAAAGATAGAGTAGCTCGTAAGAGATTAGAGATAACAAAAGCATGCATATAAGAGACACCAAACTTGAGGCATTAAGATGCTCCGCCTTCCCTCCACTTGATGGAGAAAACTTTGTTCCACAACAAATATTTGAGATATAACTCAACATCAATAAGTCAGAGACTTGTTGATTGAGTTAGCTCCCTACAGAGACTTTTGCTAGGTCTAGGAACTTTCAGAAACTTAAGACTTCAACTCACCGATAAGAGCATTAATTTTTCTGGGTGAAATAAATCTTTGGACTTCTATTGGCTGCTATGGACTTATAGAAAAGTAGAAACAATTATAGGCAATTTTTTATGCTTGGAGTCGGTGTTGAAGAAACCTTTTTGGAAAACACAATAAAAATGCTGTTGTCTTGGTGGTGGATTACTTTTTCTTAATTGTTGGATCTTCTCTCTTTTAAGTGAAGGGTCTTTTCTTTGGCGTTCGGTCTTCTCCTCTTTTGGCGGTGGATCAATTTCTCTTTAGTAGCTCACCAAGTTTATGCCTAACAAAATCTCTTTTCAATGCTTGTTGAACTTGGACCCAGAGGGCCCATTTGTGTCGTGAAGTTATATTTTCATTGTTGTACGTTTCCTGTTAAAGTAGGGTAGTTACAAGGGGATGGACCCTTTCTATTACATGTATCATGTATCTTATTCTATTAATGTTAATGTAGATTGTGGAACTTGCCTCCTCTTTCTCGTGTGAATGAATCTCTCTCATGGTGAACACTTATGATTGATGATGAGTACTAAAGCACTGATGATTGCTCAACGATTGTAGTGGGACTTGTAGCGCTGATTTTTGTGTGCAAGGGATAGAGAAAAACAACTCCTGGATTAAGAAGAGCAAATCGATAGGGTTTTCTCATTGGAGCTTGATGTCATTGCAATGATTTTTTAGTAGTTTCTTACCTAGATCAAAGATCTCAGGGTTCATTCAAGATAAAGAGTATTCATCAACTTCTGTTGACATTGTTGTGTTTTTGGTCCCTTGCGTTGATCTTTTTCGTTTGACTAAACAGGTAACGTACAGGTTTTTTCATTGGGAAAAAGGTACCCCATTTTCTGAAGATCAAGGCATCTATAATAAGAAGACCTGGTGGGAA
The DNA here is from genome assembly GCA_029204225.1 of Diphasiastrum complanatum. Classification (NCBI taxonomy): domain Eukaryota; kingdom Viridiplantae; phylum Streptophyta; class Lycopodiopsida; order Lycopodiales; family Lycopodiaceae; genus Diphasiastrum; species Diphasiastrum complanatum. The sequence continues at coordinate 3,641,817 of CM055092.1, read as the reverse complement.
CAAGTAGACAATGGACGACAACTGACTCGTAACAGGAAATTTCTTACTGTTGTGCCTGTCATATTGTAAGTAACTGTACCTTACGGGTTGTGTCCACTTGACTTTGTCTTTTTGAAATTCTTGCAAAATGGGTTGCATTTTATTTAGTTTACACAACTAAGATTCATAGCAGTGTCTATCTTTATCTGAGATGAGGCTGTTTGTTTTAAAGAAAGATGGTTACTACCTGTGGTGAGCAACTGTGTTAGAATTTTGCAGTGCCTTAGAAGACTTAGTGAAATGTTTTTACATACATCTGTGCCTCTTAGTCCAATTCAACCACCGAAGTGCTCTATGGTTGTAGTATATGTGGTAGCCATAGCTCCAATACAGGTAGTAGTGGCATGGTGTATGTCGGCCACACTAATGATATACTTTTATTTTTATTTGACAACATGTTTTACAAGCTACAAAAGTGCATCACTTTAAAACTTTGTATTAGATTATAGCTAAATATGGATTCAGTTCATTTAGAATTTTTTAAATCAGCACATTTTTCAAGAGTTTTCTAGTTTTACTTGGCCTTGGTGAACTTTTATGGATGGAAAGTTTACACTTTTTACCTAGAGCTTAGAACCGTGAAGGTAAGTCCTCACTACCTAAGAGCTGAAAAATCCCCCAAAGAATTCTCATTTGTGGAGAAACCATCCCAAACTTAAAAATCTTCTCCCTTACTTTCAAAATTCTTTGAAACTTTGGAAACCCATTTATGATCAAACCTCCTCTCCTTCTAGTTGTTGCAGTCCATAAACTATTCCCCTCCTCTTCCTCCTCGTCATCTCTGGATTGCATTTACTTTGTTAGGTACTGATTTTCTTAAAATGTTTGTCTGTAGAGACTGGTTTGCAGGACATTCTTTTTGGAATTATTATTGACTGAAGTTTATTTTTTCAGAAAGACTAGTGTTTGGCCCCTTTCTAGTAAGGATGTATCAAACAAAGCTTTTCCCATTATTACAACCTTCATTGTTATCCAAATGTCTCTTTTTTGTATGCGTTTGGAATGTGGATATTTTGAGTCAAGTTCCTAAGAGATCTGGTTTTATGGCTCTTGAAGTTCTGACTTTTGCTCCTTTACTGAGGTTGCAGGTATTTGATAGCATCTCATACGACAGATTACAAGAACCCTATGTTGTTTTTAAATACCATTGCAGTGCTCGTTCTAGTCATTGCAAAATTCCCATACATGCACAAGGTACGGATTTTTGGGATCAATGCAGACTATCCATCCTGATCGGATGCAGCTAAATGTTCCCATGGGTTAGGCCAAATCATTCTGTAAACAACTGTGGCCTGGCTTTTGTTATTCTCCTTCCAATACTCTCCATTTGAATGGGTCTGTACAGAGATGCCTTGCTGTTCATGTACATCCACTGCTTTCAATCAGGACGCTGGACTCATCTATTAACATACATGCCTGTAGTCTCTGTTAAGTCAAATATACTTAGTTGTAGAGTTGCTGGAGGATAGTTCGGAGGAGGGAGTCCTTGAAACTTGGATTCTATTATGCTGATGTATCATGTCTTAAAATGTCGAATGAAAGATTGTCGAGACATGAAACTTATCAACTGTGACATATGATTGTGGAAAGTGAATCCTTACCTTTCTTTTTTTGAGAGCTGCACTGGCAAGAAGCCTTTTCTAAACTGAAACTTTTGTTGTCAATTTTATGTGACTATTCCAACCTCTATAATGAAGCACAACCTTTATTTTCAACAGTAGTTTTTCCACTTGGATTTGGTTTTCACAGTCTTTGATCTCAGTTTTTGACAGGCTGTCAAAATCAAAGCACCAAGTAGGATGGATCTCTTGTATGTGTGTGGGGTTTGTTTCTTGGTTTAATAACTTGTTAACCGCAATAAGTTGCTGGCAATTTCTAGGCACCACTATGTATTAGAAATATTTACATCATTTCATGTTGCTGATGCGCCTTTTTTCATGACTATTGCCTACCACAGCTTATTTAGGTTGTAAAAGTAGCTTTGTAAATGCTTATGAAGTGCACATGATTCTTGAAACATATTCCTTGCAATCATGACCACAACTGATGTAAATTACAGGCTCAAAATTGCCATGCACATGCTATTGAGGTTGAAGATTGCATGTCCCCTTTCCTATGTTAGGTACTATTATAGGCATTGGCATCTATATACTTTTCTCGTGTTAGTGTACATGCAGATTTCATTAGAGATTTTGGCAGTTGTGGCTGGCTGGTTTGTGCTAGTTCTTTCATTCATTTTGTAGTGGTGCTTTTTGCCCTTGCCCTCCTGCTATATTCTTTAGTTACATTTTGAGCAAGCTGAAGTAATGAAATGCAAATTTGACTTATTCTTCTACGAGGAAGTAGACATTTCATTCTGTTGGCTTTGCATTTTAGTCCTAGCCTTCATCATGGCAGAGTCTGCCATTTACCACTGAGAAGTGATAGAAACTCAGTAAGCTGGTCTTTGTACAAAATGTTTATGAAAGCTAATGTGGACAAACATTTGTGCATGTGACCTACATCTAGTCTTGTGCATTGACGAAGTTGATGGTTTGAGATGTTGCAGTGGCCTCCATAAGGTTGAAGAATACACGTCTCCTTTGTTTATGTCGGGTACTATTCTAGACATAATATCTACTTATGCTATTGACTTCAGAATCAAAATATCAACGTATATCATTTTCTCTTAAAATGGTGGAGAGGATTATAAACTGTTGAAGAATAATATGGTGAGAATGCAGTAATTGGAAACATTGGATTCCTTGGAATGCATGTTTTGGGTGACCTGGATCTTAAAGAAACATTATACTACAAATATGAGCAGGTTGATCAAGCTTGCTGAGTTAACCAGATGACTAATTACAAATTCTGAACTGCAATTAAATTCAGTTTAAGTGATTCAAGATGGCTGACTAGCCAACACAAGTATCCACATTTGAAAGCCAATAACATTCACATTCGGATGACCAGAAAGTAGCTTGGTTGACAGGGCCCTTCTCTCCCTGTGAAGTCTGGAGTTAGATGCCTGCCAGATGCACTTGGATGGGATATCTTAGGCTTTATTGCCTTGTCTTCTTTGCTGACAGCTTTGAAAAGGTCCTCCATACATGTGCTCCCAAATGCCATTGAGAACCATTTTAATATTGTAATTAAATCTAAACATTGTTCGAAGTTGCTTGGCATGTTTTTAGTCTACGTGAACGTTCATGTTCACGTGTTCGAGCTGAGTCAAGATTGGCTCAGGATGTAACAAAAATTAGGAGTTGCAATTGATGATAAATCGACTATTTTGTTCCAAAATCGATGCGATTAAGAGGGAAAAGAAGGGGCTTGGATCTCCAACCAGTTGAGTATCGGTGTGGTACAAGCTTCAATCCAATGAGGAGAGGGTTAAGCTACAAGTCTAAGATGGGATCTAAGCCTACCAAGGGTGTCAATCTTGGTGTTGGATCTAAAGGTGGGATGACTTAGATGTGGGTGTGAGATCTTCTTTTCTTCTCTTTTTGGAGTTTTTGATATTGGTTTGATCCTCTTCTTGGATTTTGATTTCTTGGCTTATCTAGGCTTCTATGGCTCTAGATCTTCTCCTCTTGAGGTTGAGTTTCTTAAGGAAGGTGAGCAATGGAAATAAAACCTACCTAATGGATCATATCGATCTCTTCCAAGGAATTTTCTAACACCTATTTTGCTTGAGTGTGATTTTGTTGAATGAAGGCAAGTGCTAATGATCTTTCAAGAGTGTGATAGCATGATTAAACAACATCAAACAAGCATTCATTATCCACAATTAATCATACACAAGTAAAAAAGGAGGGCATCACAAAGTAAGAATGGTAGGAGGAGACCTCTCTCTCTTTCAATCTCTATTCATCACAATGGAAAGTGATTACAAAATGGTGTCACATCCCTCTTTATAAACAAGGCTAGGGTTAGGATTTTTGGTTCACCCAAAAACCATGTTCCATAAGAACTTGACTTTTTATAAAGTTTTAAGCCAAATTGCATTTTAAACTACTTGGGGGTCCTTTTTCATTTTAGGCCCATTCGAGCATAGATCTACTTTTACTTCTCGTGCCATAGGCTTATGAGTACAGTGCACCTTCTATGAGTGTTTGACATTATATTACAAATAAATCTAAGTCTTTATGTTGACTCGGCCATGCTTATATTCTCGTCGCCGTAAAATATGTTGGTGAAGCACTGGGCTTTGTTTCTGCTCGTCGGCCGACATTGGCATTCCCAGTACATATGGAATCTGGAACTCCTTCTCGATGATTTGTCGAGGCTCTTTAACGTAGTTTGGCGGCTCAATTCCGTCGCTTGACATTCGTTAGGCTCTTTTAGCATTTGAAATCCGTTAGAAGAATTTTCACATGAATCTTCTAACAAAAAAGACCAAAGCTGAGTAGCTTGATTAAAACCAACAACAACAACAACACGATCGACAACAAAAAAAAGTTGAAGACCAAACTCTTCTACAAGTACTTTGAGTGTTTGGTTGACTCTACTACGTGCAGATTCCTTCTGACTAGGATTCCAAAACCATTCTTGATTATTAAAAGATATTGGAGTATATGTGCATTATACCACTAAGGAAATATAAGAATCATTCTGAAATGTTTTTCCCAAGGAAAATTACTAGATTCCAAGAATATTTTTCCAATCAGATTATGAGTTATCCAAATTCTACAATCAACCAAGTAATTAAAGACCATTATAACACCCGTCTTTAACAACATAAACTTTATACAATCACCTAGAACATCACCTAGAACAACATCTAGAGATTACAAAGTTCTTTAGAATTCCAACTAACTTCAGTGGTTATCCTTGATATTAGCTAAACTTTGTCATCCAATATGAGCTCATTGGGATACAGTAAATAACTTAGAATATGTTTCTCATTCAAAAAATATTCTATATCAAGAATTCCTATATTCTATGCACATAACTTTTGTAGATGAATCCTGATGACTCACAAATCATGTGTCTAAAGCAATATAGATCTGAATTAACAACTCCTGGTGAATTCTCTTCACACTGCTTATTCAACCAATTAACTTCTAATCAGGAGTAATCCAATTACTCAAGTCAATTGCCAATGATTCAAAAATCTCAAATGTCTAGGTTCCAATATTATATATTCTAGAACAACACCACATTTAGATCCACTTCTAAACCATAAGTAAGTTAATGAATTACCCTTTTCATAGAAAGAGAAATTAACCTCCTGCAAGTAACTGTTCTGAACATTAGTTGTTCCTATGTCTATGCACACTGGCTAGTTTAATTATACGATATAAACTTAGTACATAGAAAACACATAGTAGATCCACAAGATTAGCACGTACGTAACCAACATATACAACTATGTTTCTAAACATAAACATAGGCTACAATCTGGTAGATATATCCATAATCCGCATATGTTACTCACATAACTCACTGAGAATCTTGCAACTCAGCTACAAAAGAACTCTATTCCTCATGAGTAAATAACATATGTGGGAAATCTCTAAAGTGAATAATTCCACAATCACAAGTTTTCCAACCATCATACTTTTACTAACAAAATTCCTTTTACCAATCAACCTACATCAGATTTTAGTATCCAAACCAAGATTAGGCTGACTTATACAAACATCTTTGGACATAAGGTTAAGATTATAAAAATTCATTCCCACCTGATCCAATCCATAACAAAATAGTACTTGGCAAGACCGATCAGTGAAACCTTAATTTAATCTTTACCACCACTATCCATATTCATGAATATCTCACAGCTCATTACCACCAAAAATCCTCTAGTTTAAGATTACTCAAAACAATCCCTAGAGAGTTCCTCTATTTCAACTGGATAATTCAACCTTTGCACACATACTAGATTTTTTCCTAGATTCAAAACAATCCCTAGAGAGTTCCTCTATTTCAACTGGATAGTTCAACCTTTGCACACATACTAGATTTCTCACAAAAAGTCTATGCAATTGGCTGATCAATCGAAAGACTTATTCCTATCTTTTCTTCTCCCCCTTTTAAAAGAAATTCCATAATTTTGATTAAAAAGTTCAACGTATAAGATATCAAACATTTGAAAATGTCAGTAATGAGTATCCAATACTATTACAAACCGGACCTCTTCCAAAATCATAAAACATCTTATCCCGAGTGATAGAAATATTACATTTCAATAATCAACTATCAAATATAGATAATCATTTGGGTCTAGGAAGTCTTAATTCCACTGAATCAATTCAAAACATCAATAGATTTTGAGCCATATTCACAATTATATGGAAGTACAATTTTATATAACTATAATCAGTTCTTCAGAACATATTTCTACATTGGAAAAAATTATATGAATCTCAATCCAATTGTCTCGTATTTAAGAAATTTTTAAAAAGTAGAGATTTAAAGTAAAAGAGAAATAGATTTAAGGGCTTCCAGATTTTGCAAATAATGAGATACCATTTAAGATCCGGATCTATATCTCATAATTTCCCAGAATACCCTGAGCAAATAACCAATAGGTTTCTCTTTTAGTATTACCATTACAGTAATCACTAACCATCGGTCTACAGATCATTCTCACACAAGAAATCCCCTTTGGAATCACTGATGTCCCATACCATCAGCTTTTTCTCCAAGAATTCTCTGCTTCTAGATTTGTTTACGAAAAAGTCAAAAAGACCATCTGGCTATCCTATACTTCAATATAGGATCAAAATCACAACCAATTTCAGGAGATACTTCTAATCATTGAATTCCCTCATGCTCCTTAAGCGTTCCTCAATAGATGAACACATGATCTAAGAATACCACTCCGCATTGACCCATACATGGACGAAATTTATTGTTCAAGTGTTGTCGAAATGCCACAAGTGTATTCATAGAACCAAAAGGAACATTAGAATCTCGATATAACCAGAAACAATACTGTCATAGATATCCGATATATATTTCAGAATCGGTAAAAAGAACCTAATTCTTTTACAAATTAGAAGTTCTCTTGGTTGTCTCAGTCATTATAAAGAAATGCTCTATAATGCCACAAAAAGAATCCAAATTACTAGATTCTTGTATGGAACACATTCCATCTGCCCTCATCTGCAAATTCATGGGATTTGATCCAAATCCTATTGCAAAATGGAGATGGTTCCATACATGGATAATTGACTGCCAATCCCTTTTCTCTTAAAATCTTCAATTCTAATTAAACGCTGGGGAAAAGGAATCCAAATTCCCGGAGGTAGTTTTAAAATTAATTCCCAATTGTATTCTCACTTGCTATCACATATACTTCAGGAATTGAAAGTAGAATAAAATAACTGGATCACTTGGTCAACCCAACATCTACCCCTCAGACTTCTTCTCTTTCCTCCCTTCCCAAATTCGTAGTCCTCTTTGTTTGATGGTATCAGCCTTCAAAAGAAAGGTTCCTTCTCGAGCCATCAGCACCTTGTATCACAAGCAAACATGCAAACCAAGAAAAGCACGAGCACTAAGACTCACCACGAATACATACAATCAAGACACTCAGGCATAATTACTAACAAGTAACAAAGACAAGGTCCCCCTTTTGACATAGCCCTACCAAAGGACCTTTGCCTGGCCGCGCCCATATAGATCGATCACAAAATCAGCCCACAGAGAACACCCATTCAACTACGTGCAGTCACCATTAAGCAGCACATTGCCTCAGTCACGCCCCACCAACTCTGGTCGATAGCCCTTATAGCTAGATGATCGGCAACTATCCTGCACCGGCAGCTAACCACCCCTGCTTTACACCCGAATTCAAGCAGCATCTTTGTATCAATGGTTAACCCGTATAGTTCAAATATGTCGCTAGGACAACATTCCAGCAAGGGAGGTTGAGACTTGGTTAGAGCTCGTAGCCCACTGTCTAGACTGTTGTTGTTGTGCAGTAGCATAATGCTCTAGAGGACCAATATTTTGATTTGTATTATAGTTCCACTGTTCATGACCATCTGAAGGTTGTGGTTCCATCATATTCGCTTGAGGAGCTAGCCTATTGATTTTTTACCATTTTCAATAGTGTTAGTATTAGCTAGGTTGTTGATTGCCTATTTCGATCAACAATCGATATTAGCTCCTTCACATGTCTCTCCAACAGGTGGTATTAGAGCCAAGTCATTCTCCCCAACACTGTTCATCATCTTTGAATGCTAAAATTTAATTTTAATTCAAAAATTTTCCTACTTTGGTATTCCATTGTGGGATTTTTAATTATGTACCAAACCACAATTCAAAATGCTAAACATTCAACTAGTGGCATAAAAAAGGTAGCACACCATGTGCTATCTTTGTGTTGAATCATGACAAGCAAAACACTCACAAAATTTGCAAAAAATTTACTCACAAAATGCCAAGGCCCTCTCAATAAATAGGCTCTAATCTTTCCAAATTGTATATTCTTGTCGCCATCCTAAATAAGTTTAACAAATAAACACGATGACATTTGTTTTGGGACTTTGACCTGAAAAAGAGTAATCTTTTTTGGTGTTTTTTAATGGTTTTAGTTTTAGGTCAAAATTATGGATATTTTAATAAATCTCTAAATTTTGTTTTTAAAAAAAGCCAAAAAATGCATATTCTAAATAAAGAACTACAAGTTTTTTGTTGCAAACTTCATAAAACCATCATAATTACAAATGAAATAATAATTCAAGAGAACAAATGATTTTTGAATTTCAAAATCCCATTGAAATACAGAATAACTCAAATTATATTTGCACATTCTTTTTTTCAAAGTACATTTTCTAAGGAATTTTCACTGATGCCTCTCAATTCAGAACTTGACATATTCTCAACACTCTCGTTTTCAGCTGATGAAGTGGAAGACCCGTCTTAGAGTCAACTGGCATGTCTTCCTTAGAATCCGCGTCTAACGTTGACAAAAAACCTTGTAAATCAGCTTTTCTCTGTTGATGACGAGTGGAGGATGATGGTTTTTCAAGTAATCCAAGTCGTTCTTTCAATATAGATATTGTTGACTTTCGTAGATGATTGGTCATTGTTAATTCAAAATGAAATGCCAAAACATCTACATCCTGTAGATTCAAATCGTCGACTCTTAACTCAAATAGGGAACATTTTTTGTTTTTGCAAACTCTTTGTACATAAAAAATATTTCTAATTTTGTAAAATTATCCGACAAGTGAAAATATAAGGGATTAGGCAATTTTCCTCCGTGCACATCTATGAAATGCTTTAGCCAAGCAGTTGCATCTGGAGAAATAGTTCGACCCTGTAAGGATCCCCGTAATGTTGGGTCTTTCTGAAGTTGTGCATGCATTCGTTGAAGCCGTGAGTTTCCGATTGCATGAACTGCTTTGTAAGCTTTGCGACAAACCTGCAAAGCATTTAAAAAATACGAAAATGAGTTTTTGTCCGGCCTCATTGTTGCACACAAATAGTAATTTCTCTCATCCTTACTTCATAAAAAGAAGTTTGATCTTAATTCTTCAATTTCTCTGATACTCAGCTTTTGCAAACAATAGGATGAGCAGCAAATAATATTCCGTACCTTCTGAATCTCAAATTTTGTAATCAACTGTTTTTGACAATTCGTTAAATCAGGTGAGGATCTCAAGTCACTCTTGTATTTTTCTTTTTGTTTAGAGTTTGATCTATAAATTGAACCTATGACACTAGTAGGTGCTTGAATTGGTTGAGAAGGTGTTGAAATGAGCATTGACAACATATACTGTATCCAAATATTGGTCATTAGAGGATACAAACATCTATTAAAATGCAGCTCTTACGTTAGCATTCAACGATAGAATCATACATTGAAGCTCTTTCCTGGAGTGTGCGATTGCAACAAGACTCCAAGAAGCCCTGACTAACCCCGTGTATTAACATGCATTGGAAGATCACCAGTGCATCAATTGTGGATAGCCATGGTATGAGGTGCTAGTAAGTAAAATTTTCATAAAGGTGGAATTTTATTCTAGTTAAGTTTACAATGTTATTCCATAATCTGATGATAACCCTTCAGGAAGCTACCTAATTCTCAAAACAGCCAGCACATCTGTGTTTGTCGAGTTCTTGTCGGAGATTGCTTCGAATAATGCCACCATCAAGAAAAACTGCACCGCCATGGAATCTTTTGTAGCCATCTTTGGCAAGGTACATGGTTTTGACTGGGAATTCTGGCTCCAACCTCAGGATGTTCTGGACCCTCAGAAGGCTCTAAATTTTCAATGAATATAGCCCTTTTAGATTTAACACGACGAATATCACTTTGAGAAGGTCTCCTACGAACATGAGAAAAGCTTGAACGTCGCGGATCAACAGACTTATGTGGATCTGTTGATCTACTAGAATTAGTAACTGAGTGAATTGAAGCTCTTGACTCATCACTCAATGATTCAACTTGTTCAGAAGAACAATGTTCTAGTTGTGTCGAGCCTGTATCTGAAGAGGAGGAGGAGGTTGAAAGATTTGATACAAGCTGACTTACATGCATCATTTCTTGAAAAGTACTTGCTTGAGAAATTTCAGATGATGAACGGGTAAATGATGACGATGCCACATCATTTATCAAAACATGTTCAGATTCAGGAGTGGCTTTATAAAAAAAGCTTTCATTGGGAATGTCAAATGAAGATGTTGCACTTGTTGCAACATATTGAGTTACAACTATTGGAATAGAAGAGGTAGAACTACTTGACATAGTAACCTCAATTTTTTTTTTTAACTATGTACTTATGTTAAGCATAGAACCGTTCAAATAGTTAACACCACACTAAATGTGCTCCTCAAATATAACTGCAACCTATGCTGGACATAGAACAAATAAAAACCTATGTGAGACGTATACAGAAAAACCAACTATATGCAAATGAGCAACAAGCCTAAAAAGTAATTGGTTAATAAAAATTTTCGACGGCTACTATGCCTTAAAACAGAGCAATCGCTACAACCAAGTCACGGCTTTCTATAAGATTTCGCATACGTTCTCGCTTACATATTTCTTGACTGTAAGATTATTGTCATTTTTTAACTTTGTTCTATGCTTAGCATGGGTAGTAAATTTTTGCATTAAAAACTTTTAATGTTTTAATTTGTATTTATCTTCTTAAAACATGGGTGACCTATGCTTAGCATAGGTGCCTGAACCAATCCTCTCCTCTAACCTATGCTGACATAGGTTGTGTTCGGGTCCTTAGTAGCATCCTACCTATGCTGAGCATAGGTTGGAACAGGACCAGAGATGCAACCTATGCTCAAGATATGTCGAAACGTGGTTAGAATTGAAGAAATAACGCCAGAATCCTATGCTGAGCATAGGATGTTACTAAGGACCCGAACACAACCTATGCTCAGCATAGGTCGCTACTCGTATTTTCTTGTTTTACAACGCTTTGTCTGAGAAAAGTGATCCTTTTGAGATGTTTTAGTAAGAAAATATGTTAAATTTGTAGTTTTGTTTTTAAATTTTTTTTTTTTTCACAAAAATGGCTTGTTTTATTAAAGTTTCAGTATTTTCATTAAGATAACGTTTTAAATTTTCCTAAAAGTCTTTTTTCTTGCATATTTTCAATTGTCTTTGATAATTTTCGAAATGTCGTTTAAGCTTTCGGGGAAACCTCAAGATATTCCCTTGAAAGATAAGAAAAAATTCATGTACTACTTCACCAAAGGGGTCAACAACACAAAACTTTCTTTATCAATTAATTTTTTTTTATTTCAGGTGTGGGCCCTTGTTGATAAATTTTTTGATAAATGGGAAACTTTTCAAATAAAAGGCCAATCTGCTCAAGGTACCTCAAAGTCTCAAAAAAAAGTTGTGAGCACTCAAACTCTGAAGCCAATCCCTACTGAAATGAGAATATCAGAGTGGAAGAATATGCAAGGGATTAGCTCTTTAGAGCTAATAATAAGTGTTCTTTCGAGAGTTGCGATGGTCAACTTTCTCTGGCAAAAATGGGAAAAGAATTTTAGATGTAATAGTCAAAATTCAAATATTTATTTTTATGTTACCTTTTTTAATAAAGTGATTTTCATAATTTGGTTGAATTTTTAACAATTATATTTTTTAAATGCAGGCACAAATTATTTATGAAAGTTCAAGAAGCCCTTGTGACAAGGTTAAATTGTCAAGATTTCGATGAGTGCCAGAGGCTTTATCCTCTGAGCAGCCGAAATGAATCCCTGAGTCCATTTTTGATTTTGTTTAGAGACATGGTATTTATTTTACCCATGCTTTAGCATAGGTGCTTATTAATTGTTTCTTTTCTATATTCTATGTCTCTTATGCTAAGCATAGTTTTTTTTTATTTAATTATTATTTTTTGATAAGTTAAGTCTCTTGTTCTATTTTATATTTTTTGTCTCCCATGCTAAGCCTTTTTCCTTTTCAGTCTCCCGAAGACAAAAAAAAAACAAAATCCTTCTAGAGCAATTCAAGAGACATATTCTGAAGGCAAAAGCAGAAAAAAGGGACACGGAGAGATTGGCACGGGGTGAGCGGAGGAGGATCCATTAGAGACCTACCTTCCCAAAAGTGTCGATGATCAACCATGCTTTTACTCTGTTGAGGAGGGCGATTGTAGAGAAATTTCAATTTTTTTTAGAAAAAGACCTTATACACTCTGCATTGCTGATATACCATATGGATTTTAAATGAAGGAATCATTAAATGATGATACTCCTTTCAAATTCACTGAAATCCATAGTTTTATACAAGGTTTTCTTGAAGTCACAACTTCTCCAATTTGGAGAGTTGTTATTTTTCATTCTTCTTGGCAATCAGCATCAGTACAGAAAGCTCTACTAACTTTCTATAATGCGGGAATAGAGAATGTTGTGTGGTAAGCTCTTAAGTTCCTGAATTATCAATTCGTATTTTAATTCATAATTTTATTTTAATTTTTTTATTTTAAAATTAAAATTTTAAATTTATTTTACTTGTAATGTTCCATGTCAGGTACAAGCCCAATGTCAGGAACTCGGGAGGAGCTCGACTTTGCAATGAAATAGAATACATAACCATCGGTTATTATTCTTTGGATGACAAACGTTCGATGCTGCATTACAACACTTCCGGATTGACAAGTTTTGGAAACTTGTTCCAGTATCCAGTTGTGACGAAAAAATTAAAAAATCCAATGATGGATTCCGTGGCTTGTCCCTACCAAAAGACACAACAAATAATTAATCATGTAATTGATATTTTTTCTCACCCGATTGATTGGGTTTTAGATTTATTTAGCAGTAGCGGCACTACGAGCGCATGTGTTGTTCAGAAAGACAGACATGTTGCTGCAGTAGATTTAGATACTAATTTAGTTGATTTTGTAAAAATGGAAATGAAATCTCTTTCAATTTTGCCGGATGAATTATCTGAGGTGGGAAAGAGTTTGGACAGCGATGATACAATAATTCCCTTGTCCAAGGAACCTCAGTCTCCTGCTAGTGAAAAAGTAGACAACAAAGGAGAATTTGCTGATGTCTTGGTTCAAGATTACAATGTAGTAGCTATAGTCGAGGAAATTGTAAAAGAGGTGCCACTTGATAGTACAGTGGCTACTCAAGAAAAAACAAAAGAAAAAGATGTAAATGACATCGATGATTTTTGGGAAAAAAAAATTCTCTTTTGTTTTAAAGAATAATTGTGTTTATATTTTTTTTATGTATTGTGTTTTGAATTCTTTTTTTATTGATTTAATATTTTTAAATTTGTTTTTTAACGATTTGAAATTTAGAATTTGAAATAAATTTTTTTAACATTGATAATTATTACCAAAAATTCAAATTGTAACGATTTGTCAAATTTACAATATTTTAATTCTAGATGTGTTTTTATAGTATTTTTTGTAAAAAAAATACTGTTAAAAATTATAAAAAATGAAAAAAAAATTAGATTTTTTCAGGGTGATTTAAATATTTTCACAAATAATTTAATCTCGATTATTGTAAAGTAATTTTATTTGCGTTTATTTAATGATTAAATATTTAATAAACTAACATGGGTGTAAGAAAAGATTTTCAGAAATTAAAAATCTTAAAAAATATTGATTCAAATTTTTTTAACATAATTTAAAAAGTATTTTTTTTTGATACAAGAATTGTAATTTAAAAAACTTTTAAAATTCTCAAGAAAAAAACTATAACTTTTGTTTTTAGTAAGCAAAAAATATTTTTTAGGTATTTTAGTGGTTGTGTAGCTAATGATTTTATTTTAAATAGTACTATTATTCAATATAAGTTAATTTTAAGCTATTTATAAAAATCTATTGACTAAATTTTTGTAGCTTAAATTTTTTTCTTGCAAAATACAACATCTACTTAACGTTACAATATATTTATTTGAAGCATTTTAAATTTGGATACTTTTTAAAAAAATTTAATAAATTTTAAAAAAATGGGTTTTCAAGTCATTTTTTTTTTTTTTGTCATCATGTTAATATAAATTTGTTGATCTCAATTATCAATATTATCCAACATGGACCAATCTCCTTTAATGTTCATTGTTATGAATGAAGTTTTATACAAACATTGACCAAGTCAAAATTAGCCAAAAAAAACTTAAAACAATCTAACAAAACATGAATATGAAGTAGGCACATACATATCATGTTGTAAAAGAATAATTAGTACTGTCATTACTGACAAATGAAAAAGATGACGTACTCTATTAGGAATAGAAGAATGTAATTTTATCATTGAGGGAGAGTGTTAGAAATCAATGATAAACTTCATTGTTACTGTTTTCGATGTACATCAATGTTGACAGCTGTGACCAGTTGTCATTAGCCGTAGGCTAGTCTATTAGTCTAATCGTAGGTTTTCTCTCTCTATCTATAAAAATCCATTGAGTAACAAATCTTTGAAAGCTTTCACATACACAAGATCAAGCATACTTCGTTGAACTAATTTGAAGACATTAATGTCCAAAAGGTACATGTTTGTGTGGAAAGTCTTTCTCAAATGTGTCAAACCATACAATGCAATAACTAAATAGTTACTTCTAGACACATTTCTCAAGAACATACATGTGAGTTTTTCTCATATGTCCTTTTAATGTATTAGCTATGTACATTATAGTTTATAAAATTTTTTAGACTCCTTTCTTGCTTCTCAAGCACGTGGCCAAAGTGTGTAGCACTGGCCCCCACACGCCACGTTTCTCAAACAATGCAATGAACAAATCATGGCATGTCAATAACTCTTTTAAACCTTTTTTTTTGGGGAGAAACACATATATGAATCCAATATACCTCCCATGACTACTGATGCACCTTGTTGATGTCTTTTGACCTTATGTCATGCTATGTCACATTTTCTTGTTAAACTATTTTAAATGTCACAACCATACTTACAGCTTTCAAACCAGTTAGAGTACGGATTTGGTTTCTATGACAACTTGATATTTTCGTATATTTGTATTTGATTATTTTATGTGAGTGCGTCCATTTCTTAAATAGACCAAAGGATGAAACCGATGTTTTTAATTGGTCTTTCTGTCAAGTCACACATTATTTTAAGACTAGCACCCATTTTGTTGATAAGCTTTTTTCTTCTTCTTCATTTTGTGTCAATGAATCATAAGAACATAGCAACAGGACATGATCACTCAACTACTTCAAGATAATAATATTATTTTTTTTTGAAACATGAGAAATTTATCACAAAATAAAATAAAATTGAGACAACCAATTTGATTTGTGGCAAAAAAAAAAAAAAAGTCTTGTTGATGCCCAATAGTGGTACGTACAAAAATTATTGTGTACATAATCTAGTTGATATGTGACAATACAATTGAATGAGCGACAAAAGTTCACCATAGAGTAAATGCACTATGATTTTCAAAGTGTTTACTTGAAGAAATGTCTCAATGCTTGTTAAATACTTCCTAAAGTATCATGTATTTACTTTTTGAATGAAATTTACCTTTTTCAGCACCTACAAATATAAATAATTAAATCTTATTATTCTAATTGGACTTGTTGATCTCCTTATTTAGATCTTTTAACAATCTATGTGAATAACAATAACATTTTTTCTACTTATTTACATTGTAACACACTAAACTGTCAATTTTAGAAATATAATGGCTCGATGCCTACAATTTTGTATCTTAATTAAAAGAATCTAACACTTTGCATCAATGAACAAATGCCAATTCTTTTTATGATTCATAACTAGATGAAGTGCGCTTTATATAAGATATGAGGTTTTTTCTTTGAATTCTTGTTTCTAAAGAGATATACGAGCAATTCATAAGTATTGCTTAATAAATTGTACACATAAAAGCACTCACATGAAAACCCATTTCCATGTGGCTATTGTGTCCTCATTAAAACAATTTGGTAGCCCCTACGATATATACATATGTACATTTATGAAATTTCATGCAAAGAAAAAAATGTGTGCTTGTATTATGGTGTGCTTAACGTATTTATAGAAGTCCCCCATTATAGCCAAGTTGAATAAATATTTTATTTTCTTGGGTACAATAGATCCAAATTCAAAAAAAATTATATGCCCAAAATTTGAAATTGGCTATGTTGGACTTTAATCTTACTCCTACTCACCTGAATTCATCTTTTGAGTACTCCTACACAATGTAAATATCCACTCTCTACAACAATTTGCAAAAATGAACTATTATTTGAGATAGTCTACAGTTTTACACAAATATTCGAAGCAGAGCAACACTCAACTCGACAACGAATATTCAAGTTTGAGTATCCATTGTTCGACCTTTGCTCCAATAAGAAGCAAGCATGTGGAAGGTTGCAATGCTTGCATGGGGTGTGAGGAGTCTGAATAATCAGAAATATTTTTTTTTTAGGGCCGGCCTTCTTCTTAAGGAATGTGTCATTTCATAACTGCCCTTCGAGTAGTGATTCTTGTTTTAGATTCATTTGATTAGGTATCTTTCCCTTTTATATATCGTTGGATAACTTGTCATTGTCAGGTACATTAGATATTTCTTTATATTCGGGCATTATCTTCAACATTTGTATGGGTTGATTTGGCTTTTGTATCACTTAATAATAATAAAAGAAAAATATACATGTAATAAGGTATTACATATCCCCCTCTCAAATGTGAAGCGTCCTCGTGAACAATCGACATCAACAACAACTTTAAGAAACTTTGAAAGATATTTCTTCAAACATTCCATGATGGATCTTGAACATTTATAAAATGTAACAAAGTCTTTAAATTGAATATATACAAATTAGTCTAGAGTCTATTGAAGTCTTTGTGAGAGCTTCTCATCGATCTGGATCTGTCTTTGAATTCTTCTCTGCTTTGCCTCATGGTATTGTCCGATGATTCGGTTGCCGAACTAAGCTAAGCGTGTCTTTAGGAAGGTTCCATTGTAGACCGTTGCTATTATAACATTATCTTCGGGCATTCCCTTTCTGGGTTTAATCTTCTTCAAAAACTCAACATTAATTTTGACAAATGAGCCTTCCAGGTACAGGCTGAAGGATCAATCTGCAACAAATAACCCAATCTACATTGATCGGCCAAGGTTTTAAATTCTTCTAAGTTCATCTTACTCCTCACCTTCCAATTGACATTAGTTGGAACAATTGATCCGATAGCCATCGCCTGATTAGAGATGCACTTGCTGATGACAATGGATCGCGATGGTAGCATGCGAAAAGCAAACAAGCATGAAGGCATAAAAGCTCAATCGTGAATGTTGGTGAGGTAAAACAAAAATGAAGAGAAAATTAATGTAAGTAGCAAAACGATCAAAAAGTGAGTAATAAAGGTGGCTCAAAGTTTTATGGGTACACGTGTCAATGAAAAAAATGTTTGTCATCATGCTTTAAGTAAAAGTTTGACGTCTAATCAGAGAAATAAATATAGAATTAATAGACCAACTATTCGATGCCATAGAATATTTTTCTATGATACCGAATGTTTGAGCTGAAAAAGAAACTCATCAGAAATATCGGATGACTATGGAACAAACAATCGGAAAGAAACTAACAAACATGCATCGAATAGGTGAATGAATAAGTGAATAAATAATTAGCTCATAAATAAAATTAAATTAAATTAAATAACTAAATAATTCAAAAATGAAATTGAAAATATTTAAAAGTAATATTTTTTTACGCGGGAACCATTTACTCTTGTTGGTTGCAAATTTCCCTGTAGATATGCCAACTGGAGGGACCCATTGTCAAAGATTTCAACTACTTTGTATGGACCCATCCAGTGAGTATGTAACTTGCCTAGAAATTTGATGTGACGATTGTCGTACAGAAGAGCATAGTCTCTCTCAAATAAGACGACCTTCTTTATCGAATCGTCAAAACTTTTCTTTCGTCGCAATTGAGTCTTCGTCATGTCGATCAGTGCTTGATTTCTTTTTTCCTCTAGCTTTTCGATTGATAAGAATCTCTCTTTTAAGCTTGGGTGTTCGTCAGATTGAGATTCGACCTATACACGATATGTCGGTACTTCAAATTCAATAGGCAATATCGGGTGAATGCCATAAACTAGATAGAAGTGTGTCTGCTTCGTGGTCACTTTCTCGGCATTTCGGTATGCCTATAGAACATATGGCAATTTCTTCTGATCCCAATCAGATGCATGAGTTGTGGTGATCTTAAAGTGCTTGATCATGAAGTGCTTGGTAAGCAAACATCCTGTGTTGTTTAAAAAATGTTTTACCAAAGGACAACCATACCTCGTTATGATATTTCAAAATAGAAACTCTGCAATAGTTTTAGTGTCATTCCTCTTCGTTGCTTCTGCTTTGACCATCTTAGTCGCGTTGTCAATCGCTACTAGAATATAGCTTTGTTTGGTATAACGAGTCACTGCTGGCTTAATTGGCCCGACAAAGTCAATGCCCCACTTCTCAAATGGTGCAAGTGGAAGTATTGGAGTGAGTGGCCAATGCATTGAAGGAGTTGGTTTTTTGACTCTTTGGCATAGATCATAGGTTTTTACAAATGCTGCAACATCTTTGTACATAATCAGCCACCAATATCTGGCTTTTAAAATCTTCTTCACTGTATTAACGACTGCAAAGTGTCCACCAACAACTTTTGAGTGCAATGCTCGAATAACCTTTTGAATATCGATTAATTCGATACATCTACGAAGTTCTTCATCCGGTCCCATTTTATACAATACATTAGTCTTTATCGTATATGGTCCAATCTTATGTTGAAAGACCGTCTTCTGTTCCAAGTCAAAACCAAGAGGATACAGAGAATGTTCGGTTGATAAAGGCATAATATTCTCATCTAGAAATTTGTCGCTTAGGTTCTCGACAACAGATCTTGTATTTAAGCACGATAACTAATCTACACTAGTGTGGTACTTCCCTTGTCGTACCTCCACTTGGTAAGCAAATTCTTGGAGAAGTAGCACCCATCTCGCTATTAGGCCTGATAGATCTGGCTTATTCACCAGATGCATAATGGTCGACATGGAAGACAAACGAATATCCCAACAAATAGTATCGAAACTTCTTTACTAAGAAAATCATCCCAAGTCCTTCACGTTCTATAGCCGAATGGTTTCTTTTTGATATGCTTAACTGATGTCTTGAATAATATACATGATAGTCTCTTTTTCCATCATTCTTCTGACTGAGAGTAGCTCCAATTGCGAATGATGAAACATCCACATAAACATGAAATGTCCTTACCCAATCAGGTGGTCTTAGAATTGGGACATCCATAGATTTTTGCTTCAGTAGTTCTGTAAAAATTACAGCAAATAAGGATCCTAAAACACTTGAAATGATGAGGGAAACAATAGATTATGATTTCATAAGATTAGCACAAGTTGAACCATCAAAATCCATCAAAAATCTATGCTTGAACCTCACTAAATGGCCCAAATCCTTGAAGAAGGCTTCACACGTGTGAAAGTACGGCCTCCCACAGTCTGAGTACTGTACACCAGACCTACATTCAATCCTATAATCATTAGTAATCACAAGTACTCAAACAATTATGAACATAGAGAGCAATTGCACCATTATGAGAGAAAAAACATGAAATTGCTTGATTGATTTTGGTGAGATATCATCACCTATATATACAAGATCCATCACGGTTTTGGGCAGGTATGAGTAGCCCTAAACCTATCCCTAATGCTAATTTTGGTGGATCTTTCATCCCTACCAAGTTAGGGTTGGAATCTTGGAGATCCCTCAACAATGCAAAAATTACCAAAAATAGCTCCTATTTTTTCTCCCTTGTATCTAAGCATAATTTGGACTCATTCCAAAGGTTCTAACACTTATGTCTACTTGAGAACATCCTTATGAATGGAATCCTATGCTATTTGGCACGTGTGACAAGCCACATCATGACCATTTAACTATTTACAAGTCATATGACCAAAACTAGTCAAGCTAGAATTGTGAATTTTTAACACTCCTCCTCACTATCTAGCTTGGTTCAATCATTGCTTTACTAATCACTCCAAGTGATGATCTGAACTTCATAAAAGGTGTCCTTTGAAGTGGTTTAGTAAGTAGATCAGCTACACATTCATTGCTTGGAACATGCTCCAAAGCAATCTCCTTGGCTTGCACCATTTCTCTCACAAAGTGATGGCATATCTCAATGTGCTTAGATCTTGCATGGAAGATTGGGTTAGATGCAAGGTGTTGGGCTGATATATTGTCATTGTAGATGATTGGTGCCTCCTCTGAATCCATGATCTTTAGTTCCACCAATAATCTCTTGATCCAAAGTACCTCCTTTGTAGTGGTTGTCAAAGCTTTGTACTCGGCCTCAGTTGAAGATAGAGATATAGTTTCTTGCTTTTTTGAAAGCCATGAAACCACACCTTCTCCTATGAAAGTTGAATAGGCACTTGTTGATTTCCTATCCCTCTTGTCCCCTGCAAAATCTGAATCACTAAATGCATGAAGGTTAATCACATCTCCTCTATATAGAATCCCAAAATCCAATGTACCCGAGATGTATCTTAGAATCCTCTTAGCCTTTTTCCAATGGATATTCAATGGCTTTTGCATGGATTGGCTCAACCTACATACACTAAAGCTAAGATCTGGTCTAGTTATAGTGATCCACATTAAGGAACCTATAAGTTGCCTAAACAAAGTGATGTCCATGAAGGATCTTTCATCATCTTCATTTGGCACTTTTACATCTTGCTCCATTGGTGTGTCAACACTTTTGCATACTTCCATCTTAAACTTCTTCAAAAGACTTTGAGCATAGTTTACTTGACTTATAAAGATAAAATCAGACCCTCTAAGTACTTCTATGCCTAAGATGAAGTGAAGACACCCTAGATCTACCATCTTGAACTCTAAGGATAGATCTATCTTGATTTTTTCAATACCATCAACACTATTTCCACTAATGATGATGTCATCTACATAAATGAGTAAAAGTACAATACCAACATCATCAAACTTAATGTAAAGAGTGGGATCATATTCACTTTGAACAAAAGAAAGTGAAATAAGATAGCAATGTAGTCTTGAATTCCAAGATCTCGAGGCTTGCTTCAAGCCATAGATGCTTCTTTGGAGATGGCATACTTTGTTCTCCATTCCATGCTTGATGAACCCTTGTGGCTGCTCCATATAGATATCCTCTTCCAAAAAACCATTCAAGAAAGCATTAGAGACATCCATTTGACATAGAATCCATCCAAAATGTGATGCAAGTGCAATGATTAGTCTTATTGTGACCATCTTGGCCACGGGTGCAAAAGTTTCCTCATAGTCTATCCCTCTCTCTTGAGCATAACCTTTTGCAACTAATCTTGCTTTACGTTTGTTAACACTCCCATTTGCATTCAACTTAAGCTTGAAGACACACTTGCATCCTATTACATTCCTTTGAGGTCTCTCAACAAGCAACCAAGTTTCATTCTCAATCAAGGCATCATACTCATCCAACATAGCTTTATACCATTCTTTGGAGTTCAATGCATCTTCAACATTAGACGGTTCTTCAAAACTAGATAAAGCATAAGAAGTGGATGAGATACCCTCAACTTGCTGTCCTTTGCCTTGATATGTGAGCCTTGATGGCTCCACTTTTGCCCTTAAAGATCTCCTTGGTGTGATAGGTGGGTTTGGTGCTTGCTCCTCCATGAGCTCCTCCTCAAAACCAAGATCTTGCTCCTCGGCCATCTTCTTCTTGATTGTTGGAGCACTTGAGCCTTCTTCAAGCATATGCATATGATGTTCATCAAAGATGACATCCCTTGAAACAACAAATTTGTTCAAGGATGGAAGATAGACTTTGTAGCCCTTGCTTGAGCTTGCATATCCAAGCATGATCCCTCTTGTGGAAGATGGATCCTCCTTGGTCCTTGTTTCTAATGGCACATGCACATAACATATACACCCAAAAACTTTCAAGTGATTAAGATTGGGTTTCTTTCCATACAACATCTCATAAGGAGTTTTGCCTTCAATTGCTTTGCAAGACACTCTATTCATCAAGTAGTTTGCACATACAAGAGACTCACCCCAAAAGGATTTGGGCAAACAAGCATCTAATCTTAAAGCCTTAGAACATTCACATAATGTTCTATTCCTTCTTTCAGCAACTCCATTTTGTTGAGGAGTGTAAGGACAAGAAGTCTCTTTCTTGATCCCTTCCTCCTCACAAAAGGCCTTGAACTCATTGGAGATGAATTCTCCACCATTGTCACTTCTAAGAATCTTGATGCTATGATTATGATGCATTTCCACAAACAACTTGAACTTTACAAAAGTATCAAATACTTGAGACTTGAAGGAAAGTAAGAACACCCAACAATATCTTGAGTAGTCATCAATGAAGGTTAAAAACATGGATGAACCTCCATTAGATTTGGTGCTAGCAATGTGCACATCCGAGTGTATGAGTTCAAGAGGATGAGATGACTTTGTGATGGAGTTAGGAAACACCTTCTTATGTGCCTTGGATAAGGCACAAGCTTCACAAACCTTGTCTTCCTTCCCAATAGACCTTGGTAGGCCTAAAGCATACTCCTCCTTGATCATAGCCTCCATGGAACCCGAGTTGACATGTCCAAGTCTTTTGTGCCATAAAGTAAAGGTAGATATCTTGCTCTTCTCGGCCAACATGACAACATTAGTATCCACAAATGCATCCAACTTATAAAGTTTGCCAAGTCTAGTGCCCTTAGCCACTATCTTACCCTTCTTCTTGATGAAACATTCATTTGAAGCAAAGTCAACATTGAAACCATTGTCTACCATTTGGCCAACACTTAGTAGATTCTTTGTTATTGTAGGAATGTACAAAACACCTTCTATGTTGATCTTTTTGGAAGATCCTAAGCAAAGGGGAATGCTACCAACTCCTTCAATCTTACAAGCTTCATCATTTGCTGTATAGATAGACTTTATAGGTCCATCATAAGATAAGAGAGAAGAGAAAAACTCCCTTTTACTAGTCATGTGTGAACTAGCACCCGAGTCAATCCACCAAGGATCTTCTCCTTTGAAGCTTGTTGAAGAAAATATGGACATCATGAGAGAGTCCTCATGTGAACTCTCCTCCTCCTCCTCTTTGCTCATGTTGGCTTGGCTTTGATCTTGCTTCCTCTTGAAGCATTCCGAGGCATAATGCCCCATCTTGCTACAATAGTAGCACTTCACCTTTGATTTGTCCTTCTTGACTTTGGTGGTTGATGGAGATGCCTTTGGGGGTCCTTCTTGATCCTCAAGCTTTGTAGACTTCTTGAATGTTGATCCTTTGCCTTTGGACTTGCCTTTGCCTTTGGTGAAGAGAGCTTGGTCATCTCCACCTTGGATGGAAATCCTATCCATCCTCTCTTGCATTTGGCTCCTTCTTGATTCCTCGGCCATGAGCGTGCCTTGGAGTTCTTCAAGTATGGGTAGCTTACCCATAATTGCATATCCCTGAACCAAATTGTCAAATTCAAAGCTTAGTCCATTCAATATGAGTTGAACAAGCTCTTCATCCTTGATAGGGTCACCTATAAAGGCTAGCTCTTTGTTCAATTCCTTTACTCTTAGGACAAAAGTATGTGCACTCTCTCCTTTCTTTTGATAGCTTCTATAGATTTGATTCTTCAAAGCTAACAATCTAGTTTGGTTCTTGGATTCATAGACCTTTTGCAAAGTCTCCCAAGCATCTTGAGCTGAAGTGCAATCTCCTACCTCTCTTAAGAGTTCATTTGCAACATTCATTTTTATGCAATGTAGTGCAACATTGCACCTCTTGATGTATTTAGCTTTTTCTTGAGGATGAATAGGTTCACCCTCCTTACCATTTACAATTTCCATCAGATCTTGCATGATCATGATAGATTCCATTCTAACTTTCCATATGGAATAGTTAGTTTTGTTGAGCCTTTCATTAGTATCCAAAAGATATGCATTTATAGATGCCATCTAGTCTCCTAATCAAGGACTTGACACAAATGAAAGTTACTTCTATTGATTTGATTGAAGGTCTACCTTATCCCACTTCTTAGGGACCTGAAAAGATCAGTAATAGACTTCCTATAAAGATCTAAGAATGATCTCTAACAAAATCAAATCATAGAATACTAGAAACAATGCACTTGCTTGATTGAAGTAGACAATACTAGTAGAATTGCCCCTCTTTCTATAAAGAACATTAAAGCTTCCAAATGATCTGATAAAGAGTGAATTTCAGCAACCTAATATACTTCCAAAATCACTTGTAAAAGATCTAAATGGAACTTAATGAGGATGCAACACAATCTACTATCCAATCACAAGCAAAAAATGATCAAAATTGATGAAAAATTGATCTAATTTGGTGCATAAGTCAAGCAATGGTTGGACTGAACCTAAATCACTTTAGGAGGTGCCTACTACACCTTAGAACAGCCTTTAAGAGTCCCCAAAACTCTGATCTTCCCTCTCCTTGAATGCTAGAAAGCCTTCTCTATGAAATCACCTCCAAAACTCGCTTAGAAATCAATGCTTGGAGCAAGCAAAACTTGCTATCTTGGTAATGTGAATTGAATTCAACTTTGCCTCTGGTTTTAGACACCTAAACACCTGCAAATGAAGTCACACAACACCAATCTCCAATGTATTTGACTCACTTTGAGTTCTAGAATCAATACTAGATGCTAAGATCCAATCTACACAAGATTTAGATCAAAAATTGTGATAAAATTGAATGCAAACCAAGGATTTAGCTCATTTCAGCCTTTAGGCTCTGATACCATGTAAAAATTACAGAAAATAAGGATCCTAAAACACTTGAAATGATGAGGGAAACAATAGATTATGATTTCATAAGATTAGCACAAGTTGAACCATCAAAATCCATCAAAAATCTATGCTTGAACCTCACTAAATGGCCCAAATCCTTGAAGAAGGCTTCACACGTGTGAAAGTACGGCCTCCCACAGTCTGAGTACTGTACACCAGACCTACATTCAATCCTATAATCATTAGTAATCACAAGTACTCAAACAATTATGAACATAGAGAGCAATTGCACCATTATGAGAGAAAAAACATGAAATTGCTTGATTGATTTTGGTGAGATATCATCACCTATATATACAAGATCCATCACGGTTTTGGGCAGGTATGAGTAGCCCTAAACCTATCCCTAATGCTAATTTTGGTGGATCTTTCATCCCTACCAAGTTAGGGTTGGAATCTTGGAGATCCCTCAACAATGCAAAAATTACCAAAAATAGCTCCTATTTTTTCTCCCTTGTATCTAAGCATAATTTGGACTCATTCCAAAGGTTCTAACACTTAGGTCTACTTGAGAACATCCTTATGAATGGAATCCTATGCTATTTGGCACGTGTGACAAGCCACATCATGACCATTTAACTATTTACAAGTCATATGACCAAAACTAGTCAAGCTAGAATTGTGAATTTTTAACAAGTTCAAATGATCATTGACATTCAGCAGACCATTTGTAGTAAACATCTTTCTTCAATAAATGTGTCAATGGAGCAGCAATAGATGCGTGATCTTGAATGAATCTCCGATAGTAACTAAGCTGACCCAGGAATTCTCTGAGCTCACAAAGATTTGTTGGTTATTTCAAATTCTTTATGATCTCCACCTTATCTTTATCGACTTCAATACCTCTTTCAAATATTATGTGTCCAAGGAGTATTCCCTCTAGCATGCTGAAGAAACACTTCTCAGGATTTAGACACCGAGAAGTCTCTCTGCAACACTGCAACGTCTTCCGCAGCTTTGAAATATGCGAGTCTTTTGAGCTATAGACACAAAAGTCATCCATACAAATTTCAAGAAATATCCATAAGTATTCTCGGAAGATCACAATCATCATTCTCTGGAATGTGGCTGGTGTGTTGCACAGTCCGAATGGCATCTTTTGATACGCATACGTACCCCAATCAGTCGTACAGGTGGTCTTGGACTGATTCTCTTCTCGGATCGATACTTGGTTATAGTCTGAAAATCCATCAAGGAAGCTATATCTAACGTTACCTACAACTTGGTCTAAAATGATGTCTATGAACGACAATGTGATGATCCTTCCAAGTTGCAGCGTTAAGCTTTCGGTAACCTTGACAGACGCGTATCTTTTGGGTCTTTTTCTTTGGTACAACGATAGTAGGCGAGACCCATTCGTTGCTGAGGATAGGATAAGTAATGCCTGCCTAAAGATATTTTTCCAGTTTGTCTTTAACTATCAATGAATATTTAGGATTCAGCCGATATTGACCCTGCCTTATCGGTACTGCTCCTTCCTTTAGGTCAATTCAATGTACACCGCATTTCTTGTTTATGCCTTTCAAATCCTCCATTGACCAGGCAAAAACATCATGATATTCATGGAGCAGGTCTATATATTGTTGTATCTCCTCTTTGGATAATAGTTTAGAGATCAACAAGGTTTTGTCAGGTATGACTTCAATGGATAGAGTGTCATTTGGATCAATCATACCAACAATCATATTGTTTAAAGAATAACCTTGTATTTCTCTCTGCGAAGGCTACGTTTTGTCTGCATTGTTTGATTCTTCTGATTTTTCAATCTCATAACAATCCAAATAATTAGACTCAACGTCTTCTTCTAAAAAAATATTCAGCGCATAAGACGATTATTCGGATGTGAAACTGATATCTAACTACGTTGTTTTTCCTTCGTATCGTTCTCGTTGTGCCATGTGGTAATATGCTCATATAGCTTCTCGTTTTCATCATGCTCATCTAGCTGCAGGCAGGCTTGCGGTCCTTTCTTCATCTGATTTGTCTATTGGACCAGATTGTTGCCACTTTTTGCTTCCAACAAACTCTAGCATGGTATCAGAGCCAGTGGGGTGAAGGTGCCTGAGTGCACGGTTGTTCTCCTCATTGTCCCATAAGTAGCTACTTGTCTTGAACTCTCACATAAATAACCT
The DNA here is from genome assembly GCA_029204225.1 of Diphasiastrum complanatum. Classification (NCBI taxonomy): domain Eukaryota; kingdom Viridiplantae; phylum Streptophyta; class Lycopodiopsida; order Lycopodiales; family Lycopodiaceae; genus Diphasiastrum; species Diphasiastrum complanatum. The sequence continues at coordinate 3,614,418 of CM055092.1, read as the reverse complement.
GGGGCTTCTCTATATCCTCTATCCCCTGGTACCAGCCCTTTTGGTGGTTAGACGGATGGCGAGTGGCTAGGCAACTGGGGTTGGGATCCCAGTATGTGGCTTGCGTGGGTACGTGTGTGTGCGTGGCCCTGAGGCCCACATTCTTTACAAGCCTCAAGTGAATAAGTTTACCACTCAAAAAGACTTGAAAGATTATTTAGACTATGATCAAAATGCTGCCAAACTATTTCAAAAGGATGGTATAGATGAAGCAAGAAGTCTAATTGAGGAAGAAATCAAATCAAATCCACTTTAAAAGAAAGCTACTTTTGAAGAGCAAGAAGATGATGTACCAGTAAGTTCAAAATTATTCAAAGCTGTTGTGGACTTCAAGCTATAGACAAAGAAGCTATACGATATTGTATCGGATCCTTGCGGCCGAATATTACCTTTGAGAAGCTACTATCAGATAACAATTACTATCGGAAGCAACTAAAGAGTCTATCACAAACAAAGAGGAAGAAGAAGACATCTCTTCCTGAGATATCTCTTCTTGTTGTCGACCTTGGAGATCTTGGAGCACCTGAGATTGATGTCTCTATCTCAGTGTGTTTAATTGAGAATGTACCTGTTGATTCCGGATTGAGCGTCAACATAATGACAGAGGATACATCATATGCACTTGGACTCACCGACATAAAGCCAACACAACGAAAAATCAAATTGGCCGACTCGACAAGGAGAAAGCCGGTTGGTGAATTGAAGGAAATAATAGTGTATATCCAAGATAAACCCTTCATCACGAATTGAAGGAAGTAATAGTGTATATCCAATTCGACCAGTTAGACTGGCCAACTACTTTTTTCTTATCGGAAGACCTTGGCTTTACCAAGCAAATGCCAATGTCCATTGGAAAAAGAAAGAATTGCAAACCGAGATGGTTCCGGACCTAGCCAAAAAGACAAAGGCAAGAGCATTGTAGTACCTAAAAAATCTCCCAGGAGATCGACAAGAGAGCGAAGAGCATCAGCAAGATTTGTGCCAGGCAGCTCGGCTTCAATATCCAAAGAGTTTTGTGGATTCAGTGGCGAACCACAAACATTCGAAGAAGCCATCGACAATCTAGACAAGGACAAATGGATCCAAGCCATGGATGAGAAAATTGAATCCATGAAGAAGAATGAGGTATGGACACTGCAACTAGTGCCAGACAAGCGAAAGACAATGCAATGCAAATGGGTTTACAAGCTCAAGTATGGCCTAAATGGAGATGTTTCAAGATACAAGGCCAGACTTGTAGCAAAGGGATTCTCTTAGAACTATGACATCGACTACACCGAGACCTTCTCTCCAGTGGTGAAACATGCATCATTACGCCTACTCTTTGCATGTGCAGCTAGCTGCATACGACCTCATGATTCACGTCGTCGATGAGAAGACAACATTTCTACATGGTGAGCTAGAAGAAGAAGTCTACATGGATCAACCTCCAAGTTATATCTCCGACTCACTTCCTACCTATGCATGCCGAATGCATAGAAGTATCTATGGTCTGAAGCAATTCGCATGACAATGGTACAAGAAGAAAGATCATGCCCTGAGATCCTTGGGATTCGAACCAATGATAGCCGATTCCAATGTTTATTTAAAGATCACGGATGAATAGATCATCAGTAATTGGCTACGAGGTGGGTCGTCCAATCGAATGCTATTAATTTAAGCTTACTCTAGCTCACTAGGTCTAGCTAATTACCTAACTGATCAATCTAGACTAAAATACCTAGCTAAGTAGATCTAATTTAACCTAGTTATCCTATCATAAGGCCATCTATTCTAAATCTAATGGGTCATCTTGGATCTAACTTCTAACGATCGAGATCTAGTTATTGATTATCCTAATGGACTTCCTTTCCTAGATAAACTAACTGGAAATAACTAACTCAAAATCTAAAAACTCGAAAAATTAACTCGAAGATTTTGAAATTCCAAAAAACTCAAAAAATTTGAAATTCAAAAAATTAACTCAGAAAATTCGAAACTCGAAATATTGAAAAATTCTAGGATGTTAAAAATTCAAAAAAACTATCGGATTTGGATTGTCGGACGCAAAGTCGTCGAATGCAATCTTAAAAAATGTTTGTTTTTTTTAGTTTTTTGTTGGTCGTCGGATAGAATCGTCGAACACAATCGATTTTTGAAAAAACTCAAAAAAATATAAAATTCGAGAATGTCAAAAATTCCAAAAAATCGTCGGATGGAAACGTCAAACAATTTTTTGTAGGTCGTTAGATGCAATTGTTAGAAAAAATCGTGTTGTGCAATTCGTCGGATGGAATCGTCGAACAATTTTTTTTTGAAAAACTCAAAAAATTCAAAAAACTCGAAAAAATTTGAGAGACTCAAAAATCTCGAAATATACAAAAAGTGGAATTTCGACGGGTGCAACTTTAGGACAGATTTGTTCTTGTGAGGTGGTCGTCAGATGCACGTCGGTTGAAAAAATTCGAAAATCTCAAAAACTCAAAAAATAGAAAATACTGATCTGAGAAAAGAAAAGCAGATGCAGGTGTCTAAGCAAAATTTTGTTGTTTGTGTGTTTTGGTTTTATTTTATTTTTTGTCGTTGTTGTAAGTGGTTGTCGGATGCAGGAGGGATAGAAAGTGAAAAAAATCGAGAAAATAGAAGCAATTCGAAAAGAATTGGAGACACTAAAAAAAATCCTAAGTGTCTCGAGAAATTCGAAAAAATGAAAAAAAACGTTAGATGGAATTTTGTGAGAAAAACTCAAAAATATGAAGAATCGGCGGATGCAAATTTACTGCAGGTCGGCGGATGTAAATATCGAAAAACTGAAGAAGGTGAGAAATCGAGAAACGGTGGAAACGATGAAAAATTTTGATTAACTCAAAAAAATACGAGTAACTCGAAAAATATAAAAATTCGATTTTCGACTGGCGATGTCAAGAAACACGAGATAGCGGTGCAGCGGTGGGTTTCTGAAATGTGTGGTGTCAGTTCGCACAGATTTGAAGGATCAGTAGGGACGTTTTGAAGCAATTAGGATCTGACAAAGAAGAAATTTGAATATATGCTTGGAGAAATGAAGAAGACAGGACAACAAGCAACACAAACAAAAACTATGAAAAACTGAAAAATGGTTTAAAAGAAAAACGAGTTCTATGGTTCTGAAGCCAAGAAGATTGGCAATGGCAATGACGCCAATGTTTGCTCTTTGCATCTCCTAGCTCTACTTCTTTGTTAGCGTTATTCTTATTAGTAGCTACTTGACAGCAATTCAACTTGATTCAGCTTATCAACGGGTCTACTATGGCTTCTAGTGGCTGTCTCTGTGTACTGATTTCTTCTACATCATAATGGTGATATAGTAGTGATATAACAGTTAGATGAGACTCGGATATTCTATGGGTGTTCAGATAGCTACTGTTCGATACATAATTGGATTTAGAATGGGCTCAACCATAGATGGCTTCATATTCGATCTGTCTGCAATACAATGGAAGTATGATGGTGTTGTACCCGCCTGTCAGAGGCACAACTACGACTTGATTTTGATCCTTAATTGACAATGGATGCTCAACTTGGATTTAGGACCTGTAAGAAACTCGATTTCCTACTGCTCTACAAACTGCTTCAGTTCTTTCTTTAGTTTTACAGATTGCAGAATATTCCTAATCTACTCTACTCAAAGAATGAGGAATTAAACTAATTCTACTCCTACTAAAATTATAGATTCATCAACACAATTTTAACTAAACAATTGGGAATCCTACAAAGTGCTTGCTACAATTTTCACTCAACATTTGTAACAAAAACTCCTCATGGCGTCGAAACTAAGAAACATCATAAATCAATAGAATAGTAGATCAAATTCCAAGTCCTGCACATCTACCTGATGCTAATCCCAAACCAATCCTAAAGAGAAAAAAGCATCAACAAGCACATTCATACATCAGTACCCAAACAAAAATGCATGAAGCATGGAAGGAAATGCAAGTAGAATAATCTTCAATTCAAAGAGTGGTCTTCCCTTCCTCCAGTATAACTGCTTTTGGTGATTGTACTGGTGGTTCATCTGGAATATTGCGAACTCCACACCTCGTAGGATCCATATGATTTAGAATTTGATCATCAATGAGTTGTGCATTCTCATCGTAAGATAAAACATGACTGACATGAATAAGTTCATCTTGAATAGGATCTGAAATTGGACCAGTCGATATCTATGCCACATTCATGATGTTGACTAGAAATGTTATTGGTGTATTAAGGGTATGATCGCTTACAAGAATATCGCTTACTTCCGACTTGTCATCTCTTTTGCACATAGAACCTTATGTACAATCCACAGTTGCAAGATATTGATTCCAATTAATATTATCTGTTTGAGATTCATAAGGAACTCCTGAAGCTTTATCTACTCGATCACAAGAATGATGCGTGGTTGATGAATCATCATCTTCCTTTTGAACACTATTGGTTTAATTGTCCATGTCAATGGATCAACTTTGACTGCATGTTCATGATTTTGAAATACAATCTTTTCCCATTTATGAACTAGTTGCGCAACTCATAACCAACAGCGTCCCAATAAATTGATGGTGCATCCGGTAATCCATTACTACAAAAGTAATGACGAACTAGATATCTGCAATTTTTACTAGTATATCTTCAACTATGCCTTTAGGTCGGAGCTATAGTCTGATTAGCTAAATTGATAGCAAAATTGATAGGCTTAATCTTTGTAAGAGCCCATTTGGCACATAACTTTGTTGAGATCATATTGACTCCTGAATCTCCATTTATCACAGTTGCCTCTCGACTAAACTGTTTATGTTGTATTGGCAAGGTGATATTTCTCTGCTCACTCTCACAGGCTGCCCCTACATCGAGTACTTCATTTGAATCTTCAAATCTGGCACGAAATAGCAGTTCATGATGGAAATTTCAGCTCAATCTTCATCAATCTCTTGTCTAATACTTCTTTGGCTTGAGGCACCAACTCCAAGAATTCTCCCAAAGTAATGTTCATCTTCCTTGATAGAATATTCACAATAAGTTCCGTTTGTGACGTCTCTGGTTCAGTCATCTTGAATGGTTCTTCACGATGATGTAACTGAGTATTAACATCCATACGTTGATGTGATCTTTGCAAGGGATCTGACACATCCGTTGGTGGCACATGTATGGAATGAACCTCTATTGTAGCTCTAGATTTTTTCATAGCTTCTTCTTCTTGGAGATCTTTAATCCATTGTCTCATGCTATGGTATTTCTTCTTCTCAAAATTGAGATTTGGGTACCCTTGATGCGGTAGGTAATTCAGTAGTTGGCACAGATTCTGCAGGTGTTGGTTCAACAACAACTCATTTTTGCTTCTAAGCTCTCGTGACAACCATTACTGGTGCACATGATTCATTAGGATGAACTGCTGGATCTTTGCTTGATTGTAATCGTATTCAAAAGAGTAGTTGCAGGCGGTGTTTTTGGTCTAGCTGGACAGTCTTCATAGCAATGTCCATATTATTGGGACATTCTACAATTTTGTGCTTTTCTCCACATCCAAAACATCCAAGTGGCGCTAAAGGTAGCTATACAACAAAATCTCTCAAAGACTATGCTTGATGTCTCAAAGAAACAAACAAAAAATCAGCAGGCCCAGGCCAATTTCAAAACTCAACAGGCAGCCCTGGAGCTAAAAGTCCAACAAGCAGACTAGCAGGTGCAGGCCATCCAAGCTGCCCTCGATCAGATTGTGACAACTGCAAAAGAAGAAGCACCGGTCGCCCAAAAGCTGCAAAAGAAGCACGCCGAGTATTACAAGGACCATTCCAATCGGGTGCTGCAAACTTAACAAGACTAGCGAAAACTTCACGATGCTACGCTTAATACCAAGGACACAGAACTGGAAACCCTATGCGCCATGCTCCAAGAAGATGAGCAAGCGCTCAAGGCAGATGAAGGCCAATTGAGAATCCTCAAGAAGCAATTCAACATCATTCTAGAGTTTTCCACTACTCTAGACGATAATTTTCCATTCATTTTTCAATATTTGATTAGACTAGTTTTTTTATTATTTCTCTCTGTCTTTTTCGGCTTCCCCCTTCTCTAATTCGGATCTCATTCATATTTACCAGATTGCATTGGAGGCCAATAAAAATATATTTGTTTTTGTCGTCCTTAGTGGCTTATTTTGGCTTTTTTTGCAATGTTTTCGGGAGTCCTCCGCTCCAATTTATAGTAGCCCTTTGTGCCATCATCAATTTTCCGCAAGATCGACTCTTCCAATTGGAGCTAGATCATATGCATCAACCGCCCCCCCTCTTTGTTTCACCTCCATTTATCCCTTCACCTTCACAACACCAGTAGGTACGGTACACGCCAGAGTACCAACCAACATGATCAGAGAAGCTTTCCGACACCCTCGTAGAGCATATTAAGCACTGCCAAACCACCATTGTTGCACTCCATGATGCCCTCCGTCTCGCTTATAATGAGCTCAGAGCCCTATATCATGACTGCCACCAATATCATCCAGCCACGCTCATCGTCTGCTATAATGCGACCTTGGCACATTATAATGCCATTGTCCAAGATTCATCCATCAGGCATCCATGCCAGATTTTTTGACTTTCCATTCATCAAATCCACCTCTACATTTGACTACCACCAATGTCAGCTAACTTTTCCTCACTTCAACCTCCAAACTGGCGGAGACCGCACCTTCGACCAAGATCTTTAGTACGTTTCTCAGGCCAAAGCCACTACCGCCTCTCAAATCTATCCTACCATGCCTCCTCTCAAGTTCGCCACTCCTCCCCGTGCCACCTCACCACCTTGCGCCAGTTCTCCTCCTCATGCTTCTTTGCCAGCTCTTATCTACTCTTCACCTCCCAAATTTGATGTTTTGTGAGTTTTCAAATTTTCGAATTTTTCGAGTTTTCAAATCTCCAAAGTTTTTGAGTTAATTTTTTGAGTTTTTTTTTTAGAATTTTTCAGGATTTTTTGATAAGCTAGGTTGAGGTATTATCAATCATATATCTCAAAAAATATCAAAAGCCAAAAAAAAAAAAAGTTTGAATCAGTTCTCATGGCCAATTTATCCAAAGAACTTATGGATAAATTCACACCACCCAATCATCCAAATGATGAGAACAAACCCTATCGCCTTAGATCTCAGGTAAATCAAGATCCTGGACATCCAGGTGAAGACCTAATCAATTTGAACATCCTGATGATCAACCTGTTCACCATGCTCACCATACTGCCCGATCCGATAAACGAACATCCCGTTTGGAATTACCAAAGTTTGATGGTAATGTGGACCCTCATAACTTTTTACAAGTCTTTGAGAATGCATGCGGTGTACGGAGAATATACTAACAATGCAAAAGTCCAACTTTTCTCAATGACCATGGTCGATAAAGCGCAAGAGTGGTTTTCCAATCTCGATCGTGACAATCGACAAGACTGGTAAGAGTTGAAAGAGTTTTTTATTAAACGCTTCCAACCTTTCAGATTCACAGAGAGTCCCTTTGTACGCCTTGATAATATAAAGATAAAAAAAGATGAATGCGTATGTGACTATAGTGAGCGCTTTAAGCTTCTCAGAAGTCAAGTCCAAGAACAACCAACTGATAAAATATTGATCATATGGTTTATAGTTGGCCTTACCAGACGCATCCATAAAGAGCTTAAACCTAGCAAAGAGTATTTTACTCTTAAATCTGCTATGTTTAATGCCATTCGTGAAGAAGATGAAGAGTTTGATGATGAGGACCAGAATGAAAAAAGAGCTCACCGTGTTTACCTTGATAATCATCCTAGTGAGCTCTGAGATTCAGACCAAGTTTGAAAATCTCAGTTTGATTTGATGAATCAACAACATCAACAACAGATGCAGAAACTCAACAAAGAGTTTCAACAAGTCTTAAAATCTTTCCAAAGTCAGTTGCCAGGGCAATTGCCATCTAGTAACGCTATCCATAGGCGAGAAGATACCTGGTGCCCACAATGTCGTGGCGCACATACTGGTAATGAGTGTCTATTACACTGCCCTTACAAACCGCAGCACTGTATACTGTGTGATACGACCACTCATACGACATCCAGCTGTAGGTACAACCCACCCAACATGCAATACTCTTGACCACAACAATATGCCCCACGAGGACAACCACAAGCACCATATAACCCACATTATATGACTCCAGTTCAAGTCCAGGAATTGCCTAGACAATGACTACCTCCACAACAACAACGCTTGGCACTTCCAGGTCCAAGAGGATTTGCTCCACCCAACAAGCCAAACCAACAGAACTGACCACAAGTTCATGCCAATGTCGTGCAGAATACCTCCTATGACACCCCAGCCTATGACTCTACTTATGATGACGGTCATCCTACCCACCACATACGTAGATGAGACATCTACGGTCTTCAATTACCTATGATGAACCCGATAGTATCGATTCCAGCATAAAGGGTCATTACATGCAGAGTACCGATATCATTGATTCCACCGTAAAGGGTCATTACGTGCAGAGTACCGATATCATCAACTGGGGACATGCCTTAGCGATCATCGATTGTGTCAATGCCACTCTTTGTGCGCAAGAAGTTCAAGAAGAGGACCCAATTGAAATCATATACACTCCACAGATATCAACACTCCCATCTTGCCCTTGTACATGATAGATGCACTCCCTATTGAGTGAATGCCTGAAGATGCCTTTGTTACGGACATATCCACCAATGAGGATGGCATTCTTACTGGGGGAGAACATGAGTTATTTGATGACCAACTAATTCACTTGCTGGATCCTGAGCGTTTGGGAAAGAATTGTATACCAAAAGAAATTAAGCTTCCATCACCATTGGCTTGTGTGTAACATTCACAACTAGTCAACACTCGTGTCTACCGACCCAAACTAAAAGTCTATCAATGGGATGTACACAATGATGAAGTTTTGAACACCATTGATGAAGACTTAGTCCGAGCAACACCACCAAAACGTCCATGCATGGCTACCACTACAAATCTACAAATATCCCGCATGCTAAAAAAAAATCAAGGGTTGACGTACGACTGACTGATAAGCAATTCTAAATGTGTGAAAAGATGAAGCAGTCAATCAAACCTTTGATTCAAAATCAGAAAAATCCTAGTCAGGCTTGATCATCTACAAGTAAATTTGTAGAGGATATTCCTAAGATCCCACATGAGGTAGTTGACGATCCACTTTATAATGTTCTCCAACATTTTAAGGATTACACGACTGGTGACATCGTCATTAGTATGGTAAGGCCAAAACGGGAACCTCAGCCACCATCAACTTTTTTTTAAAGGACTTGCAAAGACCATACCTCTTAATGTGAAGGATGATGATGAAGACATAGACCATATCGTACATGTAGGAGCCCACATCAACCCTACCCAATCATGGGATTTGGAAAAGTTATTGCGCAAATACCTAGATGTGTTTGCATGAAATTATAAAGAAATGAAGGGGGTTCCTCCTGACGTTGTCATCCATACAATCCCATAGCAGGTTGGTGCCATACATGACCGAGCAAAACATTATCGCACCAATCCCACATATTGCGAGAAGATACAAGAAGATATTTAGAAGCTTCTCGATGCTAGTTTCATTTATGAAATCGAGCATACCAGTTGGTATCACCAATTGTGGTGGTACTGAAGAAGAACGGTAAACTCCGTATTTGCATGGATTTAAAAAAACTTAATGATCAAATAGAGAAGGATCGCTTTACCTTACCTCTGACTACACAAATAGCTTCCTTGATAGTTTTAGTGGCTACTTCTTAGTCCAAATTGTTCCTGAAGATCATTTCAAAATGACTTTTGTTATTGAGTTTGGTAACTTTCGCATATAACGTTATGTCATTTGGTCTGTGCAATGCCCCAGCCACATTTCAAAGGGTGATGCAACGAGCTTTCAAAGATCTGTTGCACAAAAATCTCGAGATTTATCTTGATGATCTTGGTGTGCATTCCTCTCAAGATAAGCATCTTGATGCCCTTGAACAAGTGTTCATTCATTGTCAAAGGTTCGGAATTTCAATGAATCCTGACAAGTGCCAGATCTGGGTTACCCATGGTGTGGTCTGGGCCATATTATTTCTCGAAATGGTATTGCCACTGATCCCAAAAAGATCAGAGTCATTTTTGAAATGCCCCTACCCGGCATAATGAAAAAAATTTACATCTTTCTGGGCCACACAGGTTATTATCGAATTTTTATAATACACTACGCCAATAAAGCACGGTTAGTATATCAAATCGTTATTGATCCAAGGTGGACAGAAGACCAGATTAAAGCCTTTGAAGATCTTAAATAGGCATTGGCGCTGTTTTAACACAACCCGGAGAATTCGGAAAGGATTTCCCAATCCGTTTCCTAAGTCGTCAGCTTGTTCCAACTGAGGTTAACTATTCTAGAACAGATCGAGAAGCACTATCAGTGGTCTATGCTGTTCAACAATTTCGACATTATTTGCTAGGCCAACTTTTTGTTTTCTATACCAACCATCATGCTCTTCTTTACCTATTGAATAAACCTTGCAAAATCAGACGAATTGCATGATGGCTGTTGATTCTTTTAGAATTCAACTTTCGAGTTGTTATTCAAAAGGGATCACAACATTTTTTTGGTTGATTATCTTTCACGATTACCTAATGTTGAAGCATCTGATGAGCCAATAAATGATGAGTTACCATATGTGTTTCTATTTTATATAGATCTTTACCATATCATATAAGTTAGGTGTTGATGGTATTACATGTCATTGTGCCCACGAATCTGAAGTTCGACAAATTATTGCCTTGACACACGAAGGAATTGGGGGAGGCCATTTCTCCTCTAATGCTACTGCTAGGACAATTCTTCTGGCAGTATTTTGGTGGCCAACCCTTTTCAAAGACACTTACGCTTAAATAAAAGTTTGTGACATTTGCCAATGCGCAAAGAATACAAAAAAAGTTGATCACAATCTCCTTACTCCAATACTTGAAAGCGAAGCATTTCACAAATGGGGTATTGATTTTGTTGGACCTATTAGTCTAGCAGCATTTGGCACACAATTACGATATATCTTGATTGCCACTAATTATACAACAAAGTGGATAGAGGCTAGAGCAACACAAAAAACAGACGCAAAGTTTGTAGCACGCTTCCTCTATGAAAACATCATCACTAGATTTGGTTGTCCAATCGAGCTTGTCAGCGATCGAGGTTCTCACTTCCTTAATAAAGTAATCAACAGTTTACTGACTCATTACTTCGTTATCCATCTAAATAGTACCCCGTACTATCCTAGATGCAATGGACTAGGTGAGTCTACGAATAAAATGATTCGTAAAATCTTAACCAAGATTGTAGAAACCAGTAGATCAGACTGGGAAACAAAGTTATTCTCTGCTATCTGGGCATATCGCATAACGCTGAAGCGAGCCACGGATTGGAAAACACCATTTGAGCTGGTATATGGCCAAGAGGCTGTTATGCCAGTAGAATTTTTAATTCCGTCCTTACGTGTCACTTTAGCTTATGCCACTGACTTGTGTGATGATAATGCTTATCAACACCAAATTCATAATCGACTTTTCACATTGACAAAACTATGTGAGACACTACTTATATCCTACCATGCATAGGTAGTCCACAAACAACAACAGAAGGCCTGGCATGATCGTCATGTCCGGACTAAGGATATTCATGATGGTGATAACATTTTACATTACACATCTTCCAAAGTCCATCCAGTAAAATTGAAATTCCGTAGCCAAGGTCCTTATGTTGTCCAAATTTTTTTTACCAATGGTGCCATGCAATTAGAGACGCTAGAAGGCATACCCCTTGACACCTTAGTCAATGGTAGCCACCTACGATGTGATGAAATTTCAGTTTTAGGACATTAATAATTGTACTTAACAATCATAGAGAGTTATTGGTTGCTTAATCAATGGATCTATCAAGTTCTACACTTTAGATCTTGATCTAGATTCACTACACTTAGATTTAAGCAAGAGCAATGGATCAAAACTTCATAAACAAGTGAGAGCGGCCTCACACGTGTGGAGTACTGTCCACTGTACGGCCTGCACCTAAAACAACAAGTACATAGGTTCTTGATAGCAATCATTCAATAAAATCACAATTCTATTGACTAGAAATCTCACAAAAAGTGTCGAATGCAAAAGTGACATCAATCTCATTGGCAAAATGATGATCCTTTTATGGATCAAGTACATCCACGAGTCTGGTACAGTCCAGCAGGTCTTCACACATGTGAAGAGTGCCACATCACTCAGATCTATCCATTTGATCCATCCTTGATCCTTATCCAAAGTTGACCTTCTAGAATATGGCTAAAATCCAAAGAGCTAGTCTCCTAAAATATAGGAATATTCCCTACAAAATAGGATCTAAGAAAAATGGTCAACTCTTATCTTCTAGAACTCTATACACATGTGTGAACATCCACTTGCCATGTGGGAGCATTTACTCATGCACATGCAAGGATAAGCTAACTTCTAGGTGACTAGTCAACTTGACTATATGATGTGAATCCTCCATTCATGATTGAAATCTGAACTATACTATCGCTCTCATGGGAACGAACCTACGCGTGACAACTAACTTTGTCTCTTTGATGCTAGAATGATTAGATCACTACATGGAGTTCAAAAATCCATTATCTTGGCTTTCCAATAAGATCAAAAAGAAAACTTTGTCTTTTTGCTTTTATGAAATGTTTCTTCCATTGATGGATACAAGACTTTTTTGTATACTTTCTTGGCACCCATGATCTATTTCCTCGTTCTTATAAAAAATATGCACAAAGTTGATTGAGGATCTCAGTCTCCTTGATGGCACCAATGCTTTGTGTGTAGAAATCTCCAAGATAAAAGCTATCTTGTCCAAAATGTGCATAAGCAAGTTCTTGAAACATTGGATTTTTTTGGCACTATTGGTTAACTATGGTTGATGAAATAAACCATGATTTGATAGGACATGAACACTAATGTTGAGTCAATCATTTTAATCTCACATAACCTTGTGTCATCTACATTGTTAATTTAGTGGTGAGCTAGAAGGGCAGGTCTCAACATTCAATAGCATTTTTGTAGGTTGCCCAATGAAATGTACCTTTTCTAATATGTGATAGCTACATTATCTAGAAGCTTGATATCGTGGCTTCTATTGGTCCACATGTCAACACTAATAAGAAAAAAGACATAGAAGTACTTTTTTCAAAATCCCTTTTTGGGCTCAAATTTTCTCCATGCTTGTCAAAGGAGATTTGAAGAACTTGCCCCACATAGAATCGGATGTAATTTAGGATAAAATAGAGATTGGGTGGGAACAAGAGAACTCCATGTAATTAAAGCAATCAATAGAAAATGCTTCATGTATTTGAGAACAATCGGATTACTTTGTATTCGAGAACAATTGGACTACTATTGGCCAATAGGGTCCTAAGACAAGAACTTTTCAACATCAGCGTTAAAGCCAAACTTAAGAAAAAAGGGGAAGCCTTTGTTGAGTCTCCTAGTACTAACAACATGAACATTAAGTATTTTACATAGGCTATTTCATTTCATCACATCTCTTAAGGGAGTTCTTCATTAAATATACAATAAATACATGTTCAACAACTCAAATAACATAATATTAATAAATTATCACATTGAGTGTATAGGATCATAATTTCATCCTTCTTCTTAATTCATGACTACAATATATTTGTAAGTATCTAGAAATCTATCTAGAATCCGTCCAATTTTTTCCTAGAAGACGTAAGGTAATGTGGGCTAGAATACCATGGATTTTGTTGGTATTCGAATTTCTTGTGGCTTGGATGGGCTACACATGTACATGAAGGGGGCTCCTCTATTACTTATGCTTCGGTTTCACTGTGGAGCAAACAATTGTGTTTCTCTTAGGGAGCTTGCCAAGGTTCATTGTCTACAAGAAGACTAGGCTAAATATGTCATGTGCTGCATGTAATTAGCCCATGAGCTTACTAATGAATTGCCAAATATGGCCATGGAGCTAAAGTAGACTAGAATTAGTCATTAGGACAATTAATAAAGCGGCTCGAACAACCTCGCTATATTTGTAAATAGCGGACTTGTAATAATGGTTGTAAGGCCCAAATTAGCCAAATAAGGTCCCAAACTTGTAATAGAGGCACAAATGACCACTATAAATAGCTGAGATCGTGCTAAATTTGGAGGCGATTGTTCATTTTGTAATTTTGAGTTTTAAGAGATCTTGAAGCTTCATTCTGAGAGCTTTCTTGATGGAGAAAGTGGTTCATGTGCCTAAAATCACATGAGAGCTATGATCATGCTCTAGAATCAGGCCCCTATCTTGTGAATGATCAATAATCATGTATAATGATACCTTACTTTGCCTATTTGGTGAAGTTTTGCTACTTTTAGCTATCTTCTTGATTTTTGACTAGTTTTCTTGATTTCTTGCATTTCCATTGTAATTTGATGTTTATGAATGGATTAGATGTTTTAATGCTAAGGTTGGCACATGAAAATTTTGGTTTCAGAGCATGTGATCCTTTTCCCATCAGATTTGGTGGTTTTTGTTAAGTTTGGTAGAGTTTCTTGTTACAGTTTTCTTGTTTTTTCCAATTTTCAGCAAGTTGTTTCAATTTTTGACCATTTAATCTTCATTCTTTGTGTGATTTCTTATGTAGATCAGTAGATATTTTTTTTAGCTTCTTGGAGGTACTGATATTTTTTGATTTGGAGCTATAATGGCCAAGTTATGGCCATTTTAGTGTTTTCTTTCCAATTTTGGTTAGTGGTAGTTTTTGCAGTCTGTTTTTCTCCATTTTTGGCTGTACTCTTGACCAAATTTTGTGACTGTAATTTTATAGCATTGTAGATCTCAATCTTAGCTTGAATTTGAGCCAATTTTCAGCCAATTTGGCTGAAAATTGAGAGAGATAAGACAATTCTTGTCAAGGAGGTCTTATTCCAGTTTTTGGTAAAATTTTTGAGAGAGATAAGACAATTCTTGTCAAGGAGGTCTTATTCCAGTTTTTGGTAAAATTTTTGGGAGAGAATCACTTCAACCCTTCAGTGGTGAAGCTATATCCCTTTGTAAAATTTTTCCAGATGTTTTCATTTTGAAGTTTTGTTTAAAAAATACTAATAAAAAAAAAACATAACCCTACCTTTCCCAGCCCTAACCTCCTTGTGACCTAAAGATACGCCCTGACCTAACCTAACCCTATTCTCCTCCTCAACTCGTGATTCGGCTGACTCTCCTTTCTTCTCAGACATTGCAAAGGGAGGCAACAGCTTAGCAGCTTAGCGATCTGCTACCATAGCATTGTCCTCCATTACAGTTGACATTGAAGCTGTGCCTACAATGGATTCATAAAACAAAGAATCAAATCCGGAGTTAACAACCACCGATGAATAGGTCTTTCAACAATAAAAGACAATATCTCAATTAGTTCAGTAGGCAGCGCACCTTCAATGGCAGTGAAGAACAAGAAAAAATGGAAGCCCTCCAATTGAAGTCAAGAAAAAGTCTAGAGAGAGCGTTGTCTTTTGCTCTTCCTCTTGGGATTCTGAGTACTGTATTTTACAAGTGTTTGAGCGCTGGCTCACGGCTGGTCCTTGCTTATCAGCGCTGACGCCCTGTCAATGCATAGATGCTTTGGGGCGCTGGTCCATCATCGCCGAGTTTTGGCTATTCAAGCTCATTTATGATTTTCAGTTCAACCTGCATGTTACTGAACGCTGATCCATGAGCGTTGGCTCACTGAGATTCACGAATTCTGGGCTTTGGCCATGCACATACTTCTTCAATTGTCTCTAAAAGCTGCTCTATCAGACTTCATCCATACCTTCTGAGAGCACTGGTTCGCAGGTGGTTTGACAGATTCTGAAGAACTCTGCATTTTCCGCTCCAGCACTGGTTCACAGTTGTTTCAACACACGAACTCTGCATTGTTTGCTCCAATTGCTGGTTCTTTTCTATATTTTCGATTTTGGAAGAAAGCGCACTCCAATTGCTGGTTCTTTTTTGTATTTTCGATTTTGGAGGAAGGCGCACTCCAATTGCACTCCAATTAACATTAGAAAAGCATGGAGAAGGCAGCCTACATTGCTATCTGACATTCCGTTTCAGATCCTTCTGCACTTAGTTGATTTCTCTCTCTCTCTCTCTCTCTCTCTCTCTCTCTCTCTCTCTCTCTCTCTCCTCTCCGGTTGAGAGTTCTCTCTCTCTACGATTCGGTCGAGAGTCCTCTCTCTCTACTTCCTATGGCTCGAATCGGTCGAGATACCCAAACAAAACAAAAAAAAATGTAAATTTTCAAATTTCTCATGGTTCCTTGAATTCTTCCACGAGCACCCAACTGCACCATAGAGGTAGCCGTTAAAAATTTGCCGTTAAATTTTTGAATATTTCACATTTTTTTTAAAAATCTTCTGAGATCCCACCAATGTTTTATAAAACAGCGTTCCCTCTAGTTCAAGGGCAAACTTCCATGCCAAAGGCAAATATCGATCGAGATGTTTTAAGCAAACAATATTATGAATCTTCTGATGAAGCTGATGATTTTAAGGAAGAAAGAAAAATACTTAATATCGATCTATATTCCACAAAGACAAATCAATATCAAGCACCAATGGACAGGTGGATGAAGACCAATTTGAGAATCCAGATCAAGTCTTGTCCGCAGTTGTAATGATCAGGTCGACGGTCAAAATAAAGAGGTATATTATGAGCAGATCGAACTTCTACAACTGCAGTTAAATCATGGAGTACAATCTGATTGTCAAGAATCGCATTTCACTCCGCAAATCAATGGTTTTGACCATATTATTGACAATGATTTATATGGAACTATTGTTGAACATGGATCAATAGATCAGTGGCTTAACACTGATTCAAAATTCAAATTCCAATACAGCAACGATCTTTTTGATGATGAAATTGGTATTAACATTGCTGCAATGAAGTCAATAACATGAGATACATGTCAAGATCTGTAGCAAATTCGCACCAAGCCACCAACCAATGACTCCAATGTGACATGGATGGAAGGAGTTGGTGCAGAATTATCCAATCTTCTTGTGTTGGATGATGTCATCAATCCTATCAACAAGGAAAACAGGTTGACATGGAAACTAAATTCAGGAGTATCAAACTCCTTGTGTATAGATGACAAGAAAGATCCCTTCACTACTTGGGATTTGATGAATCCGAATGTGGAATGCTTGCATTTATTGAATGCAATAGAGTTTCAAAATGAAATCAAGATCATTCATTATGAAGCAGTACATAAGGCAACAACAACACCAGATGCAGGGACAAAAAAAGATGCATTTGGAATTGGATAGCCTATCCAATCAAGAGAGATACTGGGGAAGAAGACTATCAGAATGTCCCGTTGCTTGGATTTTGTCAACCCATGCAGAACTAATGCAACTTGAGGCTTTCCTGTGTTTCATCAATCTCTTCTTCAGTGATCTTATCAAATCTATGGGATCAGTTGTAGATCAAAGGTTCTTTACGAAGAATCCTCGTTACAACCTTGTTTTACGACAATAAGATGAGACAACAAAGAAAAACGGTAGATGGTTACTGACAAGAATAATAGAAGAAAAGATGTTCTTTATTCAAGGTGGCCAAATATTCTTCGACTACCGCCAAAGGATTCACGAAACATGGCATTCAACAAAGGACTACATGGTCTTCATTTTTTAGGGCAAAAATGCTTAAAGTAGGGGGAGTGTCATGTGCTGCATGTAACTAGCCCATGAGCTTACTAATGAATTGCCAAATATGGCCATGGAGCCAAAGTAGACTAGAATTAGTCATTAGGATAGTTAATAAACTGGCTCGAACAACCTCGCTATATTTGTGAATAACGGACTTGTAAAAATGGTTGTAAGGCACAAATTAGCCAAATAAGGTCCCAAACTTGTAATAGAGGCACAAATGACCACTATAAATAGCTGAGGTCGTGCTAAATTTGGAGGCGATTGTTCATTTTGTAATTTTGAGTTTTAAGAGATCTTGAAGCTTCTCTTTGAGAGCTTTCTTGATGGAGAAAGTGGTTCATGTGCCTAAAATCACATGAGAGCTATGATTATGCTCTAGAATCAGGCCCCTATCTTGTGAATGATCAATAATCATGAATAGTGATACCTTACTTTGCCTGTTTTGGTGAAGTTTTGTTACTTTTAGCTATCTTCTTGATTTTTGACTAGTTTTCTTGACTTCTTGCATTTCTATTGTAATTTGATGTTTATGAATGGATTAGATGTTTTAATGCTAAGGTTGGCACATGACAAAATACCATGCTACCCACCTTGTCCAAAGCTGAAACCCTTTTAATGTTATTCTTGTGAAGGTGAATCCACTTCTTGGGTGCTACCTTGTGCTATTGCGTTTGTTTGAAAGACTCTAGTAGAACAAAACAAGAATGTCTTTAAGTTGTTTTGTTATGTTATAGTACTCCTTTGTGGGTGGGAGAAGTTCATTTTACTTTTCTTAAAAACTAACATGGTTTTAAACTCCAAGGATTTGCCCAATATCATGCTCATTAACTTAGAGCTGGTGTAACAAGCCATTATCCATTCTCAAAGAGAAAGAGCATGTCACAATCACTTTGTGGTTCATTGTCTTTTGTCCCAAAGCTTATGTGCATTTAGCGGCCTTGTGGTTGCAACTCATGTCATTCAAGATTCAGGGAGATGTTATCATTGACATTGGTATTTGTGCGAGTACCATGATTTTCTATTGCTTCCTCAACAAGGGTTGTCCTCCTTGAGGTCGCACCTTGACATTCACGCACCTTGACATTCATCTCATCCTATTTGTGACTTCATTTGTTGTGCTTGTTTCCAAATGTGCCCATTTTGCCATTGCTTAAACTTCCATAGCTCGCTAATAGTCTCTTCCTTTTGGTGGTGATTATTGGGATGGTTCTAGATGCAAGGTGGGTAAGTACATTTAAAGACTGGAAATCCAAGGATGGTTCTAGATGCAAGGTGGGTAAGTACACTTAATAGATCCATCACTTGCCCCTACCCCCAAAATTAAAATGAGGCAATTAATACATCACAAGAAGCTTCAAGACATTCAAATTGTTACAAAATAGAAAAACAAACATTGCATATTAGAAGAATTAAAAAATATAAAAAGACTCATTTTAATGCTCAAACTCATCTCGGACTTAGATTTTAACAAATCGTGACAATAGCTAATTGCTATCACAACAAGGCTAAAAAGGTCGAGATAAGTGCAAATGGTCTCAATTTAGATTTAGCTAATATGATGAGGTGTTCCATTCCTACATGGGGCTAAGGTCCCACCACCTACTCAACCAAGAACACTTAAACATCACAAATTTGAAGCATTCAAGAATTTCAAGACAAACATCTTCATTTTTTAGGACATTGTAAGTGAAGGTGCCTAGAATTTTCTCCACGAGTGGACCACCCCACGTTGGCATCTGATCTTACCACCTAGGGTGAAGTTCCCCTTGTTGTGAAAGATAAGGCATGCACTTGAGTGGGGTCCAACCAATGGAAGGAGAGTATGTTGGTGCAATTCCCTCCCCCTTTTATGTGAAACTTACAAAAGTCTACATAGATGGATGAAAGATTTGAGAACTCCGTGTGGCATCGAAGAAAGGCAAATTGTGGGTAAATGGGGGGTTAATATCTCCAACTCTTATTTAGCCCTTCATCATTCTTGCATAATTTGTTATGATGAACAATATAGATTGAGATAATATAATACATTGGTGCAAATATCTATGCTACACATGTTTTTTTGAAATGCCATTGGATGTTGTCTTATCCTTCCCAGTTGTTGAGATTGGGGCCTAGAAAGACATGCTCTTGTATGTGCAAGAGCTTTGAGCCTGGATCAATGAATATTCAAGACATGGCTAAGGTTTATTACATTAATCAAACTTCTTACTAGATAGCATACAGTTTCATGTCGGTTGTATAATCCAAACCATCATGACATGATGTGAATGGGAAATGCAACTCATGTGTGGACCAGTGGGGAAAAATTAGGAAATATCATGTGATTAACAAGAAAAAGCTTTACCATGTGTTAAAATTTTTGAACAAAATTCGAAATGCAACCCATGTGTGGACTAGTGGGGAAAAGTGATTAACAAGAAAAGCTTCACCATGTGCCAAAATTCTTGAAGAAAATTTGGAAATATTATGGGATTAACAAGAAAAGCTTTGACGAGTGTGTCAAAATCGGCTAAGCAATTTTAGTTGTCTAAAAATTGGTCACCTATCCACGTGGCAAATGCACTTGTGCCGAGATCAAAGGCCTTGTACCCTCGACGTGCCTCTAAGATGCGGGCACCTCCCCCAGTTTGAAAAGACGTGGCAACCAACGCCCTGGGTCACACGGTCACGTCACAACAGCTTCCACTTCCATATTTATCCGCATGTGACCTCCTCCTTCCCTTCTCCCTGTCTCTGCTTGCACCCGTCCGCCATCGCCATAGCTCTCTCTCGCCTTGTGCTTCAGCATCCGTGTCTCCCTCCCTCGCCCTTTTCCTTTGCCGTTTGGATCGCGTTTTGGCTTGTGATTTCTTGAAGGATTTCTGTTGTTGATTTTCTTGTCCAATTTAAAAATCATTCTGTCATGCTTTCAGGCTTCTTGCCTGTTCCTTTCTTTATGTTCTTGGACAGTTCACATGTTCTGAGGGTTTCACATCTATTTGCTAGCCTGTTTGGCTCAAATTTGTGGACGGAGAATCAGAACGACCGTTTTCTCAGGGTCTGACAGGCATCAGAGTCCATTTTGCTTCCTTGCTTTTCATATTTTGCTCTGAAGCCGCATCTTGATTGTTTGCAATATGCGCAAGGCATCGATTCATTGTATTCTCGCATTTCTCAGGCTTTAGTGCGCTTTGGTTTTGGTAATGTTCTGTTATTGTCTCGGAAGGCTTTGATCCAATGTGTTCTCAGGTTTGTGGTGTATGGCCATTTTATTCTTGCTTGTTCTTTTTCTGTTGGACGTTCTATTGATCCTAATCTCAAGCAAGCGGTTGGAACGATCTATTTCCCTCATTTCCTGTGTCCACATCCATGCGTGATAGCCTGAGAGCTTGGCGTGCCTATAGCGAATTGATTTCGTACTTTGTATATATATATTTTCGTAGTCTGATCCAAGAGTTCTGAATCTTGAAAAGGCGAGGGTTCTGCTAATCACACCGCATGGAGACACCCGGTCAGCTTATTCCTGGGAGCCCTCCAAGCAACCATCTGGCAGTGAAACTGGTCATGGATGAATCGCTGGAGCAGTTTCTGGAGCAGTTTTTTGTGCATTACGCGATCGATGAGATTGCGCAACAGCTGCTTCGTGCCACATTGGCCAAGAACATGATTCGCTCGATATACTCGCTGTCAAGGGCTTCGCCTAATGCGCTGATTTTATCAGGTATTCCGGCTGTTTTTGTGGACGAGTGCACTAGATCCGGAATGTTCAGCCCGGAAGAAAATGACGAAGATAAGCTAGCTGTGACATCCTCGTCTGTACAGACTGGTACTCATCTTATTCTGCTCTTGTGCTTGACAGATTACTGTACGTTCTTGGTGCTGCTTTTGAGGTCTTACTATTGTATTTTGAGGATAATTTTTGCAGCGCCATTTGTTAGATATCGGCTATTATTGCTTGAACTTTGATCCTCAATTTCTGTGCTACTTTATTAGATCTTCATTTTGGAGAACATTGAAGAAGTTATATGATAGTATGCTCCTATTTTTCAAAGAAAATCTAGTGTCTGCAAAAATCTTCAAAAGATCAAAATTCCTGTTTGGGAATCTATTAGTAATGCATTTGGATGTATCTTAAGACTCCCTATTGTGGGCTGAATATTAGTGGAAGGTTAACATCTTGCATATTTCCCGTGTGGTTCAATCTTCAAAGTTTTGAAGCAATATTTGATATCTATGCGATTCTAATGTTGTGAAGGGAATGAGTGATAATTGTTGGATGCCTTGAGATGTTTGTGGTTGGACCCTCGTTCTCTCATTTCTAAAAGCAAGGAAAATAACTCGTAATACCATTCAAGTCTCACATCATCTTCAATTTTGAAACTTGGGGGTGTGACATCTCTAATTTGAGGCCAAGTTGTAACAAGTTTTCTAGGTGCCCATATCAACATTATAATGACTTTGTAGATGTTGTCAACTGAGTGCCACATCAACAGATAATATGCTATTATAGTTTTTATTCTCACATTGTACGCCACACTATGGTTCATTCAATGCACTCATCGTTGTTCAACCTACTTGCAATATACCTGCCAATTGTTCAAGATTGAATCAAGATTGTGTGAACTTGAAATCAACATTGATTCTTGGCATGTGTAGCCTACGTGGGACACAAATGTCTCTCGTCACTCCGTTGAAGATTGCACTCTGTCTTGTTATTGCGTGAAGACAAAGCAACACGCAAAACTCAGCCCATTAAGTGTAGAGTATGCCAAGGTAGACTGGCATTGATATGAAGTCATTCTATGGAGCAAACAATTGGATGAAAAGTGATGAAATCTATATAAATGTTGCACTTGAAGCCAACCCATTGCAACCAACCAATTGTGCATGAAGGTTTGCATTCACGTGCGTTGTTGAGATGTATTTGAGATCTACGTTGACCTAATGCTTGAATTCATTTTTGGAACTCTCTTGGTTGTAGCTAAAAGGATTATTAAAAGCTCACATTATCAAGCTGGATGGCCAAGCACCATCCAACATGGAAGCGATTCTTGAAGTTTGCAAATTCTGTAAGGATTTCTTGATTAGGAAGACAACCTTTTTAGGTGGGACCCAACTCCTTGTCAAGGTACCAATCCTTAAAAGTGGAAGAGTTTTGGAGCTAGATTAATGAGCTTGAAAAGTTACAAACTTCATTTGCAAATTTGGGCTTGCATCTTCCGTTAGTTTATTTAGTTGAATTTCCAAGCATCTAGTCAAAGAAGTAGATGGATGAGTAAACTTGACTTTTATCACCATATTTTCCATGCTATGCCATGGTATTTTCTAGTTGATCTTGGGTTCTTGGTTTACCATTTATCTATCCCATCTGGGTCCTGGGTAGCCCAACAATGAAATCCATGGAGATACTCTCCCACCTTCCTGTAGGAATCTCCAGTGGATGCAGTAAGCCTGGAGGACTTAACCTGCTTGACCTTGTTCACCTAACAAGCCGTGCAACGCTGGACGTACTCTCTAATGTCTCGCTGCAATTGTGGCCAAAAATAATGCCTTCTGACTAGCTCATTAGTCTTATCAATACCCGGGTGCCCTGCGCAGGGACTATCATGGCATTCATGAAGTATCTTACAACGAAGATCCTGGCACAAAAACCTTTTTGTTTCTCAATAACATACCACCCTTCACAGTGTGTGTTAGATATATACTGGTGTGTGCCTCTACAGAAGCAACAACCTTGATTGACTCTTCCGCTTGGTCGACTTGACTACCTTTCGCGCATCAGGCCACACACACTGACAATGTGTCTCGCTTTGCTGAGCTCTCTTGATCTCCTCCATGAGAGCATTGTCAACTATAGTAAAGCTCATTTGATGCAGTATCCGAGATATTGCATCAGCGACCACATTTTCCTTCCCTCTTCGAAAGCAAAAATATGGCTCAGTGCAGAAGTACTTCAAAATATGGTGGTAAGCATACTTCAAATGTGGCCACACCTTGAGCACATGTATAATCGCATACAGCTCCTACTCATGTGTGGGATATTTCTACTGCATTGGCATCAATTTCCTACTTTCAAAGGCTACTGTTCTACCTTCCTGACTCAACACTACACCCCCCGCAATGCCACTAGCATCCGTCTCTAGGTCAAAAGGTTTCTGAGTATCAACAAACTTGAGTAGTGGAGTTGTGGCAACAACCTCCTTCAAGCTAACCTATGCTGAGCCTCAACATCCTAGCAAACCACAGTGTTGTTATTCCATAACTGATCCGTTAAAGGAGTAGCTACCCTGGAATAGTTCCTAATGAACCATCAATAGAACTTCTTGGAGATTGGAGTGTGACAAGAACAACCAATTAAGAGTTGGATCTTAGCTTTGGGGTTCTTTTAGCATCCTAGTAATGTAGTGGCATACACACCACTAGCATGGATCCTCAATCAAATAGGTGGAAAGTATCCAAAAGCAAGCCAAAGCTTTATGTCCCTTAAAGACATAACTAGGCTGATCCTTAGTATAGGGTTAGTGCCCGTGCTAGCAAGGACGAGCCCTTATCTCACCAACTTTAAGGGTATGTGCCTTTAATGTTGATGGCTCCAAAAACCAGGCAAAGCCTAGAGAGAGGAATCATTCTTGAAAAGGAATTTCCAAGAGGGTTGAGAGCTATGGTGTAGATACAAGAGCTGATCTAGCTATGCCTTTAGAGAGTACTTGCGACATGGGACACATGCTATTGGCAGGGGATTAGGTTTAGAGATAAATAAAAGGTCTCGGTCTTTGAGGGTAACTCTTGGATGGAGAGCTTATGTATGGTGGAGAGTTTGCTAGCACCCGCTACGAAGTTCTGGAGCTTGCATGTTGGATTATAGACATGGCACACATGAACAAAAGAGCACAACAACAATGTAAGAGTCGGATCTTGCATTGGGGTTCTTTTAGTTGGTATTAGAGCAAGCTTTGTTGCCTTGTATGCATGATCAATAGAGCTTAGCAAATTGTATTTACATGCAATGATTTGGTTAATTCAACCATACTTCCATGTTCCATTCTAGAACGTGATCCAGGAAATCTCGTTAGGGTTTTTCAAAATGTGCATTAATTTTTTTTACGTTTAAACTGTCTTTTTGGATTTTGAAAAAAATAGCGTTCTAAAAAATAAGAAAGCATTCCAAACCGTAGTTGCAGTGGAACTATGATTCAAACCAATGTTTTGGGTCTTGTTTTAAAATTGGAAGACATGTGTCTCGAACATGTGCCTATCGTTTTGGAGTTTCATTTTCAAGATATTTTTTTGGGTTTTTTTTTTTATTCAACTTCAATAATGGCAAAGAAAGTATTTTTTTTTAATGTTTGAGGGGGAAATGCACCTTTGTAGAATCTGCAATGTAGAATGTAATCAATTGCTTCTTGTTTGAAAGTTAGAAGTAAAACCTAGCTCTTAGAAGTTAGATTTGCAAAAGACAAACATCAAGAAGTCCAAAGAAGTGCACTATTTAGAGCATGTTGTTAACAATTGGAATTAACCTAACAACTTGTTTGATAAAGCATAAGAATTTAGAACATAGACTTGGTTCAAGTGACAAATCTGCGAACAGAGGCCCTAGGCATTGGCAGGGTTAGTTTAAATGTGCACCGGTGATTGCGTGAAGAATGCTGCAGATAGGGATCAACCCTTATTTTGAATAACAAAGTTTCGAAACAAATTTCCCATTTTGTAATGTTTGAAACGAAACCCAAGTCGGCCTTCGAAATGTCGAATTGGAAAACATTGATTCAAACTGGGAATTAGGGCGTTGATGTTTGTTCAATTTGAGATCTTTGATGCGTGGATCTAAGTGATAAATTGTAGAGATTTATTGAATGGAGGAGAATCATACTTGCTAAAGCATCTACGTGCATGTTGTAATTGCTCAATGGCTTTGGTTTTCCAACTTGTAGCTTGTTAAAGCTCATCATAAGATGGTTGTTCCATTCAATGACATGCTTAAATACCCTATTGTTGTGCAACAAGATATATTGCTAATCTCATCTTGAGAAGATTTGATACGTACATGCCATATCTAACTTTTCTATTGCAACACATTATTATGCGCTTGCCTATCTACTGTTTCAAAACTTGAAACATGAGGTTCATTCACATATAAAAAAACACAAGTGGAAATGTTGTTTCTTTATTTGCAAACTACAAACAAGAGGGCCATCATGCAACTTCTTGCCTATCAAGCTATTGGACATAATCCCATATTTGAACTTATAAACATGATTTACATAAATTTATAGCTGGTTGCCTAGTCGCATGCCAATTTTTTACCTAGAACAATATCAAATCGTGCTAGCTTGTTAATCTCAAATCCAGACCTTTAGTATACGTTTGAAAAGTAAGGAGCATCTACACTATCTTTTGGTTCCAAACTTTGGAACCCTTGCCATTTGGCATTTCCACAGTATATTGATACTTTGAAGGAAGGGTAGATAGCTTTAGCCTCTTAACCAATTGAGAGTAATAAGTTCTAAGCTGAGTGCTCAAGTGAGTCAGTGACAAGGGTCAAGACTCGATGAGCATTGCGCATCACTCAAGCCCAGATTAAGTTTCCTTATAGTTCCAATTCAAAACTTTGAACTTCCAACTCCCAACTTCCACTTTGTAAGTTGAAACTCTCATGAGCCAACTATGAGTTGCCACTTTGTAAGTTGAAACTCTCATGATCAATCGACAATGTTGATTCTTGAATGTTGAATGACCAATCGTTTGAATTTTGTACACTATAGAGGTTGTCATAGACAATGTGGCAAATTGTGTGTTGGTGGGTAGGCTTGTTAATTAGACCTACCCCACAATTTTTGGACACACATTGCCTCGACCAGGAGGTCGAGGATGTAGCCAAGGTACCACAGGTCAATTAGGTGCTTGATCCTTGGTGAGATTCATCACCAAGAGGCCAAGGGCCTTGAGCATGTTCAAGAGACACTCCACCCTGGAGGTTCTGAGACTTGCCCCCACTAGGTTTTTACTACTTGGAAATCACTAATTACTAAGTCTTGTTGTAATTTATGAGAATTTGTGATATGATGTATCTAGAATCTAGGTTGAAGATTCTAGTATCATGATTCATTTGACATCTATTATGTTCGTAGCTAGGTGTCACTAGTTAGTAATTACTAGTTATGCTTGTTGTTCTTGCTTTGATGATTCGAGATTGTACTAATGCAAATTGAATGCATTGTGCAGGTTTTCGTTTATGTTCATAGTCTTGGAATGACTATTGAGAGTTCACGGAAACTTGGAGCATATGGTCGTTTTGATTGAGTGGGTGCAGTGGGGGCCATCACGAGAGACCAAAGGTAGGATGTTCGAGTTGGTCGTACTCTCATCTTCATTTTGGGATGAGGCATGATCCATTGTCGTGGGCCTACAACCTATCTATGTTGTTCTGTGCCTTACAGATTGAGAGGGTTGCACGTTGAGCCTTCTATATGAGTTCATGGACAAGTTGGGCGAGCAACTATAGTAGTGTGCGACCATCAGCTTGGAGAGGTATTATAATACTCTGAGCTCTTGGTTCTTGGCTCTATATTGTCTTGACTCCTAGGACTTGAGTCCTTCCTTAGTATTTTGAAACTTTATACTGAAGTTAAACTTTGACGTGTTACATTTGAAATCTTGAAATTTGAATTGATCATTGATGAATCTCTGGTTGAGTTTAACTAACAATGGCATGTCATTCAAATGTTACAGGCTTGAGGAGATCCAGTGCCTTTGGTGAAGTAGATGGGAGTGGTTTCATCACCCCTTGCACACCATGGCCCAAATACTCCGTCCATTGTGGAGGAGTGAGTAGTAGTACGATGATAGGGGGCTGAAATGCCTATGTCTCTTGGGTTTATCCTCATGTACACGAGTAGGATAAGCTCTTGGATGAGCTCTGCATGTTCAGGCCAGAGACTGTGGAGTTCTCCATTGGGCCCGCACGGTTGAGGGAGGGTAGTATATTGTAATTCGTGATCATTGCAATTTGAGTTTTGCCATTGTTAAGTTTTGTTGTTTAAATTGTATAGCCACTTTTTGATGGTTCATGAATCATGATAAATTCCAAATTCCATTTCTCAGTTTTGTTTTTCAATTTGTGGTCTTGACTTTTCTTTGAACTTTTAACTTTGACTTGGCCAACTGTGTCCTATGTCATGGTAGATGTTCCTAGATTGTGGCACCTTGCCATTAAGATCCTCTCGCAAGATTGCACTATAGTTGCTTATAAGAGGAATTGGAGTGTTCATTCTTTGAATCACATGAAGAAGAGGAATCGACTCTCCTTTGCGCAGCTGGAGGGGTTGGTGTATGTACACGCCAACTTTGAGACTTTTGATTAGACCCGAGAACAATCCAAAGCCAATCCAAGTAAAACGTTGGACCTTGAACTATAATATATTACCATTAACCTATACATTGTACTTTTAAGTTTTTAACTTTGAGTTTGAAGTGATTCTATTAGGTTATAAAATTCATAATACATATCACATGATTGTTGACGTTCGGTCCTGACTCCTCTGGATTCTTGAATCGTTTCTAATAAGTGATTTCAATTTGGCATGTGCAATGTGCATAGGTCAATCCGGATGACATCGATGTGGCAAAGGTTTTAGACTTGCCACCAAGATGACATGACGAGGAGGATGTGTACGCATTCTTACATGAGAAGGCTATGCAGAGGACATGTGAGCATTCAAAATTGTAATTTGTGGGGTGTGGCTGTTGGAGCTTGGCAATGATGAACCAGGATACATTTGTGGCTAAGTTGAAACTTCAAACTTGAAAGCGATAACTTGTAAGAAGTTAGAACTTACAAGTATTAAGTATGAGCCTTGAGATACATTTTTAAATTGTAATTTGTGAGTAGTAATACGTTTGTGAATTCTATTATCCTTGTTTTGAACTTTGAATCAAAATTTAAAGTTACAACTTACATTGAAAAGCAAAATCAAATAGCATTTGAGCGTACAATGAAGTTATGAAGTATATAGTGAAAACCGAATAGCTAGTATCAAACTATACACATGTCACAAATAATACATATGATATCACAATGAGCTGAACAGTCAGTCACCAGTGAACAGTTAATGCTGAATCTAGAGTCATGACTCATGAGCCAATTGTAGTCTATTGTCTGTCATAATGATGTATTGGTAGAATCTAGGTAAATCGTGAAATATCGAGTCTTGACCTAGATTCTAGAATCTAGACTATGAAAGGCGTGAGATTGCAAGGCATTGGGCAAAACCTTTCCAAGGCTCAGACATGAGCAGAAAGCTATGCATGTGAGCATCGCCCCTCAAGGGAATTGGAAGTTGGTGATATAGTGTTTCTGCGAGTACCTTCCAAGTCGAAGGTAATGCAAATCAGTAAGTGTGTAAGAAACTATCACCAAGATATTGTGGATCATGGAAGGCCATAAAGAGAATTGGTGAGGTGGCCTCTAAACTAGAGTTATCTCAAGGATAAAAGGTGCATTCAATTTTCCATGTAAGCCACTTAAAGAAGTGCTTATGTTAGGTTGACAACCTTGTAGAAGTCCTAGTGTCACTAGAGGAAAAAGATGCCTTGGATCATGGACCAGCACATATTCTAGATAGGAGGGAGAGGTGATTAAGAAATATATCCTCCCAAGCGTATCTAGTTGCATGAAAAGGGACTTCCCTTGTCAGAATCTACTTGGGAGAGTCAATACAGGAGGGTACATCAGTGTACCCTAACTTTTTCATCAAGAAACGATGATTTTCTTGAAGGGGGTGAGAATGTTAGGCCCCAATTGTGGCTCCAATGCACTTTGGAAGGGCCAATGACCAGGTGGGTCAGGTGATTGCCAATGGCGGGTTATAATCTATACCCCAGCTCTAGGCACTCAAGTCCTTGTGTGCGTCATTGTAGGTGACCTGGTGATTAGGCCCATCATGCATTGACCAAGTCAACCTGTAGTCAGGTGGGCAGAATAGGATCAGGCCAAGAGGACCATCTAGGCATGGCTGGGGCATGGGGGTAGACGCTGGTTTTGCCTGAGAACAGCCAAAAAATTGCCCGAAACCTATTTGAAGCAGGTCATAATCCTGCTGCTCAAACTCAAACTTGAAACGAATTCTTATTGAAAATCTTTTCCCTCGGAAAACTATATCTTTGGACAGCAAGCTGCGTTGTTGTGCTATGTAACATGGTGTATGATGAATATTTTAAATTTTCTGTTGTATCTAAATTATATGTTGCTGTATCGTTTCCCTGTTTCCCGTATCCCGTATCTCGTTTGCTCTTTCTCGTTTCCCAGGGGGGCTGTGTTTCCCGGGTGGGAAACCTTTCCCATAAGTTATAACTATGCCTGTGTCACAGGACCGAAATATTGATATCTATGCTGAAAGGTTTGCCTATGGATGAGGAGATCATTCTTTCATCAACTAGTAGGTTTCAAGAGGAGCTTGGAGAGCTAGCATCCTTGCAAGGCCCGTTTCAGCAAAGCTTTTCAAGTCAAAGAGCCCTTTTGTAATGTGAACCAAAGAACTAATTCTTCTAAGTTTTGGATGAGGTTGTGGTTTGAGGGAGCCTGGAGGCAACGTCATGGTTGATAGGTATTTGTGGGCAGTGCTCACGGTAATGGATCAATCCCCTAGGGTAGGTGAGCTGCTTTGTGACAGTCCTTAGAAATAGAGGCTGATAATACTACGGTAGCCTTAGGTTGTCATATTCACCAAATTGTCACAAAATCTTTTGGATGATTCTACTTGGCGCAAACCTGTCTCAACAACCGTATGTCCTTGGTAAAGTGTCGATGCAGATTGTGTTGTCTCTAAAAATGTTTGGATGCTACACCTCTTGGTGAAACCCTAGGAGTTATTTTAGCCTTTCAAATAGCAGAAATTTGGTGTATGCAACGAATTTGTGATAGCTATATACCACACTTAGAGCTTGGAAGATTGAAAGCACAAAATTTTGTGTAGATCATGCCTGTAAGATTGTGGGCAGTGCACCCTTAAAGGGCATGGCAGAGGATGCTTGGAGAAAGTTCCTGGTAACGTGCATTCTGGAGCTGCGTTTTGTGCATGAGACTGTAAAGCTAGTGAGCATGTGAAAATCATGATTTTGAAATATACAATTATGATTGACTGGCATGTTAAAGAAAATTGAAGGCAGAAGATGGGCAAAACTGACTTCAAAATTGAAAATCAGGCTTGTCAAATGCAATTATGCTTGACCTATACATCAGCCCTCATTTGATCTTACTACTTAGCTATCAACTCTTCCTCAAACTGGCTCAATATATGTAACCATGAGCTATGTGCCACATAGGATTGATTAGTAAGCTAATTAAAATGTGTCAAATCACTAATTCGGTGAAAGAAGAGACCGCAACTTAAGCAGGGGAATTCTGCATTGCTAAACAGCAGCCACAACTGTGTTTTGTGGCATCAAAAACTTTTTGATCCCAGGTAATAATATTCCCGGTACAGAGCTGTTCACAATAAGAAGTACAAAGTATGTTTCAAGTTAATGCAAGTGCCACACGATTTGAATGGTAACTTCTCATCAATGTTCTGTTCATAAGTGGTAAATTACAGACCTGCATACTCTTCTACCTAGAATCTCACTTAGAGCACTCACATTTCTCAACTAAGAATCAATAATAAACAACAGAGAATTTTCTAATACACGACACGTCTGGCTTGTCAGCGTATCAAGTTCATGCATAATTCTTTTGATCGAGCAACCTTAGAAGTTAGTGGCATTTCTTACCTCATCCATACTTGCTAAGTTGATCATACCCAAGCTACACTACTGAGAAATTGTAATTTATGCATGAAGACGGTTTATACTTCACTAATTGCGTGGGCTATCATTATTGGATATATAGCTATTCTTACAAGTTCTTAGCAAGACTTCCAAAGGTGCCAAAACATGGGAGAAACAATGGGGTGAAAGTCTCGGCACGGTAAACCTTAATGAGAATACCCATCCATCCCACCAAAATGGCCCCATATTCTCGCATAGGATATGTAAACTACCTTCAGGAATGTACTATCAAGGATAGAAAAGGACAAACGACTTTGATGAGCACAGAAACAGTTAATCTGCAACCTAATCCACCCACCATTTCTACCTAATGATACATACACAATGACAATTAATAATGCAATGGCAGATAGAAATGACAAAGGATCATTCTCATCCTGAAAGTTTCATCGAGAGCGTAACTCTCATCTACATTTATGGCATTGCTTGATGATCTTACAATTGCAAGGCCGTAGCCTCTCATCACCTCCCGTAACTTGATTAATTTCTTATGTATGTAACTTAATCTGAAGGCTTATATTTATATACTTTGTTGCAGAGGATCAGGCTTACAATTTCTTGAAGCTTTTCAGGTTATGTTGTTAAAGTACTTTCCGGCTTGATACATCTATGATGGTGGTTGAAGCAATAAATTTCATTTCATTTTAGTTTCAATGCTCACTTTCTATATGGTATTTCATGTCTCAACGTACATCTATGCCACTGTACGAGTGTGTTTTGGTGGTTAGGATAAGCTTTTTTAGTTATTTGGTTCTTGATGCTGCTATGAAGTAGTTTCTTTTCCCATACCATGTTGCCTTTCAAACTGTAGTGTGCTAATATGCTGTAGTATTTTTGCTTATTGTGCTGAGCCGGGTAGGTTTTAGAGTTTCTGTTTGAACTGTGAAGTTCACTTTCTCAGGAGCTCGAAGTTTTTTATATTGCTTTCTCAGGATCAAAACTTCAAAATGCAAACAAATGGAGTACTATTGAGAGTGCTCATGGCCATGCTTCTCTGGACACACCCTACAGGAGAGACACTCCCAACAGCCAACGTGCAGAAAATTGGTCAGTGGATGAAATGATGATACTTCTTGAGGCAAAAAAAGTGGAGGATGAAATCTCTGTAGCGAGTCGATTATGCAAGAAAATTAGGCCTGCCAGAGAGACATGGAAAGCTATATCGGATCGCCTTGTTCAGAAGAATGTGCGAAAGACTCCACACCAATGCTGGATTAAGTGGGTGAAACTTAACAAATCCTTCAGGAAAATATATCGATATGAGAAAAATATATCATCAAGTCAGGAGAGCTTTTGGAATCTTTCGACAAAAGCACGAAAAGAGAAGTCTATGCCAACTTCGTTCCACCAAGATGTCTACAGTGAGATGGTAGAGAAGTTTGGGGATGTCAAAGAGGCAAGGCGTGGAGGTCGCTTAATTGAACTTTCCAGTAAGTATTTGGAGGAGTTACTGTTGGTTTTGGACTGGTATTTGTACTCGGTGAATTGTTTTGTGTATCATGACATGTTCTTTTGATCCATTTCAGCTCCAGGAGAGGAACGGTCAATTGGTGGTGACGCTTTGCAAACTCCTCCAGAGGCACACGATGACCTGCTATCAATATCCTCCCAGCACCTCAATTTTGAGTTGCAGCAACCAAAACGTCAACGAACAATTTTTCCTATAAAAGGAGAAAGAATGCAGAGTACCAAGCAGCTAATAATGCATTATGAAGACATGGAAAATAAAAAGTTACAAATAGAAAGGCACCGAATCCTTTCTGATGAAAAACGTAATGCGTCTTTATGCAATTCAATTGCAGAGATAGCCAATGCCATACGTAGCATTGCAGATGCCCTCCACCCAAAGCCTTGATACATACTTTGGCTGGGTACACGATTTCGATCTATACGAAATGCTTGCGAACTCCCTTCAGATGCTTCCTGATGGACAAACAGCAATCTTATTAGAGGATTTAGAGACACAATCAAAACTTTGAAGTTTGTGAAGCTAATCTATAATTATACCCATCGTTTAATTTGCAAAACTGCAAGTCATCCATTTGATGGGCAGTAATACACATTCATTTGGAACAATTGAAGTTCTTTGTTATATATTTTTACATGCCTATTATAGTTTCAAGAAAACTCCAAGAATTTCATTGCTTCTAAAAGTTCGAATGTTGCATCAAACTTTTATTGAACTAGAAATTGTTTCTTCTGGCTCCACCATCATTTGGAGGTGCCTTAGCAACATACACATGAAACAGATGAGTTGAAAAGACAGTACTTCTGTGACACACATGGTAGCCACAGCAGATTTTGAGACTGAAGAAACATTTTTGGCAGAAAGCAACTTACACAGATCCTGATACTAGATTCTGCACCCAAATGTCTTACCTCATAATACTTCTTCACCGAGGATGCTATACTAAGTGAAATGAGTATAGTCTTGCACTTACAAAAGATGTATATTCACAAAGAACACGCCTATTTCCTTTATCTTCTCTCTACTATGTCAAAAGGGTTTTACTTCATGTTGCGAATATTTAAACTCAGCATTTAAAGTTAAATCTGAAGTTTGCCTACAAATGATGAGACAAGGTTAAAGAATGTACCAAATATGCAACGGAGCAATCTAGCCATGAAATATTTCCTTCAGTGGGTATTAGAGAAGGAATTAATGACATTCACAGCTGCAAGATTAATGGGTCTTTGAATTCAAGTTAAAGTAGAAATTTGAAACCAAATTAACTGTCTCCTAGGTAGGAGCTAAACAAAATATTGAGTTGAAACAACAACGTGGTCCTTGCAAAAAGGAAAACAAGCACATTGTGGCAAGCCACGGGGCCCTGCCTTTGCAAGATGTAGCAAGCTGGATTTTATTTTTGGGAAAACAAGTAGTGTGTGTTTTTAGGCACAAATATAATATATTGGTGAATGATCTGACCAGTAAGCGTACGTAGATCCAAATAAATCTCCTGAATTCTAGATGTTTGTCCAAACATAACCTAATTGTGTGCCATATATAGTTGTTGCTTGTTGAAAGGCCAAGTGCATATTATATTGAGACATAAGCGAGTGAAGTTTTTGGAAATTTTTATTTATGCTCAATGCATTAATATTTAAGTGACCGATTGCAATAAGTGGTGCGGCTTTGGGAATGTTGTTAGGTATTATGTTTAGTTGTTCAATAAACATGGAACTAATAGATTTTGGTTGTTTGTATATTGCAATAATATGTAGATTATCAATTTCATAAGTAAATGTAGCATGAATAATTTCGGTGTGTCGTGTATTATATAATTGGACATGGTCAACATGTTGAGTTTCGTGATATAATATTGTTGATCGTGTAAAGGCGTAATTGTCAATGGCTTTGAAGGTGGTTGGGAAATAAAGTTGATGAGCATGAGTTTGTGTTTCTTGTAAACATAATATGTGTGATGTCATTAGATTATAATCATTTTTAATATTATGTTTGTATTTAGATAATGATCTAGTGTTTCGTGATTGAATAATGAGATGTGTTTTTGCATAGGTATGCATATTCGGGATTTGGAAACTCCAGTTTCTTGTTGTTTTGAGGAGTGTCATTTCTTGCTGGACAGAGGAATCGAGTTTAAAATGGTTTGAAGATGTTTTGGATTGAATGCTAATTCAGTTATTGTTAGACCCTGCGCTCGATGTATTGTTCTTGCTATTGCGATTTTGATTGGGAATTGTTTTCTTGTAACTTTAATAAATATAGAGTGCCCGATTTGAAATTCTTTCGTGATTTGATGTATTGGAGTCCATGTTCGGTTTATGTTGTTGGTTTGGTATACGTGGACATGATTTTGTTGGGCATTTTTGTCAACTTCGTAATTGTTAAATTGTATCCATACAATGTCCTTTGTAGAGGTCATGGTTCTAGTTTGGAAAATGGCATATGCTCCATTTACAAGTCCATCTTCAATATCTAGGTTTGTGGCACAAAGTTCTACTAACATACCTTGTTTAACATGAATTGTTTCTATTAATGATGATGTTACAGATGATGTTTGTGGTATTAGTATCGTAGGATTGCAACTAGGACTACGAATGTCAATTGCTTGTAAACAGAATTCTGCACATGTGATTGTATGGTAAATGTCATTGTTGTATTGTTGTATTGTTGTATATCTTTGTTTGTGTAAAACAAATGTGGTAAATTAGGTATAGGAGGTAGTGTTTTATGACAATGTTCATTTAACCAATCAATATCTGCAGATGTATGTGCGGTTTCTCTAACTTTGTTTAAAACATGTATGAAATCTGTATCTTGTTGTCGCATTACTTGTTGAAGTTCATAACACATGAACATGGTTTCCCAATATGAATTATTAAGTGCAAACAAATTATGTTCAGGTTTTTTAAAAATCCAGGAATCTAGAACATGAGCTGTTTGAAATAGATCACCACAGGTTATAACATCAACACCTCCGAAAAATTCTGATGGGTTGTGCATGATAGTTCGAAGTCATTGATATGCAATTTTAAAGGTTCTTTCGCCAATTAAAGAAATCTCATCACATACTACGAGTTTCAAATTTTTGTATTGAATTGATAAAGTTTGTAATTTTTCACCAGAAAGGGAGATTAGGTCTTTTGTGTTTAAAGGTAAATGTAATGCTAAATGTATGGTAGTTCCATGGATATTAAAAGCTGTTTTTCCTGTATATGCCATTAGCAATGCTCTTGGATTTTTGATATGGTCTTATTTTGGTTGCTTTAAAGAACAAATTCGTTATATGTTATGCGAAATTGTGTTTGTAATGTAACAATTCCCATTTTGCAATGTGTTGGTATGTATATCTATTTGAAATAGGCATCATGCGGCGAGTTCCAAAATACAAAGTTGGATAATTAAGTTCTTCAGCGTATGTATCTTGAAATATTCCAGTGGGGTTTTGACCTTTGCAAGGAGCAATAGTTTTGTAACAATGTTCATAGTCAATAACATATTCATTATTTGTAAATTGATGTATTAGAGTGTCATCTGCAATGGTTTCCTCAGTATTAGTTTCATAATTTTTTCATTCATTTATGGTTGATGATTTTGAGCATGTAGTAATGTTATCGAAGTGTTTTTGCCATGATTGGTTAATTTTGATTTCTAGTTTTTGGTAGTGGCATTTTCAAAAGATCAATAAGAGTAGTCATTAGTTTTATGGGACGAACTTTACCAATCATGTAGTTTGTTTTATATTCGAGTTTTCTTTTAAGACCCTAAACCCTAAACCCTAAACCATATACTAAGTCATGTCAATATTATTGGCTATCAAAAGTATAAGCACTTAGTGAACTTATGCAATTCTGAATTGGAAACTATATATGACAAAGTAGTATAATTTGTATATGGTGTAAAAAAAAAATAGATACAATTTTTGGACATATAGTACGAGATATTAGGAAAAGAGAGAGAATGCAATTAATACGATTAGGATCTTTTTACTATGTTTGCTAAAAATCTGCAAGGTTAATCTATGGTTTAATGAATAATTCTTTTAGAATGACTTCTTGAAGTTGTTAAAGAAAATAAGAGAGAAGCAACTGTGTAATGTAATTCGATACAAAGATTTTAGGAAGAAGACCAAGATATGTATAGATAAAGCAGTACGTAATAGTGGAACACAAACATTGCAATTATGGGTGCTGTGAAAAGCTTGTAATGGATTCGGAACGCATGACACTCGATACATGATTCTTGAAATTTAAGAAGGGTCAAAGTTAAGAGGTGGTTGAGGAATGTGCATAAATGAGCTTACAAAGAGGCATGCTTCCTGATAAGAATTTGCTGGTTTAGGCACTTATGTCAAGAGTTAGTTATCAAGAACAAGTTTTTATGATAATATAAATCGTATCATTAAACGGAAATTAGGAAAAGAGAGAGAATGCAATTAATACGATTAGGATCTTTTGACTATGTTTGCTAAAATTCTACAAGGTTAATAAATGCCTATTTTTTTTGTACATGTAGTTGGAGCTCGAAATTTTGTTAAGACAAACATGTAAGTGAATTGATATTGAAGACAAGTAGAAGCCCGTAGCTTCATGTTTTTTGTGATTGTTTTTATTTTACGGTGCTTGGTATTTGCAATGAACTCATTAGTTGTTGGTTTTTTGATACAACAAAAAAATGTGAAAAATGCAAGGATAGTCATTGAAAATAGCACATGGACAGGAAGATAAATTCTAAAAGCCTGAATTGTTGGCATTTGCCAGAAGCTTTTTCGCAGAATTAACCTGCGTAAAATAAATGTCGGAATATTGTTTATTCTACTTGTGAATACAGCCATCAGTTCTGTGGCTTTTGGTTTCAGTTGATTGTTCAATGAAAAAAATTGGGAAAGACCATACAAGAAGGTGTCAAAGCTTCTATGATGTCAATGTACTCGTCTAGAAGCTGGATGTGTACATAATATAGACAGAAACAATGATTAGGAAAATAGATACAGAAAGAACCAAATTTTTTTTAATAGCAATGCATATAAAGTAGAACATGGAACTCGCAATTGTTAAGAATTTCTGAAAGAAATTGAATAGTAGGAAGAAGACGCAGCCAGAATTCCGAGTATGAAGCAAGAAAAAAATTGACATAAAAGCTTCGAAAAAGCTACGAGAAGAGTATTACCTAACGATGTTCATTTACAGCAAAACAAATAATAGATCAAGTAGGCATTCTTTAGGGAACATGTCTATGATCAGAAAATGAAGTTTCTGATTTCGATACCAGTTGCGTAGTACAAAAAACAGGAATGGAAAGTTTGAAGTTAGTACTCACTTTTTTAATCTAAATAAAGATTTCTGTTTAGTTCTTCTTGCAGCCGGCAAATTTCTGAAAGCTTTCGATAGCTGCAAGCTGCAAAAAAATAAGCAGGTCAATTGACAAGTTCAAAGGGAACAGAAATTCGGAATCGATTGTGAATTAGCACGGTCAAATTTCGTATTACTACTGTCAGCATTTTTTGACAAAATTGCATTACTCAGGCACTGATTTGTAAGGAGACATAACAATTTTCTTTCTACAACATAGTTTCGAACCACCAAAATTATAAGGATATTATTCAGCAGAATCTGCTACAGAATAAATAAATTTCCAAAAAGCTTGTTTGAGAAACAATACACGGCTGTGAATTCACAGTTGAAAATTGCTACTAAGGGGATCAGCAACACAAAAGAATCTTAAAACACATACTTTCCTGCACTAGCTCATCAACTATTTTTGTTGGAGAGAAATACTATTGTTTTTAAGAAAACTACAATAGAACTCTAACCACTTTCTATGGAATCATGGCCTCACTTATAATGCTTGTGATCATTCACAAAGCTTATAGCCTTAGAAGAGTTGGACGCGCATGACACACATGTAAGTGATTGTATTCTAGCTTCCAGCATGTTACATCAACCCTCATGAGTTGGGCTATTTGATGGCTTATTCATGGCCCAAAGGGAGATTGTTAGCATGATGACATCACTGCCTTATTGTGATCTGCTATGAGGGAAAAGATTATATCTTCAATATGCTTAAACACATTGTTTGAAGCATGGAACACAAAAACCTAAATCAGCGTCACCGCTGACAGGAGATTATAAAATTAGGCAAGAGGAGAATGGTACTCAATTCCTCTATCTTGCAAATTGTCCATGGGCATCAAAGAGAACACAATCAACATTAGCCACAAGCAATATATACATTGTGGAGTTACCAGCTCATGACATCAGTAATCTCAGGATTATGCGAAGACAACTACCATTGCTGCAATATGATAAAAAAATACTCGAGAGCACACAGCTAGTACCTGGTAACAAAAGAGAAGAGTGAAAGTATCTTATGAATATGTTTTGCCTTAATATGAAATCCAAAATTTTCTAGGTGGGCAACAAAATAGCCATTGTAGTCATTAACCACATTACAATCAGTAAGTGGTGTTTAGAATGTCAATTCAAAGCATGTCAACAGAGTTTCAAGGAGCTACACCGAGTGCCTACTAAAATATGATACAATGCCTGACTATTAGGTTAGGAAATTTTGTGGACATACAGTACTTTTGGGCTTAAGGGCTTGTTGGCTCAGCACCTATTTTACTTGGCAAGACCCATGGGTTTATGGGCCCACCATCCATTCGACTTAGCACGACCAGCGGCTGATCTATTCAGAAGCGTAGTGATCGCTTTCAGGACCATCTATAATTTTATTGAAAAGCCACGATTCCTTTCAGGATAAATAATAATTTCTATTAACTCGAAAAGGTGGGCCT
Organism: Diphasiastrum complanatum; assembly: GCA_029204225.1. Taxonomy (NCBI): domain Eukaryota; kingdom Viridiplantae; phylum Streptophyta; class Lycopodiopsida; order Lycopodiales; family Lycopodiaceae; genus Diphasiastrum; species Diphasiastrum complanatum. The sequence continues at coordinate 3,574,569 of CM055092.1, read as the reverse complement.
CTAGAGAAGAGCACACCATTTTTGCAGAAATTTGTTGGTCTTTTAAGACAATTCCTTTCAAATCAAGGATTCAGCCCTAACCTCAGTAGAGTATAATTAGGAAGTAGACATTTATTTGGTAGCTTACTATTTGGTTTCTTTCTCTAAGTTCTCTGTAAGAGACTTGTTGCACTTCCTTGCATAACATTAGCTATTGACTATTGTTATGTTCTTGAAGAATTGAGTAGAGTCACCAGATCATCTTTTGTCATATAATCTCTATTAAGTACATCCTCCAAACTCTATGACAATGAAGAGTAATCATAAAATAAATAATATGACATTATAATCTTTCTCTATTGATTATAATCAGTAAGCATTGTTTGACGGGACTTACACTGCTGATTCTAAGAGTGTATCTTAGATAGCGTTTCAATAACAATGACAACCTTCAGACATTACCCATTGGAAAGTTTGAAAGCTCAATAATCCACGAATCTAAAAATCATGAAACAATCAATCTAATAATTCAATTGGCCAAATCCTTATCAACACATACAAGATACCAATCCACAAGAATTCTGAAAACATTTTTGCATGTTATGTGAAAAGGAAAAAGTAAGTGCATTCTTCAACTGCACATGACCACAAATCAAACTGTTCCTTCAGCATGGGGATGGAACAAAACTTGAGCTATTCATCAACAGGAAATAATGTCTCAATCACAAGTTTTCCAACTTTACATTAGTCAAAGGAGGAATTTTCTCAAATGCCCATTGAATTTCTTGCTTGACTTCCTCTTAAAGCAATATTCTGTGTCCCAAACTTCTGGAATCAAACAATTGTAAATCGGAAAGAGCGCAGATCATTGAACTGTTCGATGCCCTACCGATTTCAAATCACCTCATAAACTAGTAATCGCGAATTGGTAATGTTCTGGAAATCACGATTGCTAATCAATACTGTCTCGGAATTTGACTTCCAGGTTCTGAGTTTACAGAACAGAACCACACATGTGAATTTAGATTGTTGTTTTGCGAGTTTTGGACAAGGCTGAGTGTCTATTTCTCAAATATTGCTTACACTAAGAACAGAAATGTGTACCTGTAACAAGTTTAGGAATGAATTGTACCTCTCTCAGATAGGAAAAGCTTTTCAATATATGGGTTTAACCTCAACCTGTCGTTCCTGATTTTGTCTAGTTTTTTGAGTTTCTAAGCAACAGACAAAAAGGAATATTATTGTTCTGCATCATTCGGTCAACCATATACGAAGGATAGTGTCATGCAAGGCAAATGATAGTGTGGCAGTATGCGAAGAATGATGCTATACAGAATTAAGTCCAATGAGCACTGCAATATCAACAGACCTTATAAATAAACCTTCAACCTGAAATTTGATTTTATGCTAAAATCTGGCCGAATAGTAGGAATCGGGTAGATGGGCAATTAAGTTATAGGTTTACAAACACAAAAGGATGATACTACTTTTGGTTGGGGACACATTCTACGCCACTTTCCAGCGAAAAAAGAAGTTATACCATAGCAGAGACTGCTGGAAGGGCATTCTTTTACTCCTATGTTTGACAGGTAAGTTCGAACCGAAGAGGCAGTTTTCCAAGTTCTAAACAATGTAACAGGAAAAAAGTTTACTGGAGGAGGTTGGCACAGTTAAATAGTGAAGCAAGTTAGCAGCCATGGCCATGCAGCTGCCACATGGGAGCCATTTTGGTATATAAACCGTCCCATCTACCTAGTCATTTTAGTATAAGAACCTACCCCCCAGCTATTATTCTCAACTAAGGTTCTGGTAGCATCAATTCATGAAAATATTTGCGATAATTTTACTAGACATCATTCCAAGTAAATGTGTTTAGGTTGTTACGAGTACCATCTGCAAGAGCAGGGAACGATTGCTTGTTGAATATGGTAAGTTTAAAATAAGATCTCAAAATAGCAAACTAGTCTAAATTTGGTTTTCAAAACTGCAGGTAATTTAAAACAAGAACCTTTGTCATGCATAAATTCATTGAATGCAATGAAGAAATGCTTGAATCATGAAGACTTTATTTTTGAGTCGAAACAGTAGTTCGTACAATGACAAGATCTTGTAATTAAAGCGGAATACAAAAATAACTTATTAAAAGACTGAAATACAAATTCAAGAAACTCGTGTCAAGAACGCTTTCACCTAAAATTATATTGTCTTTGCCTTAAACGTCTCAATTCCAAAGATATTAAGAACCAGGATCTGCTACAGAACAAGTAAACTTTTTTTAAACATGAGCAGCCATCTATTTGAAGTCTATTTGGAAGCTTGTGTTTACTGTATTTGTAATTTCAGAGGAAATCCAATCAAACATGCTTATTAGAAGAGATCTAGGCATCCATTATTAACAATTGAAGCAAGTAGACATTCTTACAATGTTTACGAGTCTATAATAATAATAAAAGGTACTAAGAGTTTAGGGGATCTTGACAATTGACAATCAACATCAATCTGCAAAGGCCAAGTGGGCTAATACTCGTTCCATTAAGAAAAGAGATCTTCACACGACAGGGTGTGGGGCATGATGTTGAGTTAGCTGCCATTTTTTATGGCCTGAAGAGAGGGGCTTCTGAACTAAATGAACCAATGTAAACTTTGTCATGAATATTTCAAGACATAGCAGGGAATAGTCGACAAACAAGTGGCCAGCTGGTTGGTGGCTCTTTCCAAACCTGTAGCATCTGGAGTTTGATTCCACTCAAGTGTTGCCTACACATATACAATAAAAGAAAAATAGGAAAATAGGTTCATACTACAACAGAGGCTGTTGGAAGGGCATTCTTTTACTCTTATGTTTGACAAGTAAGTTTGAATCAAAGTGGCAAGTTTCCAAGTTCTAAACAATGTAATAGAAAGAAGTTTTACTAAAGGAGATCAGCGCAGCTAAAAAGTGAAGCAAATTAACTTTCGAGTCGAAACAACAGTTCATATAATGACAAGGTTTTGTAGGCAAAGCACAATACAAAAAAAAGACTCTTTAAAAGACTCAAATATACAGAGTCCAAGAAACTTACCTCAAGAACACTTTAACCTAAAATTACATTGCCTTTGCCCTAAATGTCCTAAGCTGACTAATATTCGATGAAAAAAATAAGCACCTAATTTGACAAACTATGCATGGTTCTAGCTTTGTACATTACCAATACTTTCAACTTACTTGAATAAACACATTGCATTGCCACCTTTCAGGCATATTGGCCTCAAAAACTATAACAGATCTAATGCAAAAGGTTTATGTATGAGGTGTTGAGGCTGAAATCCAAGCAACTTGTGCTTTTGGAAGCGTATCACGAATCATGAGGATATCTTGTTCGTGTGTAGACCATTCTATATCAATCCTACGTCAGTAAGAAAACGAGGCGGTGTATTGACATATCTGCTTTCAAGGCATTTACTATTCCTGAAGCGATGAAGAATGCAAGCACAGTTCGTTGGTACTGGTTGCATGCTGCTCCATATTCGAGAGGCCTTATTCTAGCTTTGGCCTTGCTTTTATCTAGATCCCACAAATAGCAATATTGTTTCAGATGGGCATGAATTTCTTCTTGTAAACACAAAGGTAACGCTAGAATTCGTTCTTTAAGGCTAAGCAACTCGTTTTTTTAAATAGATCCATTTTCCTTGCAGTTTCCTATGTAATATGAGACTGGCTTACTCTTCAAACCTGTCCACTGTTTTTGTTTAGGTTGGCCTCTTCCAAGATCATGGAGATCAAGATCATAAGATGTCAAGATTATGCTTTCTAGCTTGACTAGTCCACATACAATGAACTATATCCATGATGGATCGAATCTTGATATCAAATACTATCTTGATCTTTTTTAGGCTGATTACTCTCTCAAGGATGTAAGTGTCCACTTTGGATGCTTCACTTAATCTCAAGAGGAGTTTACAATTTGTCTCAAAACATGTGAAAACATGATTTTCAAAAACATGAGTAACAAGCTCAATCTTGTTCTCACTAGAACCAAGAGCATACTTTTGATTATACAATATCTTGCTTTCAAAATGTATTGGAAACATATCTAAGTCAATAATGACAAGAAACATGTCCATACCATAAGTATTATACAAAACTAGTATAGCCTTCCTTGAATTTTGAGATCCAAAAAGTTCAATGAAGCAAGATAGCATATCAAGCAAAGGAAGAGAAGCATATATGAATGTGTTGTAGTAAATACAACATGAAAGATGCCCCTCTTTGCCATGTAAGGTGAGCCATAAAGACTTGTCCATGCATCTTGAAGATCTTCCTGAAATCATATGAAGAAGAGACTCCTCCTCACACCTCGGCCCCATCACAACTTGAATACCTTCAAAAGAGATAACTTGTGATGCTTTTTGAGAAGCCTTGATCTCGGCCACTTCCAAGGTTGAATCTTCATGCAATATGACATCTCTATTCACAACCACTTTTGAAATAGAGAGTGTAAAGACACTAAAGTCCTCCTTGATGGATGAGTATCTAATCATGATCCATGAGCTTGGATCATCCTTCCTCCTTGTTTCCAAGGGAATATGAGCAAAGCAAGCACTACCAAGTTCACTAAGGTGATCAACCTTAGGCTTCATCTTGAATAAAACCTCCAAATGAGAATTGCTTCTCAACATATGCTTTGAATAGTAGGGAATAATCATACATCATAATACTTGAAGAGAGAAGATATGTGCATCTTGTGTGATCATCCTCCTTTGAAATATTGGACATATAAGAGACATCAAGAGAGTTTGCACTCTCACTTGGATCCAATTTGTAGATGCCTTCAAATCTTGATCCATATGCAAGGATCTCACCATCCTTCTTGATCACACAATTGTCAACATGGAAATTGACATCAAAGCCACTATCAAGAAGTTGGCCAACAGTTAAGATGTTCTTTGTAAGATTTGGGACAAAAAGAACATTGTTGAAAAAGAGATCTTTGGAAGATGCAAGCTTCAAGGGAATAATCTGTACTCCTTCAATATTGCACTCATGCTCACTTGCAATGTATATGGTCTTCTTGACTCCATCATAAGGCATAATAGATGAAAAAGAGTGCTTGAAGATGCTCCACTATCAATATACCATGAGGTCATCCTTGTTGAAGGTGGAAGAGGAGAAGCTTGATGCCATAAGAGAGCCTTCTCCATCACTTGTAATATAGTCTTCTTTCCATTGGTGATGTTGGCTTGATTGAGCTGATTCTTCTTCTTGAAGCAATTGGTAGCATAATGGCCTTTCTTGCCACAATAAAAGCACTTTATCTTCTTCTTCTTGAGATTTGAAGTAGAAGCATGAGAGGTATCCTCCTCCTCTCCATCTTGGTCTTTAGCTTTGTCATTAGAGAAGTGATGGTGTTGCTTCTTACTCCTGTCTTTGTGCTTGGCAAATAAAACTTTGCCATCATCATGATTGAGTGATAGCTTGTCCATCCTCAAGAGTTTGTACTCTTGTCTTGATTCTTCAGAAATAAGCACATTTTGAAGTGCCTCCAAACTTGGTAGCTCCTCCTTAATGGCATAGGATTGGACAAGGTTGTCATATTCATCTCTCAAGCCATTGAGAATGACTTGGACTAGCTCACTTTGATTGATTGAGTCACCAATACATGCAAGCTCCCTATGAATATACTTGACTCTCAAAACATAATTAGATGCACTCTCATCACTCTTTGACTACTTTGAAAGATTTGATTTCTAAAAGTGAGGAGCCTAGAGGTGTTCTTAGCCTCATAGATGGACTTGAGACAATCCCAAGCTTCCTTGGATGTAGAACAATCACCAATCTCCCTCAATATCTCATTAGAGACATTCATCTTAATGTAGTGGAGAGCCATCCTAGCTCTCTTCTTGTATTTTTGTACTTCTTGAAGGACTTGAGGCTCCTCCTCAATCCCAAGTACAATGTTCATCACATCTTGGAGTATCAAGATGGACTCCATCCTCAACTTCCATATTGAATAATTGGAAGTAGACAATCTCTCACTTGGTTGCAACAAGTATGAACTCATTGGAGTCATGTAAAGTGGAGATAAATAAAAGTCTCTTAATCCTATTGGACCATTGATCCATTCACCTCTAAATTCTATTGGACCATTTTCAAGCATATCTCAAATTCTATTGGACCACTCATGGTTCCACCTCTAAATCCTATTGGACCTCTTAAACTTCATCAAACAAAAGCATTACACTTGTGTACACTCTAATTGGCACGAGTTTGGCCTCCTACTCTATTTTGACTCAATAGTGGCATTACAAGTGAAAATGGATAATTTGCCATCTATGCCAAATTTGACCCTATCAACATCCTACACCTAGATGCTTGACTATGAAATTCTATGAGAACCCTATATCAAACATTTTTTATTTACTTTAGAATTCTCCACATGCGGGAACATCCTCCACACATGTGAGATTCACTTACAAACTTCTATCATAAAAAATACCAAGCTAGATTTTTGCCAATTTCTCACAGCTTGTACATTGCTACAAACCTTTGCTTTTTTAGAACTAGGCTTGCTGTACATCTGCGTGCATAATACTATTATGTATTGTTATATGTAAATATTGTTACATGTTTTAATGGCCAATATGTAAGAAGTTGAATGCTATATTAATTTAGAAATTTCAACATGTTATTGTAAAAAATAAAACAACCGAATGTATGAACAGTAAAAAAGTCCACATCTATTGGTACTTCAAAACTGCCCTTTGCATTCGACATGTCATGTGCGAGGGAGAAAAACTTATGCATGCAAAAAGCAGATATGCATGTCAAATTCTGAATGTAGTTATATGTTTCGTAAGGAAATACCCTCAAGTAAATGAATCTAGATGGTTATTATAAAGATGATTTTAGCTTGATGTTCCTACAGCATTACGCCTATCATTTATAAAGGCAAACAACGCTCGCTTGGTGCGAATGCCTATGAATCTTCATTCTAAAATAAGGTGTGAAAATAACAAAATTTGAACATGCATCTGTAAATTTTCATTCCAAATTTGCAAATAATCTAAGACTAAGAACTTGGTTACATGCAGGTTGATTCAATGCAGGAAACAAGTGGCTGAACTACAAGCATTCGATTTTCAAATCACAGTAACACTTGATACATTCAGTGTCTGCACATAATCTGGTTTGTAGCACTGGCCATGTTTCCAGATTTGTATGAAACCTTGTCCAAAGACGTCCTTAATTTTAGGTTTATGTATCTTCCCATTTAAGAACCAATAATCAAATATTATAGCGCTTGCAATCTGTAAAATTACTTGTACAAATGTATAGTTAACTGAATTGAAACAATGTTGTGAATGGCTATTTTTTTCTACTTCAAATTCCATCATTTACGAATCCAGTTTCCAGACCCTTGCAAACTTGAGTCTTTACCAATTTCCAAGAGCCCATTTCCTTTTCTAGTGCATACTTTAGGCTTTGACAATGTTCCATAGTATTTCTTAACTTAAGATCTACATAAATCTAAAACAAAAAATATAGCAGGTATCATAAAACTTATGAAATCATATTTTTGATTTCCATTTCAAATTGTAGTACTTTGTCAAGTGCTCATGTTTCCAGTCTGGAAACTAGTTTTTGTTCTTGATTTCGTACATGTACTCCAGACAACCATCTTTTATGAATAGTTTTAAAATTCCTCGTTATGGTGTAACCATCATGCAAGTGGAACTTTCAACGCAAAGATCATCATCAAGCATGGAGGAACCCCATGATCATAGTGGCATATTGGTGGAGCACTCTTCAAAGGCATTGGCAAGAGATCTCTACCAAAGAGATTTTATCATGGATATGGTGAGGGTGTTGCTATGATGGATCCCTTGGCTGATCTTCACTTCTTATCCACTCAAAAAGATTTACAAATTTCTCAAGTGATCTAGTACCTATCCAAGCTATTTTTTTGAGGAGTGTGAGAAATTGGCAAAAATCTAGCTTGGTATTTTTTATGATAGAAGTTTGTAAGTGAATCTCACATGTGTGGAGAATGTTCCCACGTGTGGAAAATTGTAAAGTAAATAAAAAATGTTTGATATAGGGGTCTCATAGAATTTCATAGTCAAGCATCTAGGTGTAGGATGTTGATAGGGTCAAATTTGGCATAGATGGCAAATTATCCATTTCCACTTGTAAAGCCACTATTGAGCCAAAATAGAGTAGGAGCCCAAAATCGTGCCAATTAGAGTGTAGACAAGTGTTATGCTTTTGTTTGATGAAGTTTAAGAGGTCCAATAGGATTTAGAGGTGGAACCATGAGTGGTCCAATAGAATTTGAGATATGCTTGAAAATGGTGCAATAGAATTTAGAGGTGAATGGATCAATGGTCCAATAGGATTAAGAGGTTGCAAAAGTGTGGTCCAATCATAATTGAGCATTCTGGTAGCTCGTGGATCTACTAGTATCATTGTACTTCTCATTTGGATCTAATTGGTTCAGAGATTGAGTGGATTTTGAGTGTAAGTAATTTTCTAGCTTTCTCTTTCTACCCAAGAGCTCATGATGATTTTCTCTCTCTACCCGAGGAGAGCAGCTTGTGTTTACTTAGAATAATTTTTGGATACTTCCCACACGTGTGAGTGAGAGTTGGAAGTGATTGAATGCATGTAGTAATGTGTTTTTGCCATAGAATCAAAGGTAGATCTTGAATCTCAATCTAGTCTTGATCTTGGTGCATCTACACACCTTAGGAGATCACAAGTACATGTTGTGGTCAGTCCACACGTGTGAATTTAACACAAGCAAACTAGCGTTTTCACAACTTGAGTCAAAACCATGAACATAATTTAAATCATGTTTGTAGAAATTCTAATCTATGGTCTTTTCAAATCCTATGACACTTCCTACTCCATCTACTACAAAACGGCCCCGAATTTGGGCGTCATCATTGAAACAACCTTGAATAGAATGTGGAAGTATGAATTGCAACATCTTATGCCAATCATGTGATTTCAATCCGCTTAATTTACCATATTTGATAAATGATTAGCATAAAGAGTGTGCATAGCCGTTGGAATTCTCATTTGTTTTATGACATGTTTAACATGCGAGAGTTGCTCTTTTGTAAGAATCCATGGCACGCTAGGTAGAATCTCATCTCCACCTTCAGTGTATTGAATCCAATAGGGTCTTTTCACGTCGGCCGCTTGTAGATCTTTATGAGCTGCTGAGTTGTCTTTTATGCCAATAATGTGGTTCCGTAGTGATTCACCGACGTTTTTGAATATGTGCATAGGATCCAATAGATGAAAAATCAATAAAGCCCTCCGATAGGGTAATTTATGCAAAAATAGACAACCGTTTCATGCCATCAATTGATTCATTCCATGAGGAGTTAACATCATGATGTTTAAGCCATTCATCATGTCATTCCACTACTCCCATGTGTGAGGGTGGTGGTGTAGTTAAAGTATTATCTCTTTGCCCACCAAAAAATCGCCTATTCGACCTTCAAAAAGGATGATCAAACGACAAGTATTTGCGATGATTTTCGTAGACCAACTTTTTCAACATATTTGCACTATGTCGACCCTCTAAAAGTGGTTTGCAAATATAACATGCATTGTAACCCGATAAGAATTGACATACCTAGCGAAATGGATGCTCCTGGATACAAAGGAGTGTCTGACTCCTTGCACAATAGAATCTCGTCTTCATCCATCTCAAATTGTTCAGGATGTTCATTTTTATGAGCAGATGCGTGCGTAGCATCATTCACGTTTATTTCAAAGTAAGATTCAAACATGTTGTGCATTGCTTCATCATGTCGCACCTCATCATCATCATCATCAGAATCAAGTGCATTATTGTTTTCTCTAATTTTATTTGCCTCTTGAATTTGTTTCATTCTTTGTTCTTTCATGTCTATCAAAACTTGACATTGATTGTAATTAAACACGAAAGGATTTACTCCATGAAATGGAATTCTTTTTATTGCCTACACACATAAACAAATTTAATAAGTGACATACCTAGATTGACGAACATTATAATAAAAAACAATCATATAAAGTTAACAAGCCTCAATGTCCTTCAAATTTGATGGGTGACCCTCATCTTTTTGTCCAAACTTCCACAAATGACTTTCAATGACATTCTGTAAAAATTCGCTAACAGAGGCCGGAATTTGACATTTCAGTGGACGCCGCAATCCGACATCCAACGTGGACGTCGGAATGCAACATTCACGTCGACGTCGGATTGCGACATTTATGTCCAGACATTGAAATCCGACGTCCATGTCCATGCCGGCTCTAGCTTTCTAGGACTGTCGTCTGGCATTCCAATGTCGACTGGTTGTGGTAGTGCGATGGATACTGTTCATGTCAGATTTCGACGGCCCTATTCCGACAAGTTTTGCGATGCTCGCGACGAACGAAAAAAAAAATTAAGCGCACGATACTGTGGTGGGTGTTTAGTGCCACAAATGATGTATTTATGAAGCCATAATCAGCCCTTGAAGTTATGTAGAGTTCGTCATTGTTACATACCTATGTAAATAGCAGTACTTCAGACCCCTATTAGTCCATTTAGTGTTGGGGGCTAAATGGCAAGGTACTCTTAGGATTAAGGGTATGTGCCCTTGGATAAGGGCAGACAAGTGACTATACCTTAGTCGGAGGCATGGAGTTACGTGACCCTTGGATAAGGGGTACCCTTAGATTAAGGGCATGTGCCTTAGATTAAGGTACTAGTGTCCTTGGATGGAGGTATGGAACCTGGAGAGGTGTTAGAAAGTCGTTGGATGACTATTTTTCTAAACCTTGGGCCTCAACCTTGAACCATATCACTTTAATGGTCTAGGACCAAAGTATACATGCACAACTTGGCCAATGGGACCTAGTAGGAGGGCGCCCTTCTAAAGCGTCCATTGAGTTCTCAACTCCCACAAGAAAGGCACTCAAAGAGTCATATTTATGGAAGGAGTCTCTTGACATTCCATAAGCCTATGAAGGCTCTTGGAGATTCTGTAACTCCCCTAGGCTTCTGTCTCTCTCATTGGATGAGCATGGAACTCCATAGTGCATTGGAGGGGTCCATGGGCCATCTATATGAGAGTAGTAGGGCATCCATTGGGAGGGGGAGATCTCTCTTGTTTGCTTTGCTTATGCTCTAGTGTTGCTACTAGTGTGTAGAGTGCTTTCTTTTGGTAGTATGCTTAAGGTTTGGATCTTGCTCATGGTATGGGCCATAAGTAGGGTTTGGATCTTGAGTATGCTATGGAGTGTTGTGGTATGCTTGTGATTTGTTTATGGCTAGCAAGGGGGTGCTAGATAGGTCTTGCTTGGAGCTTGGATCTAGCTATGGTTGGGTGGTGAATACTTGAGGCCAGCTTGTTATCTATCTTTGTGTTTAAAGAGTAAGGACACATGTGGAGGAGAGATCCTTGGAGGCTTGCAGATCCTTACTTGCAGGTGGAGGCATCCTAGCTTGGAGTTGGGGAGCATCTTGAAGCTTGCAAGTTGCTTGGAGGACATTTGGAGGCTCTACCTTGGATTTGGAGGACTTCCTCACCTCTACTTATTTTTTGAGAAGTGTGAGAAATATGACAAAATATAACCTGATTAAGGCCAAATTTATGTACCTAATGTGATTCCACATGTGTGGAGCCTGTTTCCACATGTGAAGCGTAGGCATAGGTTGGCTTGTACATAATCACTAGAGCCATTAAGGCAAATCACAAAGTTTTCCAAGTTAAAATGCATTTTCCTAGATTCTAGTTTCTTTCAAGAGGTGTAATTTGATTGGATGGCTATAGATTTTTATGAGACTTTAAGAGGAGCCAGACAAGTGCATGTACTATCCCACATGTGTGAAACAAGTCAGCTCATTCCAAGCCTCAAAGCTTTTTGTATATACTCCAATTTGGAGCTCATTTGGCAAGAACAATTTGAAGAGATCTTGAGGATTTCACATCAAGCTAGTGTATCTCTCTCTTTTCATACATTTTGGTGGATCCAATGCTTTGATTAGTGTTAGTACTTTGCTCTTTGGTCTCTGTCCATACAACAAGTTGAGGTTCACACGTGTGAAGCCTATTTGATCATTTACCCTTTGTTTTAGATTCCTTTTGCTTATTTTTTCCATCAAGCTATACTCATACTTACTTTTCTGTTAGAAAGTTGGCCTGAAAGGTAGCATCGCCCAGTTTACATATAATATCATTCTTCACAAGCAAAGATCTGTCTCTCATCATTTTTGGCCTTGCCTTGCTTTGCAAGGAGGACTTAGCATTCATTTATTGCTAATTTTCGGGTTTGACGTGCTTGTGTTTGATTTTAAATTCATAGAACATAGGTAAATGTTTTTACTGATTATTTTCAAATTATGTGAGTTGGCCACATGGTTTTGGGGGGATTGTTTTTTCTTTTTTTTTTATCTGCGTACTAAATTCCCGTTTTTTGTGTTTGTTTTTTTGTTTATTGATTGTTTTAGGATTCAGTATTTACGTGGTTTCTTGACGTCATCATTATTAGGAGCCTCTGCCGTCATCATTATTGGGAGCTGCACAATTGGGCGGGGATTTGCTGGTTTTTGTGTGTCACGTTTCTTCCGAAGTTGCTTATTGGCACATATTGGCAAGGGGACAGCTTTGGCCCCGTTCCAATTAGCTATTGCCATGTGGAGTCCGGGCAGGGGACAAGAAATCCCCTGGCACCAAGGCGCGCACGTTCGGCGTCCGGAACTCGCTGGACCCGGGACCAGGGAGCCGGAATGAGGCGCCGGAGCTTTAGGTGCCAGGAAAGGGCGCCCGGGGGGGGGGGGGGGGGGGGCGACGCCTCGGGACCACACCACTGGAGCGCACTGGTGCGTGGCGCTGGCGTCGGGACCACTGGTGCCGGGTGGGCGAGGTGGGCGCCGTCGACGGATTGCAACTAGACAACCACCTGAGAGAAAGATTTCATACTTTCATACTGATCACTTTTTCAGAGTTTAATTCAAAAAATATGGCGCCTTATGTAATTGTAGATGTTGTGAATTACAACTCTACTGTTTAACTTATCTTAGTACTTACAGCTGTTCAAAAGCCAAGGGATCAAATTTGTCAAGGCACAGCTTCACTTTGACATATAAAATGATTTTGCAGGATCAAATGTTGCCCTAATAATATGAGACAAAAAAATTGACTCTAAAGGGTACAACTTCAAATTAGAAAGAAAAGAACTCTTTTTTTGTGACTCAAGCGAAAATAGATCCTTGTGGTAAAATAAAACAGACTTTCTTTACTGAAACTATTGCTCCTAGCTTACAAAGCAATCAATGAGCTGAGACTTACGAGACAATATATTAGAAAACATTCATCCTATGTTGTGCTGTGATTCTTGCACTGTAATACCCATACATTCATGCTAGAGTGTCCAATCTAGAAAATTTTTATTGAGGGATGAAGGGCTTGTGATTGAAATACACAAACAAACAAAAAAATATCTTACTATCAGGAAGTTGTGTCAGTTCGGTACTCATTCCGATTATAATTGCAAGGGCAATTACTCAAGTGCAACAAGATCAGAATGCCAAGATCCAACCTTTTCAAACCCATTGCGAGCATGCTGGAAGTCATGTACAGCTTGCTTGATTTCATCCCATGTATTCATTACAGAAGGCCCATACTGAACAACAGGCTCATTTAAAGGCTGACCAACAATAAGCACTACTCTACTAGTTGAAACCAGGTTTATTCCAAATGCTCACTCCATCTCCAGGACTCAATTGGACAGTATGATGAGCGCTGATTGTCGGAAAATCCACTGTTCCAAAAGTTGCTTCCCCTTTGAGAATGTAGGCAAATGCATTGCAACCTTCAGGAATAGGCTGGTGTAGGAAAGCCCCAGCTAGCGTAGAACAATATCAAGATACATGGTTAGAGTTTGGGTGTAAACAGGAGATTTGATCCCTAGAGATTCCCTGGCAATAACCGAAACTCTTCGACCATTACATTCCACCTTGGGTATGTCCTTGTCCTCAAGCTCCTGATAATTTGACTCTATTCTAGTGAAAGCATCACAGGCGTAACACATAGGTGTTATTTTCACAAAATTGCATAGAAATGTAATTCATGTTTGAAAAATTCGCTAGAGGTTTAGCCTGCTGCATCTTGGAACAGATTACTTAAAGCTGCAAAGAAAACACGCATATGTGATGTTTACAGTTTATCTTTTGATGACAGATTCACCCAAAGTTGCAGTGCCAAATTTGACTATAGATCATTGACATAATAATTTCAGGGCTCTTTGACAGAATAGATTGTTGAAGAATTGAGAGATGAACGAATACAAAATCCACATCTCATATTTCAAAGCATTTTGAAATATCAGACCTAGGGGAAGCAAGATGCTACCTAGGATTGCAGGTTGACAGAAATCTTGACGAAAGAAACTATATCTTCACCAGTCAAGATACATCCAGAAAATCATTGATGATTTTCAAATGATAGACTACAAGGGAGCCAATACGCCGATGGTAGCTGGAACCATTCTGACCAAGCAAGGCTGCTCGTAGAATGCAGAAGAGCAGGAAGCCATGCATAACGTGCCCTACAAGAGGTTAATTGGATCGCTCATGTACTTGGCGGATAATAGACGCTTATGCAGTTTTCAGAATGAGCTAGTTTAATGTCAATCCAGGCCCTACGCACTAGAAGATAGCCAAGAGAATTCTACAATACCTTCAACAGGCAAAGGATTATGGGCTGTGTTTCTCTCAACATGAAGGATTCCATATTATATCCTATAGCGATGCAAGCTGGGCATCCCTGAAAGACGACTGCAAGAGCATCTCAGGAGGATGCACAATAGCAACCGATGCAACTGTGATATGGATTAGCAAGAAGCAAACTGTAACTGCACAATCATCCTGCGAAGCAGAGTATGTTGCAGCAGCCAAGATGGCGAACGAGCTTACATGGCTCAAGTAGTTACTTGATGGATTGGGAGAGAACTCCAATGAGCCGTTGCTACTATTCATGGATAATACATCCGCCATTCATCTGACGAAGGATCCAGTGTTTCATTCCAAGACGAAACACATCGCTATCAGATATCATCTGATAAGAGGTCTGGTTGAGAAAGGGAGGCTGAAGACCGAGTTTATTCCAACGAAGTAGATGGTGGCTGATATCTTCACGAAGTCTCTTGACAAGGCGATTTTTGAGAAGAAGCGTGCAAGCTTAGTAATAAAAAAAATACCAGCTTTGAGGGGGAGATGAAGAAACCAAGAGTTTCTATCTTTCAAAGCCTTAGCATTTTTCCTTAGTTTTTCCTTTGCTGTTTTACATGACTGTGCATTTTGAACTATGTTTTGCACAGTCTGCATTTTTTAACTATTTTGTCGCACAGTTCGCATTTTAGGTCTAAAAACATTAGAAAATAATTTTGAGAACTTTTCCTAACATTGTCGCATTTTTGCGAAAAAGGCAACATTGTCTCTAAAATGTCTTAGAAAGGTTTAGACCCTTAAGAAAAAGAGACACTCACCCTTAGAAAAGCGACGTTTGCCTTAAAACTAATTTTTTTTCTAAAGCAGGCTTTTTTGCCCTTCGACTTTTTTTATTCTCAGAAAAAGCTACAACTGCCCTTAAAAAGAGGACACATGCCCTTAAAGGCAGGAGACTAGCCTTAGAACTATTTTCTTTCCTACAGTCGACTTTTTTGCCCTTCGGCTTTTTCGCCTTTCGGGAAAAAGCGACACCTACTCTTAGAAATGATTTTTGTCCTACTGTAGCCTTTTTCGCCTCCTTAAAAAAAGAAACACTGCCCTTAGAAAAGGTTTCTGCCGTACCATTGTGTTTTTCACCTTTCGAGACGACAATGTTGCCAAAATGCCTTAAAATCTTTTTAGGACTACTGTCGGGTTTTTCGCGAAAAACTTGCCTTTAGAAAGGGACACTTACCCTTGAAAAAACGACACTGCTCTTAAAGTTGCAAAAATGTCATTTAAGCAAAAAGCGAAGGCCTACAGTGTGAAGGCACAACACAACAGGCAGAAGGCGGATGATTCACAGAGGACAACGACATAAAACTAGAATCGGTTTTGTTTAAGGTTGATGCATTTCTTTTGATTACATCGTTTAACTAATCAGTTTTCTGGATTGATCACATAAAGGGATCAACAAAAGATACAGATGTAGTCAGTCACGGACATAGACAGACAGTCAGAGATAGCTCCTGAGTGAGACAGATTAGCAGTAGCTAGTCATACTATTCGTGAGAAGAGAACATCTCTCTCGTGCCAATGCGCTGATCTGGGAAATAGACAGTGCTCAAGAATTGTATTGTAAATTCAGTTCTGATATAGAAGAGATTTTCTCAATGTTCTGTTCAGTGATGTGTATGATCTGCAATATTGTAATGCATGATATCAGTAGATAAATTTCTGCTGTTGTTTTATTCAACATTATCTACTGTTTACAAGTTTAAATTTTACAACCGATTGTCAGAATCGATCTGGGGCTTGGAAGAGAATTAGATCGCAGTCAATAGCAGTAGCTACTCCTGCCAAGTCGGCTCTATCCAGCCTTTCACACATCGTATCAATAAGTACACAAAAAAATGAAGCTTGTCCAAACGTCTGGTGCACCTTCACATCCATTGCTGCTTGTATTGGTTGATGGAATAGCAGAAATCTACATAGAAGACATACATGTAGGTATAGAAAGCATGTACATCGAAGGTAAAGTGTTGGCAAAATATGGGAATTATGGTGCTGAACCCAAATATGAAAAGTACTTGAAACTTTATATAACGCACATGGTGATGCTACCATCACTATGTCAGTTCAAGAACTTTTTTACAAACCCTTGTTGCATGCAATTAATATACATGATTGTATTCGAATACAATGTTTTAATGTCCGAACCAAGACAATACCTTATGATTGCGGGAGTTCAGATTTAGTTTTGATATACGGGTCAAAAACTGTGATTACGAAGATTGAGCCTTTCAAAGTGAATATCAAATTTTTGCTAGAAATATCGATATCAGAATTTCGCACTTACTGTGAAAATGTAATTGCCGAGAACCCGACTGTGCGTTTGGGCGTATGGGAAAATTTGAAGCCCTTAAGTTCTCAGTATTTGACAAAACAATATTTGCTGAAGTGCCGCAAGGCCTTTGTTTTGATAAACTCGTACGTGTCTTTCATGAGCAAACGAAACACGTTGATGTTAATAAAGAGGGATGAAAAAGTATCGGTGATGGTTTGTAAATTGTGAGCTAATGCATGATTTGAAAGATGCCGAAATCATCATACTAATTTGAATTTCGATATGGCAGTTGTTTGGAAAGCTTTGGATATCTGGAGTCAGTGGTCCTTTTATTGAGCACATTTGCGATCAGTGCACTGGTGTATGAGACGATTCATGCACACATGAGGGAATTCAAGATATGCTTAAAATGATTGTTCTTGAAAGCATTTTACTAAAAGAACGTATGTTTCATGCCTTAATCTGATAAGGATTTATTTACGATACTTATAACAAGGACAAGATTTTTTTAAACTTAAAAGTGGCTTTTTGTGAGTAAGTTATATACTTAGGAAGAGATTGATCCAACTGTCCGCTAGTAAAGTGAGACGATTGCTCATGAGAGAACTGTTTTTCTCTCACGCCAACACATCGCGTTGATTTGCATGCAGTGCTTGAAGAAATTAGAGAAAGATAAATATAGATGATTTTCTTGTTGTGTCTGATCTCGAATGCAAATGCGTCTGCTGTTTATCGTGTGTTTAAGTTTCCTTGTTCATTTGAATTTTGCACCTTGGTTGAAACTATGTTGAATGATACATTAATTTTATAAATGTAGATCAGCAATGTCTGACTATACTCTGGAGAATTGTAAGAGTGATTCAGCTGGCAGTGTTCAGCGATCGCATCTGAACTCCATCTGAGGGCAAGAGAGTTGTGGTTCCGTCACAAAAGCTTTGTGACTGCGATCCTGATTCATTCACACTCTTCAATGGTATCAGAGCATATCACATTCTCTTCAGTGGTCTAGAGCATATCACACTTTCGTTCAGTGGTATAAGAGCCAGGTTATCCTGTCATATTTTGACATAGCCAAGAAGCTAGCAGATCCAGGAGGCCAAGCATTCAAACAAACACCCATCAACAAGGGAACAGACTCCAAGAAGCGATGGCTTCAATCAGCAGCATGCATAGTAAGATTTGCACAATACTTGATTCTTCAGGATCTAACTTTCTAGCTTGGAAAGTTAAGCCATCACTGATACTCAAGGGCGAAGGACTATTCCCCTGGGTGGATGGCACAGAAGAAATGCCTACGACAACAAGCAAGGAGCTACGCGAATGGAGGGAGAAAAATGACAAGGCAGTAGCCTTGCTATCATCTTCCATCAAAGATAGTCTCACACTTGACCTGGCTACACTCTCCAAAGCTAAGGAGGTGTGGGATGCATTACTCACCAGATTTCAGACGAAATCAAGAAGTCAAATCATGATGCTGGAAGATCAGCTGACGAATTTGCAGTGGGATGGAAAAGACCTCACTTCTTTCATAAGAAAGATGAAGGATCTGTTTCTGTCACTATATAACTCTAGAGTAGAGAACGTTGTGTCAGCTGAGAAGCAGCACATGTACGTGTTGAGAGCCTTACCCAGATCATTCCAGACGACAAGAACCCTGCTCGTGAAAGATCCTGCCATGAACCTCGAAAAGGCGATTGTTGAGATTCAAGAGGAAGTCGAGGCCAGAGAACATCTTGATCACAAAGATGGTCTGACCAAGCCCTATACAACAAAAAAAAATAAAATCCAAGAAGCAGTTTAAGCCTATCAGAACATATCGAGGTGGCGAATACATCTCGAATCACTTCACTGACTTCTGCAATGATCGTGGCATCATTCACAGAAGAACTACAGCCTACACACCGTAACATAGTGGTGTTGTTGAACGAAAGAATAGGACCCTGATGGAAGCAGCCAGATGCATGATGGCGTACTCGAAAGCTCCAAGGGCACTATGGCCTGAAGCAATAGCTATAGCTGCATACATCCAAAACAGAACAGGCAATTCTAGTGTCCCTCACACGACACCACATGAGCTATGGTGGGGTAGAAAGCCCAATCTGTCTCACGTCAGAATCTTTGGCTGTGCAGCTTATGCACATATTCTTGATAAGCTTTGAAATAAGCTTGATGAGAAAGCCGAGCAGAGATTTCTGGTAGGTTATGACAAGAATTCGTCATACTACAGAGTCTACATGCCAGACACAAACACTGTGAAAAAAGTGAGAGATGTCAGATTCGATGAGAGCAGGACAATGGCCAATGACGATCCTGTCAGCTACAAAGTTCTGGAGAGACGGTACTATGACCTGCCGCCAATGATAGAGGGAGCAAAGGATGAACTCGAAAATGAAAATTTTTGAGTCGTCTCCCATTCGAGCGATGAATCTGACGAAGAAAGATTCGAGAGACAACCTATCGCCACAGTTCCTGTAAACCAAGATGGTTTCAGTCTGAGCAGAGCAGACAAAGGCAAAGGCATAGCTATCTCAAGAGGATCTCCCATAAGGTCGACAAGACCACGAAGAGTGCCAGCAAGATATGTGCCAGGCAGTTCAGCTTCCACATTTGAACAATTTTGTGGATTCAGTGACGAACCACAGACTTTTGAGGAAGCGATTGACAGTCCAGAGAAGGACAGATGGATCCAAGCCATGAACGAAGAGATGGAGTCCATGAGGAAAAATCAGGTATGGACGTTGGAGCCATTACCACATAAGCGCAAGACTGTCAAATGCAAATGGGTTTTCAAGCTTAAATATGGACCAGATGGGAACATCACAAAATACAAGGCAAGACTAGTAGTGAAAGGTTTCTCTCAGAGATATGGTATTGACTACTCTGAAACCTTCTCTCTTGTCGTCAAACATTCATCCCTACGTCTGTTATTTGCATATGCAGCAGCTTATGACCTCAGGATCCACATTGTGGACGAGAAGATAGCCTTCTTGCATGGCAAATTAGACGAAGAGGTCTACATGGATCAACCCCCAGGATATGTCTTGAATTCACTTCCTGACTATGCATGCATAATGCACAGAAGTATCTACAGTCTAAAACAATCAGCTCGACAATGGTACAAGAAGAAAGATCAAGCCCTAAAATCATTAAGATTCAAGCCTCTGTTGGTTGATTCTAATGTATATGTCAGAGTTACATATGGGCAGATCATCATAGTGGTTGTATATGTGGACGACACTCTAATACTTTGCAGGAGTGAGCAACTAATTGCTGAAGTAGATGCAGACATCTCGAAACATTTTGAGATAGTGGATCTGGGAGAAGCCAGGTGTTACCTAGGCTTACAAATTGAAAGGGACTACGAGGGAGGTAAGTTATACCTTCACCAGTCCAAATACACCCAGAAGATCCTAGAGGACTTTGGGATGCTGAACCGCAAAGGAGCGAACACTCCAATGCTCGCAGAGATGGTGCTGACAAGCGGCGACTGTCCAAGGATTGAGGAAGAGAGAGCACAAATGTAGCCCGCACCTTACAAGAAGCTGATAGGATCACTGATGTATCTTGCAGACAACACACGCCCTGATATTGCTTATGTAGTGTTCAAGATGAGCCAATTCTGCATGAATCTAGGCTCGAAACATTGGAAGATTGCAAAATGCATTTTGCAATATCTTCAATTAACGAGGGATTATGGCTTGTGTTATTGTCATGATGCAGGTTTCAGGATATTTTCCTACAGCGATGCTAGCTGGGCATCTCTCAAGGATGACTGTAAAAGCATCTCAGAAGGATGCACCATCGCATCATGAGCAGCAGTTCTCTGGGTTAGCAAGAAGTAGACCATTATATATGTAGATAAAGAAGATTGCGGAGTTCTAGAGACTAGTGCTATTATAGAAGACCATACTATCGATAGAATACGAATAGACTCGAAATCCAGTATCAACTTAATAACTAAGACAATGGTTAAGGAATTAGGACTAGAAAAACAGATACAGCCTATTACTTACCATGAAATCCATTTAGTATATGCATCCAAATGCATACCCGTAGCTGAGCTAAAGGGTATTAGTGTAGCTATAGAAATAGAGACGTTTGTTATGAATTTCTTTGTCATAAATTTACCCAGTAGATACACCACCATATTCAATATTATTTGGAAGACCATGGGTATCAGACAGATGCTATTATAAATTGGTCTACCAGACAAATATTTTTTCCAGACATTCTCACAGCCAGTCCAATAGGAGGTCACCTTTTGAGATGGGGAGAGGAGATAGCCGGACCTACTGAATCCTGGATCAATTTCATAGAATGCTATGAGATTGACGAGGATGAGAAAATTCCGATAACATCCGAGTCAAGGGAAGTTCTGGGTGGAACCAGAGCAAGCCTGACCGAACGAATGGTAGGTAAGACAGATTATGTAGAAATAGAAATTAATAAAGGAAAAAAATTTGAATTCATATAAACACCAATTAGACCAGAAACGTGAAGAGTAAATATTACTTCTTCAAAAATATCAATACGTATTTGCTTGGTCGATGGACAATTTAAAAGGAATACTAGTTAAATGGGGAGAACGTAGAATAGATCTCATTCAAGGAACAATACATGTTAGAGAGAGATGATATAGATTAAATCCAAAGTATTTCTTGTTAGTTAAAGATGAATTAGATAGATGTCTTAGAGCGGGTATTATATATCCTATTCTAAGTAGTGAGTGGGTGTCACCAATATTTATAGTACCTAAGAAGAAGACATACAAGATTAGAGTTTGCCAAGATTTTAGGAAACTAAATGCTACTATCGACAAAGGATTATCATCCTCTGCCTCATACAGATACTGTTCTTGACCAAGTAGCTAGCTGGTCATGAACGGTATAGTTTTTTAGACGGGTTCTCAAGTTATAATCAAGTTTTTAATAGGAGGAAGATAGATCCAAGACCACTTTTACCACTGATTAGGGGATGTACGCTTATACGTGAATGCCCTTTGGTCTTTGTAATGCACCTGCCACATTCCAACGTATGATGACAAATATTTGTCAAAAAATTTTATGGAAGTTTTTAGAAATTTTCATGGACGACTTCTGTGTCTATTTATCAACTAAAGATCATTTAGACACATTAGAGAAGACATTGAGAAGATGTCAAGAGACATCTCTTAAATTGCATCCGGCCAAGTGTTATTTTGGGATGAAAGAAGGCATCCTGTTAGGACATAGAATTTCAAAGGACAACATTCAAGCCGACATCGAAAAAGTAAAAATGATTTTAGAGTTCTAGGACATGTAGGATATTATCGTAGGATAATTAAAGATTATGCCATAGTAGTAACTCCTTTAACAAGCTTATTAAAAAAGTCTGTTGAGTATCATTGGTCACAAGAACATCAACAAGCTTTTAATAAATTAAAACAATCATTAGTAGAAGCGACTGAAGTTAGACCTCCAAATTGGGCTAAAAAGTTCCATGTATATGTAGACACATCATCAATTGCAATATGTGTAGTGCTTAGTCAGAAAGATGACCATTATATAGATTACACAATTTATTATGCGGGTAGACAACTGGCAGCATAAAAAAAGAACTATTCTCCTACATAGCGTGAAGCACTAGGAATAATTTATTCAGTAAAGAAATTTAGACATTATTTTTTAGGATACCCTTTTGTTTTTCATGTAGATCACTATGCATTGAAACATTTAGTGAATAAGCCTGATCTTTCAGGTAGGGTAGCTAGATGGGTATTGTTATTAGATGAGTTTAATTATGAAGTAGAATTAAGAAGAGACAAGGATCATTAAATGCTGATTATATATCCCGCCTCCAAACAAATCCCATTTTTGATGAATTTCCGGACGAACATATAATGCGTATTCAATCGGAAACATCAATTTATCTGGACATTATTATCTTTTTACAGGACCAGATTTATCCTAATCATTTCAATAAACAACAAAAAAACTGTTTTTCTTTCAAAAGAAGGACCTTATACGATTATAAATAAAATATTGTCTAAATTAGGAGCCGACGATAATCTTTGTCGATGTTTAGAACCCACCGAGACAACCACTGTAATAAGTGCATTATATGAGGAAGATTCTGGGG
Organism: Diphasiastrum complanatum; assembly: GCA_029204225.1. Lineage (NCBI taxonomy): Eukaryota > Viridiplantae > Streptophyta > Lycopodiopsida > Lycopodiales > Lycopodiaceae > Diphasiastrum > Diphasiastrum complanatum. Next base: position 3,551,454 of record CM055092.1, on the reverse strand, counting down.
GCCACTATGCTCTTAAAAATACTGCAAGAAAGATCCTTAATGCTAAGTATTGGTGGCCTACCATCTATAGAGATGTTAAATTATTCATTAAAAAATATGATGCATGTCAGAGGATGGGGAAACCCAGCTTCGCAACACATTGGCCACTTACTCCGATTACTCCCTTAGCACCTTTTGAGAAGTGGGGGATAGATTTTCAAAAGGCCTATCAAACCGATCACTCGTAAAGTTCATCGACGTTACATTCTTGTTGCTACAGACTATGCTACCAAGATGGTAGAGGCCGAAGCCACAGTTAAAAATGATGCTAAGACTGTAGCAAAGTTTTTATTCCAAAACATTATGACACGTTATGGCTGTCCCTTAGAACTCGTTAGTGATAGAAGAACCCATTTTCTTAATCAGACCATCGAGGCTATGTTGTCGTATTTCTCCATTACACATCGTCAAACCACTCCATATAATTCTAAAGCAAATGGGCTTACGGAGCGGGCAAACGGAATTTTGTGCAAAATTCTGAATAAAGTAACGGAAACGCATTCTTTTGATTGGGATCAAAAGTTACCATTTGTCTTATGGGCATATAGAACTACCGAAAAGATCACAACTAGGCAGACTCCATACTATCTTGTGTATGGAATTCATCCCATATTACCAATAGAATTCGAAGTTCCGACATTTTGCATTAATAATGAAGAGCGAATGGATGAACACGATAGTCTCTGGGAGCAGATGATAGCTTTGACGCAGCTGGAGGAGGATCGTCGTCTTTTAATCAAGACTGAACGAGTTCAAAATAAAAGAAAAGAAATTTTCGATCGATCTTTAAAAAAAATAAAAATAAAACGAAGGGACTACGTGCTTCTATATGATAACAGACACATGTTGTTTTCTGGAAAATTACATACCAGATGGATGGGACCTTACAAAGTCATAGAAGTTTCTAACAATGGATCACTTCAGTTAGCCGATCCTGAAGGACATTTACTTGATACTTGAGTAAATGGCTCAAGAGTGAAGCGCTACTATGACTAATTTCTGATGAATATGAAAAGTTTAGTTTTTTGCGAAACATGCGAAATTTGTGACACTGTTCACATTTCATCCAAACTTGTTATTTCCAGTTTTGAAACTACAAAAAATTGACACTTTTGGTCAATCCTTCACCTTTGAAAAATGTGTGAAAAAGGCGACCACTTCGCTACATTGATACTTTCCACTGCATTTTTGTGAAAATGCAGACACCTTTGCTTCATCAATAAATCACTATATTCCTTGCAAAAAATGCGACACCATTCTGGAATATGCTATGTTAAATAAATCCACCATTTTTGGGAAAGCAAAAATTGTGACACTTCAACCTTCGCATTTTTCGGGATTTACTTTCGTTTTATCCTTGACCTTCGAGAAATTTGCGAAAAAAATATAATATTTCGCTAGTATGTTGCATATCATTTTGTTACGTTCCTTTGTTTCCACCATGTTTCCATGATAACAACATATTAAAAATATACAAAAAACCCGACACCTTCGCGCTTATAATTTCCATGATAGTATGCAACACTATTTTGGAATTTGTTATGTTGTTCAATTTACCATTTTGGAAAGCGAAAAGTGCGACACAATGAACCTTAGCATTTTTTGCTCATAGATTTTTTGCTAATACACTTTTCGCTCATTTGTTTTAACAAAAAAAATGACAGTCTTTGCTACCAAGATACATTGTTTCATAGATTGTGTATGTTATTTATTTTCGCAGTTCAATACTCATAAATACCGAGCTGAACTTTTGCAAACTGAGCAAAGCATTTGTGTATTTTATTTATTTTCATTTGTTTACTTATTTTTGTTTTTTTAGGACTAAATACTTCATTGTTGAGTCTGTACCTTCAAAAGGAAGGACACACTTTCATTAAATACTTGTCTAATCCGTCGATATATCATTAATATACCAAAAATCTCAATCACTTCTATTTTTTTTTGCTACCTCTTTTCCATCACTCTTGCTTTCTGATTTCGTGAACTTTTACGATTAAGCTCTCTTCTGCCATCGCTAGTTTACTGTTACTATCGTTATGGCATTGTGTTCAAAACGTATCCAAAACCAATCATTAGCCATACGAGCACGGATTGAAAGACTCCTTCAATTTGATCCATCAGTAATTCTTACAGATGTGTGCCACGAGCTAATTTGAAATCTGAACGAGACAGAGGATGGACATATTTCCACCGTTGTCCAAAATCAAGAGATTGTTATCATAGAGGAATTTTATTGTCGAGCCTTAGGTTTGTCTATGGATGGCAATATTCTTGTTGCTAAGCCCGACTTCATCACCGGGAGCGAGGCTTTTCAGGAGGAAGCTTATTTGGAGAAAAGGGGATATAAGCTTTTATATATCAAAGACTCCAATCCCAAGAGCTTCGTGTAGTTCGCTCTTGCTTCCATATTTTTATCAGAGCAAGAGTACACCATTTCTAATAATAATATGGGATACATGCTGAGAGCCTTGAATGGAGAACCCATCGCCTTCGAACAGATTGCTTTTAAGAAATTCTATAAACTAGTAAAGGGTAATGAATTTTTCAGGCTCGGATTGCAGTTTGGTATTTTGTGTATGCATGTCATGTTCCAACTGTGCAAGAAGATATAAAAATTGCACTGGTGCTGCTAGAATATATATCCTAGAGTATCTAAAAACATTTGAAGAAAATATTTTTCCTGGTCTGGATGAGTATCAAAATAAGTTAGACTCAATTGATATTTTTGATGTTAAAAAAGTTGTTCCTAGCCATAAACTAATCCCTCCCAGATTCTCTAGTCGAATATTATTCCCTGATCTGTGGGGAATCTACACGGATTGGGAAGCTAACTATTTTCGTTATTTGGAGGAAGTTAAAGCAAACAATATACTTCACTCCACTAATCCAATACCCAGACCATACCATACTTACAATTATGTAAATATTGGTTCTCTCATTTCCTAGAGAAATTTTCAAAATATACATATGCAGCCCTCTCACTAATTGTCCCTTCTGCTAAGATGTCTGAAATCTTGTTTGAGAATAGTTGGTATACTCATCTTGTAAATAATACAACTCTCTTGCACCATTGGGCAGTCGCGGAATGGGAGGTTATCCAAATCTATCTTTTCAAGAAGATTACAATCAGAAAAATAACTATTTCCTTGCTACAAAAGGGATGACCCTCAAACGAGTTAATGAAGAAAATGAAGCCCAAGCAAAAGCCATTTTTCATAGAAAGCCAGCCAATAGGAAGCGACAAAGGCGAACATGAACAAAATTGTTTGCGAGCCACTGCACAACTAATGAAGGGGATACGTGGAGCCTCATGATCCCACATTATCCAAAGTTATTGTTTTATATTGTAAAATTTTTCAATTTTTATACATGTAAATATGCTATAGTGCCTAAATTCATATAAAGGCCTATTTGCATCTTATAAATTCATTTTTTAGTTAGAACTCATGACGTTTTGTGCGACGTTCTATAGAGACACATTAGTGGATCCCAACCGACATCTTAATGGTTGGTAAATGTCATTCAGGCCAGTGTTCATTCCTATAAGGTCGACACTTCGTGCCATTGTACAGACACACTGATTCAAGTATCAATAGAGAGAAGAGAGTCAGTTTCTATAAGCTTGAGTGTTCTTTCCCTCTGCCATCCCTTATAGCATTATTTCTTATCAATTGAGTGAATACACTCTGAACGATTTGTAGCTATTTGTGATATTTGGCTATCTACGTCACTCATACTTTTCATTTCTTACTGAATTTCAGTTTCTCTCACTTATTTTCAGACATCACCAGAGAGCGACAATTCTAACTAATGTGTGCAAGGAATTAGCTGAAGCTGTTAAGCATAAACATAAGCAGAACTTTTTTCAATTCTGAATGAGCTATGTGTTCAGATAACGAACTTATCTGATGCTCTATTCGGTTTGCTTCCTGTGATAAGAATTAATTCTCTATGTTCAATTAAGAGAAATCATTAGCCAATTTGATTCTGTTTCATGAATCTATTTGCTAGTTGTTGTCTAATCTGATTGTTTATTGTTATCCTAAGAGCTTGGAAGATAAAGTAACCTTTATAATCATAGACCTTGACCAAATCGTTTCACCATTGGTATTTCTGGATGCCAATTTATCCAAATATCTTTGGATAACCAGATATGTCGCTGTAGTATTCATTGTGAATACATCACATTCCATTCACCTTCTTACATACACTTATCATACAAAAGAAGAGATTATTCTCTCTCTTGGGGAATGATCAAACCTTTTATACTACTTAATTCATTGATTTTGTGGAAATCTATAACGACTAGGTCACCACAACAGGAGTCGGATGATTGCAAATACCAATCTGACAGTGATGTTGTTACTAAGGATGTGCTGTTGGACAAAGAAGTTGATAATAATCTATTTCGACTTGATAGACAAAAGAATAAGACCTTTGATAGCACTGACAACACAGCTATCATTTGAAATGTGGGGCATTGATTATGTTGGTCGCATTAAGCCCTCCTCTATCGGCCAGAAGAGCTATATCATTGTTGCAACAGACTATTTTACCAAGTGGGCGGAAGCCAAGGTGGTGAAATGGAATAATGCAGTAGAAACAGCCAAGTTCCTGATGGAGAACATTGTATATCGTTTTAGAACTCCACGTGAACTGGTATCGAACAGAGGTACTCACTTTTTAAATAAGGTGATACAGGATTTGACTAAAAGACTTGCTATTAAGCATAACAAACGACACCATACAACCCGCAGGCAAACAGCCAAGTTGAGAGCACCAATAAGAAGTTGGCGGATATTATCAAGAAGATAGTCTCTGCTAGCAAGCGAGATTGGGACTCAAAAGTGCCAGCAATTATTTGGGCCAACAATATAGCGTTCAAAACTAGTACCGGACAGTCCCCTGTCTTTCTAGTTTATGATACTTAAAGTGTCTTGCCTATTGAAATTGAACTGGCGACGTTAAGGTTCTCCCAAGGTCACGATCTGCCTTTTGAACCGTCCGTTGAGCAATGACTTTTGATGCTAAGCAAGTTGGACGACAAGCGTACCAGAGCGCTATTGCAAATAGAAAGGAAGAAAAGACAGACTAAACAGTTGCATGACCTAAAGGCCAAACGGTACCAGTTCCGAGTCGGGGGGCGGACAATTGATCTTGTTTTATGATACAAGGAGAGAAGTTTTTCTTGGTAAGCTGATGCCCATTTGGCTGGGACCATACGTTTTGAAGAAGGTCTCCCGAAACAATATAGTTATATTATGTGATATGGAAGGCCGTTATATGGCCACACCGGTTAATATCAACAAAATCAAACCATATTATGCATGATGACACAATCAAGTCAAGAAATGATGCAAGTTGTTAGGCATGCTAGTTTGTGGTTTGACGGTGGTAGAAGAATGCATGGTACTATTGGAGTTGTATTGAAGGATGATGCTGGTATACTGATAGCCCATATGGGTGTCTGTCTTGGCAAACACTATACCTGCAACTTGGCAGAAGCTAAGGCTTTGATAGTCGGATTGAGGATAGCTGACAAAAAATAGATAACTCACCTATCAATATTTGGTGATTATGCTTTGATTTGTAATTTGTCTACTCGTTTATGGACTATTAGGAATCCTATCCTGACAGTTTATATTAAGGAAATACACAGGTTGATGGACCTATTTACTTCCATTACAATATCTAATCTACAATGGCAATATAACAGTGAAGCAGACTGGTTGGCTAATCAAGCTTTTGACCGAGACATGTTTTACAATTGTGAGCCGGTGTTGACAGATGCTGATTTCTATGCAAATGGTCAACATGTGTGGAGGACATTGAAGCCCTATGTACATTTTGGTGTGAGATGGCTGAAAGCTGCTATCCAAAGGTTGAAAGTTCTGAACCCTAGAGCTGTCATGAAGGTAGTTCAAGTTGTTAGAAGTTATCAGAAACTTACATTGTTCCGTCATTCAGCCGGGCCGCTCGAGGAGAGTTTATCCCGAATGGTTTGAGGTGTTGACACAGAGACTCCATAGCCCAATAGATGAGACTGTCAAGAGAAAAAATCTGTGAAACCATAGCTCTAAGTCTGTTGAGTCGCCACTGTTGAAAGAGAAAAGGGCCTCTTTTTCTTTAATATTTCGGGTAAAATTCCAACTACTAGGACACACAAGGATGGCCTTATCAGGATAATTGACGGGTAGAACCTTGGAGTTATGACTTACTCATAAGGATGCCCAACCTTGGGGTATCCCATAGTGAAGGTAGATGCCCAACATTTGTGCGTCGAGATGAGGTGAGGTAGCGCACATGCTGGAGATCTTTCACACGATTGGCATTGCGGTGCTCTTTAAGGATTGTTGACACATCGAAACATCATCCTCCATCATTACTGAATATGACCATTTAGATGCTTTGATTGATGTGATGGTGACTCCTTTATGAACTAGAAGATCTTTTAAATTGTATGCCATTCCACCGAGCTGCTTCCTGTGCTAACGAAGAGAAGATGGATGAACTTAATATTGCACATTTATCCTGTATGTTATTGGAAGTCCTCATGATTAGAGAGGATTTTCCATTGTTACATTCTTGATCGTTGTTGCACTTCTTTTGTGTAGGATGCTGACTCACATTCACATGACTATTGAAGAATTCAACCAAATGTTGCCATGCAATCGACAAGATTTAGACATGCAAGACACCACCATTTCCCCCACGTGGACATGCGAACTTGCACCAGGATCTGTCTCAAGGAGACACATTGCACGAGGGTATGTGTTGTAAAGCTACCTTTACAAGCTTTACTTGCGGCGCCATCGGCGCCAGCTATGTCCCCGGCGCCAGCAGCGCCACTGCTGCTCCTGGCGCCAACGGCGCCGGCGCTGCTCCCGGCGCCACTGTGACCAGAATCCAGCCGGCGCCAAGTTCCTATGGCTGAAAATCTTTGATCGGTTCTAGCGAAGTCCAGAGAGCTCAGATCGATGTGCAATCACCTCACACGATCTAGGCATGATTAAAGGAAGCCTGGGGATCAATAAAATCTAGAGAGAGAAAATGACTTTCTAGAAAGAGAAAATCCTAGAGAGAGAAAAACGTGCTTTACCAGCTTGGGTAGAGTGCTTGGTATGAGGGGGGGTGCCGAATCACACCAATACTATAGGGGAGTGCGGGTTGCGACTCAGGGCGAGCTCCAACCAAGTCTCAGCCTCCCTTGCTGGAATGTTGTCATGGCTCTCGCCTTGGCATGCTAGCGCCCCGGAGACTAGGGTCGGTCACACACTTGAAATGTAACCTTCTCAGATTTATCAATAAAGTGGGATTTTCCTCAAACTGACTCTGATTACCTTCTGGGTTTCAGTGTTCGGTAAAAGCGCCAGTTGTAAGGCCGCTTTTAAAATTTTTAACTTGGCACATAGCTGAGGGTCGTATCCCGGGATGCCAGCGGTATGCCGTCGGGACCATTCGGTCCGTGGCGCCAGCGGTATGCTGTCGGGACCATTTGGTCCAGGAACTGGTTGTTTCCATATCTGTCGCGGCTTGTGGTTCTGAGTGTTCCTTGCATGAACGTGAATGGGTTAAGCTCTTGGGGAACGGGCTCTAACCTGTCGGCTGAGTTGGATGGCTTGCTTTGGTGGATGTTACCTGTTTATGGCTGTCCAGTCTGGCGTGGCGCCAGGTTGGCTTCCAGCGCTCGTGACGAAGCTTTCAGTTGGTTAAGTATGATGTAAGTCAGACCGCTTGCTTGGAATGGATGTTACTCGTTTGTAATGAAGCTTCGAGTTGGTTAAGTTTGATGTATGTCGGGCGGCTTGCTTGGAGGGAAGTCACCCACGTCGGGACCCCCGATCTGGCATGGCGCCAGGTTGGATCTCAATGTTGGTTTTCGAAACTTCAAGTTGGTTAAGTCTGATCGTTGTTGGCGAGTTGGCTGCTTGTATGTCAAGTGGGTTTGGATGGCAAGAGTTGAAGGCTGGGAAGCTAAGTCGTGGTTCCCGGCTCCCTTTGGGATGCCTGCGCTACATGTGGTATCAGAGCCGACTGGCCGGTCAGCTATGCGGATCTCACGGAAATGGCCACGGTTTGGGGTTCATCAAGACAACTGTTGTGCAAGGTGCTGCCCACAGTGTAAGCACGGGTGCGTCCACGGTCGGGGTGGTCGGCAGAACGGGGGACTTGATGAGTCAAAGTGCTGCCCTTGAGGTGTAAGCACGGTCAGTTCTCGCGGTTCGGGCCTGGCGCTGTCTGCACGTAGGACGGATGAGGCAAAGTGCTGCCTAGGGAGGTGAAAGCACGGTCTGTACCTTGTGGGGTGCGGGGCGACATATTCGAACTGTACGGGTTAACCATTGATACAGAGATGCTGCTCGAATTCGGGTGTAAAGCACGGGTGGTTAGCTGCCGGTGCGGGATAGCTGCCGATCGTTTAGCTATAAGGGCTATCGACCAAAAAGTGGTGGGGCGTGACTGAGGCAATGTGCTGCTTAATGGTGAAAGCACGGATAGTTGGAGGGGTGTCCTATGTGGGCTGATTCTGTGATCGATTTGTATGGGCGCGGCCAGGCAAAGGTCCGTTGGCAGGACCATCTCAAAGGGGGACCTTGCCTTTGTTACTTGTTAGTAACCTGCCTGAGTGTCTTACTTGTACGTATTCGTGGTGAGTCTTAGTACTCGTGCTTTGCCTGGTTTGCATGATTGCTTGTGATACAAGGAGCTGATGGCTCGAGAAGGAACCTTTTCTTTTGAAGGCTGATACCATTAAACAAAGAGGACTACAGAATCTGTGGGGCGGATTTGAAGTTCAAGTACTCACACGTGAACGACAACGAAACGACTCAATGTTTGCAAAGGATGGATGGCTAGCCTGTTTCTTGGGTTAGTTTCATTTGCGACAACGCCCACCAGACGCAAGCAGGAAGTCAAAAGTTGGAAAGGGCCATTTCAGGGGAGATCTTCTATGGAGCAGTTGGTCTTCATTTTGGGACGGCCACCTTCGGAACTGAAACTCACTGAGCATGGGCGATATCCAGAATCTGTGCGGCGGATTTGCAGTTCAAGTACTCGCACGTGAACGACAACGAAATGACTCAATGTTTGCAAAGGATGGATGACTAGCCTGTTTCTTGGGTTAGTTTCATTTGCGACAACGCCCACCAGATGCAAGCAGGAAGTCAAAAGTTGGAAAGGGCAATTTCAGGGGAGATCTTCTATAGCAGTTGGTCTTCATTTTGGGACGGCCACCTTCGGAACTGAAACTCACTGAGCATGGGTGATATCCAGTATCAGTTGGGTTTTTCCTCAAAGGGGAAAAGACTAGGATCCTCTTCAGAGATTGGCAACAAGTTGGATCGAGCCATAATCCTAGCCGATGGGAAGCAAAGTGTTGGAAAGGCTTTTTGTCCGAAGAACTCTACTCTAAAGTCCGATCAGCTGATTTATTAAGTGGAGGGGAACTATCACACACACCTCTCTCTTGGGGCAAATTTTGAATTAAAGTTGATCAAAATGGGGGCAAATTCAAGGTGACCTAGCCATACTCACACGAGGAGACTGGCGAACTTTGGACCTAATAAGTTGACAAGTTTTTGTTGTGGAAAGGAAAGTTTGTTATAGGCTTTCTCTGGACCAGCAATGATGAGGAAACATATGAGTACGCTGGCTTGTGTTACGTGCAAGGCAGCTGATCAATGAAGGAACTGTGAAAGTTGAGTCTTGCTGAGAGACTTGGTATTTCGAACGGACGCTAAGGGACAGTTCGCGTTGAGATCGGATTAGTGCAAACTCTGGGTGCATGTTTCTGATTCAAAGAGAGCTACTTGAAGCCAAGCTCGATGTACACTTCTTGTTTTGACTGTGAGACAACTAACCAGTGATGGAATTGTGAAAGTCAAGTTTTGCGCGACGGACATGGTGCTTCAAACAAACGCGAAGAGATAGTTCGGATGCGGATCAAACTGGTGCGACCCTTTGGCTTTCCACGAGGTCAATGGTTACATTTGGGCTGATTCAAAGAGCTACTTCAAGCTAAGTGAGAGGTGCATTGCGGAGTACTCAATCTTTGCCTACCTTAAAGAGCCAAGATGGAAAAGTATCAAGATCAGGCTTGGACAAGGAGAGAAATCAAGGTGCAGAAGCAACAAGGCACGGAGTAGACCATAAAGTGGGCAATCAAACGATAAATCCTTCGGCTCAGGGAGCCTTGATACCTGTACGGAACTGAACAAACCTGGAGCTCAGGGAGCTCAACACAAAGTGCATCAAGGACAAATCAGGAGCTCAAAGGAGTTCCAAAGTCGAAAGTCAGAAGCGACAGGGGCGAACATTTCAAAGAAAGGCCTCTGTCACCAGTTAATAAGGTTCTCGGGTTTTACGAAAGCGATATCAAATCTACGCTTTTCCCAGACAAAGATATATTTTCAAGTTATGTAATTTTTCAGTACAAAGAGCTGAGCCTCCGACTTGTGGTGTGCCAGCTTCAATGTTAATAAAAAGTGGCCAGTAAATTGAGTACTGTGCCTAGTAGCTTAAATGTATAGTCATTTTAATTGGGAGACACCTTTACTTTAATCTGACATCTGATGAGGACATCAGATTTTATAAAGGTGGGGTGGATGTTGTAAAGCTACCTTTACAAGCTTTACTTGCGGCGCCATCGGCGCCAGCTATGTCCCCGGCGCCAGCAGCGCCACTGCTGCTCCTGGCGCCAACGGCGCCGGCGCTGCTCCCAGCGCCACTGTGACCAGAATCCAGCCGGCGCCAAGTTCCTATGGCTGAAAATCTTTGATCGGTTCTAGCGAAGTCCAGAGAGCTCAGATCGATGTGCAATCACCTCACACGATCTAGGCATGATTAAAGGAAGCCTGGGGATCAATAAAATCTAGAGAGAGAAAATGACTTTCTAGAAAGAGAAAATCCTAGAGAGAGAAAAACGTGCTTTACCAGCTTGGGTAGAGTGCTTGGTATGAGGGGGGGTGCCGAATCACACCAATACTATAGGGGAGTGCGGGTTGCGACTCAGGGCGAGCTCCAACCAAGTCTCAGCCTCCCTTGCTGGAATGTTGTCATGGCTCTCGCCTTGGCATGCTAGCGCCCCGGAGACTAGGGTCGGTCACACACTTGAAATGTAACCTTCTCAGATTTATCAATAAAGTGGGATTTTCCTCAAACTGACTCTGATTACCTTCTGGGTTTCAGTGTTCGGTAAAAGCGCCAGTTGTAAGGCCGCTTTTAAAATTTTTAACTTGGCACATAGCTGAGGGTCGTATCCCGGGACGCCAGCGGTATGCCGTCGGGACCATTCGGTCCGTGGCGCCAGCGGTATGCTGTCGGGACCATTTGGTCCAGGAACTGGTTGTTTCCATATCTGTCGCGGCTTGTGGTTCTGAGTGTTCCTTGCATGAACGTGAATGGGTTAAGCTCTTGGGGAACGGGCTCTAACCTGTCGGCTGAGTTGGATGGCTTGCTTTGGTGGATGTTACCTGTTTATGGCTGTCCAGTCTGGCGTGGCGCCAGGTTGGCTTCCAGCGCTCGTGACGAAGCTTTCAGTTGGTTAAGTCTGATGTAAGTCAGACCGCTTGCTTGGAATGGATGTTACTCGTTTGTAATGAAGCTTCGAGTTGGTTAAGTTTGATGTATGTCGGGCGGCTTGCTTGGAGGGAAGTCACCCACGTCGGGACCCCCGATCTGGCATGGCGCCAGGTTGGATCTCAATGTTGGTTTTCGGAACTTCAAGTTGGTTAAGTCTGATCGTTGTTGGCGAGTTGGCTGCTTGTATGTCAAGTGGGTTTGGATGGCAAGAGTTGAAGGCTGGGAAGCTAAGTCGTGGTTCCCGGCTCCCTTTGGGATGCCTGCGCTACAGTATGCCATTTGCAATGCATGATCATGAAGGTGACATGGATGACATGATGGATGCATTCTTCACAAACCCACCCACCCGAAGCCACATTGATGAGGGAAGAAAAAGATGATGTGTGGCTTGGCATCCACTCCTTTGTACGAGGGTGCGCAAATGTCAAAGTTGCAGACTTGCCTATTACTTCTGAACTTACAAACAAACTAAGTATAGGTGGGTGGATGCGAGTGTCACAGAGTTATTTAAGTGAGCTTACCTTTTGGTGTAGAAAACTCAAATCTCGCTCATTTTGTATTTCATGTGTTGTGAGAACTATAATTAATTACAAGAATATCTTGTCATGGTTTGCTCAGAAAATTGTTGCCTCCAAATAACACCATGGTGGCATCTTGACAAGAAGCCAGGAAAATGTTATCAGCAGTTGGCATAGATTACAAGAGTATTCATGCATGTCCCAACGATTGCATTTATATCGAGATGAGTTTGAGGAGGCAAGCATGTGTCCACATTGTAGGGAACACCATCACAAGGAGGATTTTTAAGGAGACACCATACTTGCCAGAGTGGTAAGGCATTTTCCCATCGCCATATGTTTAAGTGCAAATCCATAGCAGAGCTTATGACATGACATTCGAGCAATCGTTCCTCGGATAATATTGTGAGGATCTCTGTTGATTGTCCAGCATGGAATCATGTGGATGCGACTTGGCGTGAGTTTAGAGATGAGCCTTGCCAGTTTTATTTGGGGTTGGCGATGGATGGTGTGAATCCATTTGGATTACGCTCCACATCATGGTCCACTTGGATGATTTTCCTTGTAAAATACAACATTCCTCCTTGGCTAAGTATCAAGAAGGGGCACCTAATGCTTGTCCTTCTTATCTCGTGAAAATACAAGGCCAGAAATATGGACTTGTATATGGCTCCTTTGATGGATGAGCTAAAGATTCTGTGGCAAGGAGTTCAATTGGCTCAGATATCAAGACCATATAGACAAAGATATTTTGTGGTTAAGGGGATTTTGATGTGGATGATGCTGCATGACTTTCTTGGATATGGAGAGTGTTCTGGTAAGATATTGTTTCCATTAAAAAAAGTTATTAAAATGTATTCACAAAAAAAAAAATTAGTTTGAACATTACACTCACAATTCACTCAGTTGTTTTGCTTCAATGAAGGGCTCCAAACTAGTGGCTACAATGCATGTCCCATCTATGGCAAGCATTTGCAAGCACGTCACTTGCAACCTCTGTGAAAGATGGTCTATAAGGGCCACACTTGATACCTTCCACCTGATCACCCTCTATGCGATGGGCTTGTTGGTGGTGGTCTATGTTCCCACGCCATGAAGGTACATTATATATATTTGGGTAGATTGTCATTTTTTTACCATTTGCTCTCTCTAGATCTATTCTAACAATAATCTCAATTGAATGTGTGTGGTTGTTTCTTAATCTTGAAGGCAAGTGATTGGCTTCAAATTTGGAGATCCAATCAAGATAAAGGGTGCCACCCTTTTGGTATGAAGAGGTTATCAATATTTCATGAACTTCTATATTGGCGGGAATTGTTGATAAGCCATCTTTTAGACCCAATGCACATATTCAAGAATGTAGGAAGCATAATTTGGGAGCACTTGACTAGTGTCAAAGATTAAAAAAAGTCAAGACGACTTGAAGGAAATAGAAAAGAAGGCCGATTTATGGCCACAAATGATTGAGAATTCAATTGTCCTCTCAAAGACTCCATGGATCTTCTCTAGGAGAGAAGAAGCAATTGTAAAGAAGGCAATAGCCTCATTTCAAACTCAAACAGGACACATGCGATGCCCAAAGGATGACTTCACATGGAACAACAAGCTAAGTGGAGTAAAGTTTCATGATTGGCATGAATTCTTATAGGTTGGCATGTTTTTTGACGTTGCCTACACCTCATGAATATTACAATTATAGCATGTCTTGTTTCATGATCAATAGGCATATATGTATCTTAATGATCAAATTGTTTTTGTGTATGCAATTTATACTTTCCGGTGCTGAGAGGGTTTCTAACAAAGGAGCTCAGGAGTGCAATCTACAAACTTAATGGTTTGGTGAGGTATGATCGATGAAAAATACATTATTTTTCAGAGAGATGATTTAAGATGATGATCTAACTAATGTGTATGTTATTGTACTTTTCTTATGAAGATACATTTTATTCAAGGAGATACTGCTAGCATCCATTGAGGCGGCAAGACAAAGCTCAATTGAGGCAATGTGTTTGATCGAGAAGCACTTTCTTCCATCCATTCTCACCATTCAAATGCATCTCATTGTGCATTTGGTGGATGAGGTGGCCATTGCAGGTACATCATCTATTTTTCTCAATTGTCAATTCATAGTCCATCCTAGACTATTGATATTGTGGTTATGGCGTTCTCTCATTAATCGATATTATCAATATAGGCATTGTCCATAGCCGATGGATGTTTTTCTTGGAGCAATCTATGAAAAAATTGAACGGCTTCATAAGACAACAAGGCTTGAGAGTAGCATGGCGAAAGGGCGGCTACTGCAAGAATCCATGGTTTATATCATAGAGTTCCTTGCTCATAGTGATCCTTCGATTCCTCATCTCTAGGATAATAAGGATGATGAATGTGTTATTGGAGAGGTCATTCAAGGAAAAGGAGTGATCAAGAGAATGAGTGAGTCCTTCAAGGAGGAGGTGAATAAGTTTTGCATTCTTAATAGTGAAGAAATGCAAAAGTGAATTTCAAGATATGAAGAGGCCAAATCTCATAGTGTCAATCAATTGATTTTTGGTATACCAAACATGTAGATTGTGTGTACACCCAAGCAATTGTAGCATAGTTGTAGATACTAATTACGAGTCACTAATTATAGAAACATCAATCAATTAGAAGTGGTCTTTCACCCCGACCATTCATATCCCAAATAGTGGTACATGATTCAACTCACTCCTTGAAATAAAAGAATTTTTGAAGATAGAGATGTCATGGAGGATATGGTGTTGTCAACTTATGCACCTGAACAAGATCGTGATGATGAACTCAATGACACATTTTCAGAGGATCATGTGCATGATTCACAAGCAAATGATGATATTGAGCATGATGCATTATCATCTTTCGATGGATCGACGTTGCATGATACAGCTTCTTGATCTCCCTCGTTGTCATCATCGCCATCAGATTGTAAAGATCAACTTATTAATAATGAAGCTATAGGAGATATATATGGAAATCGCGCATCTTGTTGTAGCGAGTGGTTAGCTGCATGTGTCATAGAATTACTCATATGAGATTAGTACTTAGTATATTCAACCCAAAAAGAACAAATGATAGACAAGTGTAGAATCAAAACTATAGTCTATTAACCAAAAAATGTCTAACCGATTTTGAGGAGCAAAAATATACTATAACAAAGCAAATCTGATAGAACAGCTATTGAGGACCTGGACATTGACAAAAATGTTCAAGCCAATGTAGTGAAGATGAAGAGAGTAAAATGCAACTATTGTTACATCTACTACAAATGCTCTAAAGTTCTCTGTATAACCTTAGTTGTCCTACTACTCATATAGGCACCCTACAAATGTTAATCAGATTATTTATAAGAAGGTTCAATCCTAATTAATGTGCATGAGCAATGCACGAGTCCTTAGACACTATAGGAATGTTGATCGATGTGACCAACAGTGGTAGAATGACAAAGTGCTCCTAGTAATGTCTATCAGTATTTTTGAAGTTTAATAGATCATTTGCAAGGCATGTTTTGATTCATGAGTAAATATGCAAACTGTCAAAAAAATTGCATATATTTAAAGCAAACTATTGGACAAACCCTTGTATTTCTACAAGTTCTAAAAATGTCCAAGGAGATAGAAAACTAATGTAAATATCAGCATGAAGACATTGTCCATAATCCATGAAGCTTTTTATTGGAGACAATTGTTAATGAATCATCTATTGGATCCAATGCACATATTCAATTCATTATCAAGATTTGGTGAATCTTGACAAAAAGAGGTACAAATCAAAACTTGATAGTATGTGCACCAAACTGCATGATGATTTCAAGTCTATCGACGCCTGCCAACTACTTAATAAGAAGTGTAGGTTTTTAGAAATTCAGTCTGCTTTTGTTTTTTATCTTATTTGAAATATTCCTGTTGATTGTTGAAAAGCTTTCTCTTCTACCTCTGAAGCTGGTACTTCTATTGAATATACCTCTGGAAGTCCAAGCCTACAGATTTAGACCTCTACCTCCAAGATTCAAATGTTAATAATAATTTACTATATAGATTTTGATCCTGCATAGAACATAGCATTATTTCTTTGTTCTCCATCTGCCACTTTTCTTTATTTTGATTCTAAGACTTTGGTTACTCTTCCTACCTATAACATATCTCTTCAAGTTCATAGAGGCTGAGACTCTTCGCATTCTTGCTGGGAATTTTGATTACTTCTCTGACTTTATTGACTATGAAACTGATGATCTTCCACTTGGTGTAGATGATGTAACTGATGATTTTTTTTTTTCTGAAAAAGAGTGTTTGAAAATAGCTATTGAGAAGATGCAAGAGGATGAAGCCAATTTGCCTATTGAGGAGGAGTTTGTAAGATTTCAAAAGCACCTTGGTTTTCCATATCCAAGTGCTTATACTCCATCTTCATTGATGTTAGAGAGTCATAATATAGATCATGAAAAAGTCATTGAGGAGGACAAAGTAAATTGTGTAAATTTTGGCCTACGTGATAGAGTAGATTTTTTCTCTAGTAACTACTATAACGCTAGACCATACATATATTCTTTGATATTTAATATATTTTCACTTTATGACAGGAAACAATTTATCTTGATGAGTTTGCCATCTACCGCGAGGAGAACATAGAATCTCTATTGTGAATTTATGAGAGATCATGCACTCAACAATTATTTGGGGTCCTTTAAGAATCATGAGATAAGTGTCACCCATTCAAAGTTTCATCCACATGTAGAAACAATCATAATGGCAATTAGGGCATTTCTCATTCTCTTGGAGGCCATAAATTTACAAGGGTGCATAAAATCATATTTGTAGAAAAAGCTATTGCTTTAAAAATCTTAGGATATGGGCCTATGAATTCCATGCTCAAGTCTTCCCATTTTGCATGATTGGATGTTGTCCTAATTTCAATTGTTTTGTTTCCTTTCCTCCATCCTTTGCTTGTTCTAAATAGCAAGAGTGGAGCCCCTCATCTTTTTGACTTTTGAGCAGTTCTTGAAGTTGTACTACCCTTAACAAAAAGTGTTGCAAGTCTTTGGAAGCTCCCATAACATACATGCATTTTTGAGAGAATAACTAAAATAAGTGCAAAAGTCAATCTTAGTTTCTCAATTTGTGGCTATGCTGAAATAATAGTAAGCTATTTTGACGATTTGCTAAAAGCTGAGGTGTCACTCCTAGGTGAGAAAATTTTAAATTCTTCTGAAATGCAATATTTGCTTTTCTATTTTCCAACGATTTGATTGCCCCGAGCTTCTTATGATGTATCAATCACCTTGTTTTGTTTCCAAAATTTTTTTGTGAAACTTATTGTATCACATTGATAGATTTCCAATCAATAGCAGGATACTATGAACATCTCAACTCAGTTCTAGTAATTTCATGCAAACTACAAGCCTGTGATACCTTTTTCCAACTCTTTGTATGGAAATTCTCTCTTTACAATCTAGTTACTAATGTTGTTTTGCATTCAACTGGTTGCACTTGCTTCATCATCGTCTACCTATTGTACATCCTAATTTAACCACAAAAGGTATGTCCAAGTTTGGAGCACAAAAGCTCATAGGTGTCCCTATTTTGTAGCAATCTAAGCTTGAGCCTAGTTTGTTGGGACACAATAACAACACTTATCCAACTTGGCCTATTGCATTGGGACACAATCTAGTCTTAATACTGCCAAAGATTCAAGAATTCTTCATTTGAAAATTCCTCAAGAAGTAGAATATAACTAGCAATTTAGATAGCATGTCCCACCAAGTCTTGAATAAAACCAAAAGTGCATGACGTGGTGTGTTTGCTTATATGCTAAAAACATAAAACGCACTTTGACCCACATAGTCCCATTTCTACTAGTATAGCATTTGAAATCCCTTGACAAATCTTTCTTAAGTAAGCATGACTTGCACATATCAACAATAAATGCACATGCTTCTCGATGTGCCGGCCGAGTCCCAAGAAACATGATCTAGAAGTTTATAGCTCCTTTTTCTCATCAAATAGTAGAAGCTTGATTCCACTTGGCCCACTAGGAACAAAGAAAGCTTTTGCCAAAATTTTAGGAACACTTTGTTTTTTGCTTATACTATTTTTTGGCTATATGGTCGATACTATGAATTCTATGATTAACCTTTGTAGTTCCTTTTAATTTCCATATGCACTCTGACATTTTATTGCAAGCCTCGAATACCACCTGCACTCTGGGCATTCGCACCCCATAGCCCATTGACATTTTTAATTGCCATGATATTAACAACATTGTAGTGTCCTTTTATGTACTTGTACGTCAGTGTGTCTTTGGAAGTCCCAATAGAGTTAATGCTATAAGTAGTTTATAAGGGCAAGAGCATCTTTGAACATGAAACAAAGCCTAAAACTTGCATTCAAAAAGCACTTTACCTCCCCATAAAATTGCATGAAAGTTTTTTACTTGTGACCAAAATATATGTAAGATGGTGGGTATAAATTCCCAAGATATATGTATATTAAGATAGATGAACCCACAAAATCTATATGAGTAGTATAGAAATATGGCATGCGCCACAAATAGCATGGGACGTGAATTTTGTTCCTGGACTTCATCATTTTACTCTATTGGTTTGCAACCCAATAGAAATGTGATATTGTGATAAGCAAAATTTTGTGAAAGTTTATTTGAGATGTACTTAGTGGCTTTACATAGACTTAGTGGCCTTACACATAGACAAAACCCTTGGCTTTTCTCTTACCACATGGGAGGAAGGAGGATGGGCTATTTTGGCCACACAACAAGGGAGGCATTTGGATAATAGTATAACCAACCCTCATTGCAACTCGAGCCTACTCTCATCTAAGGGTGCTCCTCCCCTATTGAGAAGTGCACCTCTTAGCTATGAAGCAAGGGCCATCCTTGGATCTTGGCTCTCAATAAGGATTGTGTTAGAGTCATCACTTTGAAAAGCTTGCAAGGATATCATCTTTCTTTTTTTATTTGCATCGTTCTGGGTGTGCCAACAATCTTTGGTCATTTATTAATACATTCATATAAGATATTATTGCATTTGATGTGACTTTGTCCCATCCGTGTTTGTATTGCAAAATATGGACAAGTATAATAATATCATGAAAGATTTTGAAGCTAATCTAGATAGTATAAATGAGAAGTAAATAAATGGTGTTTCAAATCAATGTTCAAATTAAAGTGCATTAAATATTGCAAAGATTGGCTTCCATCATGAATTTGCGGGCTGCATCTTTCTCGGAAGAAACCCCAAATTGCGACTAGGCGACCTCAACCTCCACGAATGGTCCTTAGCACAAGAACACACCCACGTGTGCGCGCACACATACACTCACTCTCTCTCTCTCACTCTCACTCACTCTCTCTCTCTCTCTCTCTCTCTCTCTCTCTCTCTCTCTCTCTCTCTCTCCAAAAAGAAAAAGTGGAGCCAAAATGGGCTCCACCATGACATCTACAAAGCATCTTTGAGGGAGTTGCTGGGTAACCTCCCCCTCGCCTCATTGCAGATTACCACATACATGGCTTGGCATATGGGTCTACCACACCATAATAGCCTGCAACCCCATTGCCAACTCTCCCTACTCCCCTTCCCCATGTGCCTCATTGATTCATGCACCATACGTGGCTTGGCACATGGGTCTACCCAATCACATACCGTGCAACCCCATTACCAACATACTACTGTATTACTCCTTATACTTTTTTTTTTGGTATTAGCAATCCATGAGATCACAACGACATACTACTACTCATTATATTTATTTTTGGTATTATCAATCATGAGATCACAAGATACATGGTGTCTACCACTACCCCTACCCCTACACATGATTTAGCTGGTAGGTAATCTGCGTATGTTGGAGTGAGGAAGATGGAAGAGACGGCAGTTGGACCTACAATTCTGAGCAGCTTGCTCTTGTTGCCTTTTGCATGAGGAATAGCAACAGCTATAGTGTGAGTGTGTGTGTGTGGGCATACATATAGAGGTACCAGCTGTTGCAGCTTATATGTGTGTAGTAAGACTAACTATTGTCGTGTCGCTTGATCGTTGAGCTCTCGGGCAGGTGCATTGGAGAACGAGTATACGTGGGTGAGCATGAGATAGAGAAGATGTAGCAATGGGTGATCACAGCTGATCATGGTCAGCTATGCGCGCTTCTAATACTGCTTTGTAAGCAGCTGCAGCTCGCTGGAATTTGATCTAGCGATAGAGAATATGAAACAATGGGTGATCACAGCTGATCACGATCAGCTATGCGCGCTTCTCTACAGCTTTGTAAGCAGCTACAGCTCGCTGGAATTTGATCTAGCGATAGTGCAGCAACTGATTGGTTTATCAATATATTGCAGCTTGATTCTTTTTCATTTTGTGAGAGTGCATAAGTATCGTACTGTTAAGACATGCTGCAGCCTGCTATGTTATGGACAACTCGCCCGGTATTTTCAACTAAGATGAGCTGGTATCATCAACTTTTGCTGTTGCTTTTGTTTTGTTAGTACGTAGGAAGATGCAATAAGCTGAGACTAGGTGACAGATAAGTGTATACTTTCACAAACTTTAGCTGAAAGGGATCGTGAGTCGTAACTGTCATGCATGTTTGATGAATTATTTTGTGGTTCATCTTAATAGTTTAGCGTGCTATACCTTGGCAGAGCCGTAGGTCTAAAATCTTCAAATTGCGGACATATATAGCAAAGAGTCCTTGACACATTGACTCTACAGACACATGCACGTAATGAGATGTTGGCTCGGGTCAATCTGTCGTTTTTGTTAGTGGAGCTAATGAAGAAGACAGATTGAGTCGGGCCAATATCTCATTGCCGTTGCAGTTCGCACTGTCTTGTTTGCTGCTAGTGGCAAACCTCGTCGGCAGCAAGGGACAGCTAGTTAGATGATCATAAAGAGATTTTTGCTCACTCGCCTTAGATGTAGCAGCACATTCCTACCTGCTTCAATTCCCGCAAAAGCTCTAATTCCTCTTACAACCAGTGATAGGATGGTTTCAAACCAAGGGCGTGCAAGTCCCACCTCCTCCTTTATTGACTGCCATTGCTGCAGATCGAAAGAAAATGTAAGAGTAATCTGATATACTAAGCTTAAAAATTTTAAAATAAAAAGCAATTGTCAAAGGAGCATGAACGATAAGACTTGTGCTATATTCCTTCACGTGACTCATATACATGCTCATATGTGGTAAACATGTTAGATTATTGGAAAAACCTGAATGGAGGAAATATGAGTTGTCATTGGTGTTTTGTTGGCCGATTCAGAGTCATTCTTGAGGAGTTTATCACTATGAAGGTTTAGAGAAATGTCAAGTGGAAGATGTGCATAATAAGGCCTCAAACTTGCACTTTGAATGTATAAGTCTGCACTTTAAGGCATTAATGTACTAGAAAGTGTTCTTAAGTTATTACTATATTCTTGTGAACAATCATAAATTATAATGTAGGACTAGACGGGCCAATAAGAGCTGCACATCTCACCAAAAGTTCTTGTTCTCTCTCTCTCTCTCTCTCTCTCTCTCTCTCTCTCTCTCTCTCTCTCTCTCTCTCTCTCTCTCTCTCTCTCTCTCTCAATGGCTAAAGATTCTCAACTTGCCATTTGCTTCCCCACAAACACTTGATTAAAGTGGTGAAATAGAGAGACTTTGAAAATGTTTCCATGAGTTATTGGTTCTCATCAATATTAGGGTCCTTTTTTGACTAAGAGATGGTGCTTTCTTTTTTTTGACTAAACAAGTTTAAACTACAATAATTCAGGTGTACTTCGACATTTTTTTGGATCGTTTCTCAAAGAGAGAACCATTTTTTGGGCATGGGTTTGGTCAGTGGCTTGTTGACGCTTTTGTGTGTTGGCTACCATCACTATAACACTTGAGAGCCAACATAATACCATGGGTTGTAGCGAGGCTTATAATGAGGATGATGAAAGATTAAAAAACCTCAATATTTACCTAAATATAGTATGTAAATGGTTTTCAGAGTATTTAGAAAGTATATGCTTATCAGTACAATGACTATGATTTTCTATCAACAACATGGGCCATGCATACAAGTAACAATCAAAACGATATACTCTAACAATATTATGATCTATTATCTACTCACACATGTATCTTGCATAATAACTTTTGTGTCATGCCAATCAATCACGCAACTAAGTGCAATTGCATGTGTGAGCAATGTCATTAATAGTATGATAAGTTGTAGTACATAATTATGTATCATTTATTCAACTACTATATTCATATCGTCGATATCATTTGTCGCATCATGTGACAAATTTGCCAAACTAATTGAGTCTATCTTTAACCCTATCCACATATCCTCTATGCCTAGATTATGAATATTTGATGGCAATTTGCTTGAGAAGCATGCAGATATGGGACTATCATCTTAACATCTTGTTTAGCCACTATTGGCTGTGTGTCCTCCACGACATCTTTATCCCCAAATATTCTTTTACTTTGAGGAGCTTTTTGAATCACATGCCACCATTAAATGATCTAAACAGTCAGGGTGAAAGATCACCTATAATAATTACCATGAACATTGACTTGTAACTAGTATCTATGTTAAAAAATACTTGAGTATACACATGTACAACATATGTATAGAAGACCAATTAACATAAAGAGGACATTGATTACTCGAACACTATGCGCCTACTCAAATTGTTGAAAAAAAACAAACGTGCCACTCTGATTTGTCCAAAGCTTGGTGGAGTCAATGGTAAAACAACTGCTCTCATCTTTCCTCACAGTCGCATTGGAACCAAGACAAATTAACTTAAACCATTTTATATCAAATATAGAAAAGTTGAATTGCCTAAATCCAACTTCCAAGATATCATTTATTGCTCCACAATAATCAAGTTGAGAAGAAAGTAGATTGATATCAAACATGCATGCTCGACTATCTTGAACAAGATTTGTCATGAATGCACTCCACGTGAGAATGTCATCCATGTGTCCATAATACATTGTTTTTTTGTACTAAATGAAAATAACAAAATGTTTTAGTGCAAGACATCTTGATTGAGATGTGCCAAGTACTGACTATCAATGAGATGCATAAAACTATTTCATGGAAAGAGTTTATATAGCTTACACGAAGATTGCATTTACTTGCATGATCTCTCTCTCTCTCTCTCTCTCTCTCTCTCTCTCTCTCTCTCTCTCTCTCTCTCTCTCTCTCTCTCTCTCTCTCTCTCTCTCTCTCTCTCTCTCTCTCTCTCTCTCTCTCTCTCTCTCTCTCTCTCTCTCTCTCTCTCTCTCTCTCTCTCTCTCTCTCTCTCTCTCTCTCTCTCATGGACTCTTCTTTATTTTAAGGCACTGTCCCTGGTCCCTGGTCAAATCAAGAAAAAATATACCTAATCTTAGGGTCCTAAGCTCTTTTACCAACCCAACCATTTATTGCACTTTTCAAGAAATAGTTTCCCACCAAATTTGGTTAGATGGGCTCTTCCACAAAGCTTCCTCCGGAACTGCTACATATCACCTGTCTTCGAATGAGACTTCTCTACGATATGGTGGGAAGAAAGTGAGGTCTTCTCGTGGCAGGAAATGCGCCCTATCAGGCTTGAAGTCATCCTTTTCTGCTTTATGGTATGTGGCTTGTCTCATTTCATATCATTGCTTTCGTCTCTTTACGATATGTGAATGGTATCAACCTTTTTTGAATGATAAACAAGGTGTTGAGATCCGTTGTCCCCAGCGATGGACCAGCGAGGGATCACACTCTTTTTGTGTGGCTTTTTTTTATATGAACTGGTCCGTTGAGCGATGGATGAGTGATGGACCAGCGAGGAAGCATACTCAATATAATGTGGTTTATTTGACAAAGTATGGTCTGCTGACCAGCAATGGACCTTCTCAAGTTTTGTGCTTGGAAAAATGGATGTAAATGGTCCGTTGTCCAGAGCAATGAACCAATACTATCTTCCACACATAATACTTACCACATGATAGTGATAGACATGTGTCACATATTTTGTGTAGTTTCAGAAGTTTTCTTTGATCTAAATGACAGCGATGAAGCACTTCCTTGCTCCACAAATACTTGCATGTGATCAACGCATTATGATATATATGTAAGGATAATAACTTGCTTGTTAACTATAGTACACAATAAGCACTACTTTCCTTCAAAGGACTCGGTTGTTTTTTGAATACTGAAAGGTCATGTACAATGCCCAAAGAAGGATCAACTCTATTTTCTTTTTATCATACAAGAGTTACAACTCGGATACCTAAACGTTCTGGCTTTGTTTAGTATATCTCATGCTATCGTGCTATTGACTGGTTTCTATTTCAAAGAGAATACTAGTGTTCAATCACTAACAGATACAACATGCGCCATTAGGGCCCTTTTTGGACTAAAAAAGAGCCTCTTCCTTGCCTAAACAAGTTTTCTAATCATAATTAATTTAGTGCTAATCAATCCTACGTGGCACCTTTACCTTGGGTTACCATACAAGGTGAGCAAGAGTTAAGGCCTAAATGTAGGTCTCATTTTCATAGACTATTGTAGGTTATTTGCATAGACTATAATAGGCAACTAATAGGTAAGTTACAAATTACAATTAGAGTAGGGTTAATATAGGACGACCTTTCATTGTCCTAACTACAATAGGACCCTAGGGATGGAAACTAGTATATGCCTAATAAAGCTTATATCATGGTTAGTTCACATTGAACTTTGACACCATTTGATTAAGGTATATTGTAATGTTCTACATAGATTCTTTTGGGAAATTCAACATCTTCAAGATGACAACCAAGTACCACTTACATGTGAAGTTAGAGAAGGATTATGCGACCACCAAAGCTGCATGGGGTGTTAACTTAAATCCGTATGACATGCATTGTTGGAGATTAGAAGGAAAAAAACATATTGACTTATGGGTAAGAGGTGATTTATACCCTCATAATCCATTGGTAGATGCTCCTCCTAAATTTTCTGATGTACATAGTTTCTTAAGGTTCGTTGGGGATGGTCGGAATGGACTGCTTGGCTATTGTCAAGCAATGGATTCTCGAAGAATCCAAGTTGAGAAATTGGAAAATACGGCAAACATTCATATATTGAGTATGAATGACAATTTAAAGTCATTGCATGGAATAAATATGAAATTGGAGCAGGAGATAAATGGTTTGAAAATAGAGCTTGCCAGTTCTGTTGCAAAAATTGAAGAATTGCAATCTTCAATCAGTATATTTCAAAGGACAATATATGGCTTACAACGAAAGCGTGGAGTCTCGATGGATCAGCAAGCAGAAAATGAAAACACTAAGAGACACAAACTAGAAGCTTTGGCACCAGGTGGTGGTGCCAGTAAAAGACGTATGAGGGACACAAAAGAGTTCTTGAAAAAGATGGTTGGAAAAGATTTTATTGGCGAAAAATATATGAAACATTTTTTGAAGGGTAAAGATTTGATTAAGATTGTGGAAGATGAAACAAATGATTCAATTCGCTTGAGAATTGCAAAAAAGCTAGTCGACAAGTTCAAGCCAAATCCAAATGTTTAAGAGATGGTGTACGCATGTGACCAAGGAGGTGTGAGTCGCAAGGGGTATAGAGCTTTGAAGAAGTATATGAAACGCTCTGAAAAAAATGGGTTAAAACGCCATCAAATAATACCTACTTATAAACTTGTTGAATCCGCCAAACGAGAATGCAATTCGATTTTGCTCTCTGAATTAGGAGAGTTTCAACATATTGAGGATTCTTTTACAGTAACCAATAAGAAGAAAGGACCTCCGACATGTTTTCATTATCAACAAGGCAATAATATATTCTTAGATCTGGAAAAGGTCCAAGCGATGATGATCCGACATTACGAAGTTAGAACAAATGGTAAGAACATTTATTGTGGATTTCGGTTTTCAATTGTATGCTTTTCTTCAACTAATATGTTTTCGTAATGAAATTTCTGTTTTACAGATTGCGGAGGTAAAGTTATATTTGTTATTAAGTTGGACAAAGCAGAAATTGTAAAAGAGCGTAAACTTGAACGTGTCACAATCACCTTGATGAATCGTGAATTGCAACAGTTTGGCGGAAGTTATTGTAAAGAATTTAGCGTGCAATCCGAAAATCACATATGGTGGATTGTTGCATTTGAAGTTCCTAAAGAGTCTCACAACGTACTGGAGTGGCTATTTGAAAAATGTAGTATATCTAAGATAATACATGCACAAAATGAAGGAAAATTGCTCAATTTTGAAGGAGACAGCTTTGTTGTAGAATGGCACCTAGCTGCTGCTTTGAAGACTTTGAAATGCATGTACGGTTGTGGTCTCGGTGCAAATGCAAAGAATTTTTGTATATATTGTATGTTTGAATCTGGGCGGAACAAAAGTATTTTAAATTGCAACCAACGTCTTGCACCAAATAGGCACAATCTAGACAAAGCTTGGAGTCTTGTGTTGAATATTCCTCTCGAAAGAGTCCATTTTTGCACAATGCATGGTGAATTACAAATACTGGACAAATTATTACTTTTTGCATTGTTGTTACGCATGGAACATGCAGCCCAAATCAAGAGCAGATGTTAGCATTAGAAATCTAGAGATAATTTTATCCCATATGGGATTGCACGGGGGCCACGTGAGTCTTACCAAAGACGTTGAGATGAGTGAAAAAATGCAAGATGTTCCAGCAAAAGTTTCAATGGGTGGTGTGAAAGCGAGACACCTATTGTCAAATCATATTGCACGTGAAAGCAGTGTTGAATGGGAGTACTGGAGGAAAATATGTGAATGCACAGCAAATATTGGCTCAAATCCTCGCATGGCAAGTACACGTGCTGAGGTTTGGCAAGCATTTGATGCCTTGTCACAAACTATCAACAAAAAGATTGTGAGAGATTAAGATTTGGATAGATACGCAAGAGAAGTCAAATTATTTACTGAATTGATGATCAATGCATGGGGAGAAACACACATACCACTATATGGTATGTGTGTCTCATATTTTTTACTTTCGTATTTATGTATTTGTAAAGATTTAAACTAATACAACTTTTCTACGAACAACACATCTTCTATGCTCATGGACCTTGGTTTATGAAAACCTATGGATCATTAGCTATTTGGAATATGCAAGGCATGGAAAAGAGTCATTACAGGGCAAAGGCTGCGTATTTCAAAAATACACGGCATGGCGGAGGAAAGGGTCTTAGCAATGCATTGGTTGAGATATTCCAATGGTTTTACAGAGGAGTTTTGGGCCGAAGACACTTTCAAAACACAAAAACTGAAGAGTTGTGTTCAATGATCTCCAATTCAAATTCAGTCAGAAAGACGGCATGGCAATCCTCTAATGCTAGAACAAGGCATCAAGAATGGAGGATGTCTAGAGTCCGAGTTGGAAAGAGATGGATGTCGAGGACACCAACATCCAATGTTTTGGAAAACAGCGCTAGAGAAACTACGGAAACTGATGAGATGGAATAGAAACAATTTATGTTGAATTGTAATTCATATATTTTTTTGTGATAAATATTACTACCGAATTGGATTGTTGTTATAAATAGAAATTGTTTTATTTGATTTTATAATAATATCTATTTTTGGATACACGTCCCTCTATATAAGAGTGGGGGTTTCCATTTTGTTGTCACTTCTTGCTTTGTTGAAATTTCTTTCCTTGTAGTTTAGCTTGTCTTGTTCAATTAGACTACTAGTTTGCTGGTCAATTAGTGTTCTTAGTTGCATAACAATGTCGTCCCCTAAAATAGAGTTGGCCAATCTACTAGCCCCTACAGAGTTTTTAGATCAGTTAGATCGTATTTATTGTATGTTTACCGATAGAATAGACACACTTGCCACTCTACGGGCTAATACGGATGCATTCACGTACGTGAGTGAGTATATAGATGAAACTTTGAAGCCTTATGCCATACAAATTCCTAGCTCAACTATCATGTGGATTCCATATAACTTGCTTACTTTATCGCTCGTCTCAACAGATTTATTAGTCACTTGGGTAACGATCATTACTTGGAGCTGACCAAGGACCAGTTGAAAACTTTTGATCTTGAAAGTGTAGGAAAGAAGTTTCTATCCGGTGAGATTACTGTTATTTTTTTGCTTAATGAGTTTCCAGCGACTGTGGCCAGCAACAAACACAATCCTACTGAGCAGGTGAACGAGATGAACGACCCGGGTGAAGAGGAAGATTTATCCATGGAGCACGAAGCAGTCTTGGCTGCGCAAGAGGCAACAGGTGCATCCACATCAGCGGAGCCAGAAGATATAGATGAGTCCGATGATGTCGTGCTTCGAATCCATGGCCTTGCTCCAATCATCATTGATGGGCAGGAGTATGTGTTCATGCATGACTTACAAAATATTCTTGGCTTGCGAGAAGATGAGATGCTGACAGCATTGGTAAATTTGCAGAATGGCAGTTCCACTTTCGACCACACCCAGCCCGACAACACGTATGAGAAGCTGATCGGGCATGACACAGACACCACCGAGCAAGCACTGGCAAGGGTTCTTTGCCAATTGAAAATGCTTCAACCACCACCAGTTCAAACGAGGCCATTCGAGGTACTCGAAGGGAAAACTGCTGATGTGAAGTACAAAGGCAAAGGAATTGACCTTGCGCAAACCGAAGACATTGATGAAGGCACCGAGGCAAGTCTGACCCAACAATTCAACTTGCGTGTGTTTGTTATGTTTGTTTGTCTTCATTATACTCATTTTGCAATAATTTGAACCAAATGCAGGATGCAATGGAGCTTGATGCATTTGCAATGCGAAGGGGTGGCGCTCGGGAGAAAGTTGAAGCAGGAACTCTGGACAGGTCTATGGCCCACTACATTGGGAACTTGCCCAACAACTTTATTTTCTGCTTCAGCAACAAGTACAGCCCAGATGGACAGACAGAGCTTCTTAAATGCAAAGCACTCTCCAAGCACATTGGTGAGCTGGACTTGTCACCGTCAACGCCAAAGGCTTACTGTGTCCTCCGAAAAGCCATTTTGAATGACTTCTGTCCTGGATTCGAGACCCGGCTCATTCTCTCGGGTTTAATTGGCCCTTATGAGGATGAGGGAGATGCTCCTAAATTAGCATTAGAAATGTTAAAACCAGTACTGTCATTAGAGAAGCGATCAGAGAAGCTGAAGTCCTCTCTGAAGGAAATGGATCAAATGTGAATAAAGATTTTGTCATTTTTTTCTTGAGGACTCTCCTAATTCTCTGTTGTCATTATATGATATGCTTATTCATTGAATTTAGAATTTAATTTTTTTTTTCTGATAAAGATTTCTCCTTCTTTTTTTACGTGGCGTGATTTTCATGCCAGGGCGCGACCAGGGCCCGTTTGACTAGGTCAAACGTCCCCTGGTCGCGCCTTGGCATGATTTCCATGCCACGACATGGAAACCTATCTTAGCTACAACATGGTTAAAGAAACTACCATTCCCATAGTACTGAAAATTTTAAATCACTGCATTCACATAGATGATAGTAAAATTTTCAAATGACTGCATTCACATAAACAGTACTGAAATCATATATCAAACTCAATCACAACAATTTGCATTCACATAACCTGAAATTCTGCAAGATACTTGACACCAAATCTTCAGTATATTATAAATAAAATCATGTACATGATATTTTTAATTGCGCTCTCTCCTTAGCCTTCTAGCTAGGTGGAGATCCTTCGGGAGTATTGTGACTCTCTTCCCGTGCACTGCACACAAAAATGAGTCCTCAAAGAGCTGCGTTAGGTACATTTTCGCAGACTCTTGTATTGCGGACACCGCATCTGCCGTAACTCTGTTCCCCAAGGAAAATTCATCGAGTACTTCTTTTACAAGCCTCACAAAAGGGGCCCTAGGGATCAAAAATTTTACGGACTTCTGATAGCTCCATATATCTTGGAGCCACTTTGCGATCCTGCGCCTTCTACGCAGTCGAGGAGGTGGTGGCTGCATCTTGCGGAGCTCCTTTCCAGCCCACGGTGCTGCATGAGGGGCCGGCCTACCCCTGCCACGCTCTACGGTCCTACTTGGGCCAGCTGCGGCAAAACTTGGAGGTGGTGGTGGTGGAGGTGGCTGTGGAGGCGGTGGAGGCGGTGGGGGCGGAGGCGGTGGAGGTGGAGGTGGAGGTGATGGAGGCAATGTTGGCGGTGTGGGCAGTGGTGATGGCTGCTAAGCTGCAGGGTTTCGTCGCTTTGATGTAGAGCCTGCCTTGCAAGGATTCTTTCTTTTTCGCTCGTGTGCTCCTCTCTCTGACCATCTATGGGTCGCCTTCTGCTTCATCCTTGTTGTGTGCGACATCGGGGTGCCCTTATCAGAACCACCCACCAGCAATGACATCATCGGACCCATCATCGGGTCGTGACTTGGAGGTGACACGGTGGGTGTGGTGTCCCCCGATATGCCTAAATTTGATGTGTCCATGCCCATTGCTGGTGGAAATGAGTCGAAGAAAGAATCATTCAGAACCGGCAACTCACCCGATGCCACAAGCTCCTCATCTAGGAACTTCATTGTTTCCTCCCGTTCAGTTGTTGTCGGGGAAGGGCTTTTTTCTCGTGTTGGCTGCTATTGCTGCTGGTCCTCCTGCTACTGCTGGTCTTCTTGCTGCTGCTGCTCAGTCTGGTCCTCCTGTGCAGCTGCTGTATGGGCCATGTCCTCCTCAGCTTCACGATGAGTGGCTGGATCTTCCTGAGACACTATAGGGCTACGACTCCTACTCCTGCTTCTGCTCTCCCGTCTCTCTCTCTCTCTCATCGAGGGTGGCTAGTGCATCTCTATGGAGCAATGCAGTCACTCTGGGATCTCTAGCCGTTTGTTTCATCCGTGCCATTTCCTCTGACATTGGTTAGCCTTTGAAAACGTATCAGAGAACACGAGAGATGAAAAATAGAGAATTTAAAAAAATTGACACTCTGACACTCAAGGGATGAAGTGGAGAAATGAGGACCCAAGCACCCTTATATAGTGAAGGGTTCTACTTTTAATAAGTGCCCCTATAAAAGGTTTGGCCTCTTTTCCAAATATAACATGTTCTTGTCTAGGCTCATGAGCAAAAATCCTAATTGCCAGTTAGCGGAAACCGTCAAAGAAAACCAGTAATAGTATTAAAATGCATATCACTAAATGATTTAAACCCTAACAAGTTTCAACCTTGGACATCCACAAATGTAGTAACAGGCATATAAAATGTGACAACGCAAAAGTAACGTCAAAACGTAACCAAATATATTAGAATAGAGTCAAAACACAACCAACTAATTGTGTTTTCTATTTTCCATTAGATTAAATCCTTTCTTCCCATTGGACTCCTAATGTCCCTGTTTGTAAAAATGAAACACATTCATGATCTTTTTCGGCTCGTCTCCGTATTTGCAAAACCAGACACAAAGTTAATAATCCTATATTTATTCAACATTACTATTTAAAATTCAGGAATCTGATGGAAATTAGGGACTCACATTTTGTCCATTACGAGTGAAGACAAAATCTACTGGCACGTCAACAAAAGTCAATCCAAGCATATGCCGAAGATCTTCTAGGCTGCACTCCTTATTTATATGAATTTCTCGTATTTCATCATGGGGCAAATGTATGGATATCTCCACTTCTTGCTGATTCGTCTTCGCGTCCAGAGGGTCCCATCGGCCATGACCGCCTATAGATGAAACTTAAGGAGCATGTTTGACGTGAAATATGATGATACCTTATAGTCATTGTTTCACAAGAGAGCTTACACCTTATTAAATCTCCTTTATGCTCCATTTCCTTTGAATCCCATGCAACAAATATGTTATCCAACAGTGATGATTTTGTTGCTTTCCATGCCCACATCGTGTTTGTGTTCCTAAAGGGGACCGCCTTAAATATGGCAACAAATACGATGATCGGCACAGAGATGCTAGTGTAGACTCGTTTGGATCCAAATGTTGGCTTCATATTACCAGTAATCTCTTTGAAAAGTTGCCTCTT